>OX457038.1:65300181-65347681 GCA_949752735.1 Lumbricus terrestris
CGGTCAAGAACTTTCCGAGATCCTCAATTGATTAGGCGCGGTAACGTTTTACATTTCTATTTATATAGATGAGACATTAATTGTCGGAACAAAAACGCATTCCATAAACGCATTCCATATATCTAGCCTATATATATATATATATATATATATATGCCTATAAAGAAACACGTGTATATATGTAACTATATATGTTGAATTGAATGAGCAAAAATTCTCCCTTTCTTTTGAGATCCTTACCCGCACTTGGCCAAAATCCTATATAATCCTTTGTTGTGATTTGAAATTGCATTTTAAATCCTCCCCGTCTCACAGTTACATGCATGCATAGGCTATATACAAATAGTTCTCACAACGACTCAAATAAACTGCCGCCGGTGGGATTCTAATAAGCCGCCAGGATTTAGGCTTCTCCATTCTTGGTGTCCCAATGATCCATTCCCTAACAATTATTGGCCATTCATCCGCACGTGACATCTTATCGACCACGCCCATTCAATTTCCAGGGTGCATGATCCAATCAATTACGCCACTTTAAAATCGCTGTCTGTAAAAGTGTTGAATATGCCATGATATATGTATACGTAACTATACATTCCAGGGTCTTGTGTATACATTATATGCACGCGCTGGTTCCTTATATATTTGTGATGTATATACGCATAATAATAAATTATTATAGTATGTCACCCACGCAAACACCCACACAAGCACCCACACAAACACCCACACAAACACCCACACAAACACCCACACAAACACCCACACAAACACCCACACAAACACCCACACAAGCACCCACACAAGCACCCACACAAACACCCACACAAACACCCACACAAACACACACACAAACACACACACACAAACACCCACACAAATACACACACAAACACACACACACAAACACCCACACAAACACACACACACATACAAACACAAACACACATGTACACACATTGTGGATTTGTGGTCCATGAAGGCATACCTCATAATGGGCGTAACTTGTAGCTATAATGCTCTTCCTCTCATGCATCTGTCAATGCATGATGTCGCTATACTGTATGGTTCCCTGTAGTATTTCACCGGATGAGCTTGTCTCCTTGTGGCTTATACATCTTTGTTGTCTCTGTGCTTCTCCGTCTCTGTCCATCCGATTAGCCATAGTCACTGCATGGCTTTCATGTCGACTGTTTCCATTGGCCATCTTTACACACGCATAATGGTCGTTTCCTCCTCTCCTATTTTATTTTCCTATGGCCCCCTCCGTCGGTCTCCTTCTGCCCCTCCTCTGATCCATACTCCGTGCTCGAGAATTAGTCTGGCGCCATCTGCAGCCATCTGCGATGCAACCGCGTTCATGCACTGGAGACCTCTGTCGTCTCGCGTACAGCTATTTATCTCAATCCAATTAAAACGTCTCAATCCGGTGGCATCCGAAATACGAGCTCAATTATTTGCGCTATAGAAAAACTTCGTCCTAGGCACGACGTTCGGAATTGGGGAAACAGCGTCCACAAAAAGCTATATTCCTTTTATTTGAAACGGTCACGCCACTTTTTTGCAACGAATGTTATCATGACGGTGACTATATATCGTCTGATAATAATAATTTAATAATTTTCGTTTATTCAACAATCCGGTTGACAGACCGCAACCGGTTACAGTGCACAATTATGCAACCAGTGGCGGCGCCAGGATTTAAGTGGGTTTTTTGTTGGGGGGGGGGCTGGTTGAGAGGGACGAATCACGAAGGAAATTTTCCATTTTCATTCGCCAAAATTTCTGACGACCTACTGGCTACTTTTAACCATTTGGCCAAAATCTCAAGAAAAAGAACATTTCATTTTCCTAGTAAAAAAACTGACGATCTTTTTAAAAAGTAATTTGGTCAAAATCTCAAGAAAACATTTCATTTTCCCAGGCAAAAAAAACTGACGACTTTTTAGGCGTTCGGTCGAAATCTCAAGAAAGTAAGAAAATGATTCATTTTTCCAGTTCCACAAAATCCTGATGAATTACTGCCATTTACTGCTGGCTTGACTCGCCGATAACTGGAAGCGCAAAATTTAATACACACTATTACACAGCTTAAACTTTTTAAACGAAATATTGTGACTTTTTTATTGGCTCTGCATGTGTTGCTGATGTTGGCCCTATTCAGTGTAACTTTAATTTGATATTTTTTTACAAGAACGAGAGGACTAGGATATAGACCTAATATAGCATGATATTATTAGGCCTATTCCGTATACCATAGGCCTAATTATGATAACTTTATTTTGCTGTTTTGGTCATACAGAAAGTTGTTCTACACCGTTCTTCGATCAATAGGCCTGCCACCTCGTGTTTTTGCTCACAACAAAATTAATGGCGGTATAATATTAGGTAAGTGAATGTTTACTGACTACTATCAACGCTTTATGGACTTCATTGTGAAAACCACGAACCGCAGGCTGAACTGATAAGGCAGCTCTTAAAATGGTATCATGCAGCTACAAATCGCTCCTTGCAAACCCATGGATGACCCAAGTCCCAAAGGACCACACGATACCATCGACTTCCGTGTTTTTCGCGAGGAATCATTCGCATCTCATCCGCTAATTTCGGCAAATAATCCGACTCCTAATCAACCATTAATTGCCTGAGATAAATCTGCGTGACACAGTCCGACCACACCCATTCAATTTGGACGGCGATCGCATCCATTACCACGGTCCCATTAATTGTGTTGAGGACGACGATCTTGTTACCACAAACTCAATCAACGTCATCCCTCGAGGTCTCAATAGGACGGATGCATTGTGTCTCGATCGTTGTCGAGAGGAGGATGGATAATGGAGTCGGCGCATGCGCTGCTGCAGTGCTGTCCATCTGCCTGCAGGCGGTTGCCATGGCTTCCGTGGCTACTGGTCAATTCATCATGCTATTGGTCACGCTTGGTCAGTTACTGTGGAGTCTGTGGACATGGCATTTTATAGTCTACGTTGTTCATCGATATCTATTTTGGCCGTTTTCAATAGGTCTACTATAGGACCTTATTATATGCTTAGGTCTATATTCAACGAATCTAGTCTATAGCATCCGCATAATCCGCATTAGGTTTATGTATGTATGTATGTATGTATGTATGTATGTATGTATGTATGTATGTATGTATGTATGTATGTATGTATGTATGTATGTATGTATGTATGTATGTATGTATGTATGTATGTATGTATGTATGTATGTATGTATGTATGTATGTATGTATGTATGTATGTATGTATGTATGTATGTATGTATGTATGTATGTATGTATGCATGCATGCATGCAATGCCATGCATGCATGTATGTATGTATGTATGTATGTATGTATGTATGTATGTATGTATGTATGTATGTATGTATGTATGTATGTATATATGTATGTATGTGTGTATGTATGTATGTATGTAGGCCTATGTATGTGCACTTGTTATAGCGCCCCTTCAAGCTTATGTCTGCCTTACGTTAGGCCGAATAGTATTGAAAAAGATGCGTTCACGAAAAGAGGAGAGTTGATGAGAGGAGGGTTGGGCGAGGGTCTAACGAAGAGACTTGTCAAAGTACTGGCATGGAGTGTGGTAATGTATGGGTAGGAGACGTGGACCATCAGGAAAGAGAATTGCAAGAGATTGGAAACCTTTGAGATGTGGTGGTATACTTGCACTTTAACGTCACTATGTGGTAACAAAGACCATTAGCGACGTTCTCCTCTTTTATCCAGGCTTGGAACTGGCACTGGCACTGGCAGAGTGCAGCCAGTGGCGGAGTTTTTTTAGATGTGGATGTGGAGAAGGATTGAAAAGGTGAACTCAACGGAGCGAGTGACGAATGAAGAGGCGCTGCAGAGTACGATTACGATTACGAGTGTAGGAGAAAGAAGATCACTGATGACAACTTTAAGAGAAAGTCAAAAGAACTGGATTGGACAAATATTAAGAGGAGACTTCCTCCTGAGAGAACTCATAAAAGGGAGATTGGAGGAAAAAGAAAGAGAGGAAGACCAAGACGGATGATGCTGGGATGGATGATGACTGACGGATACAACGAACTGAAGAGAAAAGCACATTGTGATTCTAGCTCTCAGGTTGCAAAACTATAAAAATAATGAAAAATGGCGGCCATTTTGGGCGCCATCTTGGTTTTCAGAGAGAGCTTCTGATGGATTGTTTTGCACTTTTGATATGTTATTCTACTCATACTTCTACGCCTATCCTGCAAATTTCAGCTTGCTATGAGCATTTTCCAGGTGATAATTAATTACCTTGTAAAATGACGGCCATCTTGGACGCCATCTTGGTTTCCAGAAAGAGCTCCTGAAGGATTGCTTGGCACTTTTGGAATGTTATTCTACTCATACTGCTACGCCTATCCTGCAAATTTCGACTTGTTACGAGCTTTTTCCAGGTGATGACTAATGACCTTGGAAAATGGCGGCCATTTTGTACGCCATCTTGGATTTCGGAAAGAGCTCTTGAAGGATTGTTTGGCACTTTTCGTATCTCATTCTACTAATATTCCTACACATATCCTGAAATTTTCAGCTTGTTATGAGCTATTTCAACATTTTGATTTAATGTTCCTGGAAAAATCCAATGGGAAAAAACTGGAAAAAAGTGGAAAAATTTTTCCCATTTTTTCAACTGGCACTATATCACATTTTTCTTAGAATTTCTTCCTGAACTCAAAAATATCTTTCTTTTTCTTGTAGCACCAAAATGCACAATTTTTCGCTAACATCCCGGACTAATAGCGAGTTATTTGAACTATAGGCCACGTTACGCAAGATCGAATTTACATTGTACATTTTCCCTCCCCCACATCTAGAAACAGAGATACGGCCCTGCACACGCACACACACACACCTCTTTGTCCCCCGAGTCAGGACCGCCATGGCTCAATCCAGATCATTTGCCTGCATTTGTCCCTCCCTGTGGAATGGTCTTTCCCCATAAGTTCGCTCTGCCATCCTCGTCTTTCTATCGTCTAAGAACTTGCCTGTTTTTCTCGGGGTTGAACGCACTGGGAGCGCTTCTGAAACGCTCCTGCCGCGTGCGAGAAGCGCTTTATAAATGGTCAGATACAATTAAATTTACAATACAATACATACACACAAGCGTGCACACACGCGCACACACATACACACACACATACACACACACACACACACACACACACACACACACACACACAAACACGCATAGGTAGATATTATAAGTGCTGTGTTGTTGTTATCAGAGAAAATTATAAGGCTGATAGTTGCACTACACACTGGCACGACCAGCTGCGTCTCTTTGAATGGGATGGTTGGGGAGCACTTTCGGACTGATGCTGGTGTGAGGCAGGGCTGCATGCATAATGGCGTCTGAAATGTTTGATGCGGTGATCGATTAGCTAGATGATTGAACGAAGGACGCATCGAGCGATGAATGGAGTCAGCATTGGTGATGAGTCATTCTCCGACCTTGACTTTGCCGACGATGTTGCCGTGCTGCTGAACTGGTGGATCTCGTGGAACCGGCACTGACCATCCTGCATGCAGGAGGAGGGGGCACCGCTGGGCCTTGAGATCAATGGGAGAAAAACAAAGATTCAATCCCATAGCGACTTCTTGCCTTCACCACCTTTGCCCGTCTTCCTCGATTCTCCCACATTTCTACATTCATGACTGAACAACTTCACTGAATCACTGGCTTCCACTTTCGGCCCGTATACAATTTAAATTCCTGATTTTGGTCTTTAACTCTCAAATGTGTCTTGCTCCGAAGTATGTGTGCGATTAGATACTTCGCCCCCTTTCTGCCACTTCGCTGGGTCCTCTTAGGTCCTCTGATCGGCTTGACCTCTTTGTCCCCCGAGTCAGGACTGCCATGGCTTAATCCAGATTAAGTATCAGGGTCCTCTTTTATGGAATAATATACCGAAAAATATTCGTGCATCCAAGAGTCTCGCTCGATTTAAATCCCAAATCCGTGCACACACACATTAAAAAATGTAAAATGAACAACCCATTTGTTCTGTGTTTTTTCATTCTTTTTAAGTTGAGCAGATTTAAGGTAGGCTATCCCACTGCTGTTATTTAATTGATTCCAAAAATACTGCCAGTTCTACCTGTTTCCTAATCTATTATCATTGATCATAATTATTATAGTGAAGAATTTTTCCTTTGGTAAATGGGCTCCAATAGCGGGATCACTCCTAGCCTATTGCTCCCTACATTTCACAGTAATGATTGTACACTAAGCTATAACCATTCGCAATTGTTAACTGCAATTAATCACTTTGTGCACTATTATGAATGCATAATTGTTAACTGCAATTAATCACTTTGTGTACTATTATGAATGCATAATTGTCTGTTTTAAATTTTTGAGATCAATAAACAATTTGAAGTTGAAGGTCAAGAGACTCAGAAGAATAGTATGGTTTAACTCTTTTTTCATTCCCTAGGTGGCAGCTAAAGTACTTGGAGCCATCGACGCTCAATATAGATTATAGAGCATGCAGCTGCAACTTAATTTATGACCAATTTGTGATTTGCTTTCTTGTCACAAGTCTTTTTTCCAACATTTATTAGCGCAATGGATAAACAAGCTGGCGTAGAGTGCGAGAGATAGTGAGTTCGAGCCCCCGTTGGGCGGATTTGCTTTGTAGACTGCTATTAGCGCCGTGTAATTACAAAGCTGTCTGTTCAGTTAGAAGTTAAGTTTAATACTTTAATTAAGCTTACTGCATAACTTGTAAATGTAAAGCGCAGTGCGTCTTGCAGGCGTTTAATTAAAGAAAAGATATGATATATATATATTATTAGTTTTGTTGCTGTTGTGTTGCTTGACTCGGGATCTGCTAAAAATAAAGATAGCCCCTCCCACTTCTGGCTTGGCCGACTAGAAGCAGTGGCGGCGCCAGGATTTCAGTTTGGGTGGGGCTGAAGTCTCGCGGCAAAATCTGACATTTCCATCCGCGAAAATTTCTGACTTTTTTTAAGTCATCGACCAAAATCTCGTGAAAATTTTCCATTTTCACCGCCAAAATTTCTGACGACCTTTTTTTTTTGTCATCGACCAAAATCTCATGAAAATTTTCCATTTTCGCCGCCAAAATTTCTGACGACCTTTTTTTGTCATCGACCAAAATCTCATGAAAATTTTCCATTTTCGCCGCCAAAATTTCTGACGACCTTTTTTTGTCATCAGCCGAAAATTGTGTATATTTCAATGTAAAATAATTAAGATGGCCTTTTTTAGGGGGGCTGAGCCTCTTCTAGGGGGGCTTAGCCCCCCAGCTCCCCTAGCGCCGCCACTGACTAGAAGTGATCCAGTACTTAGGCCATTAGTTAAGTTACCGAACCCACTGCTGTAAAGCCGACCTGCGTGTCGTGCTACAGTGGGCCGTATTTCGTATAACATGTACTTGTAATCATTCTGCGGTGTGTCAGATTGAAGCATTAAAAGGAATATTATAAGAATAATTGGGCTATAATAATATTCTCAAACGGTCGATATGACATCACTGGTGTGGAATCATTAAATATGTAATTTGTGGCGCCGTGGTTGACAAGTATTATTTTTATTTATTTAAATTCATATAATAAGTAATGCTTTTTGAAGACTTTTTCTTTTATGCTGGGTTTACCGGTTTCGTTCATTGTTGAGTATTTGCTGCAGTTTGACTCTCACGTAATTTGGTTCTTTTTATTTATGACAATTAGACGGAAAATGCTTGCCGACTTTTTAAATTTCCAGACACACTTTCAATTAATAGGATTTCGCGGACCACCAATGTATTGATTATTCTGACTGCACTTTCAGTCGTACACTTTGAATCCTGCAGAGGTGTTTTGTGCTTTTGTGTTGTGCTAGCCCTCGAAATGTGTTGTTGGAAGAGTGTTTAGCACAGCTGTTTTGTCCAGGTGCCGGTCATTCGGTAGCGTTAATTCCCAAGTTCGAACTTCCGTAATGCAGCGTCGAAGCCATAATAATATTTTTATGGTTGACTCTTCACTTCTAAGTGGATTGGATTACCAAATAATTTAAAATTATCGCTCAAACTTTCTCCTGCGATTGTTTATTTTGTACTTTTAAAAATTTCAGAATATTCTCATGTAGATAAAACTTTGCAGAATGGGTAAGAAAAAGGGACCATCAAAATCATCAGATCAAACGCCGTCCAGCAAAAGCAAAGCTGTTTCCTCAGAAGGCGAGAAACCTGAAGCCTCAGAACGCAAGAAACCTGATGCCTTGGAAGGCGAGAAACCTAATGCCTTAGATAAAAAAGGTAGCATTTTTTGACCAATTAAATCAAGACTCTTTGGTCTGATACGTTTAGTAGCATTTTGCCTATTCTTTTGATGCGTATGATGGTCAGTTTATTGTTTCTGTGGTTTTAATCGTTTATCTCCATGTGAAGTGTTATATCTGCCTACCATTATTTTCTCAATGACTTGTATTGTGTTGGCCTTGTAGGTTATATGTTAGCTAGCTAGGTTAAATCAGTCATTGTCAGAATGTATTCCAAATAATGATCATTCTCTGATAGAGGAACATGAATTTATATGGAGGCACCGCACGAATTAATTGCATGACCGAGCATTTAAAAGTTGTTGCGCTCACATGAATGCTGTTGATTTGGATGTAGTCAGAAACTTTTGCTGATGACTGATTTTACCTTCTTATGGTTCGTGCATTCTTTACCTTTAGACACCATCTGCTGCTTTTTAGTGGAATTGAAAAGGCTGTATAATGTGTATATATGTATGTCGGGCTCTCATTTTAACTTGTCTGTAATATAATTTCCATTCATGTCACTGAATTAAATGTTTTGTTGTTAGACCAGCAAATCACAGACCGAAGTTTCTATTTTTAATAAATGATTTAGAAATGACAGTGTGGTCAGTTCTTGAATCTGTAGCAACAGCTGAGAAGATAAAGCTCGGTGCAAAGAAGAAGAATCTGGGCGATTCGAAGACACATCATTTGAGGCCTTTCGCCCTCGGAGTCATCGTGTCTCTGTTGGGTTGTGCGGCTTTCTCTTTCTACCAGAATGTCAGCTCAAGTCAAGTCAGAGGTATCGTGTTTTAATCGCCTGTTTTATATATCTTAACAGAATGACTTATTATCTGTATCTTATTAATCTATGTCCCTGCTATCATCTTTATCTTATTGATCTATGTGCCCTGTTGCATAAAACAGTCCATGGAGTTCTAACAACTCACATACTATTATTTCCTAAAATGCAAGGCACTGCTGCACATGACAGTTATCAGAAAGCATTTCAGTGTACTGATGACGGATGTAAGGAAACCCAAAAGGAGCAGTAGACCAGGTTGTTAATTGGGGTCACATGATTTACTAGATTCATTGATGACTGATTAGTTAGTTGTTAATTAACCAATAAAATCGAAACAGAAGAGGAATTTTGTAGCTCTCACAAGTTTCAGCACACTGCCTACATTGACTTAGAAGGAGCACCCATTTTTGGCTTCCGCAGGTGCAGAACTCTGTCCAGTGGATTTTTGCTCCACTTCTGCTCTAACTACTGAGATGGACGGCTCTGTGCATGTTGTATTATCAGCAGTCTTCCACCTGAGTGTGTGTGACCTGACGTCAGATTGGCCGACTCTATGCACTCTTTAATATCAATGCCTAGAATCTTATTTGTTTGCTAAGACTTATCCTGCAGTTAGCTGTTTGTCAGGTGCGCTTGTAGCGTCTGACTGCGTTATGGCACCATATAAATTGTCGTTATTATTATTTATTATTATTGACTTGCAAGCAAGGTAATATATAGTGAAGTTGAAAGTTATGCTTGTTGATCTTCTAGATGTTATTCACAACAACCTTGACAGTTTGTTGGGATCCGAAAAACTTGACCGCATGCTGGACCTTGTCTTCAGTAAAGCTATCGTGACAGACACGAAGACAATAGATGGCGACAATGAGAAGGCAGATCACATGGTTGGCGTTGACTCTAGAACACCCGAGACTGATGATAGGGGCGCTGACAAGAAGGACAGCACGGCTGACGGAAGGGATGGAAAGCACGTCACGGATGACCGGAAGCTTGGTGACGATTTACGTCGGTCGTCATCTGAATCGGCGAAGGAAGAAATGCCGCCTCCGCAGACAACGAATGAAGATTCGAAGAAGAAGAAATCTCTAAAGGCAAAATATCTGAAGACTGACATCACCAATAAAGCCGATAATCGAATTCGCAGCGACTTGGACCAAGCAGATGAAGCCTTAGAAAAGGTCGGTGATGTTGTGTTGAGTGCTTTATGCTAGGGCTACACCTAACATGGCTTCATATTCACTTCGGAGCCGAATAACTATTCAGTATTCGGTTGAATGGTAGCGGTCGGACTGAATACGAATAGTGGTCCCGTAACATCTGTTTCTGCATATGCAGCTGCTATAGCAAGTGTACTGAAGTAATTTGGTTAAATACTAACTTAGTGTTCTGCATTTAATTAATTATTTGACTGTTGCTAACTGCAGTGATTAGATTCAGTGGCGAGTAGTTGTTACAGAGCAATTCTTTGTTGTGAAATTATGAAAATGTATGAGGTGTTGATTCTTGTATCGTATCTTCTGTATTGTCTTATGTGATAGTAAGGAATGTATCTTGTTCATATCCATTATCCAGCCACCACTTCTTCTGTTTCACCAGCCCTCTCTCCTTAATCATGCATGTTATTAAAGGGCATCAAAATGATGCTAGATTTCCTGACATATGCCTTTTTTTATCTGCATGTATTTGGTTTTTACCTATTGTTAATATCCTCCAATCTCTAAAGAGCCTCTTACTGAAAGATACTTGTAAAAAACCAGCATTTATCTTGCACTACGTTTACTAACCCCGTATGATGTTTTTGCAGAGTAAAGTTACGGAGGCTGTTAGTCTATACGATGCCATAATCAGCCGATATCCTCAAAGTCCTCGCGCCTTCTACGGCAAAGCCTGTGCATTGAACAAGCTGGCCGAACAGAAGAAGAGCAACACTATTCTTGAGCAAGCAATTTCCGAGTTCCTCAACGTCCTGTCTCTTCCCGACGTTCCGAAGTCACTGGCAATTAAGACGGCAAAGACATGCGCTGAGAGACAGTCTTTCAGAGGTTATTACAGAAGACATCATGAATTTTCAGTTATATGTCTCTCTCTCTTTGTTCTATTGTCTCCTGTGATTGTTGTCTGTTTTAGTATGTGGCTCTTTGTCCTTTGATTTGTACCTCTTTTCTCTTTTGTGCATATATTTTGGGTCGTATTTTTATGTAATGTGACAGCATTGCTTCCCAGTTGCTTTTAGTGTGCCCTTGTCTTTAAATGGTTGGACTGTATTCGATAACTCACTCATGCTCTCACTCATATTCGCACTTGTTCACTCATTGTTTCCCTTGCTCGTCCATTTCCTGATTCATTCGTTTGCTCATTCACTTGTTCTCTTATTCAGTTACAAAGAAACTTGCATACACTATCAAAGTTTATAGATTGTAGTCAGTTCTACAGCTTTCTACAGTTGTTGCAAGTATTACCAATATTGAATCATATTGTATCAGAGAATTCTTACAGTACCCGTTATTCAGAGGTGCTTTCAGAGTAGCAGCTTGAGGAAATCAAAGAAAGTCTTCTTAAGCTGCAGTTTGATGAGTGTGTTACTGCATCTAAATTTTACTACAGATTGAGAGACGAGGTAATTCCACATAGAAGGAGGCAGTGTTGGGCCATGACAGTCCTTGCTCGGGAAACTAAGAGATCAAGTCAATCTGCAGACTGAAGAGAGAGCACGAATCTGATAAGTGATTCCTTTCTTTTGCTTTAGGTTGGAGTGGGAAGGCAATCAAGACGTTGCAGCAGGTGATCAGCATCTATCCCGATGAGAAGGAACTCTGGAACGACCTTGGGGTCAGATTCCTACTCGTCAGTCGCATTGAGGATGCACGCCAGGCGTTCAAGAAGGTCAGTTGCCCATTTGTTATTAATAGATTTTTAATAGCTCTAAAAACATTTGAAAATAGATGAAAACATTTGAAAATGGATGGACAATGTTAGGATTGGATGGAGACTTAGTACTCTACATGATTTATAATCTATCTTCTGCTATCCCAACCTTTTTTGGATTTTGACTGCTCCCCTGAATCATATAATAGATGCTGGAGTGGCCTGAGAGTCACCTTTCGAAATTTGACTCCTACGAAGTCGGTTTTTTGGACATCAGCTGAAGAACATCATTTGAACAGACTAAATATGTTGCATTCTATATAAATTGTTAGTTACTTGCTGAATACATGTTGATGTTATATAAATTTGAAAATCTATCTTTGTGTGTAGGTCCTTGCGGCAGATGCGTCGGATGGCTTTGCGATGGTCCATCTCGGATTCATAATTAAGACGACGGACAAGAAATACAAGGATTCCATTCCCTACATGCGTCAGGGAATTGCATCGAATGCGCCTGGAGTCATCGACGGACGGTTCTTCTTCCATCTTGGTGATGCTCTCTACCGCATCGGGCAACACAACGAGGTACTCATAGTTGGATTTGAGTCCTAGTGGCTGTTTTCAATTGCAGCTGAACATAGCATGCAGTGCCTCCACTTGGGGTGAACTCCTCATTCCCCAAGCACGAGCTGCTCTTAGACAGCACCATGCTTAACTCTGTTATTGGCCCATGGTATCTAATGAGCTCTCATTGTCTACGGGGTCTGCCTTATACCTAGGGTTTGCTCAGGTTGCATTTTATCGCACTCTTAAAACCATCCTTGTCAGCTGAGGTTGGATCAGAGGCGCTCCTGAGTAGTAACCTTAAAGGGGTGCGATATAAATCTTATGAATATGTAATGAATGAATGAATTTCTTCACTCTTAACTTTCTTACATAAAATGACTGTCTATATCAGCCGTCCACAACAGAATCCAATTAACTTTTAATAAATATTATGAATCAATTGCATACACTTATTGTGTATTGTGATATGTGGCTCTAAAGAAGTTCTTGCTTCTTATTAGGCTAGAGATGTAGAGTGAACTTTAACAATTTTGACTAAATGGTGTCTAAAATTCAACAGTTCTGGAAGGTCTAGTCCTTCCTTTGTTCTTTTAAGTATATAATGTAGCACAAGATATGTGTTATGGCACCATAGAAATCGTTATTATTATTTTTTTAATGTTTTCTGCAGTCGTTCGAAGTCTATCGGCTTGGTGCGGAGAAGGGTGTGTTCATGTCCGCTTATCAGAGGTCGCTTTACAATGTGAATGGGTTAGCAGCACGACCTTGGTGGACAAAAGCACAGACTGGAAATGCCAAGTTCCTTACAGTAAGTACTCCAGCTTTGGGAAATTACACTTTGCAGTATGAGAAAATGTACTCAACAGAGCAGTGCTCAGTCTTTATTAGTTTGAGATATTATTAAGCAGTTTAAGCACGTATGTGACACACAGAGCTTAAGCTACCTATTTGACATCAATTTAATTACGTTTATTTTTTCTCTGCTCAACCAGTGCAGGCAGTTTTTTTAAACAAAAGATTTGAAATTGGTAGGATTCTAATAGCACATGTGTCGTGTGTAGTGCAGTTACACAGTTTTCAGTTTGTCGGTGTAGGGCTGATAAGTTTTCTGCCGCTTTAAAATCAATGCAACTGAAAGTTAATTAACAGAATTAAAATAATATCAGCTCATTATTGACCATTTGGATGCAGCATTGCGACAGTCGTGCCTCGCAGCTGACTTGTTAAAGGTGTCAATTCAACAACCAATCCATGTGCATTGTGCAGTTTAAAAAATTAGTGTACTGCAAAGCATGTCAAGAGTTCATGATTCTAAATTGTTTTGAATCTTGATGTCGTTTTCAAATCAAGTCAAATACTGCCATCTGATTCGTTTTCCAATCAAAAATTGAAGCTTCACATTTCTATAATCTGAAGCTTCACATTTCCCTAATCTGAAGCTTTGCAGGTTTGATCATTTTGAGTGATTTTATGTGAACCTGTCGATTTATTTGAGCGTACAACTACTCCAAGTATATATATTTGTGCAACAGACTCGATGGCTAAGTTTAGATTTATTGCTATTGGTGCCTCTTCTATTAAATCAACTGTCTTCATTACGGATATGAAATACTTGTGTAAACAAACAAGTTATTTGAACATGAACAGAGGTAAATCATTGCACCATGTTTCATAGAAACTGGAGGAAAACTGGGAGACAATTCGCGATGAAGGCGTGGCAAACCTGGATGAGGACCGAGGAGTTTTCCAGCTGGAGGATGAGGATCTGAGGGAAGAAGGGGACTGGAGACAGTTCACCCTCTACCAGCAAGGTAAGGTTATCACTTTGGCATACATATGTGCGACTGTGCATGGGATAAATCGTGTAAACTGAAATGGGAGAAATTGAGCAGAGAGGTAAAAAAATGCATAAACTGGTCAAAACGTTTTTGGGGATGGTGTTAATAACTTATATTTCAACTACAACACCCCAGAGAGTTACAGATCAAACAAAATGATGCAAATACTTGATTTTGATTTGGATCAGTTGTGTGGATTATTTCCATGATTCGTCCCATGAAGCAAGCCCTCATTTTATTATTGCCGTAAATCTCGTCTTAGAGTGCTGAGTCTCATTAATTATCCATGTCCTTGACTACATTTCCACTGAAGCTATCTGTGCCAACAGTAAGCACATGTGAAAATAGCCTAATTTGCTATAGATTATTACTGCAAGATGATCATTATAAACCCCAACTTAGGTTGGATCTCCATTGTGGCTAATTCTAATCAGCGAGTGTTGCATTAATGGCAGTTTATGTAATTTTTACAATGGCCTGCATTCTTTTCTCAACACACCTGTACACAAAATAAACAGTTCTCCTGCCTTAGTAATTTGCATTAAATACAGTTTGGAATTTTTTCTGTTGCTGGCTGAGCCAAAAACTCATAGCGCCCTCTGATGAATACAAAATGACTTATGAAAACAAGGTGCAAAACCAGAAAACAATCTAAGGCACACAATACTTAAATGAATTTTCAACGTCTAAGTCGAATAAAGAGATTGGTCGATTTGATCATTTCCGAGATTTTATTAATGCCTAATTCAGCGAAAGTGAAGTGGAAATGACGATGCATTCTTTCCTTTTTTGTACTTTTTTCTTTAACGCTTTGGCTCTGTGATTGTGACTTCTTACAAGTTGTGACTTTTTACAATTCACGGACCGCCATGGTTGATTTCTCTTTCACTGTTTCTTGGTTTCATAGGCAAGAAAATTGAGGAAAATTGTCGCAAAGTACCAAAGACTTGTGCTTTATTAGAGGGATTCACAGAAGCTACTGGCTGCAAAAGAGGGCAGGTGAGATTTTACTGTAAAGGTAACTTTGCAGTAACATCGTTATTCATGAAACTCCAAGGAATCACTTTTTAAGAGAAGTGTAAAAGGTCTCTAAGCATGACTTTATACAACTCCTTTGCCTAAATTTCTTGAATAACTTTAAATATCTTCATCTTTCAATACCTGAGTGATATCAACATTAATACATATTTTTTCTTAATTTTTACTCAAGGTAGAAAAACCTTGAGTAAACAGAATTCTGGCAAGAAGAACAAAATTAATTATGTTTTTTCAATTGTTTGCTAAGTGATCAGCACCACCCACTGTCATTGCATTGAAATGCACACTTTAAATTTGGTGTAAAAACAACTTAGACAGGGCTTAATTTTTTTCAGGATCATTTATTTTCTAATCCTAACCCTGTTTTTGCAAATCCTGAAGACAACATCATCTACTCTACAATAGTTAAGCATTTGTTCTCTTTTTCTAAATCATTTATTGATTTAGCAGTGTTGAGTGTCTCATTTTCCTTGTTTCTTGTTCGCCATTTATATTGCTTCCTTTTGCTTTTTCTTTTTTCTGTAATGGCTACATGTTGATATGGTAAAGTTAGTTAAGGGCTTAAGGCCGCTAAAAATCAATAAATTATTTGGTGTCCCTAGTTAGTGAAAAATTTTCCTTTTATCACTTCATTTCTTGTAACCGAGTTGCAATGATAATGTAAACCTGACTTTTTAAATTTGATTACAAAATAAGCCATTTGATTTGATTTGTTTGAACTGTTGGTTTGTAGATAAAGTTTTCCGTGATGCAGCCGGGCGTTCATGTCTGGCCTCACTGTGGTCCGTCAAACTGTCGAATCCGTGCGCATCTCGGCCTCATCATTCCCGACGGACCTCGCATCCGGGTCGCAAACGACACTCACACCTGGAAACTCGGGAAGTTCATACTGTTCGATGATTCGTTTGAACACGAAGTCTGGCATACGGGAAGTTCCCTGCGTTTGGTGCTAATACTCGACATGTGGCATCCAGAACTGACGTCCTATCAGAAGCAAACCCTTACACCGATTTAAAAGTGCAGTCATTCGTCGTCGTCGTCGCTCTCACATCTATGCAACATTTAGAAATTACTCGGTTTTACGTTAAAAAATTACGTTAAGAAATTACTCGGTTTACGTTAACACCAGTTTTTATATAGTGTATTTTTCAGCATTTAATGGATTCGTTTTACCTGGTTTCTATTAGGTTTGTTGCCGCTGGTAAATAACCTTGCCGAATTAACTGTAGCCGGACGTGAGTGATTGTTTGTACAGTGCCTTGCAGATTTTGCGAATTACATGCGGAGTGGAATGGCTCGTGACAAATGGACACTTGCAACCCGTCTGTCGTCACTGCGGAGGATTAAACGCTGGGTTGGAGTGGAAAAGTAGAATTATTGGCTACAAAGAGATGTTCTACAAAGCTGCTTGAGTAGTTCGCTTACTGAAAGGTTTTCCAATTGCTGTCTAGCTGATATGTTACTTAAGATCTGTTCATCCTTTGATGTATCTTGTCATCTATATCTAGATCCTTGTGAGAATCTCAGAAGTACCCATATACATGAATGTTTACCAGGTTCGATGTTGAAGGTTTAGCTCAGACATTTGTGCATTATCTGATATCTTCCATTGTTTGTTGTTATTCATTAGGATTTAGCTGTTATTTTTATTACAACGAATTAGTATAATTGAGGCAGAGATGCTAGATGATTCTGGTTCACAGTTGAGATTGAGTGAAGCAGTTGCACACACGCAGTTGCACCGAGTTTCGCCAGCGAGAGGCGAGAGTTATTAATTTTTGCTGAGCTGCCGGTTTTTCTGAGATGGCTCCTCGTGGAATCAATATATAATCCGGACTGAACGGATGTTCGAATTTTTATTTGTTGGCCCAGTTTTCACAGATTTGCAAGAAGACTCCGACATATGCACAATTCTTCACCACTTGACAGCTTGAAGTGGATGGATCACTCCAGATGCTATGTTCCGCTGACTGGCTCCCTGGCTCTCTTCCAAAGCCAAACGTCTGTCTTTCTGTCTGTCTGTCTCTCTCTGTCTGCATTATATTTGCTTTGTTACCCGACAGTCTATGATTTCTGTGAGCATTCAAGAAGCCACACTAGCGTAGATTGATAACCCGATGACTGTCTCGTAAGCAACACTTCACGCACACTTTTTCCATAGACTTCTGTACAGTAGAGCGTGTTTCTTGAATATTTCCTGACCACTAATATGTTTACGTTTGCTGTCGTCTGCTTAATTTAGTTACGTCTGCCTTGGAATGCAGCGACTGAGTTTTTAAATGAAATGGGGATTAGTGGGTTTGGCTGACATTACGCAAAAGACTGATTTCTCTTCAAATCTAACTAGCTGTGCTAACTTTAAATGATTCGGTTTGTGTGGCCATGGCCGACATAGAATGACCTAAAGAACTGTTGCTGCTGCTTCTACTGCTTTTACCTTAAATTGTTTTAGTGACTGTTTAGTTTATTACTGTTACAGTGCACGATGTAACCACGCATTTAGCGTAACTGTTGATGTATTCAGCCGTAATGTAACGTATTTGACGCAAGTCCTCTGTTACTCAAGTATTAGCGACTGCAGTGTTGGTCTATTGGCTGGCTCTGATTGGTCGTCGTTCTTTTGCATCTATTTACCGGTATGTGTCGCTGTTGTTGTTAAGACTGCCGTGATATTCTCATTAACACCAACTGTTGTTCGTTAACCTTTCACAGTCTTATGTTGTTAATCTGTCGGGATTATTCTCTGCAGGATTCCATTTTATAGCCCGATGACTGTCTATATATGTATATATATATATACATTTTCATTTCTCCCCTCCCCCGTGTGTATATATATATATATATATGTATATATATACGAGTGCTGCGTCAAAACAGAGGATTGTCCAGACACGTGCCAAGTGAAGTTTCCAGTGTGGTTGCCAGAGAGAATACTCAATAATTTTGTCCTGCTGTATAACCGCGGCACTTCTATCGATCTGGGCTCATCATGGAGAAAGCAGGCTTTATGTAGTGATTTTAGTCATTTCTGGACCAATTCAGAGTTTATTGTAAATAATTTTGATGTTATTTCAACGATCTGAACAACCTGCTAGGTCCTGCCTAGAGCTTTCTGTGACTGATAGAAGACTCTGATCATGCCTAGAGCCATAGATTGGTTGTCAAAGTGTTCAGTCGTGTGTGTGCGTGCGTGTGTGTGTGTTTGCCGTTTTAGTTAGGCCTGTTCATGTGTAAGGGATTTCAATCCGTCTGTAAATGATGGCGGTTAAAGTGGCTCTCATCGGAGTCCCAACGGTGTTCGATATAATACACAGAGAGAGAAGGCCAACGTAACTCCCAAGTTTCCCATATTGTTGGGATCTGTTGGATGGGATCCATGTCGAGGATAACTTTCTCTGGAACAGCCGCTCGTTTATTTAACACGGAGAGAAGAATGGCCCAGACCAGGGAGAGGGAGGGCGGGGAGAGAGGGGGATTGAGTAGGGGAGGGTGGGGCAGAGGCAGCCATGAGCCTATCTGTCCGTTTGACTGCGTAAGAAGCGGATGAAGGGAGGGAAGAAGAAGGGAGACGAGAAGAAAGGGACGGGATGGTTGCAACAGCCTAGATCGTATCTCTAGCACCGTAGTATACATTATACAAACAGAAGGAGGCAGGCAGACAGACACATGGAGACAAACAGACGGACGGAGAACGACAGACAGACGGAGGGTGGGTGGGTGGAGACAGATAGATATGCTCCTTTCCGAAGAGAGTTCGGCTTTGCGTAAGGTTTGCTTTTACGGTTTGACTTAATAGTTTCGGGGGAGGGGTAGAGATAGGGAGAAGGAGTAGGGGAAGGACTTCTGGTAGTCAATGCGTCGCCCGTCTGTCTGAACGTCCGACTCTGTCTGTCCGTCTGCCTGCCTGTCAGTCTCCGTCGCTACTGTAGGGGGCTGTGCGGTTGGTTGGGTCCAGATGTCTGAGCTTTTGTGAAGGAGCACAGGGCGGGCGTGCGAGTGGGCTGTGTGCACCCCCGCCCAACCCCAGCCTCCCCCCCCCCCCCCCGGTGGAAGGAGGGAACAGAGAGGGAGAGGGAGATAGTAGCAATGCGAAATGAATTCACGTGAACGTTGGCGGCTGACTGAGGAAGTCGTCATCTTGTAATCGGAACCTCGTTCAAACGAAGTAGCGACCGTGGTCCAAACGATCGAGGAGCCACGTAGTCAGCCTCCTCCTCATCCTCCTCTCTACTGACTACTACATAGTCATTCGATTAAGAAGACGTCGTCTCTCTTCTGCGCTCTGGAAGCCAGGACAGAATTAATTGACCGGCGCCGTTTGAGTTCACCGCGACTGAGATAGAGAGTGAGGTAGACGCGGAAAGACATCCGACTGACTGATTGAAGCCACGTGTGTTACTGAGAGACCTTGTCGAAGGTCCTTCTACCGAGGTCCTTAGGTCCTTTGTCTGGCTCCGTCAGCATCCCGCTTCCTTTGACGGATTAAAGTCACGACCTGTCTTCCGATAGTCCTTCCTTCCCTCCTTCCTTCCTTCCCTCCTTCCGTCTGCTAAAGCCTATTTTTTTCATTCGTTCGTTTTTTCGTTACTCCTTAGTTCGTTCTCAGACAGACTTCAACCTGTGACAATAATTATACGAGGCGGTTGGTTTCTTCGACTTTGGATTTAAAATCGAGCTGTTGCGTTTCATTGGCTATCGATCTCTCTTCAACGGTGGATATCGATTCGATCAGCGATCGATCTTTGCGAAAGTCTAAAGATGCATTCGACGACAACGACGACTTTAGTCATTTGTTTAGTCTTCGCTGTCGCAGCCGGAATTTGTAATGATGACGACGACGACCTAAGCGAGAGGTTGAAGAATGAGTCGACCGTTGATGGATCGACGAGTCTTCTGTATAACCTATCGACGAAACAACGGCGGCACGTCAAGAAAGAGCTGCTCCATCTTCTAGGTCTGAACCACATCCCGAAGCCGTCGACACGGCGGCAGAGGTTGAATGGGTCTCGTGCCTCGGCTCCGGCGTATATGCTGTCCCTCTACGAGACCGTACGACGCCACGATGTCGACGATGACGTCGTCGTGTCAATGGGTGACAGGACTGGTCGCAGTGATGATAGCATTGGTATGTCGCGACTTGTGAACAAGCAACTTGGTTCTGCCGACACGGTTATGAGTTTCGTCAATCAAGGTCAGTGATCAGTGTTTAATCTAGTCCCCAGCTTTTAGGGTCATGTTTCTGGCGAGGGAGGGGCGAGAGAAAATGATCGTTTTGGGCGGATTGGTGGGCGGGTGGCAACCGCTTTGCCAGACATCAACGACATCGTTTGACGCTCATTTTTTCCGACGCCTTTTTAATTTAAGTCTTCCACCAAACATTTCGAGAAACGTAATTTGCTTAATTCCATACTTTAAACGCTGGCTTCTTTTTAGTTTTTCCCTTTGAATTTCTCAAAAACATCAAGATTTTACATTATCACTATGTCAGCAACACCTGTCCGGTTTTCTGGTAGGGGAAGGGAAAATCCTACGTATGCTATACAATTTTACAACAGCTGAAGATTTTTTCTGAAGGTGAAATATATTGTCAAAACTCAAAACAATTTATTGGAGACTCGAATTTCGAGTGATTCTGAACAACAATAGCCTAAGCTAGCATTGCGACCGCAGATTTAAAAAAAACTTGTGCAGATCCTATTTCTATCGCAGCAGGTCAATACGTCACACCTTGACAAAGCTTATGCTAAATCGGTTGAATACTATAACCTATAATACTGTGGGTCTCCCGGATCTTAACTCAACAGGCTACAACGCATCATGTCGGGTGGAATTTCAATGTTTATAAACATCCGACAATCATTTTGCTGATCATTTAAATATGCAGTCGTTGTGAAATACCTTTCTTGTCTGCCTATGTCTATCTCTTCATCCACTTCTTAGTCTGTCTGTCTTTCTCTGTCTGTCTCTGTCATTACTGCTCTGTTATACACTCTGTGTCCCATTCCAGTTAAGTGAATGTTGAACGGGTCCCCTGGGTTGATAGATCGCATTGCTGATCAGTGATCTCCGGTCTTCCCTTTACCACTTGACCTGGAAATTGAGCTCCGTATACACTCTTGACGTGGGCGCAAGGGTCGCTCTCGACAGCCCCGTGGGGGTAGGATGGTATAGGAAAGAAATAAAACAGATGCCTTTCAGTTTATTGAGAGAAGCAGTAAATAATCAGAGGAAATGGTGGATGAAAATATGCTGCAGAGGAATGGGGAAAGCAAATAGAAAGAGAAGGGAGAGGATCAGTGGTGTAGTGGGGCGGGGACGCGGGGGGACGCCGTCCCCCCACTTTTTGCAAAATTCTTGCAAGATTGCACTTTTTGCTACAGTTTCTACTTCAATTTTCCAGGCGTCCCCCCACTTCAATTTCCAGACGTCCCCCCACTTCATTTTTTAGGACTACACCACTGGAGAGGATGCGGATGAGAATGAGAGAAGTTGAGCAGATCATATGAGCGAAATAATTGAGTGATGAGCATCGAATGAGTGACGAGATCATCATTGTCATTATCTTTATTAAAGAACCTTTAGGGCCTAAAACACTTTTGACGTCTAAAGCGTTGTCGAAGGCTGACAATAGAGTAGGCTACGTAGACCCTTCTCCCAGGGTGAGAATTGCCGGGGGGTTGGGGGTTTCAACCCCCCCAGTCTTTCTTAGTGCCCCATAGTAAACTCTGTTTTTCACACCCCAATTCCAAGTTTATCATAGGCCAACCCCCCCAGTTATTTTTCCACAATGCTCACACTGCCTTCTCCTCCTCCTCCTCCTCCTCCTCCTCCTCCTCCTCCTCCTCCTCCTCCTCCTTTTCGGAGTAGTCTCATTCCCAGCTTAGCGCTAGGGCGAACCCGCGCATTAAGGTGGGGTTTCTTAGGGTGCTGCAGCATCTGGACCCGCTGTTTTGAGGGACCCGCACCGGACCGGATTAACAAATGTGGAGAACCTGTTGACCTGTTGCTGTTAAGAAAAGCTGTGAGCCCAGCCCATAGAATCATAACAAAAGGACTCAGTCATGAAACATGATATAGAAATTAATGACTGTTATTATTATTATTATTACATGTTTATTTACTTTTATTTCAATTCTGTTGCTGCTATATATAATAATAATTTTGGTGCATAGGCTATTTGGCAAAAATGACACTTATGCTAAAAATTATTGAAAATTACTTTAGATTACAAATGGATGATAATTGCTTTTATTGTACACTTGGATCGAACTGTGTCTATTGTGCCTGTGCATTGTCAAATTTTTTAATGGTAGGGCCTTATGAGTGAGGAACGCAGCTGATTTTACGCATGTTCCGCTTTTCGGAACGTTTGGTCGCTCTAGTTACATGCACAAATATTTGGGTGTTCTACTGAAATGCGGCCTTTTCGTTCAAAACTCTATATTGATTGTAATTGTGATTTTAAAATGAAATAAATTCTAATATGAACTGAAAAAATGCAATTTTTTTACTGATTGCCTCTGTAGGCCTATAGGGGGTAAACTTCACTTAATGGACACGAATCTCAAACATTTCAAATTGATGCTCAACAGAACCCAGCAATATTTCTATTAATAATTATCGATGTGTCCAGACTAAAGCAAATAATTAGTGAATGACAATTTCAGTATTTGGGATGATAAAGGTTAAACAAGCAAGAAAAATAAGCCTCACTAGAATTTCTGACTGATTTCAAGATGAATCTGCCTGATCATGATTGAAACCAAATAGGGGCCCCCACTTAGGCTATGCGAAAGTTGTGTTACCTTTAATGCTAAATTGAGTTATTGAGAAAAATTGCTCCGAGTTTTCCTCTTTTTACTATTAGAATTAGCCTAACCAAATTTAATTATTATAAAGAATAGATCTAAATTTAATTTGTTTTGTACGAGTGGGCCCTGTACAATGTACATGTTCAGCATGCGCGCCTCGGGACGCGTTGTAACAAATATGTGCGTGGTGGATAGGTGGGTTCTAATAATTAAGGGGCATTGGAGGGTAATCACAGCACCCGGACCCGCACTAGTCATAATGCAGCCCTGATTATTCCTACCGAATTAATGCATGGCGCTATTTAAGCCAAGAATAAGAGTTACGACCAAGAAGATCCATCCGCGCGCCCGTCTCATGAATACGGTCTGCAGCTGACTTTGGGGTATGCGCACTGCGCAACTTATTCTTCATTCCACTGTTTAGAGATTTTTGATCCGCTTACCTTTCCCACAGCCAACTCAGCGATGATGAGCACACTGGCCATGGTCACACATGGTGAGTGGACTACACACGGTCAGTGGGTAGAACGGAAGAGGGCTATATCCCCTATTTCCTTAGGCTAATTATTTCACTCACTGGACCGTTTCTTTTAACGCAGCTTAATGGACCGCCCTTCTTCTTAGAAATCTAGAGATTAGATCATTGCCGCCCTGCGTTGCAAATTATAGGCCTACCATTTAAACCATTACCCTCTGTGGTAATGGTAGGCGACAGATCGGGCGAAATGCGAAGACACATTATAAGAGTTGAAGCTGAACTAGGATGACTGAAAAGAGGCGACACCGAGGGTTGAGATCTCAATAGTATTATGTTACAATGGCGATATTCGAAGTCGAGTATGCGTTGGCTGTCACAATAATATATGAGCGAAGTCTATAAAGCGTTTGAGTTCTTAATAGCGCAGATAATATCTTGGCGACTCAAAGGCTTAAAGTCGACTCTAATAAAAGTCGGGGTCCTGGGTCCTGCGGTGGTTAAGTGTTCAATTGACTCGCTTCGTTTGACATTAAACCCTCGGGGCAAATGCTTCGTAATTGACGATCGAGCACGGCGATTCTGTCGTTTTGTGTGCAGTGTAGGATGACGGCTGAAGGGGTGTGGTGGATGGTTAGGCATTGTATGATGTTGTCAGTGGCGGCGCTATGCCAGAGCAAAGCAGGGCAAATGCCCAGGTGAAAAGTCTTTTCCCTGGTCGTTGCCCTGCCAGAATTTTTTACCTACCGAGTATTTATTGGGGCATAGATGGTTCCCCTGCACTAAGTCTTGTTACTCGTATGTCTGCTCTGGCTATGCCCTAGTATCAAAGAATGTCTGGCGCCGACACTGGATGTTGTATCCAGCTTCTGAGTTTTTAAGAGGTAGAGGTTGTTTCTAATGGGCGACCATGCCACGATGCCACGATACCCAACCGTTGAGTGGCAGGGTATTCTCATTGCCTCTGATTACTTACGTAGTTTGCAAACATTTCTTGCAGCTGGCAAATCGCTAGACTGAATAAATTATATCGTAATCGTAATCGTAATCTCGAAACTTCTACAGCGCCCACAAAAGCCAAGTATAGGTTGAGGAATGTAGTGCAGTGATCGATGGGGGAAATATTATCTACTCTGTCAGCCAAAATATAA
Organism: Lumbricus terrestris; assembly: GCA_949752735.1. Taxonomy (NCBI): domain Eukaryota; kingdom Metazoa; phylum Annelida; class Clitellata; order Crassiclitellata; family Lumbricidae; genus Lumbricus; species Lumbricus terrestris. The sequence goes on from OX457038.1 coordinate 65,325,027, forward strand.
ATAAATTCCCCATTGTGACGTGAATCACCATTTTACATAGGCCTACCATGTTTCAGTCAGGGATCAACGTGTAGACATAGTCTACTAAATTGATGTTAATCCTGAAATCGTTTTGCGAAAGCAGATTCATGTCAGATGTGAACCCCTCTCGGCCGTTCGAATCCTTTTTTCTATTTCGTCTTCATTTTTCCTTCCTCCTATTGTTCTTGTTGCTATCTTCTCCCAGTACCTCCCCCCCGTGATACTCCCCCTTTCATCCGCGCCAATCTCCTCAGGCATTGGCAGCAACCGTTCCGCTGCTGCTGCTGCTGCTGCTGTTGTTCCTGCGTAATATATTAGCTTCTTCCCATCATCGTCAGTTTATCTTGATGCCCTGCAGCTGCTTTGGAGAGGAGTAAGGGAACGAGGGAGGAGAAGGAGGAGGAGGAGGGGAGGAGGAGAAACCCTCATCCGCTTCATGTAACTTTCGTACAAAGACAGAGCAGGCACGCACACAGACAGACAGACAGACAGTCAGATTAGAAACGCAACAAAGAGATAAGCATGTACACAGACAGACAGACAGATAAGAAGACAGAGGCAGGCAGACATTGCTGTAGGTCTGTGTGCGTGTGTGTATCTGGAGTTTTATAAGAGTGCTTGTTGGCCAGAGGGCGCTATTTCGTCTGCACCGAAAGTGAGGCTCTTACTTATTATGCGCACTTAACCGGAAAAATGAAAAGCTGAAGAGAAATAAAATCGATTAGACGAGAAAGAAGGAGAAACGAAAGCGAGGCAGAGAGACATGATACCGAGGCTGAATGAAAGAGAGAAATGGAAAGACTTAAGGCAAAGATAGAAAATAATGTGATTGAGAAAGCATGAGCGATATATGCGAAAACAGAAAGATATGGTGGAGACAAAAGGACAGTGGGAATGGCAAAATAATAGAGAGAGAGAGAGACAGACAGACAGACGGAAATAGGCAGAGACAGAGAGAGACAGAGAGATAAATAGATAGAGAGACACAGAGACAGAGAAAGATATAGAGAGACACACACACAAAGAAAGATAGTGTGTGTGTGTGTGTGTGACTGTGTGCGCGTGTGTGTGTGTGTGCGTGTGTGTACCATACAGTCAGACAAATAGACAATAGAAAGATCTGCGTATAGGAGATATGTGTACCACAAAGAACGAACAGACAAACGAACGCATCTAGTAGTAGGCCTAATCTAAGAACGGCGCTATATAATCACATAAACGCTGCGAAAAGCGAATAACAAACGAACGAACGAACGACTGCTATTTGTCATGTCAAGTAACCCGTCGTCTGAAATTATTTGCCACAGGGCGAACGAATGGATGGGGTAAACCGAACGACCCCAGTGAACGATTTGCATGGAATGAACCCAGCTGCAGGCCAAAGAATAGTTTCAGCAACTGACTCTCTCTCTCCTGCAGTCTCCTGTTTAGCTGTTTAGCTGTTTAGCTGCTGACATCAACAGCAGCTGTTCTCGTTTAGTTGCGCAGCGTTGCTAATAGGCAAAGTATGTGTCTGTCGGGGCATCTGAAAGAAACCATTGAGAATTATTTTTCGTGGTTGATAAATAAACTCTGGTCGACCCCCTGGTCCGCCAAATAGCTCCGAGGCTCTCCGTTCCAAACCCACTCAATTAACCACCAACAGGCCGATATATTATACCACCCCGACAACCATCATAACCACGTGTACCGCTACCATATAGGCAGACAGGTGGTTAGCAGGTGTTTGGGCTCAAGTCTCGAGTCTGCGGCTGAATCGCGAACGCAAATATTTATGATTATTCTGATAAGGTTTTATTCAATAAATGCTCGATTAGCCTCACTTCCGTTTATCGTCCTTTCCCGCCGTCGCTTTCCTTTGAAAGCCGCTCATCTGATTTCGGCAGCGCAACAGATCCCACTCGGATTATTGCGCTAGATAAACCGCTGCCTGCCGACGAATGAAATATGTTCGCAAGATGGCGTCATATGACGTCATCGTTCTACGCTCGAGAAAGCATTTCGTTCAACAAACGTCACATAATAATGGTTCTCAGAGCTATCACCAGATGGACTCCAGTTTCTTCTAAACCGGCTCTCTTTCATCTATTCTCCGCTTACAATTTCCTTCTCTTCAATAATGTCAATTGTTTTCTTTTGCCGACAATCCTATGCGATGAACGGTTATAATTCATTTGAAGGCTGAACTTTCATTGACAGGTCAATTAAGATGTCTGCGCATCAGATCGCGGGTACGTGCGTAAGTGGAATAATAAGTAGCATACTTAGCATACTTACTCAATTAGCTTACTTACTTACCACTCTGAAGTCATCGTTTTCTTCTTTTCTGTCGTCTTATTCATCTTCTTGTTCTTTTCATCTTGATCTTGTTCTTCTTGTTCTTGTTCTTGTTGTTCTTCTTCCTCACCGAATTCATCTTATTTGTCTTCCAACTGATCTCTCTTCAAGCTCCAACTCTTTTTTATTCTCTTTTCCGTCTCTTCCTCCAAGTGTGCTTCCTGTCCCTTCTCCATGCGCTCTTCTCTTCTCCTATTCACCTTTTCCATGCTTTGTTTCCTCGTCCTATTCCATATATCATCCTAATCTTTCCATTTATTTCCTCCATCCCTTCTCCTCCCCTCCTCCGCCCATTCCTCCGTCGTCCTCTTCCTTCTCCTTCTCCCTTCCTGGCATTCGGAAGATCAAAGGCGAGATCCGACTCTCATAACAAACCGATTGAATTACACGACCAAAGAGAAGAGAGAGAATTCTTTTTGCAATAAACGCAATGCTGCATCGCTATTTCCTCAGATCACGGAGCCACGTGACAGCAGACAGACAGACGCACCTCACCTCCCACCCACTCCAACCTCTTCCTTCTTTTCCTTCTCTTCCTTCTCTCCGTCTCCGTGTCCTCCCATTTCTCCCATTGTCCTTGTAATCTTTTCTTCCTCCACTTCTTATTCCAATTCACCTCCTCGGCCGATTTTCTACCTTTGCCTTCTTAGTCTCGCATTTCTCCTCTACGTGTAGGCCTACTTTCTTCCTTCTGCTATTCATTCTCCTGCTATTCCTGTCCCTCTGCAATCTCCTACACGCCCTTCGCCTCCTTTTCTCGCTCTTTCTCACTCTATCGTTTCGTCATTCTGCTCTACCAACGCTTATCCTTATCCTCCACCTCCTTCCGTTTCATTCTCAAGATTCTCCTCTGCACAGTTCCTATATAGGCTACTCCATTTATTCAGCCTTCCACTCATCAAAGTTTTAACCCGACAGCCTCTCCACCTACATCTAGACCCACATGTATTATGTTCATTGTATACTCTCCTCGTCGTTTTTTCCATTCACTCATTTTGCCTCCTTCTCTTTGCCCCGCCGCTTGTCCTGCTGTTTATCCTGCTGTTGTTATATTATAGGGGTTCCTTCCTTCTCCTTTCCTTCTGCTAATCGCCGCCGTCATCACACCCATTAACGCAGTTATGATGATTATCCTCCTGGCGGAGAGGCTGAAGGCTGCTTCTGCCGCCGCTGCTGCTGCTGCTGCTGCTGCTGCTGTTAATGACCTAGAAGCCCTAAATTTCGAGCTACCGTGGCAGGAGGAATGAGCAGAGGAGGAGGAGGAGGAGGAAGAGAAGGAGGAGGTGAGGAGGAAGAAGAGGAGGTGAGGAGGAGGAAGAGGAGGTGAGGAGGAGGAAGAGGAGGAGGAGGAGGTGAGGAGGAGGAGGAGGTGAGGAGGAGACGAGGAGAAGGAGAAGGAGGAGAAGGAGCATGAGGAGGAGAAGGAAGAGGAGGAGGAGGGAGAAAAGGAATGAGTGAGCGAGAGAGGAAGGAAGGAATGATAGATGGATGGAGTGAGGAAGGCTGGAAGGTAAACATTTGTGTAGACTGACAAAGAGTGGAGGAGGGTCCGAGGGGGGGGCTATCATCGCTGCTGGTTGGAAACAGTTGCCAACCGAAGAGTTCGGCTGTGGTGCCCGAGTGAGAATCAGGAGAGGATGGAGAGATGAACAGAATCAGGGAAGGATGGATAAATAACTATTAAATAGATAAATAGAGATAAATAGATAAATAGAGATAGGCGAAAGATATATGGTGAATAATTGAACAACTGCCCGTGCTTTTGTACTGCCAGTCCGAAGCCTGGGTAGTATAGGAGGGCAACCTCGAGTCCTGGCACCCATAATATGGCGAAACATTTGATATTATTATAGGAAGCAGGTAAAGTCGTTCCCGTGTAGTCATTAAGAGTAAAGAGTCCTTGATCCGTATACGGTTGGAAAGTTGCATTTGAAAAAAAATATGGTCTGAAACACAAAGAATTTTTTGGCCTAAGTAGGATGAAGGTTGATTATAGTAGAAAGCTAGAGTTTGAATCTCAGAAGACAAAGTTGGTATCAGTCACCGATTAAATTAACATAAGCATACCTACTTCCAGCGATTTCTGAGTGTGCATTAAAACTACACAGAAGAATCGAAATGCAACAGGTTAATAATTATTATATCCAAATACTTATAAGTAAAAGTAGTGGTTGAAGGTTCACATTGAGACTTGCTGAAATTGATGAACTTATGTATTGAATGTTGTGGGGTGGGTGTTGGGGCGACTTGACCCTGCATGCAGGGGCAAGGTGGGATGCCCTATCCTATGCTCAATAAAACATTCAAGTAAAATATTATCTGAAAGTAATTTCTCTATTTCCCCAGCAGTACAATCGTGTGCAGCAGGAATCACCTTCCCAATATGGTTTCTCATTTTCGTCTCTCCAATTCCTTAATGTAGCCTACTACTGTATACTACAGTCTAAACAAAATTGGGAAAATTCCGACATTTCTTAGATTGGTGTCGATTTTTCATGTTCTTCTGTTAATTGTGCTTACTATACTGTATAGGCCTACCTTAAACTGATCACTTTTCTCCCTTTTGCCGTATTTAAATAAAATCACATGCATGATAAAGTTCACTGTGGTTATTGTTAGCTACTGACCATCAATCAATGGTAACTTCCCTGCTCAGCCGGACTTGGCTCCTACAATGTTATCTTGACGAATTGTTATGAGGATCTACTTACTGTTAGGCCTACTGTGTTTATAATCCGTACTTAGTTAAATATGCAGCTTTGGGATCAATAAAAATGTTGGTGTCTATGTCGGTGTTCAAACACCGTGCACTGGATTTAGGCCTATAGCTGCCCTAGCATATCACATATCACGTCACATCACACTAAGATGGATTGTAAGTGGTTTATAAATATTTTGGTTTTATATTGCTTGGGTATATACTGTGAAAGAAACAGATAATTTATTATGTGAAACTGGTTAAGCAAACATATCCGTGTTACACAATATGTCTTATCAAATGCAGATATATACAGAGATATGAACGCCTAACTTGAAGTACGCCTATATTATAGCTATATATATATATACTAGGCCTACGTGACTAAACACTATTATGAAGAAAACGCAGACATATAGATAGTTTTCAAACAACCAGAAAGAACAGCAAATATACAAAGGCATACGTGGAAGAAAAACAGAAAATTCCAATAGCTTATTTTATTGTTCCCCTCCATAAAACTGACGCCGTAGAGAGCATTACTCAGCAATGATTTCGAGTTATATGACCAACTAGACCAAGTGGGCTTAAATCCTTAATGGACTTTCCATAGCGTGAACCACTTCTTTTTATATAAATACTTGACAGAAATCGGTTTTACAAATACATGTATGCATCTACATGTATAGTGTTCATGGTGCGCGGTTCGAATCCTGTGTAGGTCCCTGTGGGGTTTAGCTCTTCCTTCATTCCCTATGACATATGTCGCTCCCATACACGCGCAGGTCGGTGCATCGTATAGGCTACGTTCCCAGAGTTCCCTTAGCGTATAATTTAATTATAATTTAATAGGCTAAGATAATTAGATTGAGATACCAAGGAGTCAAGACAGATAGATTGCTGGATAACTCGATGGATACTACATATTTATATATTTAGTCTATATATTCCTATTTCTTGAATTTGTTAATTAAAACGCCCCTTCAAGCTCTCTACTCAGAGTCGCTCCCGACTACAGCGCGTAAACTGCATCGGAGTTTCACGCCGAGACGTGCGAACAATAATGAAGGACTTTTTCAATGTCCCTACGCGGCGGCTTGAGGTGGATTCGAAGCTGGAACCCTCCGGCTTCACGGCACCGAACGGTCCGAACCCACCAAGACACCACCGCGCCCCACGGGTTGAGTACCGTAACTATAGGACTTTTGTATGGTACGGCATACGGTGGAAGGTGTTAAGCCTTGAGCATGAAAGGATGGATGGATGGATGGATGGATGGATGGATGGATGGAAGGAAGGATGGATGGATGGAAGGAAGGATGCATGGATGGATGGATGCATGGATGGATGGATGGAAGGAAGGAAGGATGGATGGATGGATTCATGGATAGATGGATGGATGGATGGATGGATGGATGGATGGAAGGAAGGAAGGATGGATGGATGGATGCATGGATAGATGGATGGATGGATGGATGGATGGAAGGAAGGAAGGATGGATGGATGGATGCATGGATAGATGGATGGATGGATGGATGGATGGATGGAAGGAAGGAAGGATGGATGGATGCATGCATGGATAGATGGATGGATGGATGGATGGATGGATGGAAGGAAGGAAGGAAGGATGCATGGATGCATGGATAGATGGATGCATGGATGGATGGATAGATGGATGGATGGATGGATGGAAGGAAGGAAGGATGGATGGATGGATGCATGGATAGATGGATGGATGGATGGATGGATGGAAGGAAGGAAGGAAGGAAGGATGCATGGATGCATGGATAGATGGATGGATGGATGGATGGAAGGAAGGAAGGAAGGATGCATGGATGCATGGATGGATGGATGGAAGGAAGGAAGGATGGATGGATGGATGCATGGATAGATGGATGGATGGATGGATGGATGGATGGATGGAAGGAAGGAAGGATGCATGGATGGATGGATGCATGGATGGATGGATGGAAGGAAGGAAGGATGCATGGATGCATGGATGGATGGATGCATGGATGGATGGATGGAAGGAAGGAAGGAAGGATGCATGGATGCATGGATGGATGCATGGATGGATGGAAGGAAGGAAGGATGGATGCATGGATGCATGGATAGATGGATGGATGGATGGATGGAAGGAAGGAAGGATGCATGGATGCATGGATAGATGGATGGATGGATGGATGGATGGATGGATGGATGGAAGGAAGGAAGGATGCATGGATGCATGGATGGATGGATGCATGGATGGATGGATGGAAGGAAGGAAGGATGGATGGATGGATGGATGGATGGATGGATGGATGGATGGATGGATGGATGGATGGATGGATTAATGGATGGATGGATGGATGGATGGATGGATGGATGGATGGATGGATGGATGGATGGATGGATGGATGGATGGATGGATGGATGGATGGATGGATGGATGGATGTAGGCACTGATAATTGTATATCCTGAGAATTAAATTGTATCTTCGGCGGTTTAGCTAAATGTCCTGTTCCTTGTATTTCACATCTGACAGCTACCAGCGACCATGAAAACGGGACGCACGGCTTCGCCATCGATTGCCGCTTCGACCTGAGTGGTCAAGTGTCGTCGACAGATGTCCTCACTGCTGCCTTCCTCCGAATCTACAAATCGCCGACGGCGAGAGATCGGACACAGAAAATACGAATTGAAATCCATCGAGCGAAAACGAATAACAACGAATCACTACTCGTCGACAGGTCAGAAAAATGATCTGCACAATCCTCGTCTAAAAATACTGTCCTCCCTCCTTCTCCTCATCCTACTCCTCCTCCTCTCTCCTTATCTTTCTCCTCCTCCTCCTCCTACTCTATCCTTTTCTTTCTCCTCCTCCTCCAACTCTATCCTTCTCTTTCTCCTCTTCCTCCTCTTCCTCCTCTCTCCTTCTCTTTCTCTTTCTCCTCCTGCTCCTCCTTCTCCTTCTCCTCCTCCTCTTGCTCCTCCTCCTTCTCCTCCTCCACCTTTTGTTGAATTAATTAACGAATGATCTAGAACACATTTTGTTCACCAAAACAGTTAAACTGTTCATCCTCTCCACCTTTCTCATACTTCTCCCCTTCCTGCTCCTCCTCGTTTTATGATCCTCAATTCTCCACTTCATCCTCCTGCTCACGCCTTCCTCGCTTCCCCGATCCTCTTCCCATTCTTTGTCTCCATTTTCTTCCTCTTTCCCACTCCCTGTGACTCCCAGCTTCCTGATCTCACAACTCTTCTCCCCCTCCTCTTCCACCTCTTCCTCCTTTTTCGCCTCTTTTTTCCGATTTTTCAATCCCACTTCCTCCTCCTGTTTCTCCTCTTCTTCCTTCTCCTCTCCTCCGTCGCCTATTCCTCTTCCTTCTCCGATTCCATCTTCCTCCTTTCCTTCCTCCCTCCTCGGCAGATAGATTCCGTGTCGGTAAGATAACAATGCCCTGCGGTCGAATTGTATACAATGCGATGCAACGCAGAGAACAAGTATCTGTACACAGAGAGATATCTATAACCGCAGGCAATTGCACGAGTGGGTATAATATACGAGGATCGAATGAGCAAATGAATTGAGGGAATGTGCATTCAAGGAGGGATGGAGGGATGGGGGGAGGGAGGGGCGTCTCGGTCATGGAGATAAGGAGGAGAGGAAAGGAGGAGGAGGAGGAGGAAGAGGAGGAGGAGGAGGAGGAGGAGGGATACTCTCCATTTTTTAATACTGCAATTTTATGCATCCTATATTAATTCGGCTCTATCTCAAGACAAGTTTTTGAATTAGAGTCATCCGAAAAGGCAGCTAGGCCGTATACTCTCTTCTGCTAACGTATTATTAGTATAATATAATTTATTTGAAATTTATACCCAAAATAAGCCTATTACTTTTATTAATTTTATTAATTTATGTCCAAGTTTGCGCAAGCGTATACTCATCCATTCATTTAGCAATCCATCTGTCGTCCCTCTCATCCATGCACTTATCATCCATGCATCCATTTTCCATCTATTCATCCATCTAGCCACGCATTTGTCAATCCAACTATTTATATACATATTCAATTATTCATCCACATGTCTATCGAAATAATCCAACCATCCATCCGAACATTCATCCATCCATCCATCCATCCCATCTACCCACCAATCCACCCCCACCCATTCACCAACCCATTCACTCACCCACCCATCCACCCACCCATCCACCCACCAACCCACCCACCCATCCACCCACCCATCCACCCATCCACCCATCCACCCACCCATCCATCCACCCACCCATCCATTCACTCATCCACTCATTCAATCAACATTCCATCTATCCTTCCGTCCATCAAGTGATGACGTCGAAGAGTGTTTCAGTCTATAGTAGAAAAGGCGCCTTCCTGCCAAAACATTCTCCTCCAAATAAATCTGGGAGAGCGTCGGCCACAGGAAGACCAAGCACTTAACTGCCACAGAATATATACACCCACCCACCCATTCACTCACATCAACTCCGAACCCTTCACAGCGTAGTATTCCAAGTTCATTCACATCATAGCAATAGTCTTTTAGTTTACTCCATTCCATTCCAGAAAGATGGGCACTGAGAGAGACAGACAGACAGACAAGAAAGACAGACAGACGAGACAGACAGATATACAGACACACAGACGTGCAGACAGAGAAAGAAAGACAAGAAAGACAGACAGACAGAGAAAGCGAGAGACAGACAGTGACAGACAGAAAGAGGCAGAAACAGAGACATAGACAGAGATAAATACACAGACATATACAGAGGAGGAGACAGAGAAGTAGAGACAGAAACTGAAGAGAAAGACAGACAGACAGACAGACAGAGCCAGAGACAGAGACAAAGATAAGGACACAGACAATGACATAGGGGAGAGACAAAGAGGGAAAGACAGATAGACAGACAGAGACAAAGAGACAGATGGAGACGGAGCGAGACAAAGAGAGACAGAGAAAAATAGATAGACGATCAGTTAAATTGCTGATAAAATTTTCAAATCGATTGAAACTATATATACATATATATACATATATATATATATATATATATATATATATATATATATATATATATATATAGTAGAGTCTTGTAACTTATCAATTAACAATTAAAATTAACTGAATCTGTCCATCAAAAATATGTTTGTCAACTTCAACTTCATCCTAACTTGACTGACGAAATTTGACGAAACGTAAGCTGGCTTCCAATTGGAATTGATTATTTTTCGTGCATCTTTTATCCTTCCCTTTTTATTTCGTTCATCCTTCCAATTCCACTTTTTTCTCAGTATATGATTTTAAAGTTTGAGCAAAGCCTGGATAATTTTGTCGCTAGTGGCCTGCACAGCAGCGCCGCCCGCAGGATTTTTTTTCTTGTACGCACAGAAATTTTCGAAGGATGGGCGAACAGGGAAAAATTTTCGTTAGGTCGCCGAAAAAACTGATGACTTTTTTTTTTAGTCATCAACCTAGAATTTCCCAAAAGCATACCTTTTATCCGCGAAAAAAACTGATGATTTTTTTTTAAAAAAATTTATCAACCTAGAATTTCCCAAAAACATACCTTTTGGGTCATCGCGCTGTACGCACTTGCGTAAGTGCGTACGCCTGCGGGCGCCGCTGCTGCACAGTATTGAATGCGCAAACGCTATTAGGCCTACTATTATCTGTAGCCTATAAATTATGTATGCACGCATTTATACATGGTATGCGGACTGTTCATCAAAGAGATATCATCACGGGACGGTTCATGAAAGGACTAATCATCAATAGACTGTTCATCAAGGAACGAGCGTTCATGCATGCGCAAACAAGCATACATGTGTGCATACATACACACAAACATACATACATACATACACACATACATACATACATTCATACATACATACATACATACATCCATACATACATACATACATACATACATACATACATACATACATACATACATACATACATACATACATACATACATACATACATACATGCATGCATGCATACATACATACATACATACATACATACACAATGCCATGCATGTAAATGTCATCTGTGTTGTCTTTCCAGAGTTCCGAAGCAGCAGACGTTAGAACAGCGAGTGACGCTGCTCTCCAGTCGGAGCGGATGGATCGACATAAACCTAACACTCATGACGTCACATTGGATGACGTCACCGAAGAGAAACGAAGGACTTCGAATCCACGTCTTCAATCACAGAGGTCCTACCAACAAGATTCAAAAGTGTCTGTCTGTCTGTCACTCACTCACTCACTCACACTCACTCACTCACTCACTCACTCACTCACACTCACTCACTCACTCACTCACTCACACTCGCTCGCTCGCTCGCTCGCTCGCTCACACTCACTCACTCACTCACTCACTCACTCACTCACTCACACACTCATTCACTAACTCACTCACTCATTCACTAACTCACACATTCATTCACTAAATCACTAACTCATTAACTAACTAACTCACTCACTCACTTACATGTAGTATCTTCGTTTATTGACATTTCTAGATTGCATGCCGCATACAGATTGTCTACAAGTCACATGAAAAACCAAGATTGCTTGTTAGCATTAATCTCAATAGCAGGAACAGTAAAACGGCGAAGACGCCATCCCCAACCATCGAACCCTCTATGTCGCAACTATGCATATACACTATTATACAGTGTTATACACTGCATGTATAAGCCTATGTATGTGTGCGTGCAAAGATGTATATAATTGTGTATGCTTGTTTGTATTAGGAACAGAATTATGCAATAAATAAATATGCATGTATTTGTGGGTGCACGGTCAAAAGCGCGCAGGACAAAAGCGCGCAGACAAATGCGCGCAGACAAATGCGCGCAGCGACATATGCGCGCAAGACAAAAGCGCGAACAGACAAATGCGCGCAACAGGAACAATGAAATCAAAAAGTAGATGAACAAGAGCATGTGGCGTAAGGTTCAAGACCTCTATCTTGCCGCAGCCTATTGATCGTGACGACGAAAATATACGCCTTCAGAGAAATGGAAGCTGGATGAAGGTCAGAGAAATGGAAGCTGGATGAAGGTTCGCTATATATAGGTGAAATGGAAGCTGGATGAAGGTCAGAGAAAAGGAAGCTGGATGAAGGTTCTCTATAGGTGAAATGGAAGCTGGATGAAGGTCAGAGAAATAGAAGTTGGATGAAGGTTCTCTATAGGTGAAATGGAAGCTGGATGAAGGTCAGAGAAATAGAAGCTGGATGAAGGTTCGCTATAGGTGAAATGGAAGCTGGATGAAGGTTCGCTATAGGTGAAATGGAAGCTGGATGAAGGTTCTCTATAGGTGAAATGGAAGCTGGATGAAGGTCAAAGAAATAGAAGCTGGAGGAAGGTTCTCTATAGGTGAAATGAAAACTGAATGAGGCTCGAAATTTCCTGTTGCGCGCATTTGTCGATTAGCGCTTTTGTCTTGCGCGCATATGTCGCTGCGCGCATTTATCTGCGCGCATTTGTCTGCGCGCTTTTGTCCTGCGCGCTTTTGTCGGCGTGCCGCGATGCCGTATTTGTGCGTGTGTTTATGTGTGTGTGTGTGATTTGTGTGTTGACGTGTAGGTGCTCTGGTCGATCCATCCTCCGTTGGTCTCATTGGAAGCAATGGTTCACCAGATCAACAGGTCTTCTTGGTTGCCTTCTTCAAAAACAATCCCGATGATCAGACAACGACGACAACGACGACGTCAACAAGACGAAAAAGATCAGCAGACAACAACAACAACAACAACAACAACAACAATAGAAACAACAAACGAACAACGAGACAACACGATTCTAGTCGTCCACAAAATGACGACCATCAGATCTGGTACCGAAGTAAGTAAGCTACTGTGGAAAGTTATTCCATGCATCCAGCCATTTGTAAATCAAGCTCAGACCTTTACAGCAAATTCCCAGCCAGCCATGATAAATTCCTTTGCATGAATTCCTGGAATTTCCCAACCATGTGTGCAGATATTCCTGATAATACATATCCAATCCTGGTATTTCGCCGGCATTATTGGCAATTCAAAGTCAGTCATAGAAAAGTCTTGCCACTCCTGAAAATTCACTGCCATTCGTTAATTCATTTGCTGCAATCTTATAAAATTTCCAAAACTCGTATTAATTGCAAAAACGTTCCTGGATTTCCACTAATTCCTTGAAATTCGCAGCCTTAAATAAAATAATCAGCTATTTATGGAAATTCTAAAACTCTCATGAAAATTTTCTGTCATTCCTGAAAATTCTATTATTGTTTTGTGACATTGCGTTATTTCGGAAGCGAGATTTATAAAACAGCACCGACGAATTAAGTTATTTTTTAAGAACTAAGTACCGGTAGACTAAGTAACGATAGGCCTATTTTTATAAAACCGCACTTAGGTTTGCAGACATTTAGTGACTTCTAATTATTTCTGTATTAATAATCTCCTGGACTTCTTAGCTATTTTTTTTCTTTTCTATTCTATATGTTTTCTCAATTTCCAATTGATCTTGGCAACTCCATAATCTTAATAAACTAGGCTACTTAATATCTTGATTTCTATGTTGTTTTGTTTCCCCTATAATTTGTTTACATTGTATGTCTTAGACCTGGGTGTCTTTAGCAGCTGCTTATTTGGCCTACCTCAGCCGATTATTAAAATAACCAATTCCGAATATGAGATCGATTATTTTGATATTTTAATTACTCACAGTGTTAGGTTCTTAAGCATAAAACTATATAATTATGGCAGTGCAAGCACACGTTTTGCTGCTTGCGTGCACCGTGAAAAAAATTTATTTAGCCTATGTAGACCTATAGGCCTACTTCTTGATCTGTCATCTCACTCTCTCTGTCTACAACATTTCAGTGACTTCTCTAGTCCTCGGCCTGTACAGGGCCTTCATCTAAGATTTTTTTATCTGTGTCAATGTTTTTGACTTTCCAGCCAACAAACAAGAACGCAAATGCCAAATACGAACACTTAAAGTGAGCTTCAAGGACCTCAAATGGCAGGTTAGCAGCCTAATGCGCTGATATTTGCAATTTAAATCCATATTTACATTTTACTTTTTTATTATTGGTGACTATAGCAGTAAGGCGTCGACGTAGATCAATCTATCAACCTATACACCCCTCTGTCTGTCTGTCTGTCTGTCATGTGTGTGTGTGTGCGTGCGTGCGTGTGTGTGTGTGTGTGTGCGAAAGAGTGAGAGAGAGAGAGAGAGAGAGAGAGAGAGAGAGAGAGAGAGAGAGAGAGAGAGAGAGAGAGAACACGCGCGCTTTGTGTAACTGAGTATGTATGTAGGTGTGTGCGTGTGTGTCTTAACATGATTGGGACGGTATACGAGTGTTCACACGTGTGCTAACTCATATAATTATCCAGCTTATTTCTTTAACACATGGAACAGCAGCTGATATGGTACCGACCAGGAAGATAGCAAGGCATACAGGAAAACCTCAACACACATGGATTCATTCTAGTGGCACTTGAGATCCTGGGTCCCATCAATGCCCATGCAGAGTCGGGAGTTCTTATCAGGACTAGGATGGCGGTTGACTATGGTTTCGGGAGGGGGAGGCGCAGGAGACAGCACACCTCTTTCAATGTTTTTCTGCTTTTACATAACGTTTCATGCTTTTTTCCGGTGACTCAAAAACAACAAACTCTTCCGAGAGTTTCTTAGAGCTTGAAGGGTTATACTTACCTCAGGAGAAAAAAGTTTTTCTGGTTTCTAAACAGTACACTGTAAGCCTTCACCGTGATTACAACGGTGCATGGACAGTATTCCACGACGGTCTACGATCGTCGGAATATAAAACGGTGGCCCACAGTTTATTTTGGGTGAGCCCACCGACGTCACCGTAAATTTTACGGCCTCTTGATAAAACGGCGTTCGACAGTATTTAGACCTCGCAAGGTAAAGTCCGCTGCGAATAATGTGACCTCCAATTAAGCTTAGCCTACATGTGACAAATAGGCTTTCATTTATATTTTTATGCATTCGGAAGTGCTAGTCGATTAGGCAAAATCTGGCATAAATACTGAATTTAGCCTAAATTCAAATAGGCCTAAAGTTCGGAAATTATCATTTGTTAAATTGTTGGAATTTAGCAAGACCCTATGCACGTTAGTAATGAAGTTCCTGAGGGATCCTACATACATTGGGAATAATAATAATAATAATAATAATAATAATAATAATAATAATAATAATAATAATAATAATAATAATAATCGCTCGCCATAGCACCATCAATGATATCATACACCGCTCCCTTTCAAAAGCAGGGATCCCATCCATAAAGGAACCGCCAGGACTACTACGCACGGATGGCAGAAGACCAGACGGTCTAACCATGATTCCATGGCGTGCGGGTCGCCATCTTGTGTGGGATGCAACTGTAATTGACACCCTTGCACCTTCATAAAATATTATCTCCAGGCCACGGCAACGACGGCGGGTGCTGCAGCCGAGATAGCAGCGGATAGAAAAAATACCAAATATGTCGATCTTACAAACACACATTTCTTTGTCCCTTTAGCCCTTGAGACCTTAGGTCCAATTTGCTCTGATGGCCTGAACTTCTTGTCAGATTTAGGCAACATCCTAACTTTGTCTTCCGGCGAACTGAGAGAGACCTGTTTTTTGCTGCAACGTCTCTCAGAGAGACTCTCTCTATGACGATTCAGCGCTTCAACTCGGTGGCCTTTCGAGGCACTTTAGCTGACCGGGTTCTAGAGGCGATGTAACAATAGCCACTGCTTCCCTAGTTTATTTGTACTTCCTGTTATACTGATGTTGTTTGTTGAAGATATTAAAAGGAATAATAATAATAATAATAATAATAATAATAATAATAATAATAATAATATAAATGATGATGATGATGATGATGACGACGACGACGACGATGACGATGACGATGATGATGATGATGATGATGATGATGATGATGATGATGATGATGATGATGATGATGATGATGATGATGATGATGATGATGATGATGATGATGATGATGATGATGATGATGATGATGATGATATTAATAATAACAAGTTGGGATCTCCACGGTTTGTTTCGTTCTGGAAGTTTCTTTCTATAAATAACTATCAAGTTACATCAGTCACACTTGAATAAATATACATAAAAGCTAATTAATTCTTCCCGAATGACGATCGTGTATAATAATTGCAGGACTGGATCATCGCCCCTGAGGGTTACGCTGCGTACTATTGTGACGGCGATTGCGTGTCTCTTCTGGACGCCCACAACGCCACGAACCACGCCATAGTACAGACGATGGCCTACATGATGAACCCGTCGTCCGTTCCGAAGCCATGTTGTGCACCGACGAAACTATCCGCACTATCCGTTCTCTACTTCGACGACAACTCCAACGTCATCCTTAAGAAGTACCGAAACATGGTCGTCAGAGCATGCGGATGTCATTGAGGTCAAGGTCGAATGCCGAGGTCAAGGCGAGGACCCAGGAGGCCAAGGACTGAACTGTTCAGCACAAGAGATGTAGAGACGTTGTACTCTGTAGATAAATATATAATGGACAGACAGGGAGACACAGTGACATGGAAACGGATTGTGAAGGAAACAAAGAGGAAGAGAGTGTGATGGATGGATGGATGGATGGAAGGACGGTGGATGATTGGATGGATGGATAGATGGATGGTGGTGGTTGACAGCATGCAAGGATGGTGAATGGATGATTGGATGGATGGATGAGAGATGAATGATTGCATGGATCGATACGGATTAAAACCTAATCTGGGTTAGCATCTCGCATAGCATCATCACATGTTGGGTGACAGTGTAGTGGATATTTTTGGTGACGGTGATGATGATAGATGACTAACGCTTATGACTATGATGATGATTAGTATGATGATTAGTATGATGATGATTAGTATGATGATGATTTGCCTGCATCGTTGTTTGTTTTTGCAAGTAAGACGCGTGTGTCTCTCTGAGCACATCAGTTTCCTCTTGTTGCATATCCCTCTGTCTGTCTCTGTATCCCTGTCTGTCTGTCTGTATGTCTGTCTGTCTTTCCGTCTGTCCATTACATAATTGCCTGCGCGTATCCGATGTAGTTTTATTGTTCATCGACGTTTTGAAATTGACGCAAATCTATAGAAGAAGCAAAACAAGAGAAAGTATTGTTACCACCTTTATAAACAGAACTTCTTTTATTCAATCAATTTTTAGAACTGCACAGCCTCCTTCTCTGCCTTTCCATCCTCCAGGGTAAATTATTCCAAATCGCATGACAATGGATAATGGACGTAATGATTATTTTACTTTTTTAACTGCTAAAAATGCTTGTACAGCTGCACAAATTCATTTATAACTTCACTTTTTGAGTAGATCTGGATGCGAATTGAAAGCCCTAGCAGCTTACCACCGAATAAGACTCAGTCGACTTAATAGGTGGTGTCACAGATACCTATCTTTCCACTTAATAACCTTGGTTTCACGCCTACTCTCTTGGCCGCACTTAAATGGAATGTCTATGCTGCCACCTGAAAGGGTTGGACTTAGGCCTATACTCACCTCTGTTTTTCCACTACAGCCCTGGATTCATGTGACCGCTAATTGATTAGAATTGGAATTAGCTCTTTGTCTAATCAATTAGCTAATTGATTATGATCTAATAGATTATCTACCAATCTCCGATGGAAACAGAGATCTGAGTAAGTCATTCGTCATCGTAATCGTGAATTTATATAGAGCCACTTCAGAGAAACTCCTCAGAGGTGCTCCAAAACCACAGTCAAAGACAATGATGTTCAAACGCTTACGGAAAAGGGACAATGAAAGACAAGGAAGTTCAATACGGAGACTACCATTCATTCATTCATTCATTCAGACATTTATATAGCGCTTCTTCAAGAAAAACTACTCAGAGGCGCTCCCGACTCCAGCGCGCCCAAAAAGAATAGTTTTAAGTTTAGTAAGGAAGGATCCTAGTAGAGTCCCAGGGTGTAGGCGTAGCTCAAAAGGAAGGCCATTCCAGACCACTGGTCCAACCACAGAAAAGGCTCGATTCTTCATGGTAGTAGTACGAGCAAAAGGAACTAAGAGGACTCCCTTATCAGCAGAGCGTAGCTGACGACGTCCTTGGATACCCAATGTAAAGCTGCATAGCTCTCTGAGGTAAATTGGGGCGAGGCCCTGACAACATCGCCATACCAATGCAGCTACCCTGAACTCAATGCGCTGGCGAATAGGGAGCCAGTGAAGTACCTCAAGCATGTAGTTTGAGACATGACCATATTTAGGGATTTGCCCAATTAGGCGCGCAGCAGAGCGCAACACCCGGTCAAGACAAGTCAATCTGCTGGATGGGAGGCCAATGTACCATCAGGGGCGGATACAGAAATTTTCGAAGGGGAGGGGCCAAAATTTTCGGTGTTGGGACAGAGGAAATATTTCGTCTTGGTCACCGAAAAAAAATCTGCTGACCTTTTTTTAGTCATTTGTCCAATTTCCAAGAGAAAGATACCATTTTATCCGCCAAAATAACTGATGACCTTTTTAGTCGTACAGTGTCCCACTGGATCCGCCACTGGCTGCCATATGTAATTTTTTCCAATAAAAAAGAAATTCAGAATTCGGCGCAGACGAAGGCGATACGCCACCTACCGATTGCTGGATAGGAATAGGACACGAATCACACACGATGAACTACAGCAAGAACAGTGGAGAGCTAAAACTCAAGAAACCATTTCAGACCAACGATTCAGACGCAGAACAAGAGCAAAACTAAATCGTGAATTTGTCACGAGCAACCGAAACAACGAGTCAGCGGAATCAAAACTCGTGTCCATGGAAACGTATCAGAAGCCAGGCTCTAGATAGGGGTGGAACTCTTCATCACAAGATTGGCTTACTTGCGTCGTATAGTATACCATTGACGGATTGCTGTTTCCGTATCTGTACTTCAGAGAGATAAGGTTTTCCAGCATACGAACCAAAGCAGCAGCTGTGGAACATGCAGGTAAGTTATTTCCATACAATAATTATTATCCAATTTCACAGTTCCATGCAATGTCTATCACTAACCAGCATTTATCCACCATATAATCCATATTCTACTCCAGTATATATACATATGCTACACCTTCTTGTATTGCCTTGCTTTGTCTTTCTTGTATCACTGCCATGCGAGACACATATAATAGGCATAGACCTGCTAACAAAAGATTCGTAAAGAGAGTGTTAGAATCTGAGAGAAAATGCCATATATGAAAATCCTGAGAATAGAATAGACACAGAAGGTTAGCAACGAAAAGGTATTATACAAAGGGTGAATATGACTTAGAACTTCTTTTCATAAGGTTACCCAATGAAAACTGAGACTACTCGGAAATATCCGCTGCAGGCTGAAAGAAGATGACAGAAAGATGAAGACTCTGATGTTTGGAATAATGGAGGGCAGCAACAAAAGAGGAAGACCTCATCGTCGAGAGTGGATGGATGACAGTGAACAGTGGTGTTGAGCAGACCTATGCATACCCTGGGGCGTGCAGTCCAGAGCAGACTCGATCGAGTGGAGAGGCATTGTGAAGAAAGCATCGGACACCTGCGGGCATTGAGACTACGGTTGTTGATGATGACGATGATGACATCATTGACATGCAATGCAAATCTTCGAAGTATCTCAGCACGATACATACAGAGAGACCAGCCTATAATATACACGGTTTTTTTGACAAGTATATAGATCTACATACACTGTGTCCGGATGAAAAGTAGACCCCAACAAAAAGTGTCATAATTCGGTCAAAACTTTTAGGATTTGTCTGAAATTTTAAAGGTATCAGTGACCATATTACTACCAACTCCTAACGCCGATTAGAAATATTCGTGAGTGGCCTATGTCAAGTTTATGAGTGCTTAAAATGCAGCACCGAAAATGGAACTTTCCAACATGCAACAGCTGAAAGGATGTGAAATTCAGCAATAGGCCTAATGGCAGTGCATAAAGTGTGGGAAAATAAGTGCCTGGACGCTCCTTACCTTTCCAAAAGAAGTGCCTGGACGCCCCTTGCATTTTCAAGCTTGCCGGCCAATAAGTGGCAGGACGGCGCTCCGATTTTAAAACAAGTGCATGGACGCCGTCCATGACCGTCCTGGCACACTTTAAGCCCTGCCTAATGGTTTTCAAAATGTCCTTCTTGTTCACGACCGCAGATGTAGACGCTACTGTTTGATGCCTCCATCGATGATCCCCTGGTCAAACAGCTGCCACTCTTCCATCAGACGCGTTCTACGGTTATCGATGTCATGAATACGGGAACGAAAGACGCGCTCCTCCAGTACATGTAGGCTACTCCGCTTGAGGTCTGGACTGCTGGGCGGCCACAGCTGCGGTAAGCCGAGTGTCTTCCGGGCAGCTATTACACTACTACGTTTACGGTAGTGTGACCGTGAACAAGGAGGACAGTTTTGAACACTAGCTATATCCCTGAATTTCACTTCCTTTCAGCTATTGCATGTTGGAAAGTTCCATTTTTCGGCGCTGCATAAACTTGACAAACTCACAAATATTTCTAATCAACTTTAGGAGTTGGTAATCATAATATTACAGCATCGTCGATTATCTTCTGGTCCAGGCCATCCCACACTTCCAACAAACGTTGCTTCAAATCTTTACATCATATGGATTGTTGTCTGGTAGACTTGTTTTGCATCACGCTTCACACCTTATGGTCGACAAGATTCAAATCTGGGCTGTTCGGACTTCGGAGGCCATAATATGGGAGAAATGAAGTCTGGCGTCTCTCTTGTCAGTATTTCGATGGTTTCCTTGGCTCTGTGGGCTGGGGGAACTATCCTGTTGAAAAATAAGCAACCTTCTGCAGGGGCTAGATTTCTGATTACGGGTACAAGATACTGTGACAGCAGAACGTCGCCATTATAGTTAATTGAAAAGAAAAAGAACAAGAAAATTTACTTGAAAAGAAAAAGAACAAGAAAACTTGGTGAAAGATCTTTAACCATTATTTCCATCTTCGTCTGTCTTTCTCCCTGTTCTTCTTCATTCATTTCCATGCTCTCCTTCCTTGTCTTGAACCTCTTCTTCCTCTTTTGTCCTCTTCCTTTCCTTCTTTCTTCATAGGCCTACTCTTCTTCCTCCCCCACATCTTCTTCCTCTTCTTCCTCTTTCTCCTCTTCTTCCTTATCATTTTTGTCCCGTTCCCCATAATCTTTCTCTTCCTCATTCTCAGTATATTCTTCTTCCTCCTAAATCTCACCCCACTTTTCCTCCTCTCCATCTTATTCCTCCCTCCTCGCTGTCGTCTTCCTCGCACATTTGTTCTTTCCCATTTCGCGACACATTCGAATATTTTGCGACGATAAAAACGAATCGGTTGATTGACAAAAAAATTATCAGCAGTCGCTGAATAAACAGCTTCAACGACTGATAACAACGATCGACCGACTGACTTATCGAAAAAATATACTTTAAAAGAAAAAGAAATGTGGAGAAGTATGAGGGGAGGAAGAAAAGAAAGAAGAGGCTGGAGAAGATGGAGGGACATGGAAGGCGGAAGAAAAAGAATATTCCAGCAAAAGTTGCATTCAAGGTCAACGCTTTGAATCGACTTCTTAGAATCGATCTTGAAGGTGATATATAAATTCTGAACGATTGATTAATTGATTGAGACTAATAATTAGTGAGAAATCCTCAAGAGTTACGACTTGTCACTGACTCGCTTACTGGCTCGCTGTCTCAGTCACTCAGCTCACTGGTTGACCGACTAACTCACTGACTTACACAATGACTGACAACCGACTTCATGCCTAACCCACAAACTGAGTTATCAACTGACATGCAGACACACTGACACACTGACTTCATGCATGGATGAACGAATGATCGAACGAATGATCGAATGACCGAATTAATTATTATAGCGCAATGACAGATTGACAAGATTTCGATTGATCGATCGAAGTACGAATGGATTTCTTGAACCATTAATGAACGATCGATCTATCGCTCGTTCGCCAGATCAATCGATCCTTCGATCCATCGATCACGTTTTTCATGCTCCCCATCCACTCATCGCTCACGGCGAGGCTGCTCTCGGGGGTGAGGTGGGTGGGGTGGGGTGGGTTGGGGGATGGGTGGGGTGGGGGTGTGGGTCGCCAGACGTTGTCTCCGATCAGAACTGGATAGGCTGGGGTCAAGATTGACAGAAGGTCGGCCAACGACTCTGCACCCGATGCGAATTCATCACGAGCACATGGACATTGATCATTATCCCACGGGATGCAATATGTTCCTGGTTTAATTGGAATCTCTGAGCAGAAACCACACACAAGTTGAGTCTAAGCCTCGTTGTTGAATGTGAGATTCATTCAGTGATCTATGACCGAATCATCATAAGGTAATTTGTTGGCATTCTAAGCTTCAAGTAAATAATCTTTTGTTTATATCATCATCATCAGCAGCAGCAGCAGCAGCAGTAGCAGCATCTTCGATCGCCGTCCTCGTCATCATTATCATCAACACAAGCACCCGCATAATCATTGTCGTCGTCGCCGTCGTC
>OX457038.1:65352681-65367681 GCA_949752735.1 Lumbricus terrestris
CGTTCCTAAGTAGGCCTACGCAAGTTCAATTGATGAAAAGAATTCTCGCTAAATAGAAGCCGGATTGATACAAATAAATTTTACTTAAATGGAAGCTGGATTGATGAAATGTTGTTGCTGAAATTGGAGCTGGATTGATGAAAATATTCTTGCTTAAATTGAAGCTGGATTGATGAAAATATTCTTTCTTAAATTGGAGCTGGATTGATGAAATATTTTCCAGGGCCCCACATTTCTTTATCCGCTGTAAGTAAACAGGTCAGTCAGTAAATTGGTCACTAGATAGCGGACAGAAAAGCATTACATCGGTTTATTAGGCTGTTGAAATTCAATGTTCTGGATATCTTTCTTCATTCCATGTCCATGCATGTAGATGCATTTTTATATCTTAATAATCTATCTCGTAGTTATACATTCGTTTCGATTCGTGCCAGGCTGCCAGCAACTTTAGGCCTGCATGCAAAGCGAATGTGTCTAACCTTTTAGACACCGTGAAGCACCGAAGAAATTATTCTTAAAGCCCGAGACTCATGCACGCCAATGAATTCAACACCTCAAATTTATATAAAATAATTTAATGCATGGCCTTATCAGGACTGCAACTAGTATTTTTCGTTTTGGGGGGGGGGTTAAGCCTTGAGCATGACGAGTGCGGCAGCAGGAGTCTTTTGTGGTAAGCCGTAAGCATACAACGGCTTGATTTATTTGGGGGGCTTCACCTTCGTTTGGGGACTTCAGCCCCCTCCCCAAGCCCATCGCTAGTTACGTCCATGGGCCTTATTAAGATTTGTTGTGGAGCAATTGTAATGAACAGATTGTAATATACATGTAGATTGTATAGATGTTGAGTTCTTTAATTGTCAAATGATAAGCCATGCAACTTGCTATTGAAATGTAGCATATGGCATTGCAAGTAAGCCAGTGCATGGAGTTTGTCATTTACTTCATTTTTAATTTTAACTATTGCGAACATTTTGTGAGCTGCGGTTGGTCGCTTTTTGGACAGCACGCGGAACTAGGGTTTATTTCAATATTGATTTGGAGGAGGAGGTACAACTTCAAGTATAGGCCTACCAGGATTTGCAGTTCTATAGAGCAGCGTTTCCCAAAGTGGATTCCGCGAACCAAGGCCGCCCTGGGGTGTGCACAAGGGTTCCGCGAAAGGTTTTAAATAAAATAAATATTTTGTATCATATATATACTGAGAAATCTTGCTGCAGGGCTACAGCATTTCAGACGGCTTTTGAAAAAGTTTAAAAAGTCGTCAATCGTTCTCATTTTTGGGCGATGATCCGAACTTTCAGTGCAAATGCCTATTTAGCAATGCAGCTACTTTTTATAGCCATTCCATCTGGGATGTACATTGGCGAGACCGTCAGAGCAACGGGTCAGAGCTGTAAATCTGAACAGGGACGCGGCCATCTTAGCTATCGTTATATTGACGATGCTAATCTGAGCAGGATTGAGCGCAAAAGTTTAAAACGTAGGCCTATAGCCTATACGCCTACCGCCAAGTCAGATTATCGCACAGTAGTAGAAATAATTATTGCCTTAATTGGCTGCTGTAAATTTTGCCAGAAATTGAGTAGGCCTAACTGTCACACAATCGGGGGCCTGTTTCTCTTTGCTGAATCTAGTATCTTGGAATGCTTTCCAAACTCAAACGAGAGCTTTTGTTGAAATGGATTGTGTCTTCGACGAAAACATTCGTGATCAGATATTGCAGATCATACTCACGACTTGGAAGCGAACTTGGTTCAATACTTCCCGTAAAGGGTGATAGATCTAATAATTGGATTGGAAAACATTAAAAGTAGGCAAAAAACTAGCTATTTTTTTCTAATACAAACTACGAGCTTCTTATTGACCTAACACAAATGAATCAGAATTTCAATGAACTTAAATTTCGTTGATCGATTCTGTAGGAGTGGGCTAATTAAGGAATGCCTCACAGGCGCAAAATTCGCCGTTAACATGCTT
Source organism: Lumbricus terrestris (assembly GCA_949752735.1). NCBI lineage: Eukaryota > Metazoa > Annelida > Clitellata > Crassiclitellata > Lumbricidae > Lumbricus > Lumbricus terrestris. Next base: position 65,354,662 of record OX457038.1, read on the forward strand.
TGATATTTTATATGCTTAGGCCTATTTCGCGTAACTGCATTCTTCTATTTTAATGCAACATAACTAAAATATATAGGCCTATATATATAGTCTAAGTTTAAATCGACCAAATAAAACGATTGACATTGAGCTTTCTAGCATCAGGTCAAATATGGACAAAATAGCTTTAGACGAAAGAAAGGCACTGTTCACATTCTAATTTCATGTATATGCCCATAGGCCTATATGTATTTTCTAGTAATAGCCTATATAGACGTATATAATTATATGCCTGTGATTCACAAGTCAGCACTGTTTTGGAAATAGTGCACTTCAATATTTTAGATGAGAAAAGATATTCTACAAATAGACTTCTTGCAATATATAGTGTGTCTTCGTCACTTCGTGTGTGATTTTCAAGCGATAATGCCTCAGTGCGTTTAGCTGAGATTGTGGTTCCGCAAGAAATGATTAAGATGTGAAGATTTTCGTATAATAAACGAAATAATATTATAACCAAACATTAATTTGGGAAACTCTGCTCTTGGGAGTGGGCGAAAAGGTGTGATATGACGACATGCATGGAGAAAAAGAGGAGCAGCGAAAATCGAAAAGTTCACAAGACTATCGATAGAAAAAAGCACTAAAGTGGGAGTCGTCTTTGAATCAGCACCAAACAAAGCAACAATAGAAGCCAAAGGGGACATTATGGTAGAAATCATTCAGTGCAGGACTTATTAATTATTAATTATAAATATATATATATATATATATATATAGATATATATATATATATATATATATATATATATATATATATATATAGACTCGTCGAAGGACTATAGGATGAATGACTGTCGCAGTGGCCTCGATCACAACTTATCAGAGGAGGATTATAATTATTATGGAAGATTGGGCTATTATGTGATCAGGTGAATTTGCATGCAGCAGCAATCCTAACAAAGACTGTAGGTCATTTGTCTCCCGAGCCACTTAAAACGCTTGTTATGTTACGTCATACGGTATGCATCTCACTTATACCGGCAGTGGCACTACTGGCATGATGACTCAACTGTAGGCCTATGCTTGCTTGTCTTATCCTACATGTGTCTCTCTCTCTCTGTCTTCTGTCTCTGTCTCTGTCTCTGTCTCTCTGTCTCTCTGTCTATGTCTCTCTCTCTCCCTCTCTCTCTCTCTCCCTCTCTCTCTCTCTCTCTCTCTCTCTCTCTCTCTCTCTCTCTCTCTCTCTCTCCATCTTCTTTCTAATTCTCGGTCTCTTTAGATGTAATCAGTGCGATCAGTTCAGATGACTGCAGAAGATTCAATCTCGAGAGAATCATCTTCAACCGTTTCTCTGTTGACAGTTGGCTCAAGCAAGTTTCGAATATAGTTTAGAGGAACATTTAAACCAGAATGTCAATGAATGACCATTTTATTATAACACTGCCACTGTTCGTACTCTGACAGTGCCAGTCCAAAGCTTGGATAAAAAGAGGAGGGAGACGCTAATCATCTTTCTTATGACACAGACATCGTTAAACAACAACTATAAAATTATCGTCATCTCATCTTGCGGAGTGGTTTAAACTTTATGGTGATGTCAAACGAAAAGCGCACGGATGCGGGATGTTATCTTAAACTCAGAGCAAGCATCTCAAATGTCGATTCAACCTTCTACTCGGAAGGTGGCATTGGTAATCTGTGGAGTAGGCCATTGCAAAAAAATTTTTTTTTTGAATGTTCCTTGTGCACCCCTGCCATATTGTTACTATTACTGAAACATAATTGCCTGCAAATTTTCAGGTCTGTAGGCCATGTTTTGACCCCCGCCCACCTAAAAAGTAGTTTTATGTATAAAAAGGACATTGACAACATGGTAGCAAATTGTAAAATTTTTGCTTTACCTTTTAGAGGCTGTAACCATGGCAGCAAGCAGTGAATATATGAAAAAAGAACCACACCAGGAAGTAGTTCCTTCAATTTCGTCCAGACCAAACCGCCCATTACTTAGAAAGGATGATAGAAAAGTACCTGAAGCGTGGCTCATAGGTAGTTTACTACCCGATTTGACCCCGAAAAAAGGATCCCAACTTCCCACCAATGGTGATGTGCTTCGCTACTTTGTTTTTCTGAATCGTGGACCCATGCAGAAAGATAAAAGAGATGATGTTATGAAATTTGTTGTCATGAAGGTAGAAGAGTTTTGGAGGCAATCTGGTATTCCTGTGACGCCTATCAGAGCGGGACATTCCAACACAAAACTCAATAAATTGATTGTGCAATACGAAAATCTTCGTAAACATAAGACAAGGAAGAACTTCCCAGCTGAGAGTGAAAGCTTTCTCAAATCTATTGGTCTACTCTTTGACATAGCACATGACAATGCCATTGCTATTATACAACATGACAGATGCAGGACTAAAAAAATGATTCTGGAAGATATGCAATTCTTAGAAGACCAAAGATCATATCGAAAAATGGAGTTAGGTGGTCTTGATAAGACACACTTTGCAAAAGTTATGAGGAAATTATCTCACAATAACAAAGAACTTGAGCGTGCTGCGAAGGAGAAGCGTCGCAAAGAAGAGGCTTCGACCAAAATAAACAGAACAAGTACTAGCTTAGAACTTGATAAAGTTGATGGCCTTGGTACATGTGAATCGAATGACTTGGTTGCTCATGCTCAACTTGATTCAATTGAGGATCCGGATTTTGTATTTCCTTCAACTAGCAGTGGTGCAACAGGTACACCTGGTACAACTACAACACTTCGTAGAAAAAGTTCATCAATTACTTTAACATTACCCGTAAATCCATTTACCAGCAAAACCATTTCAACCATGGGAGACAGGCTTAATCTATCAGCCGGGCAACGAACAGCATTCATGGGAGCAATTCTTGCAGAAGGTGGAGTTCCTCTGGAAAAAGCAACTCTTTCAATTAAAAGCACATGGACAGCAGGTAAAGAAGTTAGGAAATTATCAGCGCAAGCAATTAAGGCTACATTCACAGCACCAAAGCATTCAACACTACATTGGGATAGTAAACTGGTTCCAGACTTCAAAAAAGAAAACAAAGAAAGACTAGGTATTCTGGTATCTGGTATGCCAGACTTTGAAGAAGGCAAACTTCTTGGTATCCCAATAATTACAAATACAACAGGTGAAGAACAAGCAAGAGCTACGTTTGCCCTTGCAAACGAGTGGGATATATCAGATAATGTGAGAGCCCTTGTATTTGACACTACAGCTTCAAACTCAGGATGCAAAAGTGGAGCTTGTGTTCGGCTGGAAAACCTCTTTGACAAGAAGTTGTTTATGCTGGCTTGTCGGCATCACATATTTGAAAGAATCTTGAGTTCAGTTCACAAAGACTTGTTTGGTGCAACATCAGGTCCTGACAACACCAATTTCATACAATTCAGAGATTCTATTTGGCCAACAATTAACACAGAAGCTGGTTTTAAAACCCTGGAGATCAAAGACAGGTCTTTGAAACGCACTATGGAAAATTCTATACAGTCACTGAAGAGAATACTTTCTACTCCAAATAAAAAGAACTTGCTACCTCGCGCTGACTATCGGGAATGTGCTGAATTAATGTTGATACTTCTGGGTGAGACACCCGAAAGAGGAATACACTGGCTGAAGCCAGGAGCAGCGCATCATGCTCGATGGATGCCATCCATTTTGTATCCTGCAAAGATGTTGGCTTTCAGTGCTCAAGCAGGATATGACAAGGACATGATCAGCAAATTGGAAGCACTATGCAAATTTAATGCGCTATTCTACGTTGAAAACTGGCTCTCTTCATCCATTGGAGCCGATGCAGCGTATCATGATCTCAAGCTATGGCATGACTTGACCAAGTATTGCAAGCATGATCCACAAGTTGCCAATGCAGCCATGAAAGCCATGGAAAGGCACTTCTGGTACTTAACAGAAGAATGTGCTGTATTCTCTCTCTTTTCAAACAGGCTTTCCTCTTCAGAAAGACAGCAGATTGCTCGAACATTGCTCCGAACTCCTAGACCAAGACAGTTTGAAAGGGGCCATCCAACGTTTCCTATTCTGAGCCACAGTACAAAGCTATCATCCCTTATTGGGCCAAAATCCTGGTTCTTGTTTCACAGCATGGGAATTGGCGCCGACTGGCTAGGAAAACCTGTTAGTGAATGGCATAATGATCCCAATTACCAAGAAGCTGATACATATGTGCGGCATGTCAAAGTGGTGAATGATCTGTCGGAACGGGCTGTGAAACTAATCCAAGACTTCTCAACTAGTGTTACCAATGATGAAACACAAAAACAGTTTTTATTGCAAATGGTCGAATATCAACGCAAGGAAATTCCCAACTTTCAAAAAGAGACATTAAAAAAATTAACCTTCTCCTCCACAGAAACCTTAAGTTCAGTAAAGTGATTTGACATGATATCATTGTGTAATGACACTATGATGTGTAAATTGTGTATACACTAATATTACAGAATACACTATTATCGAACTAGTAACTATATATGTAGTTTGCATTCTTTGTATAGTAAACTCTTAAATTGCAAACATTTTGTCATGCAGGAAAACAATGATTTACTAACTAAATCAGTTGATCGTGTTGGGCGGGGGTCAAAACACCATGAAATGACCTAAAATTTGGTGAACATTCATATTTTGCCATTAGAAACAAGATAGGAGGGGTGCATCATACAATTTTTTTTAAAAATATTTCCCCATACATGAATGAAATGGCCTACTGTGGAGCAGGACGTGACGGTTAAATTCGACTCCTGTGATAACTTGTGATAATTCATTCATATACTATACAGATTGTGCCAAAAAAGTAATCCCTACGGCTTTTAGCCCATATCTTGGCCAAACATACGAAATTTTAAATGAAACTTTACAGTCTTAAAGGCAATTCATATTTACGTACAATGTTCAAATTAAAAAAAATATTTCAAACAGAACAAAAGTTATATCACTTTTAGTGAGGCCACCCACAGTAGGGGATTACTTTTTGGCGCACCCTGCATATACTATACACAAATGAGTTGTTACAGTTGTAATCAAACTGTTTTGAGTCGGTTTGAAATTTTAAAAAAATTATTACTATCTCTAGCGGAAGGCCTGCCGAATGTGCTAGAATGCTAGAGCATAGGCCTAGATGAATAGGCCTACCAATGTCTTTAGCACCGATATCTGACAGTCAATCATCGTTGAACCTTTGCAACTTTGATTATTTGGTGAACGAGTTTAGATCGGAAAGTGATTTAAGACGAACGGAGACAAATGTTTGCGAAAGAATTTACTGCGAAGTTTGGTATGCATCTGATTAGCTGCAGGGAGAGAGAGAGAGAGAGAGAGAGAGAGAGAGAGAGAGAGAGAGAGAGAGAGAGAGAGAGAGAGACAGACAGACAGACAGACAGACAGACAGACAGAGACAGACAGACAGACAGAGAAAGAGAGAGAGAGGGAGTGGTGTGTTCAGAGGGAGGGGGTCTGTCGTGAGATGGGTGGGGTTCCGTCGTGAGAGGGGTGGGGGTGGGTCTGACGTTTGTTGACAGTGGAGTGGTCTGTTAATCGGATTAGGAGGCAAATAATCACGGCCGCCATGACGCCCGTCGTGACTTCCGTTCGTGTCATGATCAGAGATGCCGGACATGCGGCTGAGGCTGAGGGGGGGGGGGAGGATGTGGAAAATCAGAGACAGCGATCGATGATGGAGAGGCTGGCCATCATTATCATCTGCATCATCATCGTCGTCGTCGTCAACAGCAGCAGCAGCAGCAGCAGCAGCAGCATTAAGACACGGTCGCATCTTGTAAGTCGCTTCCTAATGATGCGAGTCACCTTTGTCTCATGCACGCTGTCTCTGTATATGTCTCTGTATATGTCTCTGTATATGTCTCTGTATATGTCTCTGTATATGTCTCTGTATATGTCTCTGTATATGTCTCTGTATATGTCTAGATCAATCTCTGTCTTTGTCCGTGTGACTCTACCGGTCACTGTCTCTCCTGCTGTCTGTCTCTTTCTCTATCCATCTCTCTCTGTCTCTCTCTGCCTCTCTCTGTCTCTCTCTTTCTCTCTATCTCTCTCTGTCGCTCACTCTCTGTCGCTCTCTCTGTCTCTATCTGTCTTTCTCTCTCTCTTTCTCTGTCTCTCTCTCTGTCTCTCTTTCTGTCTCTATCTGTCTCTCTGTCTCAACCTGCCTGTCTCTTTCTTTCTCTCTCTGTCTCTCTGTCTCTCTCTTTATCTCTGTCTCTCTCTCTCTGTCGCTCTCTCTGTCGCTCAATCTCTGTCGCTCTCTCTGTCTCTATCTGTCTTTTTCTCTCTGTCTCTCTCTGTCTCTCTGTCTCTCTCTTTATCTCTGTCTCTCTCTCTGTCGCTCTCTCTGTCGCTCAATCTCTGTCGCTCTCTCTGTCTCTATCTGTCTTTTTCTCTCTGTCTCTCTCTGTCTCTCTCTCTGTCTCTCTTTCTGTCTCTGTCTGTCTCTCTGTCTCAACCTGCCTGTCTCTTTCTCTCTCTCTCTCTGTCTCTCTGCCTCTCTCTGCCTCTTTCTGTATCTCTCTTTCTCTCTCTGTCTCTCTGCCTCTCTCTTTATCTCTGTCTCTCTCTGTCGCTCTCTCTGTCGCTCTCTCTCTCTCTCTCTCTCTATCCATCTCTCTCTGTCTCTCTTTCTGTCTCTGTCTGTCTCTCTGTCTCAACCTGCCTGTCTCTTTCTCTCTCTCTCTCTGTCTCTCTGCCTCTCTCTGCCTCTTTCTGTATCTCTCTTTCTCTCTCTGTCTCTCTGCCTCTCTCTTTATCTCTGTCTCTCTCTCTCTGTCGCTCTCTCTGTCGCTCAATCTCTGTCGCTCTCTCTGTCTCTATCTGTCTTTTTCTCTCTGTCTCTCTCTGTCCCTCTCTGTCCTCTGTGTTTTTCTCTCTCTGTCTTTGATTCATTGTCTGTCTCTGTCTGTCTGTCTGTCTGGGTTTTTTCTGTCTCTCCCCCCCGTCACATTGTTTCTACCCATCTTTGTCTCTTTTACTGTCTCCCCTGGCTCCGTTCCATCTCCCTATTCAATTCCTTCTCCTTTCTCATTGTCTTCGCATCCTCCAGTCAGCCATCATCAGCCTCCTTCCTCTCTTTTTCCATCCTCATCCTTTTCCAGTCTTCTCATCCTCTTCCACGTCGTCTTTTCATTCACATCGATCGATCTTATTGACCGGTTATTGGGCATCAGGGAAGATCGGAGTCTAATGAAAACGAAGGCACGACCGACCGACTGACTGACTGACCAACCGACAGACAGACGACAATGGATGAAGACAGAAGAGGAAGGAGAGATGGGGAGAGAAGCAGAGGCAGAGACAGAGGCAGAGACAGAGACAGAGGCAGAGATACACGGAGTCAGAGAAAGTGAGAGAGTGTGAGGGGTACAATGAAAGCATGAGACGAAAAAGTAGGAGAAGAGAATGGACTTCAGAGGAGAAAGGAGGATGAGATAAGGAGGAAGAGAGGAGGAACAATTATCTTATCATGACCAATACAGAAAGGAGGAAGAAAAGGAAGAAGAAAGCGAGCAATAGGAAGAGGAGAAAGAAAAGAAATATATGTATACGAGGATGAACGGAAGGGTAAGGATAGGACAGAAGGAAAGAAACAAAAGCTCCATCTCCTCTCTTTACATCCATCTATAATCTCCTAATTATATATATATTATATATAATTATATATATAAAAAACTATATATAATATAATATGCACCTTTGTTTCTAGCTGCGTGTGTGTTTATGTGTGCTTTTATAAATGCGCGCATGTATATGCTTGAGTGAGTGTAAGTGTATGTGTGTACTCGAGTGAGTGAGTGTTGCGTGTACGTGTGTGTTGCGTGTATGTGTTGTGTGTGTGTGTGCGTGTATGCGTGTGTGTGTGTGTGTGTGTGTGTGTGTGTGTGTGTGTGTGTGTGTGTGTGTGTGTGTGTGTGTGTGTGTGAGCGTGTACTGCTGGCTTCACTTGACTAATCCGGAGTAATGAGATCCAAGAAGGGAAGAAGTGCAGCAGCCATTCAGTCGCTCCACCCATTCCTCGTTCGATACCTAATCGACGACGAGGAAGGAGGATGAGAAGAAGGAGGAGGAGGAATAAGGAGGATGGAGAAGAAAGGAAGAGGAGTAAGGAGGAAGAGGAGGAGGATGAGAAAGTCCTTTCACGGATCACTGATTCGCTTCCTCTGCTCGCTTCGCTGACTATTCGTTCTCGCATCGATGCAGTTCGTCAATCGAGGATAGCTGACAACAGCGAAGGGTACAACCCCACGTCCACACATAGTCACACATACACACAGACATACATGAACACATACACGCAAACACACATATAAACACATTCATGCATACACACAGACATACATGAACACATACACGCAAACACCCACATATAAACACATTCATGCATACACGCAGACATACATGAACACATATACACGCAGACACACATATAAACACATTCATGCATACACGCAGACATACATGAACACATACACGCAAACACACATATAAACACATTCATGCATGCACGCAGAAATACATGAACACATACACGCAAACACACAAATAAACACATTCATGCGTACACGCAGACATACATGAACACATACACGCAAACACACAAATAAACACATTCATGCGTACACGCAGACATACATGAACACATACACGCAAACACACATATAAACACATTCATGCATGCACGCAGAAATACATGAACACATACACGCAAGCACACATATAAACACATTCATGCGTACACGCAGACATACCTGAACACATACACGCAAACACACATATAAACACATTCATGCATACACGCAGACATACATGGACACATACACGCAAACACACATATAAACACATTCATGCATACACGCAGACATACATGAACACATACACGCAAACACACATATAAACACATTCATGCGTACACGCAGACATACCTGAACACATACACGCAAACACACATATAAACACATTCATGCATACACGCAGACATACATGGACACATACACGCAAACACACATATAAACACATTCATGCATACACGCAGACATACATGAACACATACACGCAAACACACATATAAACACATTCATGCGTACACGCAGACATACCTGAACACATACACGCAAACACACATATAAACACATTCATGCATACACGCAGACATACCTGAACACATACACGCAAACACACATATAAACACATTCATGCATACACGCAGACATACATGGACACATACACGCAAACACACATATAAACACATTCATGCATACACGCAGACATACATGAACACATACACGCAAACACACAAATAAACACATTCATGCGTACACGCAGACATACCTGAACACATACACGCAAACACACATATAAACACATTCATGCATGCACGCAGACATACATGAACACATACACGCAAACACACATATAAACACATTCATGCATACACGCAGACATACATGAACACATACACGCACAGACACACATAAACACATTCATGCGTACACGCAGACATACATGAACACATACACGCAAACACACATATAAACACATTCATGCATACACGCAGACATACATGGACACATACACGCAAACACACATATAAACACATTCATGCATACACGCAGACATACATGAACACATACACGCAAACACACATATAAACACATTCATGCGTACACGCAGACATACATGAACACATATACACACAGACACACATAAACACAGCCACGTTCACACACAGACGTACATGAACACATACACGCAAACACCCACACCCACATGCAGACACATTCATGCATACACACACATACATGTACACATACAAACACAGACACATATAGACATGAGTGCCTTCACATGTCGTCTTGTCTCAGCAGCCACCGATGACAACTTCTCCATCAATTCCTTTTGTCAGTCCATCCATCAGACCTGCTTCAATCCGTCCGTCTGTATAATAATGGTCAGTCAGTCAGTCAGTCAGTCAGTCAGTCAGTCAGTCAGTCAGTCAGTCAGTCAGTCTGTCTGTCTGTCTGTCAGTCTGTCTGTCTGTCTGTCTGTCAGTCTGTCTGTCTGTCTGTCTGTCAGTCTGTCTGTCTGTCTGTCAGTCAGTCTGTCAGTCTGTCTGTCTGCCTGTCTGTCTGTCTGTTTACTTGCTTGTCTGCCAACCCCAAATCGCTTCTTATCTAAGTTAAATATCCGGCTGTTTTTTCTCCGACGACTTATTTTCTGGATCATGCACACACGTACGTGACTGGTTTTCATTTTCATACACTGTACATAATGAGATCGCGGCGCTATAGAAATTGAAAGTAAGCAATCAGATCTATCTATCTGACTGTCTATCTACCGCTCTGTCTGTCTGTTTGTCTGTTTGTCTGTTTGTTTGTCTGTCTGTTTGTCTGCCTCTCTATGTCTGTCTGTCTGTCTCTCTATATGTATGTCTGTCTGTCTGTCTGCCTATATACATGTACAGGGTGGGCCAGCATAAATGTCCCGACTTTGCACGCGTATAACTTCGCCAATTTTTAACATTTATTTATACTTTATGCATCAAATTAAAGGTATTTCACTCTAGTATTATCTCTAAAAAGTTCGAACTGATACTAGTCTCGGTTTTAATTATATGCCCGGAACAGCGCTAGCTACCATATTTTGCTGTCATTTGTGACGCAACCTGGCGCCGTTGACAGACGATGATCGCGTTTCGATCTTAATTTTACGAACTGGTAAGGGATTTAATTCGTTTGAAATGATTAACGAATATTCTAACAGAGGATGGAATAAACAATACCTTGTATTATCTGCTACGGAAAATTAATAAAACAGGACTTTCTACTTGCAAACCATGGGAATCGGAGCGCACGGCGCTTACATCCGCTAACATTGCTCGTGTGTCCGCGTACATTTGCAGTCAAGACAATGACCAGAGCAGGCCCTGCATGCAAATTCAGCGCAAAACAGGCCGTCTTAGAAGCACTGAATAGCGTATTGGAAAAGATTATAGACCTAAAGTTAAAGTAATTTGTCGACGAGAAGTCCCACGAACTCTCCAGCTCTTACGCAAAGAAACGACTGGCAGCGTGCAAGCGTCTGAAGCAGCGCATGGCAGTGCACGGCTGTTGGCAAAATTGAAAGGACGCGGTTTTGCGATTAGAATATATTCATGGTATGGACCCTACAAACACTCAAAATGATCGTGTCTACGCGCGTTTTAGCAAAAAACGATAGAATTTTCCCGGGAAACGGCGTCATAATGCGTCAGTAATGACAAAATATGGTAGCTAGCGCTGTTCCGGGCATATAATTAAAACCGAGACTAGTATCAGTTCGACTTTTTAGAGTTAATACTAGAGTGAAATACCTTTAATTTGATGCATAAAGTATAAATTAATGTTAAAAATTGGCGAAGTTATACGCCTGCAAAGTCGGGACATTTATGCTGGCCCACCCTGTATGTCCGTGCGTCCCTGATCGTGCGTGTGTCTGTGAGTTGAGCAGACAATTGTCTGCACGTCGTCATTGAATCTACATGCCACATCTTTCGATCTTCGAAGATCGGAAGAGGAGGAGCAGCAAAGGATATAATAATATAATAATATATGACATGACCCGATTCTCAGAGGAGAGAGAAACGAGGACAAGAAATAGGTCTACAGGAATAGATGATGGAGGTGGAAGAGGAGGAGGAGGAGATGGAGCGCGATAGGAACGAGTTGGGGAGGGGCACTGCTGTCGACTCCATTGGGTCCAATTGAACATGATCCCGACCAATTTCATCCAATCCCGTCCAGTATGATCAACTGTCACACAGTCGGATATGCGGAACGAATGAACGGAGGGGAGACAAAGGGTGGACTGACGAACGCACGAATAAAAGGAGGAAAGTATAGGGGATGGATGGAGGGTTGGACGAAACTAATAAGAGACTAAAGGATGAATGGATGGGTGGGTGAATGAACGGATGGATGGATGTATGGAGGAGGTTGAATAAGGGGAAGTGGTATGATAGGAAGAGGAGGTCGAACAAGGAATGAAGAGACGGAAAACGAGAAGGGTGGAAATGTGGAATGAGAGGAAGAAGAGGTAGAAGAAGAGAAGGATGAGGTGGAAGAGGAGGAAGAGGAAATGGAAGAAGTGGAGATGGAATGAGAGGAAGTGGGCATGGAGAAAGAGTTGGGCAAGGAGGAAAAAGAAGGAATAAGAAGGATGAGAAGGATGGAGTTGAAGAGAAGGTGGAATGAGTGGATGAGAATGAGAAATGAAGAAAGGAGGAACGGAGAATGAGCAGGACATAGGAATGGAATTGGAAGACTGAGAAGGCCGTGGAATGGCAAGGCACAAGGGCGAGGCTGAAATTGGAGGAGGAAGAGGACAGTGGAAAATAGGAGGAGGAGGAGAAACTGGAAGCATGGACGGATTGATAGACGGAGGCAGAACGAATGAAAATAGATGGACAAAATTGAGTGAAATGATGCGTGATGTTCGTAAAATGTCCACCGAAGATTTGTCGTTTCGCTTGAACGATTCGGAGTCGATTGGAGTCTTTATGAGGGCAAGAGAGAAGGAAGACGTGGCGAGAGGATTAGAACGTAGATGGGCAAGATGATTAGGGGCAGATGGGGCAAGTGGATTAAGAAGAAGATGGGCAAGAGGAATAGAAGGTATATATGGGGCAAGAAGATTTGGAGGAAGATGGGGCAAGAGGATTTGGACGAAGATGGGGTAAGAGGATTTGGAGGAAGATGGGCAAGAGGATTAGAAGGTAGGTGGGCAAGATGTTTAGGGGCAGATAGGGCAAGAGGATTAGGAGGAAGATGAGGCAAGAGGATTAGGAGGAAGATGGGACAAGAGGATTTAGAGGAAGATGGGCAAAAAGAATAGGAGGAAGGTAGGTCAAGAAGATTTGGAGAAAGATGGGGCAAGAGGATTAGGAGGTAGATGGGGCAAGAGGATTTGGAGGAAGATGGGGACAGAAGATTAGGGGCAATTTGGGCTAACAGGA
>OX457038.1:65372681-65400181 GCA_949752735.1 Lumbricus terrestris
TCGTCGCCATTGGCAGCATCAGCATCAGCAGCAGCAGCAGCAGCATCTGTCGTTAATGTTAGTTTACGACGACCGACGGCTGACCTTCTGACCCCGGTGTCTCTCTATTCAACGCCGTCTCTGCGTTGCCCTCCAATCACCCGTGTCTTGTAGCGATGACCCGTCGCATCTGCCAACGACCGATACGTCCGTCAGAGCCCCCCTCCCGACCTCCTTCTCTCCGCCATGCCTCTCCCTCTGTCTTCTTCACTCACTCCCTCCCTCTTTACCGTCTTCCCTGTCTTTCCTTCCGTTTCCTACACAGTAGGAAAAAGGAAGAAGGAAAGGCAGGGAACGCGGTAGGGAGAGAGGGAGTGAGTGAGTGAAAGACCTACACCCTCCCTCACTGGCTCTCTGTCTCCCATCTTCATTCTTCTATCCGTTAGTCCCTTTGTCCATTCATCTCCCTCCCTCTACCATTCCCGCAGGGCAGCGTCTACCATTCAAAGCGCTAAATAAATCTGATGGCGTTCAAGTGAAAAGCGAAGCAAATTTCGTCTGACTTCTTCTGGTTTTTCGACGGCTTTTCGACTAACTGCAGTTGATCCAGACGAGAGATCGATACGGATTCGCCATTGCCTTTTCAGAGGTCATTAATTTTGGAAGAGGTCTTATCCGTCAGTGTATTATCATCCGCCTTCAACTGCTTGATCTCAGCGTTTCTGACGACATGAATCAACATTAGGTAGAGAGTTCTAGTTTACCTTTTTATTTACAACTATTGCCACTGCTTCAAATTGCTGTTTTGCATTGACTCTACAATGGTTAACTTTGCATAGCATTGCATACAGGATATTGAAACATATATACATGTGAGTTAGTCACTAATTTGTTGCAGGGATCTTTAAACGATTCGTCATTATTCCTCTTAATGCTGAAAAACCCACTGATGACGTCATTTTGGACTTCTAAACTACTTTTGACTCTGTTTCGCTGCAGGAACTTGGAAATGATATAATGGTCTAAATGATAAGACATTATAAAATAGCAACTCATTTTTGCAATGACGCTGACTGACCATCACGGGCTAGAAAATAATATCTGTTGGTCTTTTTCACGCACACTTTTCACTTTAAAGAAAGAGGAGGAAAGACGTATACAAGCATTTGAGAACAAATGTCTACGAAAGATATTAAGAATCCCATGGACAAAAAAGTTGACCAACCAGCAGGTGTACTCCATAGCAGGAACAAAGCAAGAACTGTTGACCCACGTAAAAACAAGAAAGTTACGGTACTTCGGACACGTCATGAGACAGCAAAAGGACAGCATAGAAAACAGCCTGATGACGGGACTGATGGAGGGAGAAAGGGGAAGAGGAAGACCTAGAGCGGCATGTATATATATATAGACAGCATCTTGAAATGGACTGGACTTTCGGGGAGGAGGTTAATGAACATGGCAGGAGATAGACAACTGTGGAAAATGCTCATCCATTCGTGCAACCAACCGTCGCAGAGCGACGATGGCGGAATGACATGACATGACATTTTTCACGCACAATGTCAACTTGCCAGTGTTATGACAAAGACAGTTCTCTATATAGTCTTCACTTTCTATGCATAAATGGCATGCATATATTCATACAGACACAATCGTGTCTAGGTCTTTGCTTTACATTGCTTTGTCATAAATTCATAATAATATGTAACTTTTTTCTCTCTGCTTTAATTTGCTCTTCCGTTCTTCTCATTGTTCTGCATTAGATTGCGTTTTAGCATGCAGAGATTGCAGACGCAAGAACTGATTACATATTGCTTCGTCAGTCTGTTTTTTAACGTGTCTGAAGAGAGTGAAAAAGTGAGAGGGAGGGAGGTAGGGAAAGAGAGAGGGAAGGAGGGATGGAGAGTGGCCTGTGCAGCCCTCGTTCGTCTCCTCTTGGAAAGTCCTTCCAAGGACCCTCAATCAATGTCCAGCCTCTGAAAGGCGAAAGCGTCAGAGCGGCCTCCGCACTTCTGTAGCGTCAGAATTCTTATTCCACTGTCTTTGATCCTCGCTTCTCATTTGCTCAGAGCGCTAATTGACATGCGCAGTTGTGCCGCGGCGAGCAGCGGCCATGACGTCAAAGTGACGTCGTCGATGACTTCATCCCATGTCGCCGTGCGCGTTGAGTGTGCCTCTAGTTCAAAGGGTCTGTTGACTCGAGCATGGCGGAAAGTACGAATGGCGTCGGTGCGGCCTGAGGCGCTGCTTACTCCCTGCTGTCGAAGATATATGCTCTGAGGACGGGCGTCCAAGTTTTAATATGTCCACTCCTTGACGCCGACCGGACCGGTCAATACAATTAGGTGGAATATTGTTGGCCGGTGGCCATACGAAAATGGTTAAGTTATAGCAGCTGCAATGTCGCGTCACAGTTTAGTCAGCACGGTTCGATAAGTTGCCTCTTCTGTCCGCTTCTCTCTGATTTGCTATCTGTCTGTCTGTCGTTCTCTGTCTGTCTAACTGTATGTTTCTGTCTGTCTGTCTGTCTGTCTATCTCTGTCTGTCGCTGCAGCATGCGTGTCTTCATCTCAGACTTGTTCTCTCCCTAGTCTCTCTCTGTGTCTGTCTGTCTGTCTGTCTGTCTGTCTCTCTCTCTCTCTCTCTCTTTATATCTCTCTGTCTGCCCCTCCGTCTCAGTCTCACTATCTCCCTGTATGTCTAGCTGTATGTCTGTCTTTCTGTCTGTCTCTCTCTCTCTGTCTCTCTCTGTCTGTCTCTCTGTCTGTCTCTCTGTCTGTCCCTCTGTTTCTCTGCCTGTCTCTCTGTCTGTCTCTCTGTCTGTCTCTCTGTCCGCCTCTCTGTCCGCCTCTCTGTCTGTCTATCTCTGTCTGTCTGTCTCTGTCTGTCTGTCTGTCTCTCTGTCTGTGTCTCTGCCTGCCTCTCTTCTGTCTGTCTCTCTGTCTGTCTCTCTATCTGTCTTCCTGTCCTTCTCTGACTCTCTCTCTTTCTCTGTGTGCGTGCAGTCGTCTGCATAATAACCTGTACGTCTGTACCTCTGCTTTTCTGTCCGTTCTTGCTATAACTTTCCCTCTATGACTCTCTACCCTCTTGCTCTTCCAATATTTCTCCCTCCCTATCCTCTCCCCTCTCTTCCTTCTTCTCCTGTCACCCTCTGCACTGTCCGTACGCTTTCTCGACCGTCTGTCTACGTGTCTGTTTTCCGCATATATGTCTTTCTTCCAGTCTCATCATTGATTGCAGCCGTCGTTCTATTTGTGCTGATGTCGCCATAAACATGATCTCTCACCGGTGACTTCATCCGCCGCTCGAGGCGCCACATTCACTTGCAGATGCGTTGCCTCTTTTCAATCGACGGCATGCATGCTCTTCGTTCGCTCATTCGCCGCTTAGATGAACGACGCGCCAACTCGCCGTCCATCTTCCGAAGTACTCTTCAAAAAAGGCGTTACATAAATTCTGTTTCGATTGAACAACGCTCGTGAATAAGCTGGTGCCCTGCGCTTGGGTTTCAGGTGGCGCTTTGGAAATTTGGAGATTACAAATTACGACTACAGCGTTGGATCCTGATTCCTGACAATACTTAGCCTTCTTCTTACAGGTAATAATCTAGTGTGGCTACGTGATAAAGTGAGGAAATCGGGGCAACGAGTGTATATAAAGAGAATGGAAATCAGCGCTTTTCATCGATCTGGTTACGCCTGTCCCTGACTGTACTCGGTGAACTCGGTTAGACAGATCTGCATCGGAGAGAAACGACTTAAATAGTCTTGGGTAAAAGCCAAGGCAAATAGAAAGCTCCGATTCCGATTTAAAATAAGGGTGTTGACACGCTGGAGAGTCAACCAATCCAGAGGAAGAACGAGGAAATGGAAGAGTAAAATCGAAGGAAGAGGAGGTGGTGCAGGAGATGGAAGAGGGGAGGAAACGGAGGAAGCGAGCAGGAAGAACTTCCGATGAAGTGAGGAAGGAAAGTAGTATGGAGATTGGAGAAGGTAAAGAAAAAAAGCAGAAGAGGAAGAAGATTTAGTGCAGAACAGAATAATTTCATTCATTCATTCATTCATTCGCTTCATAGATTTATATAATTATCGCCTTGTCAAGAGCTTCTGCTCAGAACAGCGATACTCAACCTTTTAGTGGGGCGACCCCTTAAAAAATATCGATAGTTATGACGCCCCCCAATTTTTTTTCGAATTAATCCCCTGACAGTTTTTTTTACCATTGTCCAATGTCCATTGTTATAAATTTTATATTTTTATATTTTTTATTGTTCTAAATTTTGTAGCAGAAAACCTGCAACCCAGTCTTAATCTCTTATTGTCTGATAGATCTTTTCTACATCGGGTATACCAAACAACAAACAAATAAATAGACAAATAGTGAATATAATAATGATAGTAATAATGATGATAATGATAGTAATAATGATGATAATGATGATGATGATGAAAAGGAGGAGGAGGACGACGAGGACGAGGAGGAAGAGGAGGAAGAAGAGGGATAAGACGAAGAAGGAAGGAAAGAAAAAGAATGGGAGGCAGAAGATGAGGCAGAGGATGAAGAGGAGAGTGAAAGATGAGGAAGTGAGAACTTGGAGGAGGAGGAGAATTAAAAGAAAATGAAATGAGAGGAAGACGAATAGATGGAGACAGAGGAGGAGGGACATAAGATGGAGACGGAGGAGGAGGAGGAGGAGGAGAAGGAGGAGGAGGAGGAGAAGGAGGAGGAGGAGGAGGAGAAGGAGAAGGAGGAGGAGGAAGAGGAGGAGGAGGAGGAAGAGGAGGAGGAGGAGGAGAATGGTTACGCTGTACTTGATTTCCATTTTCCCGTCGGCTGTGTTTTTCGACATCAAAGAATTATTCGACAACTGGACAGATTTGCCGTCGATTCGATGATTGGCTTCGGAGTTGTGTCATTTGGCTTCTAATGCATCGTTCATCAGAAGTCGACCAATCGTATGGTCTAGTATTGCGGCGCTACAGAAGTAACCAATTACATCAGTTTACACCAAAAACTGGCCTACTTAGCTACACCGGTAAGCGAGAGCGGCATTCGTCTGTTAGTTGCAACGGACTGCGGCTCAAGCCCCGGGCTGGGAGTTGACATTCAGAGATTTAGATATCTCGGGCTAGCACGTGTGGGACGCAGGGGCGCAAGCTCCTGCGGAGCGACCTTGGGCAAGTTGCTTACCCATCATTGTCCGTGGGGAAGGCAACGGGAAGCCACCTCACTCATCTCATCCCCAGGGGCGTAAAAGCCAATGAACCTGCCTTCGGGCAGAGAACCATCATCACACCAAATTACGCCAGATAAAGTAAGCAAGGAGCGAGTTGTGGTCTTAACTTAGACATAGTCTGCACAAGCAATCCTTCACAGCGGTCGATTTTTCTGATATAGCCTATATATACATATATACATGTATGTACATATATGCATATATTATACATATATAGTCAAGAGGGCGTATACTCAAAAAACAGCAATTTCTGGGAATTTCCATTTGGGGGATGGTTGACAACGGGCATGGTTGTAAAATAAGATAAGATAAGAATGCTATCCGCGTTTTGGCGTACATGCATGGCACAATAAACGTATACTGTATCATCTATACAGAGTCTATCAAAACACACAGAATAATTGTACACACTATTAGTTGTCAGGTAAATTGAAAATCACAAATTTCTGGGATGTTGAACACTATAGAACCCCTAAATACGTCAACACGTTCATAGTCATTCGCCGGATTATTTCATCCGTGTATACGTTAGAAATAATTACCAGTGATTTCAGCACTGACATATATATATTTATATAATATTGTATATATACATATACAATGGGTTTATAACTGTTGATAATTATGCGCATATCTTCTACTACTATTCTTTCTATTCTGCATCTTGTTACTTTTCTTTCTCCTCTTTCCATGCTACTCCTTCCTCACTAGAACATGTTGGTTCAATGGTTGTGCTCTGCCTGGGTAGGTCTACCTGATCTTATCCGGTTGAACATGTTGCGTTTGGTATGTACGAGAGACTTCCAACCCACAGCTCAATACAGATGAGAAAGTTAAATAATAGATCTATATTTAGTTCATGCAGCCTGCAGGTTAAGAAAAGTTTTTGAGCCGACTCAGCCGATTTTTGAATGCACCCTCCCAGGGTGTAGAAAATGGGTTAAATCGGATCTGACTTTGTATAGTTGCCTTAGCTCGTTGCGGATTTTACACATGTACTGTCTTCGCCTGCATGATGTCCTCTATACCACCATGACTCCACGGGGACGGATAGTCTTCCTTGAGGTACACGGATTTCCTACATCGTCGGCGGCAGGGCTTTTTTAAACCTGCAGTTGTACACAAAATGTGCAGTTCTAAATGGATGTGTGCAGTTGTAGAAACACTTCTGTACAGTAGAAAAGGCAAAAGAGATCATTGTCCTCCGAATGGAAGTAGTTTGCCATGGAGGATGGGAAAGGAAAGATGGGGTTGTGCAGTTCTAAAAATTCCTTAAAAACAGCCCTGGTCGGCGGTCGACTATTTTTCGTCTCGAAAGATGAGAAGCAATGGCGGTCACGGAATGTTAATGACAGGTGTCCCTTTGCATCAACCGAGCGGTTTATAGGAGACACGTCTAAGAGTTCTACGTACATCCGAGGGTTTTCCATGGATATCCGGATACGTTGGTCGTTTTCCACTAATGAGGGACTGTCTGATAGCATAGGCGCCTTATTTTAAGATATTCTGCAGAAATGGTAAAGCACGATGTCGTTGACGACTACGTTTTTTAAGCAAGAGTTTGAGAAATTCTAAGTTTAGGAAATTAAGAACATCGGTGTTTTTCATAAAGGTTTTGATGTAAATAAATTTTCAGCTTTCACTTAGTGTCAGGGTTTTTTTAACGTGCAGTTCTACACAAAATGTGCAGTTCTAAATGGATTTTTGCAGTTGTATAAACACTTCTGTACAGTTAAAACTAGGAAAAAATGGTCATTGTCCTCCGATTGGAAGTAATTTGCCATGGAGGATGGGAGGGAAAAGGAGGGATTGTACAGTTCTAGAAATTCCTTAAAAACAGCCCTGCTTAGTGTAAGTTTATCATTCGTGTTTCAATGCAAGTAAAATTGTTAAGAATAAAAAGCACAAAGCATCATTTAGCAAACTTGCTGTATAGATCTATTATAAATTTTCCATGCAGCAAGTGTACCATCTTGTCCTTATATGCAAGCGGGTGCCCATGCATGCCTGCATGATAGTGGTGTTGGCGTGTACAGTGGACTCTACTAGCGTTTGGTCGAAAGTCTCAGAACACAAAGCAAACTCTCAACTATGGTCGTGATTCATTTGAAGTTATCCCTTTTTCTCTACCGTTCTCCGTCCCCTTCTCCCGCTTTGGTAACAGAGTGCATGCTAACTGGCGCCCAGCGAGAAGTTCTAATTTTCAAACGGCACAAGGGTCGAAAAGTTGAGGCGACAATGCCAACACTATAGTATATTGTTGAAAGTGATAGTGACAAGGTTGTAAGTGTGTACGTGGGCCAACCAGTGGCGACCATTCCATAACGTATTGGTTTGCTTACTGACGAAATTCCTGTTCTCAAATAACTTGAAATAAGTAATAGCACTTCTTATCAGCATAATTTCACTTTCTGATATTTAATAGTTATGGTTTCTGCTCAGTGGTTTCGCCAAGCCCTTAGTTAAGTCCTTAGTTAAGTCATTAGTTAAGTCATTAGTTAAGAGTTGTTTTTCTCGTTGTAGGCTTACTCTATTTGTCGATTGCTTATTAATATTTTCTCTCTCCCTAATGATCTTTGTATTCCTTCAATTGAATGTGCTGTCTTGTTTTTAGTTCTTCCCCTCGATTAAAATTTTTAATCTCAGTTAATCGATCGATTAAAAATTTTGATCGCAGTTAATCGATCGATTAAAATTTTTAATCGCAGTTAATCGATCGATTAAAATTTTTAATCGCAAGTTAGCTGCAAATAAATCGCACTCTAACTAACAAAATGAACATTCTTTGTTATTATTATAACTTAACTTACTTAAACACATGTATTCTTCAATCATCAAAAATAGATTCTGACTTATTTAAGAGTATTCTTTCAAGTGAACACAGTTACTTAACCAAACTATAGCTTCAACATCTTCAAAAAGTCTACACACACACTTAGTAAAGTCTTCTGACTAATTTAAGAGTTTATTTCTTGCAAGTGGAGCCAATCATTCAAGCAAACTAACTTGTTCATATTGCCTGGACCAAGCGATGTTTTTTTCTTGCTAACTATGTGTCCAGATAAAGAAAACAATCGTTCACACGGTACTGTTGTAGCTGGCTATGAGAGATATTTCTTGGCAAGTTTTGCCAAGAGTGGGTGGGCCCTATCACGTAGCCTCCACTATTCAAGTGGACATGCATCACTGTCAACGCTAGGTTAATACCTATATCAATTGAAGAACCGCTTTTGCATTGGTATAGCTTGATGCTGCAGCGGTTCGTCTTCTGAATCTGAAGATAGTTCGTAGATACGAGGTTTCTTTTTGGGAGGCTCTTGAGGACTGCTATAAGATGTTTCAGCGTTCATGATGCTTTCTATCAGTTTCTGCACCTCCATCCATACATCATCATTTTCTTTTGCCGTGCACTTGAGACGCTTGAACCGCGGATGAGGGGCTGTCGCAACATTCAACCACGGCTGGTTGAGGTTTTGTTCACGATTCTTCAAATCGGCTGTGAAAGATTCCTTGAATCGGACTACGTAGGCGGGATCATCGTCTGTTGCTGCGTTAAAAATAATTATTATTAATCGCGTAAAAAATTTAGCGTTAATCGTTGGCGTTAACGGCGATTAATCGACAGCCCTAGTTTTTTTAAAAACATTTTACATGAATAATGGGTGGCCCTATTAGCGGGATTGTCCAATGTCCATCCCTTCTGGGTCTCCCCTTCTTAACCAAATTATGTTAAAGTATTGTCCACTGCCATAATTGCAGCATGTTTGCTTGTTGTTTTGGTTGAGGAAAAAATAATAAATAAATAAATAAATAAAATAATATTATAGCGTATGATGCGACTTCAATTATCTAGTCCTTTAATCAACGATATAATTATAAATTCACATTTACAACTGTAGGCTACTGTTACAATAATTACATTACAGCGTTCATAATTAGTGAGTATAAGTGAAAGTGACAGTGATAAGACTGGTGTTGTTCGAGAAGAGATTCTAATTTAGCAAGTCAGCGTGACATGAGACATGAGACATGAGACGGTGGTCATCTTGGAGTCTAGACGTGACATTCAACCAGACAACGCGATTAAAAATGTGGCCAATTCATTTCGTTATAATTGGACGGAGGCGTTGGCGTCGCAATAACTTAACAGTTGAAGTCTGTGTGGAGTTGAAAACGAAGGGAAATTGAAAAAACACGAAAACGAAACTATAAAGTCACTCCATCTTGTTATTGAAATCTTTGTTGGTCTCTCACACGAGTTGCTCTCGGCGCAGTTTTCAGATTTATTTAAAGGCATTGAATAACGCAACCATACGACCATATGAGTATATCAGGGTGGCTCAAAAAAAAACGTACCACCGGGGAAAATGCGATATCTTCGCCGCCGATTGAACTTTTTCTGCGAAAATATCCCAATTTGTAGGAGAATGAATTTCCAACAATCCCTGAAAGTTTCATTTGAAACTTTTCATGTTTGCAAAAGTTACAGCTGTTCAAACTTAAAATTTCGTTTTTTCAAATATCCCCGGAAAATTTACGTCACTTGTAGATTTCCATGTCATATGATATCACTTTTCCCTACGACCTCAGCATTCGGTTTTGCAGTTTATTGTAAGGTATAATGAGAGTGTCCACTCTCTGCCTTAACACAAGCTCAAATTCTTTTTGTGAAGCTTAGTATGGCCTTGTTGGTCGGGTCCTGCGGCAACTAACCCCACATTAGCAGCAAGACTTGCTTCAGCTGGCCAATGTTCTCCAACTTGGGATTAAATGTCTTGTAGCGTTCCAGCATAGCTCCCCACTCCCCAGACGTGATAATCAAGAGGGCTGAGGTCGAGTTTGTTAGTCATCTTTGCCAATGCATTTACTTCAGTTGATGTCAATAAGGTAGCGCCATCATAATCAACCTTGCCGTGCGAGCAAGCAGGCGCACTGTCCTGCTGCATAATAAAACCAGATGTTAGAGCATACCTGGTCTTCAATGAGTCTGGGTAAGCGAGTTCAATGATGAGTTTGACATCTAACCTACTGAATGGGATTAATTGCAGTCTTTTCTTGCAGCCGCAACACACGCCGGCATATCTGATGCCGAAACCACGATTTGCTTTGCAAACTTGACCTTTCGATTACCAAGCGAATTTCGTGAAAATCGCGCTTTTTCCGTCAGATCAAGCGACCACTTCCTGCCTCTCTTCTGACATCTGATCTTCGTTACATAAACACGTTTGCATATAGTCTTCAATGTGCTCAGGCTCCACTTTTCACTGGGTATTTTGCTATGATCACGCGATGTCTCAGTCTCTGTTCATGCAAAGTCCGAGTTCCCATTTTATCTTTTGCAGAAACTTTGCCCATGACGTTCATTGTTTGGGTTCACCAATTGAGACCTTAATCTATAAAATATCACCAAATACCAGCAGATTGCTTCATAAACAGCTTCTTTACAGCTCATAGTGAGGTCGTATGACATCATCATCAATGTGTGTGTGTTGTAATTTGCCAAACATCCTAATGAAATCACTTGTATTGGAGCATGATTCTCCGGATAATTGAAAAAACGAAATTTTAAGTTTGAACAGCTGTAACTTTTGCAAACATGAAAAGTTTCAAATGAAACTTTCAGGGATTGTTGTATATTCATTCCCCTTCAAATTGTGAAATTTTCGCAGAAAAACCCCAATCGGCTGCGAAGATATCGCATTTTCCCCGGTGGTACGTTTTTTTTTGAGCCACCCTGTATATATACTAGCTGAATTACCCGGCGTCGCCCGGGAAATTTCGGTTTTTAGTTCCCACTTCCCAGTCAGGCCGCTCCCACGCCCGGGAAATTTCTGTTTTCGTCCCCCACCACGCCTGGCCAGTGCCGGCGTTAGCACCCCCCGCGCCCCCCAGTTGGGGGGGCCTCAAGTTGGCAAGGGGCCTCCAAATTTAGCGGATCTTTGTCTATTTTTGTGAATGTATATTTGTTAAAATGGCGCATTCACTTGGGGCCCCCCAATTCGGTCTGGTACATGCCTCAACAAACCATGGCACTGCCATATAGCAGATCTAAATGCAAATACCATACTGATTTGGGTGTAAAAATAGGCTAGCCATTTAAAGCTAATTCAGGCCATTTGAGTCTACTTTCTCAAACACAATGTTTATAACTTATTCTAAACATTAGCCTAATGGAGTGAAGTCACGAAATAAAACCTGCATGAGGCCCCCCCAAATAAAGCCTGTGTAGACCCCAGATGTCATTGGGACGTGTATGGTCTCAAGTTTGTAAGGGGCCTCTAAATTTATCTGGCATTTAATTATACTTTTCATGACTGTTCATTCCTGAAACTACACACCGAATTATACATTTACTCAAAACATACAAAATAATATAACCAGTTCAATACAGCAATTGTCCTTCAACCAAGGGCTGAGGCTTAGAGAGGACAGGGACACGGACCCCACAATTTGTGATGGGTACGGATCGAGTCCTTATATTCTCCTAATATTTCAAAAAAATTCCATAAGTATTATAAATTTCTTCAGTTTTATCCATTGTCTTTCCATAATGATCAATTCTGTTAAGATGACAGCTTAAAATACGACGATTAGGCTACAGTGTGCAAATCGAAAATTAAACAATGAAGAAGGGACATTTATTGAAGTCTTAAAACATGTCTCTAAGACTCTAAGCACTGAAATTATGAACAATTTTGTTAGGATGATAGCTTCAAATGCAACAGCTACAGTGTACAAATTCGAAAAGTTTTAACAATTGGAAGGCGACACTCTGAAGTCCTAAACCATGAACAACAGCATTGAAAAAAGAGCAATTTTGTTATGCTGACAGCTTAAAATTCTACATGTACAGTGTGCAAATTTCAAAAATTTCAACACAGCTTAAGGTTTAGGGGCCTCGAGTTTTTTTGGGGGGGGCCTCAGGTACCCTAGCGCCGGCACTGCGCCTGGCCCCACTCCCACGCCGCCCTTCTCACCTCGCCTTCTTCCATCGGCCCCAGCCCAGTCTAACCACCTTTGGTGCCCGGCGTTGCCCGTGAAATTTAGGTTTTCGGTTCAACCCAACTTCCACCCGTCCATGTTTACGCTATAGTCAGCATCTTTGCCAAACCGCGTGCCAAAAGATCTGACCTCGGCGAAAAGTGAGGTTAAAAATCTATTTTTTCGTTGAAAATCGATCGGCGAAAATTATTGCGTCTTAAATAGGCTACTGATACATAGGCTACGACACGATATAGATATTAATTAACGGAATAACGCGCTATAGGCTAATTTTAAAATCGGCCATGACGTCATTAATGTACTGGGTTCAATCACCAATATATCATCGATGGTCTCAATGTTTGCTGAAGATGATGGTTGAAAGCAAAATTTAATGGCGTCTTAACAGTGCTAGGATTCGGTTAGAAAAAATAAATTTTCAAGCTCGGCAAAAGGTAATATTTTTGGATCGCGAATCCCGATAGTGTTGTCATGGGGCGGTTAGAAGTTGTTCTGTAATTATTTGGGGAAAATCGGTCGCGTGGATGAGGAGATTTTTTATCAAGCTCACATTACAAACTGTGTTTTATAGTTTTAGATATATATATATGTATATTGTATATATATATATATATATATGTGTGTGTGTGTGTGTGTGTGTGTGTGTGTGTGTGTGTGTGTGTATGTGTGTGTATATGTGTGTGCACAATTCTATGATGGCAGTAGCGTAGTCAGAAAAAAATGTCGGGAATAGGGTTTAAATTTGAGGGCTGGCAGCGAACATGGTCACAAGGTCACAAGATACACCACAGAAACACAGAATTAGTCCAAAAACTCGGAAATTACGTATTTCTCTGTTTAATGACATCGTGTGATGACAAAGATTAATAGCGTCGCCTCCTTCTTTATCCAGGCTTTGGATTGGCACTATTTCGGGGATTTTATCCGTTGACCCCTAAAGACGTCCATGTATGATCGAGATTTATTGTAAATACCGCAGTTATTGGGAGGTCGTGATGTCAGAGCTTCTGATTTAAAAAAGAGTCACTTTGTTGATGTTGATTGGACGATTTCAGACGACCCCATGGGTGCAGGGTAGAAATTTGGGTATTTCTGCCCCACCTCATCCCCCTAACCAACTCATCTATGATGAGAACATCAACCACCCGCCCTTCCTCATATGCCGAGGCTAAGAAGCGGAAGTCGCTAGAGCTTCGCATACCCATGGCTGCCTCAGCGATATAGCACAAGTGACTGGTCTGCATATTATTCTTTCAGACGTCGACGGCATCCGTTGATCGATGACAAAGAACCGGAAGTTCGTGTCCAGTCCCTGAGGACCTCTTTCTCGAACGACGATGAACAGCGTGGCCACTCCTGACTCCACCTCGTCCTGCTGCTTCGTCTCCTCCGAACCATACGATGATCCATCGACCGCCAACGACACCTCGTCCTTCGAGATCCCCACCGCAGGGTCAGACCTTGACCTTGACCTCGACCTCGTTCCATCCGTCGTTCGTTCGGTGGTCGTGTCGGTCGTCGTGGCCGTCCTGTCGGTGCTGACGTGCGGTGGCAACCTCCTCGTCATCATCTCCTTCAAGATGGATCGCCAGCTGCAGACGATCAGCAACTGCTTCCTGCTCAGTCTGTCCGTCGCCGACTTCGCCATCGGCTTCGTCTCGATGCCGCTCTACACGATCTACCTCGTGATGGAGCGCTGGGTCCTCGGTCCCTTCATCTGCGACGCCTGGCTCTCCCTCGACTACACGATGAGCAACGCCTCCGTCGCAAACCTTCTCATCATCAGCTTCGATAGATACTTCTCTGTCACCCGCCCGTTGACCTACCGCGCCCGGCGCACCCCTCGCAAGGCGGCCGCTCTGATCGCCGTCGCCTGGGGCATCTCCGTCCTGCTGTGGACGCCGTGGATCTGGACGTGGCCGTACATCGATGGCGGAAGGAAGGTCCCTGAAGACCAGTGCTTCATCCAGTTCCTCTCCACCAACCAGTACATCACGGTGATAACGGCGATCGCTGCCTTCTTCCTTCCGGTTCTAATCATGTTCATCATCTACTTCAAGATCTATCAGACGACGGAGACTCGCCGGAAGCAGCTCGAGTTCCTCCAGCCGATCCAGCACTTCAAGAAGTCCACGTCTAGGCTGGGCGTCGTCGGGGCGCTGCTGCCTGGGTCACGACGACGACTGGAGAGGTCAGAGACGTGGACCAGCGACCAGGACCAATCCATCAAGGACTACTCGACGACGGCCATGGTTGCTCCAGCCACTGCTGCTGCTGCTGCTGCTGCTGCTGCTGCTGGAAATGATGCGGACAGTGGAGCAGCCGTGACTCTGAGATGCTCGTCCGCGGCAGCACCGCGACCGTTGCTGATCTGCTGCAGGACCAACGGTGCCAATAAAGACAGCGTCGAGTGCGACAATGCAAGCAGCAGCAACAACAGCAGCCTCATCGTCGCCGGCGGCGGTGGCGGTGGTGGCCATTCCTTCTCGTCTGGCACGGCCACTCCGCACATCCTGCACACGGCGAGGATCAGACCGGACAGGGCGGGCGACACCTTGCGCCGCAAGATGGCCGACTACTGCGCCTCCTCAGCCACCGCCGCAGCCACCGCGGGAACGGCCAACAGCGGTTACCATGGTAACAGACTGTTTCGTCAGGTGACGTCGTCGGACTCTGCATCCGTGGCTGTGAAGGCGTCGGACGATGATGACGTCGAGTCCAGCTGTCCCTCGCCGTCCGCCTCGTGCACTGGCCTCCAGAGCAATCGAGCGTCGAATGCGGATGAATTGTCTGGACAGAAAGATGCGCCTGCCGACGAGTATGAGGATGAACCGGAGGAAGATGACGACGAAGACGAGGAGGATGGAGATGATGAGGATGCTTTGTCCTACTTAGAGGACACCGAGGGACCGTGGGTTCTCAGAGACGATCTGGCGCAGTCTCGTGCGATCCCTGCGTCCGCAGCAGAAGCATCCCCGCCATCAGCAGCATCAGCAGCCGCTGCTTTGGCGCACCATCATCACCACCATCATCATCATCCGTCCAACAGGTTGTACGAGACAGTTGGATGCGAGTCGTTCTGGTCGATCGATCGTCCGTTCGATTCACCTGCTGCGGCAGCTGCTGCGGGGGGAACAGGAGGAGGAAGCAGCCGAGGAGGAGGAGGAGGAGGGGGACTGAGTGGCACGACGGAGATGCTGCGAATGGCGTCACGATTCCTCTTACAGACAAAGAAGCTGCAGAACAAAGGACAGGAGAGGCGCCTGCAAGAGCGTAAAGCAGCGAAAACGCTGAGCGCCATCCTGCTGGCCTTCATTGTCACGTGGACACCGTATAATGTCTTCACACTCATCAACGCTTTCTCACCGGGAACCATCAACGAAGGCCTTTACAACTTCGGTAATCACAACATTCACAGGCGCCATGCATTCACACACACGACAACAACCCATCCATACATCCATCCATCCGTCATTCCTTTCATACTGTCCGACCATACAGGAATCATTCCTTCCTTCCGTCCGTCCATCCATCCATCTATTCATTCATTTATTCATCCATAGATACATACAATGTCGTATTATAAAAAATACATGCGTTCATATTCATTAGACTCATTACACTCATAACAAAGCGTAGTATGATATAATGCTTCAGTGGCGTAGCCAGGAATTCATGATGGGGGTTTTATGACCTGGCTGGCAGGTTTTCCCCCAGAAATTTGTAGGACTGCACAACCACGCAGGAAGTTTTTCTAGTCCGCTTTTGTTTGGCGAAAATTTCTGTTCGTTTCAGAAAATTTTACTCAAATATGTCGCAAGTCGGCGACGAAAAATCTTTTGACTTTTTTAGTCGTCCACTTGAAAATTGATTTTTTCAGCCTTCCTGCTTATTTTTCACTGCACAGAGGTTTCGTTTGTCCGTGCTGAGCCGGCTGCAATTACCATTTCCTAATGACTTTCACTGCACATAATATACCTGCTTTTGCAGCTGCACAAATTCTTTTACAACTGCACATTTTTTTATAACTACACGTTAAAAAAGTCATGCTGGCCGCGGATGCACTTCTAGACACCAACCCAACAGTATTACAGTAAATACACCCTGGTTCAAAAAGTAAGCCAAACTGTTTTTCATAATATTATATATAGGCTAACTCCAACGCCTGGTTATTAATCATTCTAAATTTTTTCCATTATTTAGAGAATTGATCCAAGAATATGATTCCAGAATATCATTTCATAAATTTGAACGGATAGAAAGATATGAATCTTTCAACTTCATCTACCAAAATTTTAGTTTACCAGCAATTTTTGGGGGGGTTTTGTAACAAAGTACTTCAAACATGAAAAAGTCCTTAATATTTTTGTGAAGAAATTTTATGTAGTTATTGTTTGATTATTTACATAAAGAAGATGTTATAGAAAATAGACGAGAGGATTTAAATCTGGACTGTTCGGATGCCATAATGTGGGAGAAAGGAAGTATGGCATCTCTCTTGTTAGCATTTCGATGGCTTATCTGGCTATGTGGCCTGGCACTGTTCTGTTGAAAAAGAAAATAGCCTTCTGGTGCTATAGATTTCTGATAACAGGTGTAAGATGTTGTGACAGCAGAACGTTGCGATAATATACTCCATTAATTATTACTCCAGGACCACTGAAGACCAAAATTGGAAACTATCAGACATCGAAACCGCAACAAACACCATAACAGACTTGCTGAAAACTGAAATTTCGGAAGTTGAAGTTGAAATATTCATATCTTTCTATTCGTCAGGGCTGTTTTTAAGGAATTTTTACAGCTGCACAACCCCTTCTTTTCCTTCCCATCCTCCATGGTAAATTACTTCCGATCGGAGAACAGTAACCATTTTTTTGCTAGTTTTATCTGTACAAAAGTGCTTCTACAACTGCACAAATCCATTTAGAACTGCACATTTTGTGTACAACTGCACGTTGAAAAAGCCCTGCTATTCGTTCAAATTTATAACATAATATTCTGGAATCCTATTCTTGGTTCAATTCTCTAAATATGTGAAAAAGTTTAATATGATTAATTATCAGGCATTAGAGATATAAGAAAAACAGTTTGGCTTACTTTTTTATTGAACTACGGTGTAAAAAGGGAATAAACTGGCAAAGGTAATAAAGTAAGAAAAACAATTATTGTTACTACAAGCAATTGTTTGCTTTTTTCTTATTTAAGTGGATAAATAACCTTTAAAAACTTTCTTTCTGAGCCAATGGCTTTTTTAACCCCCTAAACCCCCTTGCCTACGCCACTGTAATGCTTTACAGGCCTCTAAATTCTTAAGGCCTTTTTGTATCGTCGTGATTGGACTGGGAGCGCCTCTGAGTGGTCTTCGTCAAGGAACACTATATAAATTCTGGAACTGAATGAATGAATGAGCAAAATTCGGTAAAAAACAACTTCATACAGGTTGTGATTATATCATGTCCTCCAAGTTCTATCGGTTTGCGCAGGAGACCCAAAATGAGGAGAAGGTCCAGCTATAGCTATAGAGCCTCTTGAGGACATTAAATTGAAATATGTATATCATGGCTAACTGTGAGAAGTAAGCAACTAAGCAGTAAACCTCTTAACTACCATAATTATTAGTCTAGGAGTTTTAAATGAAAAAATAGGTGCAAACGGTGTATACCATATACATTGAAAAGACGCAAACAATATAATAAAGAAAACTTTTGGAATTGAAAGCTGAACAATGCTTTAGTTAGTATAACAACCACAGTTAAAAGGCAGATCGCAGAATAAGATGAAAAGGCATTTTAGCATCATCCATCGTATAAGGATTTTCATTTAGATTGCTTTCAATCCGGCGCAACGAATAAATGCTGATGATCAAGTTGCACCTTATCAGCCATTGAAATTTAGCTCGGTGCATGAATGCATGAATCAAAGAAAAGTTGCACAAATATAATGGATATGCAATACAATACAATACAACACGATACAATACAACACAATACAACACAATGCAACACAATACAACACAATAGAGTGCAATACAGTACAATAATTATGTGTGCTGTGTGTGTTGCAGGCTATTGGCTGTGTTATCTGAACAGCACCGTCAATCCGTTGTGTTACGCTCTCTGCAACGCTAACTTCCGTCGCACCTACTGGCGCTTGCTGACCTGCAGATGGGTGACGGACAGAAAAAGGCGCTACATAAAGGACGCCCTCGCTTCTCATCAGAACATCGCAGCCGCTGAAGTCAGGAATATCTCGTCCCTCATCCCTCCAGAAAGACCCAACTCGTGACGATGACTAAAAAAAATCGACAATTACACTACTGCTTCTCATTGCTACTATTATAATACTACTATTTCCACCACGCTTTTCTACACCACCACAACTCATACAACCATCATGACCACAGGTACCTCTGTAACAACAATAACTATATATATAGCAGTAACAACAATAACTACTACTACTTCTTATTCTACTAATGCTACTACTATTACTATTACTGCTACTATATACTACCACTGCTACTGCTACTACTACTACTACTACTACTACTACTACTACCACCACTGCTACTACTCCCACTGTCACTACCACTACTAACACTTCTTGTATACCACTAAAACTCAAACTTGTAATCTTTAAATTTCTCAGACGCCACCAGACAAGAAGAGTTGTGAATGCATTAATTCACGATTGTGTTTGTCAGGTCAGGTTCGGTTGTTCTAAGAGACTAAAGATAAGAGAATGTCTTTTATTTTCTCTCTATGTATGTGTTTTAGCTATCTCTGTCCGCCTGTTTGTCTCTGCAGTGTTACCGAACGAGTTTATGACCCGAGTGCCTCTGAAGGTGTCGTGTTTGTGTGTGTGCATGTGTGTGTGTGCGTTTGTGTGTTTGTGTGTGTGTGTCAGTGCTTTGTTAGGCTGCAGTTCTACACAAAAATGAGCAATTCTAAACGATTTTGCAACTGTAAAAAACGTTTCTGTGCAGTTTAGAATGCTTTACTCTAAAATGTTCATTGCGAATAATTTTCCATAGAGGTTAGGAAGAGAAAACGGAGGTATGCATTTCTAAAGGCATTTCTAAAAAATTCTTTTAAAAAGGTTCTTGTATGGATGGGCGTGTGAGAGTCTTTGCACGGATATTGGATAAGCATGTTGGTGGCTGGAAATGGCATATGCATAGGCTTTGGCTGTATAATTATGGTCGTGTATGTTTCTAATGTGTTCTTTATATTTCAATCGCGTGGTTGCGGCCGGTGAATTTTCTATGGCTTCGCCGCGCAGCCTCCGAGGCTTTTATCAAATTGCAAATTCGTGCCGATTGCCAATTATTATAATTAAATAAAATGCACTCGGGAGGCGGGGAAGCTATACTCTCATGAATAAGACCCTTAAGCTGATTTACTGGGTCATTGATTAACTCATTGAGTGGCTGGGCTACCAAACCGAGCGCCAGTCAATGCCGTCGGTAGGCCTACAGTGACGAATACGATATATTATCTTAGTTTGCCTTTGATCCCCGTCTGTATTTTTTATCGGTCAATTAGATTTTAGGTATACGATGGAAAGCGCTAATTAATTGCTAACAGATCAATATGTTTCTATGACTACATCACTCTGTTAAATATCTTCTACTTAATAACACAGTGTAGAAAACGGTAGGCTACTAACCATGGACACCCGCAGAAATTTTTGCACGTGGGAGCAAAACAAAATGGCCGCGGTTTACTTTTTGACAAGAGCTTTAAAAATTAAAATGTGAAGCGAATAATTAATAACATGAATATTTTCCATAGAGGTTCCTAAATGTAAATTTCCAAGTTTCACACTGTGTATCGTTGACAACATTGGCACTTTAGTGTGAAGACATTTGTAAGAGCCAAAAAGTAGCAGTATAAAAGAGAAAATCGATTTTCCAGGGGAGCAAGTGTCCCCTCTTGCCTCTATGTGCGGGCGCCAATGGTACTAACCTATTATAATTATATCCTCTAGCGCTGTATTCGCGCTATTATTTTTAATTGCTTAGGCCTATTTTAAGCACTTAATACCTACTCGAACGGAACTCGTGTGCCATACGCGACGTATTCTGGAATGGCGTCAATAGGCATCAGGGCCGCCGACAGGGCAAATAGCCAAATGCCCAAAAGTCCAATAACTTTTAGGGACCTGGACTACGTAGACTCATCTAGTTGTATAGACCTATAGAAAGTTCATGGTATACGCAATATTGCAGTGAAAATTGACTACTGTCTGTGTAAACTTCAAGTTGGCATATGAATAAAATCACATTTTATATGCAAATATAAAATTGTGGATCGCACATGCACTTTTATAACTTCTATTTGTTTATTAAAAAATAAATGTTTCTATTTAATCCTTGAGATAGTTTATGGCCCCGTGACCATAGGTGCAATCACGTCCTAAAAGTTGGGAGGGACCAAATGAATCACGTCCTAAAAGTTGGGGGGGCATAATGATAAAGTCAATGGGACCACTCAAAAGTTGGGGGTCGCGTCCCGTGGGTCCCATAGGGTGGTTGCGTCTATGCTCGTGACTGATCTGCGTAGAGACCTGGAATTTCTCTCGTGGTATGTGCCTACATTCCTTGTTTTTACAAATTAGGTCTACTTCTGGCGTAGCCCATAGCCACGAAAAATAATTATATAGGCCTACCTATGCTAGTGTGTAATCAGTGTCTTCACATGCAGCAAGGTAAATCAGGGCAACTGCATTAGTGAAGACCCTGTATACCCTGGTCGTTGTCCTGCCACAAGTCTTCTGGGATTTTTTCCCTGCCAAGAATTTATCTGGTGCATAAATCTATATTTAGTTCCTCGATCGTTGCCCAAAATTGAATGCAATCTATGGTTTCGTGCTTCATCAACACATTTCATTTCAAATTTCCCATCCCACATGACGTGGGTCTACTAAAATTTATGTAGGCCTAGGTCTACATAGATGTCTCTTGATTAAAGTGTCGCGTTCGATGCCATTGAGCACGCCATTGTGTTGGCACGAATCTACATAATGTCCTCTGTTGACTCGGTTGACTCTGTTGACCCTGTTGACTCTGTTGACTCTGTTGACCCATGTTCTGTTGTTCTCTGGGTATCTTCTTAGATCAGCGATCATTCTGAACGACTTGCAGTAAATACATCTCCCGCTGATCCTGTTGTTTGTCGCTCTTGAAGTGTTTCCTATCTTTAGATCGGATGTTTGTTCTGTTGCACGCATGCGCAGAGGACTATATACTACAATGTGCGACTGAATATATCTGATATCCTACATCGTTTACTCTGCTCCAGATTCCTCAGATTGAACTCGAACTTTGCTTATATCTTCTCTTTGCGTATGCATGGTGCAGTTTTAACGATTTCGCTTTAATGAATATTCCATCATTATCAATGAACGATGATTATATACGAGATGAACATGACAGCTCTACTATTTGGCTCAGATAAATAAAAGACAAATTTGTAAGTCGTGCAGCGGCAATTCTTTTACACATCTTTCGAATTTAATTAACCAAAATACGGCAGAGAAATAGCATCCTTAATGTAACCGCTGATGAAATGTCAAATCAAGGTCACGCAACGAAGTATAAAAGAAGGCATTTGGAAAATAATAATTCATCGATAAGTTGGTCACTACAATGGTCGGTCCTTTTCCTGGGAAATGACCCAAATGTATACTGCATGGGCATTGGTCAGTATACCGACTCAAATTTGATTAGATCTATTGTATTTACTGGACGGCTATTCACTAGTCATTGTTGTGATTGGTAAGTTTGGCCAATAGTAATTAATTACTTGTTGGTTATAATATTTCCCGACTAACCGATTATGACAAAGGAATAGTCATTCACCTTGGTCAGGATTTGAAAAGCACAATTCTGGCCACTTGATGATTATAGCAATCCTTATCCAGCATAGGCTTATCCGTCCACCCACACAACCACCAACCACTCACCCGCCAATACACCTATCCAATTAATCCATCCATTCATCCATCCTTTCATCCATACTCCAACAGGCCAACCAACCAACCATGTATATATAGTATACTCCATTCATCTTACAATTCATCCATGCATCCATTCTTCCACCATACGCTGCAGCCATCCATCCATCATCCAAACATACATCCATCCAATGAACAAAACAATCATGCAACCCTCATTCTTCCATCCTCAAACCCATCCAACCATCCATCCATTCATCCATCCATTCACCCAACAGTCAACCACCTTGCAATCTATCCATCACACTCGCCACTGCTCGTTCAACGCATGATGTGAACTTCAGAACATTTCCCATGATGCACCGTTGCAGCACAGGATTTTCATAGCATAGCTTCCGTTCAGTTCTACTATTGTTCGGAACGCGCACCAGGTGGCGGTTTTCCTTCAGCAAAGTAAGTAAGATGAACGACGACAGGTTCGTATATATCCATCCACTTAAATGACTTCTGTTCAGCCGTCATCATCAGCTGCAAGACATCGCTCGGTAGTAACTGCATGCGACTCTGTTATATAAAAATCATAATCAGTTTGAGAAATCTCGTCTAAGTTCAGTGGATCAGGGAATTCAGAATATATATAATCTCTGTTTAATTTCAAATCAACAACGCAGTACATGATTACACTTCGCAGCATGAACGAATGATCGTAAGTTTTACCGGAGTCGAAGATAACTTTTTGACAGCTTTACAAGGCGCCCATCACGTCCTACTGCTGTATTTAACGAACGCCATCTGCCGAGGGCAACGGGAAGCGATCTCGTGTCCGGGCGGCATATTGTGCACGCCTATAGGGTGGCATTACCCCAAACTCTTTCCCCACGCTAAGTTACGATCATTAATTAGGACAGTCGAGGCAGATGGGTCTTGTGGTCGTAAGATCTTAGAAAAGGTATTAAAATCCAAAGATGGGTTTTAAGATTTTGAGCATGGGCAGAGTTTATCAGGGGATAAAGGGTCCCCCAAGAATACCCAGATTCATTTTTAACCGTGTAAATGGTATCTTTTCTCGGGTTTATCCCCCTCCCCAAGAAAACGCAGACTCAGAAATTTGTTCGGTTTGTTCGGGGAAAATGGTTCTGTTCACGAACGCGAAATTTCCGAATGGCTAAAAAACACGATGGTCATGGCTAAATTGTTTTTGCAGAAAGAGTTTAAGAATGCAAAGCAAGAAATTAAGAACACGCATTTTTCAAAGAAGTTTATAAAAGCACATTTCTCAGTTTCACTTTTTATGCATGTATGCCATGTAGGGCCTATCATTAGTGCCTTAGCGCGAAGAATTATGTTAAAGATCAAAATTATTGGCTAAAAAAACAAGTGTAATTTTTCCAGGCTCATGAACCCTCTTGCTCCCCCTCACCCACCCATGTGCGGGTGCCCATGGATCTCACAAAACTGAGTTACAGGTCATCGTTACTTCCAGCCAGTGCCGTCCCGGATGACCGTCAGCCAAAATGAATCGCTTGATGTTAAGCATAGGCATAACAAGAGACAAAGTGTGCTTTGAGGGAGCAATATTTTGTACAAAAGCCTTTATTATACTCTAAAGATTTTAATTATTATTACCCTAAGACCATTAAACAGTGAATAAACAACTGATCGCATGACTTACGGATTGCTTTCCAGATTACCTACAAAACCTGTGACGGATTTTCGTTTTACGCAAGACTTATCTTGCAGACCACGGAAAATATCATTGCGAACGACCTTCTATAGGCCCTATATAACTATGAGAAAAAACTGGATCAGTGGCGAGGCAGTGTGTTCTAATTGACCATCGTGATTTACCGACGAACGCCACCATGCCTATAAACATTTGATGGGACGTATATGGACCCTATATTGCATGCTATCGTGGAGACACGTATCCAAAGAAGTTTCCATCTAATGCCCAGAAACCCTTTGTCAAGAGTAATAGCCATTGCGCGCAAATCACTTTAAGCGACCATGGGACGGTTAATATGCTATAGCCTACCACATGAGAACCTTGAGCAAAAGATGAGACAGCAAGATGCTATCGACTAATCGTAATCGTAATCGTAATCGTAGGCTAATCTCCAAATTTCCAAAGCGCCACTCGAAAGTCAAGCGCTGGACACTGATGCTTGTCTTATAAGTTATACCTACCACCTGTAGCGCTATAGCATTAATGAAATCGGCAAATAATACAACCTGAAGAATGTGATTATAGTAATAGCCAGTGGCGGCGCTAGGGGAAGGCTGGGGGGGCTAAGCCCCCCCCCCTACAGGAGGCTAAGCCCCCCCTAAAAAATGGCCATTTTTATTATTTTACATAGGAAATCCACGATTTTTGATCGATGACTAAAAAAAAAAAAGGTCGTCAGAAATTTTGGCGGCGAAAATGGAACATTTTAATGAGATTTTGGTCGATGACTAAAAAAAAAAAAAAAAAAGGTCGTCAGAAATTTTGGCGGCGAAAATGGAAAATTCAGCCTCTCCGAAACTGAAATCCTGGCGCCGCCACTGGTAATAGCCTATATTTACTGTAATAATTATATGTCTTCGGTTGTTAAAAACCTCTGTGACAAACAGCAAACAGTGACAATTAATAGATCTAATAGAGACGAATTATTATTAAGAACATAAAAGTGAGAGTTAAGTACCATAAGTCAACGTCTATAAAGTATAAAGTAACATAAGAGGTCTTGCATAGTTAGCGCCATCTTTATCAGGGAGTTTAAAGTGCAACCTGGAGCGCAGGTCTAAGGTCATTGAGCTACATGTATGGTAAGGAACAAACTTCGCAGAACATGACTTAGCCTATAATTGTAAATCATTAGTGGACAGTGGAATAAAATCATTGATTTTTATAATCATTGATAGCATAACATAACGATTTCTATAGCGTTATTAATTAACTCAAAACACAAAGCATAGTTGATAATCGTCAAGAACGCAGCCTATACTATAGGGTTGTTTTGGGTGTTTGAACACCTTCGAAATAAAATAATGCTATATAATGAAAGAATGTATTTACTGACAAAATCACGATAAAAGGACTAAGGAAATTTCATTTTAAAGCTCTTATTTCTGTGACATTATACAGTGGACTAAATCACCCTTCAAACACCTTAGTCAGTTGATTCGGCTGCCCCTCCGCCCCCCCCCCCCTCCTCAATAAAATCCTGGCTACGGCCTTGATTATCGCTTAAACTTCACGTGGAGCCACAATCAACATCAATGTTTGTTAGAGAATAGAATGCATCAAAACGCGTTGTCTGCTCAATTGGGAGTGATCTGCACAACAAACTTCCATGCAGCAACTGGGCAACCCACACGACTGTCGATAAAAACCACCAACCCCCAAACACGAAAGAGGCTCTGATAAAGAGTTCATCTTAAACTGCTCTATTAGACTATTACAATAATTTTTATTGCTTATAAAAAATAGATCTATTCTGCTTGCAAGAATCCCTGAACTAGGCCAACAGTCTGGACTTTCCTTATCATATACGTCATTGTCAGTTATCAGCTGTTTGCGGCCTAGAACCACCTGCTTGTTCCCTGGCCTTGATCCAGAACGACATCGTTGGCTTTTCACTTTATTAATCGATGACTGAAATGAAACTTTCTTACTTGAACGCTTGACCAGAAGTAGTGCGCATTTGTCGTCTTCTGAAATGGATTTGCGGCTTGCTTTCGCCGTTCTGCTCTTGGCATGGGCAACCTCCTCGTCCACGGTGAATTCATTTATTCCCATTCATTCATTTCAAGAATTTATATAGCGCTCTTCAAGAAGCCAACTTAGAGGCGCTCTCGTTTTGACCACGGTGACACAAAAAATCTTACGGAGCCCGCAGACCGTTGATAAGTTATCCCTATAGGTAACAGGCGCGTATAACTATATATATACGGTAGGTTATCTCTAACGGGAGACTAATCCAAAGAGGAGAACGCACAGCTGTGAAAGCGCGACGCTGACAGTTGAAGTTTCAACATGAAACCACCAGAAACTCCCCGCTAGACTCAGAGCGAAGGCAGATCCTGGACAGCAGAGCTATAACGTAGATAGACCGGAGTAAAGCCAAGGAGACAACGCCCAGAGCAGCAATTTGACTCGATGCGCTGACAGACGGGTAGCCATTGTACTTTTTGCTCTCCCAATGATAGGGCCCTATTATAATAAATTTGCATAAGATTAAACTTTTTATTTTTCTTGACAATCTAATCTATAATTAAAATAGATGTTGAAATTATTGAGATCATAATATTTATAGATCTATGAAATTACTTATTACCACATGGGAGTCAAAGAGCAGTTTTTAAACAACTTCTAAAGAGAGCATCATAATTGAGTGCCTTGTGAAACCTACTCACATTGTTGTCTATTCCATAATATAGAATTTATCCCATTAAAAGAATACTTTTAGAGTTGAAAGAATGAACATAGAGTCAAACAATTGACACAGAAAGTGCTGCCCAGAGTGGACAACAAGGTAAAACAGGTAGTATTTGTAAAGACATAAGATATGATAGATGTTATCTGTGATGCGGCGTATTATGCAGTTTTCTAGCCTTTGAGGAATTTGTTCTTGAAGTGGCGCTATATAAATGGATGATTATGATTACGATAACAGTATCATCATTATGTTTAAGTATGGACCAACTACAAGTAGTTGAATTTATTCCTGGTTTGAAGATCCCTGGTTGATTACAACCAAACAGCTACTTTTGAGCATTAGAAGACTTGCTATTATAAGGGTAAAACTTTGATGGCGTTGTGCTAGTCCTAAATATTAATATTTTCTCTTACAACTTTTTGTGTGATGTTTCTGGGGAGAATGGAACCAAATGGCGCCTTGGAGAACATTCAATTCCAACTTTCATTTTTAACGACCACCCTAATGTTTGTATGTATGTATGTATGTATGTATGTATGTATGTATGTATGTATGTATGTATGTATGTATGTATGTATGTATGTATGTATGTATGTATGTATGTATGTATGTATGTATGTATGTATGTATGTATGTATGTATGTATGTATGTATGTATGTATGTATGTATGTATGTATGTATGTATGTATGTATGAATGTATGGGATATGCATACCAATTAAGAAATAAAAACATCTGGAACCAAACCTATTATTACTATTATTATAAGAATGTAGCCTATTGTTATTATTGTATTATGATACTTTGTTGTTGCTCCTGTCGTTGTCAAATGATGACAATAGAGGAGGAGACAAATCAGCCGATCTGGTGGCATTATCTGATCGTCGTTGTGCCGA
>OX457038.1:65402681-65487681 GCA_949752735.1 Lumbricus terrestris
CTACGGGAGAAATTACCATTGGGTGCCCGCGCATAGGAGTCAGAGAGAAAATTGACGCATGAAGTTACTGCGCTTTTTGGTTTTTAACAAATTTATTCACGCTAAATCACCAACGATAGCCTACTAATAGAACATATTGTGAAACTGATGAGTCTTCATTAAGAACTTCTTAAAAAATACACAGCTCTTAATTTCCTGCATTATGCCTACATCTTTCAAGCTCTAAGAAATTTAACCGTGACAATTATTGTGTTTTCCCTTCCTGCAAAGATTTCTGCGGGCACCCATTCTTCTACCTGATAACCTTAATAATATTGGCTTGATTGTTGATTGTCTGTATTGCAGAGAGGCTGGACTACGTACTTGGCAGCGGCCGCGGATCCAAGAGTCTTTGCCATCATCCCAGAAGTTCTAACCTGCCTAAATTTCGTTGAGGTAGAAAACAGACTAGACTATCAGATCTCCAGAAGCAATAATTCAATAAATAAATCTATATAAATAAAAATGTAAAACGTTACCGTTCGACAAGAAGGATCTCGGAAAGTTATATATCGATTGTTTTCAAAATTTTCGCAAAACGTTCCATTCGAACATAAGCGGGTTTGTATAATGCCTTTTGGGAAAAAGCGCAATCTTTCCGACCCAAAAAACACAACTTTTAATTCCATTCTATAGACGTCGATGGAGTCCAGCCATTTCGAGTTTGAACTGTCACGCATTAGTTCGCCCATTCTTCGGGCGCATTTCAAAACCATTCTTCGGGCGCGTTTCAAAACGTGTAGCCGGCCGTCTGCTATAAGCTTAGCGCAAATTTATGTGTAACTGTCGGATTTTACAAAATCGTCCATTTGCGGCCGTTTTCCGCGCGTCTTTCTACAGTTTTCACGCATCCGTCCGTCCATTTTCGGGCGCGTTTTAAAACGTTTATCCGGCGAAGGGGAGGGAGGGAGGGGAGGAAACGGGAGAGAGGGATGGAGGGAGGGACGGAGTGAGAGAGGGAGGGGAGGGGAGGGGAGGGTAGAGGCAAAGGGCGGGGAAGGGGGAAGGGAAAGGGAAGGGGACGTGAGGGGAGGGGAGGGGCAAAGGGCGAGGAAGAAGGAAGGGGAGGGGAAATGGGAGGGGACGTAGGAAGGGAGACTTGGGCAGTCTTTTCAGCCACAGCAACGCGTGGCAGGGTACAGCTAGTGTAAAAATAAATTGCTTACGCGTCCAACACAGTAGCCTATAATATCGCCAACCGCCATCTATCAATCAGACCCAGTTATTGTCTTTTATGCCTAATAGGCTACTTAAATGTGCATCCACGTGTATATGGTAAATTGGTAATAGATCCTAATTATTAATCTGTGCTAATCAGGTGTCAAAACTATAACACGCCAGTTAACTAGAGTTAATTATGCATGATGTAGGTGATGCGTCATCAATACAGAGCTTACGGCGGATGGTCATTTTCAAACAAGGATTATTACAACGAGAACATCACAGCGAATCTGGAACATCCGAGTAGCCCACTTATGACGGATATCATCGATCCGTATGGTCAGTTATATCAATCAATCCGTCCATCCATCCATCCATCCTTCCATCCATCCATTCATCCATCCGTCCATCCAACCTTCCATCCGACAGTCTATCCATACATCCATCCATTTATCCATACATTTATTCATCCATCCATCCATCCATCCATCCATCCATCCATCCATCCATCCATACATCCATCCATCCATCCATCCATCCATACATCCATCTATCTCTCTAGCAGCTTATCCTCCCATCCATCCACACACCTTTCCATTCATCCGCTCGCCCGCCCGCATGCCCGTTCGTTCATCCATCCGTTCATCCATCCGTCCATCCTTCAATCCGTCCATCCATCAATCCGTCCGTTCATCCATCCGTCCATCCACCTATCTATTCATCCATTCACCCATCCACCCGCCCATCGATCCATTCATACTCTCCAATTCATATCTGCGCAGTGTACCGTGACCGCCTGACGATGCCAAAGCTATTAATCAGTGGTGCTGGCGACGAACATTTCATGCCTGACGACACATGGTACTTCTGGGACAACCTAAGCGGAGTCAAATACTACTGGTAATACTATTTAAACTACATCGTCTCTTATAAATTTGATCGGACTGCTCTCTAGAGACCTAAAACTTTCCAATGGTAGATGAGGATTGGAAGGTAAGTTTAATCTTTCTACTCTCAATTCCAACTTCTTGTTGTCAGATCTTAACCATAAAACATTATGAGCAATATTGAAACCTCATCGTTGGCGTAGGACATGCGCCTGACGGAAGAGAGACCAAGAAGAAGAAGAACCATAAAACAAACTTAACAGAATGGACTAATAACTAGGCAACAATTTGTTAACGCTATTCAGTGTTTTAGTTGTCGAGAATGGAGGGTCGAACCCCTCGTATATATAGCTCTTCTTCTGCAGTGCCGGCGCTAGGGTACCGGAGGCCCCCCAAAAACTTGGGGGCCCCATGCCTCGAACTGTCATCTCAGCAAAATTTTTCATAATATAAATGCTGAAAACTTCAATAAATGTTCCCTCCCAATTGTTAAATTTTTTGAAATTTCCATGCTGCAATGGTAGAATTTTAAGCTGTCATCTTTATAAAAAAAATCTCATTTTTCAATGCTGCTTGTCTTGGTTTAGGACTTCAGAGTGTCCCCTCTCCATTACCTTAATTTGTCCGATTTGCCAACTGTAATGAAAGCATTTACAGGCTGTCATCTTAACAAAATTGATCATTAATTGATGGGCAGTGGATGATACTTATGAAATATTTCTGAAATATTGGGATACAAGGATTCCGTCCCAACCACAAATTGTGGGCCGTGCCCCTGTCCACACCCCCAAGGTCTGATCTTTGGTTGAAGGACAATGCTCTATTGGTTTGCGTAATATTATTTTGTATGGTTTGCGTTAAAACATAATTCGGTGGGTGGTTTGAACAGTCATATAATTTACCAGCTACATTTGAGGCCCCTTGCAAACTTGAGATCAAACACATACCAAGGACATCTGGGACCCTACACAGGCTTTATTGCTTGGGCCTCACGCAGGTTTTATTTTGAGGCCTCATCCAATTAGAAATTAGAATAAGTTACAATTTACAAACGTTGTGTTTGAGAAAGTGGACGAAATTGCCTGAGTTAGTTTAAATGGCTTTATACTTATGCCCAAAATCAGTATGATATTTGCATTAGGTCGATGGCAGCGCCATAAGGTTAGTTGAGGCATGCACCAGACCGGATCTGTACAGTCACAAATAGGAATAGGCCTAATGACCATCTAAATTTGGGGGCCCCTTTCAAGCTCTAATGGCTTTATATTTACGCCCAAAATCAGTATGATATTTGCATTAGGTCTGCTATGGCAGTACACGTGCCATAAAGTCAGTTGAGGCATGCACCAGACCGGATCTGTACAGTCACAAATAGGCATAATGACCAGCTAAATTTGGGGGCCCCTTTCAGACTCTAATGGTTTTATACCTACGCCCAAAATCAGTATAATTTTTGCATTAGGTCTGCTATGGCAGTGCCATAAGGTCAGTTGAGGCATGCACCAGACCGGATCTGTACAGTCACAAATAGGCATAATGACCAGCTAAATTTGGGGGCCCCTTCCAACTCGGGGCCCCCCCGGCCG
Source organism: Lumbricus terrestris (assembly GCA_949752735.1). Taxonomy (NCBI): domain Eukaryota; kingdom Metazoa; phylum Annelida; class Clitellata; order Crassiclitellata; family Lumbricidae; genus Lumbricus; species Lumbricus terrestris. Next base: position 65,406,355 of record OX457038.1, read on the forward strand.
GGGGGTACGGGGGGTGCTAGCGCCGGCACTGTTCTTCTGACCCCCTCAGACAAGTGACCGAAAAGACGTCGTGGGTCAGAACATAAAAAATCCAAAATTTCATTACTTGCAATATGCTTCGTGTGCAGCATATTAGCAACATTAGAAATCGACTTGCAATCGTGTAGACTACTAAACTCTTTGGTCAACTGAACAATTTTCTACGTTTCCAGCTCTAATTCGACAACAATAATTGGCACTGACGCAAATCATGCTTCAGGGGTCGTATGCATATGGTCAGGCGTAGACTAATCCATGTTTACAGCCTATACCCGACATAGCTTGTCCCGACATGGTCCTTGGAATTCGGCCGTATGCATGGAAACAGAATAGCAAGAGACGAAGCTAATCTAGACCTTGAATTTTCTTGCACCCTTCGATGCATGACGCTTGCTCTTTCCCCAATTTAATCAGTTGTAGCTGAGCGCGCATGCGTAAAAGATATTTATATGCAGTCGTTGCCAGGGTGGCGAAAAAAAGACGGGCCAGACGGCAATAACGACGGTCGCCTATTGTTCACGCTGTCCAGCTAAAGTCGGCCGTCTATTGTTCACGATGGGAATAAACCGCTTACTCCTACCTCAGACTTGGAATAACGTTATACCTAGCATAACTCTCTAATCTCGACCCACGCATACGGAATTAACTCACCACTTCCGCATAGGCCAGATTTAAGCGAGGAGTAAGAGTGATACCCTCTTATACATGTGACCCAAGTGAATTGTCGCTTTCCTTTTTGTGGTTTTTGTCTGGTTTCTCGAAATTTTTATTGACTTATTCTTTGCGACCTAATCAGTGATTGACTGCATATTTGTCTCTTGACCTGTCTTATGACCTGCCAACAATCTTTGGCATCTTAAATATCGTCCTTACATTTAATTTCTTCGACCTGCTGAATAACTCCCATTACTCTGACGCAATAGCATACCTGCCTGTTGAAATTACATTTACAATTATTATTGCTGGCATTGCCACTGGACGGAGTTACTACGAGATCCGAAGACTGTCTAATGTCTATCGTAGGCCTATGGCGGTTGACCTGTAATTAAGCTGTTCTATAGATAGAGATGGTTGTGTGAGCCGTTCTGTAGCATGGTCAGCTCTAGCTTGTGTTATCCGTAATTATTATAATAGGACGATGGAGAATTCTGGTCACGACATTGGAGATTCTCCTAATGGAGATAAGATTATTCCGAATGAAGTAGCCTTCTATCTTGCTGTTAAGACGGTGAGTGCTCATTTAAATTGATCTGGATATTTCTGATAAAAAAAGAACAACTTCTATAGCGCCGCAATGGAACTAAATGCAATGATTACCAAAAGCGACACTTTTGAGGGAGGAGGAGGCAGTGAAAATGCGGTACACCGTGCAGTCGGTAGGCCTGGGTGTCACGGTGTCACATCCAATGCTAAAGACGAATAAGGCCTACAGGTTAATATGATGTGAGAAAACTGACATTCCAGCTAATAAGTAAAAGGCCAAGTCAATTGAAATCCGCAAAAACCACGACACAAGTGACATAGCGGCCCAGATGCTCCAAGGTGTCATGATGTCGAGCAGACATGCACAGGTCGGTCAGGACAGACCGGTAGAGAGAGTCGGAGGAGAGAGCATGGGACACATACGGGCATTGACCCAGGTTGTCCCTCATGCCTCTCTCCCAATTTTATCTTCAATCAGACAAGGTGGTCCAACTGCTTCAAGATGTTAATGGTATGGAGCAGACCTGCTGACCGGACCGGTGAGAAGCTGGGTAACATGATGCGAGACAGACTCAGACAGAGAGTGGCGTCGGACTCCTACGGGCACTGTGCCTATGGATATTGATGATGATGATGATGATGATGATGATGATGATGATGATGATGATGATGATGATGATGATGATGATGATGATGATGATGATGATGATGATGAATAAGTAATTTAAGAGTCGGCTGTCGAAATATTATACAATAGAACAGTGTTCTCAAATGAACCAAAGTCCAGTAACATGCGTAAATATCAAATCTGCTTTTCTTGTAGAATTTTGAATTGCCGCAGATATCGTGGGTTAAAGAAGAGGTAAGTTATTTGAATCGAAACAATAGGTGTAGGCCCTATAATTGTACCCGCGCAGGACCCATATAGAATAGGGGTTCTGCCATGGTCCATATTGGGCCTACATTGTCTCATCTTGGATATGTTGGATATGAATTTCGTTTTATAGGAAATAGTCCGAAATGCAACACAACACGCGCATTGTCGTGCATGCTAGTAGTGAATAAAGGGCAGGTTCTGGAACAATACCGTTACGCCCAAGCTCCGCCCTTTGGGTCTATTGTTCTAGAACCTGCTCTTTATTCACTGCTCAGGCCTATGGCTTCGTTTCCGTAGAAACTCATTTAGCCGGTACATTAATTGCCATGTAAACCATATTATGGTTTTTTTCTTATGGAGATATTCAGTTAGGTCAATTAGCTACAAAATCCCCTTCAACAAGTCCAGCAACACGATTACAGAACTGGCACCATTGATTGGCACCAGTCAGTGCCGGCGCTAGGGTACCGGAGGCCCCCCCCAAAAAACTTGGGGGCCCCATGCCTCGAACTGTCATCTCAGCAAAATTTCTCATAATATAAATGCTGAAAACTTCAATAAAATTAATGTTCCCTCCCAATTGTTAAATTTTTTGAAATTTCCATGCTGCAATGGTAGAATTTTAAGCTGTCATCTTTATAAAAAAATCTCATTTTTCAATGCTGCTTGTCTTGGTTTAGGACTTCAGAGTGTCCCCTCTCCATTACCTTAATTTGTCCGATTTGCCAACTGTAATGAAAGCATTTACAGGCTGTCATCTTAACAAAATTGATCATTAATTGATGGGCAGTGGATGATACTTATGAAATATTTCTGAAATATTGGGATACAAGGATTCCGTCCCAACCACAAATTGTGGGCCGTGCCCCTGTCCACACCCCCAAGGTCTGATCTTTGGTTGAAGGACAATGCTCTATTGGTTTGCGTAATATTATTTTGTATGGTTTGCGTTAAAACATAATTCGGTGGGTGGTTTGAACAGTCATATAATTTACCAGCTACATTTGAGGCCCCTTGCAAACTTGAGATCAAACACATACCAAGGACATCTGGGACCCTACACAGGCTTTATTGCTTGGGCCTCACGCAGGTTTTATTTTGAGGCCTCATCCAATTAGAAATTAGAATAAGTTACAATTTACAAACGTTGTGTTTGAGAAAGTGGACGAAATTGCCTGAGTTAGTTTAAATGGCTTTATACTTATGCCCAAAATCAGTATGATATTTGCATTAGGTCGATGGCAGCGCCATAAGGTTAGTTGAGGCATGCACCAGACCGGATCTGTACAGTCACAAATAGGAATAGGCCTAATGACCATCTAAATTTGGGGGCCCCTTTCAAGCTCTAATGGCTTTATATTTACGCCCAAAATCAGTATGATATTTGCATTAGGTCTGCTATGGCAGTACACGTGCCATAAAGTCAGTTGAGGCATGCACCAGACCGGATCTGTACAGTCACAAATAGGCATAATGACCAGCTAAATTTGGGGGCCCCTTTCAGACTCTAATGGTTTTATACCTACGCCCAAAATCAGTATAATTTTTGCATTAGGTCTGCTATGGCAGTGCCATAAGGTCAGTTGAGGCATGCACCAGACCGGATCTGTACAGTCACAAATAGGCATAATGACCAGCTAAATTTGGGGGCCCCTTCCAACTCGGGGCCCCCCCGGCCGGGGGGTACGGGGGGTGCTAGCGCCGGCACTGGCACCAGTGATCATAAGCCTTTGCTTTAATGTCTTGCAACCACTGGCATACCGTGCCAGAGATTTATCCGCAATCTTACTTACTTCATATCAATTGGTCATAGACATCTACTGGTGGATCGATAACAGTTACAACAGACACTGAACCACTCGAAATATTAGCGGTTTATGCAGACACGAACGATGCGCTCATGTAGGAAGCATCAACCGGTACAGTATGTGAAGTGAAGTGATTCTATCTGTAGCAATTCAGGAAGTAGATCTAAAGCGCTTCTGATCGGTTCTTCTAGATGCGCTTTACAAATGCTCAAATACGAAATAGGACTGCGATAAATCGAAAATAGGCTACACATAATAGGCCCATATCCATTTTTAGCCAGAAGGTTGTTCGTCTATAGTTACTTATCTTTGGGCGCAATAGGCTTAGCTTACCCTGCTAAAACGCTGGAGAGATGTGATTCCTATAGAAGAGTGGGCTAGGGCCTAAACCTCTTCGCTGTCGTGTATCATCTGACCCACATGTAGGGTGCAAGCAGCTGCTGTTCTACGTGTATGCGGCAGCTAGAGGCAGTGTAAGAATTGTGAAAAAATAACTGGGGGGTTGAACCATTAGGCTATCCACTTGAAATTTGGGTGTGAAAAACAGATTTTACTATGAGGCTCTAACAAAGACTGGGGGGTTGAAACCCCCAACCCCCGGCAATTCTCACCCTGGCTAGAGGTATGGCCCGATGGCCGATGCGCCTCACCTCGAATCAATGACCGACCGTTTCGATGCTTGTGTTTCTTGTAGACGAGACTTCCGGATGCACGTTGGAATTCTAGATCCGAGCAGTCCCGTTCCAAGCAATATCGTCTGGACGGAGACGTTTAACGTTGAAACACTGGTCAGTCGTCTGTCTGTCTGTCTAGCTGTCTGTCTGTCTGTCTATCTATCTATCTATCTACCTATCCATTCATCCATCCATCCATTCATTCATCCATCCAACCATCTACATGTATATATCTAATCGATTCATCCATCCACCCATCATCCATCTGCTCAATGAATTTATATAGCGTCCCTTCAACGTAACTATTTTAAGGCGTTCTCGACCCAGACACGTCCATAGGTAAGTCGATCTTGAGTATAATTCGTAAAATGGGTTAGACAAGTTCCGCGGAAGGGGACGCATGCTAAAGGGGAGTCTATCCCAAACAGAGGGTTCCACAATTATTCTGTCTGATGGCTGTGCAGCGCATACATGTGGAACCACAAAGTCGCCTCTATAGAGACCGAGCGCAGAGAGCGGCGACCAGAGCAAGCCGAAGTTAAAGTAAAGAGCTCCCGAAGATATACAGGTGCACTGCCCAGGATACAGTAGTACAATGCCAAACTCCGCCACTGGTTGCACTCTGCCAGTCCCATGCCTGGATAGGAGGACGTCGCTAATGGTGTTTGTTACCACAGTGACGTTAAACTGCAACTAGGCTACTATTACTACAGAATGCGAGACGATGGAGGAGACCCTATAATCAGGCCCGCCGAGAGGGGGCAGGGGGTGCAACTGCCCATGGGCCCGGCGATTTTTAGGGGCCCGGGCTACACTGGTTCTAATATTTTTCATAATGTTGATTGTGGGTGGCGGGCTGTACAAAGTTACGTTTTAAACAGACTATACTATAGGCTTATGGTCTAATATTAGGCTACTGTCACTGTGTCACATAGCTGCAAATGACCGCAGAAGAGATGGAGAGGGTACCACCATACCGGTACGGCGGTATACGCCAGCACTCGTGAATAAGCTGGGTCCCTGTTTTCAACATAAAAATAGCGCGTTAGGAGTTCTGAGTTTACAATAATATATAGTTCTAAAGCTGTCTGTGTGTGTGTTATGTCCAGGATATCGGAGTCTATCGTGTTCAGTTCGACTATGCCCCGGATGCCAAGTGGCGCGCATTCTTCATCAAAGTAAGATAAACGACAAGACAGAATTATCTCTTTAAAACTGTTACGCATAGGTCTGTCATCATCATCATTCGTCGCCTACTCCACCAATGGGAGCGTTGCACAACGAGTTGATTAAATTTTGTGCCAGATTATTTTCATGCATTCTACTCGCGGGGTATATTCGAGGGCGTATTATTTAAATTATTTTTCACACAACCAAATTTTGTGCCAGATTATTTTCAGGTCATGGGCAGAAGCTTAATAAAAAGCTGTGCGAGTCTAATCTATAGCATTGGAAATTACTGATTGGATAATACTTGGATGGTTTTTCCAGATGATCTATCCAGGACCGGATGGCCTTCTGTTCTATGTAACGACTGAGGTGAACATTGTTCCAGACATCTTTCCATACGAAGACTGCCACGGATGGGATGAGTGTCGGGGTGTTCTGCGCTAAATCATCAACTGGTTAATTCATTGATAAATTAACAATTCCAAAAGCATTGTCTCGGTTACTGAAAAGACCATTATCTCCATTTGACGATTGTGTGAAGATCTCATACACAGTAACTGAACTTGTTTTAGTTTTCTCAGTTTAATATCAACACAATCAGATGCACAAACCATACGACATCGTAAAAATCACAGCAAACACAGACAGTGGTATATCCATTTGGTATATACTATGCATGGAGGAAAGGAGGGTATAATCCATTTGGTATATACTATGCATGAAGGGAAGGAGGGTATATCCATTTGGTATATACTATGCATGAAGGGAAGGAGGGTATATCCATTTGGTACATACTATGCATGGAGGGAAGGAGGGTATATCCATTTGGTATATACTATGCATGGAGGGAAGAAGGTATAACCCAAAATGCACATGCAATGTCATGCATGCATAGGTGATCTAACCCTGCATAAGAAATCTGGGTAAAATCTTGAAAATAATTGATCTATTATTGACTTTGTTCGAATAGCCACTGAACTCCTACTGTGGGAGAGGTGTAACTTGTGTTCCAGGTTACCTCTGACTACTATTAACAATTGCATCTGCGTGGATTAAACTTAGACCGTTCTATGATGCCAGAGAGGATGCATCAAGGGCACGTACGCAGGTCGAAATGGAGGCGGAAAGGGAAATGTGTGTACAGAGAGAAGCCAATTTGTCGGGATTTAAGTGTACACTGTACATACTAAGTGGATGGTTCCAAGGTACAGATGGACACAATATCACACAAATAACAATACATAGGCTTTGCACTGTCGTATAGATTCCAACAGCAAGACACCAAAACTCTCAATCATTGGGAAAATCCATAACAATTTAATTCAAAATGGCGCTGTAGATGTCTCTTCTTTAGAACCTGACAACCGTTCTTGATGTGTGAAAGAACAGTTTAACAACATGCCAAGACTGTCAGCCAAAGCTCATTTCTAAGTTTGGCACAGTTCTAAAAACATAATTATGATTCTGTTATATAAACATAATTCAATATGTGTGAACCTGAATGTAGACTCTTTAACATTATGAAATATTCAAATTATACATGTATGTAATGCACACAATAAAGATACAGTCTCGAAGGTGTATGCAACAATAAAGATAGTCTCAACAACCTCATACTGCCTAATGAGAGTATTAGTCAGAGTGGTGCTGGATTTCACTAAATACTCCGTGCCTCCAGAACTTTAGGCGAATATTTATATTGCACCAATAAAAACAAATTTTAAACACGGGTCACAACACAAAACGCGGTTACTTAAAAGACTGCGGTCTTGCTGCAGAATAAATGCATGCACAATAGATCAATATTATGCTTTCTCAAACCAGATGAAATCAACCAATTTCATACCATGGGTTCCATCATCAACAGTTACAGGAGTGGTATATTTGTGGAGTTACGTTACGTCGTCCTGAATTAGACATCCCACGGCTTGCTCCAGGTTTGACAATCGCTCAAATCAAATCATTTTTACAATCATAGACTTGACTAAATCATAACCATTCATCATGACAGACACCTGCTATTGTCACGGCAACTGTACATCTCTCACAGGCTTACACACGATGTGCTGGTTAAGTGGATGTGGTGCCAATATCTTCCTCTAGGTGTCAATGTTTTCTCTTTCTAACTGCAGTCGCAGTTGACTGGTCACTAGTTGAATCCAACTCTAAACCACCTGCTCTGAGGTTCTCTGGAGAACGAACCACTTGTTTTGCAGGAACTTCTGAATCACTAGAATCGTCCTTTGTCAAACGTTCTAAAAACAATGAAACACTTGAAACGTCAGGTAAAACCAGGTGTTAAACACGCTTAAGCCAGACATTCTCATTCACGCACGTTGTCATTCACTCTTTGGATGATTCAAATACATTGATAAATGAAGCATAATTTCCATCACAATGTCCTTCATTTCATTAGAAACAGCCATGGATAAATCATGTCACCTTAAAAGAAGAGAATGCCATTCACCGGAATCTCCCGTCTAGTATCAACCACGGATTGCTTTAATACTCTAACAATGAGATGTGTGTGTGTGTGTGTGTTAAAGTTTTAAAAAAGCTATAAAAGCCATTTTATATGGAAATCAGTGGTTTTTACCTTAATTCATCACAAGTACAAACTCCACTAAAGTGTTGTTCTTGCAGATTAAAAATATGCAGCAAAAATTTTAAACCATATCCAGCACAGCTTAAAAAAGCAAAGCTGCCATAATATGGAAGAACGGAACTACACACATGTATAATAATAGTTGAATTAAAAGTAATTACGCAAAATTTAAAAAAGTCAAAAAACATTTCACTACTTTGAGTTTTCTTACGCAACGAATATCACAATATACCGACCGCCTCCAACTGCTTGGTCTTCTTCCGCGGACGCTCTGCCGTCTGTCGACGTATGGAGTTCAATCGTCGATTTTGCCAGAAGTGCCAACCACGAGAAGAGCGCAATGATCGACAGAAAGAAGAAGTTGGAAGAAATTCCAAAGAAAGCAGATACCGTCGGCCAGTAAAACAGAAGATATCTGAAACAATAGAACAGCTGAAAACAATACCAAAGTGTACAAAATGTGTGACTCATGTTATGGATAATTATCTCTATGGCAGAAAGATTTTTTTAGGCTGCTTACATCTCCTTGATTTGATAATTACCAGTAAAATATTATGAATGACTAAATAATGACAGAGATGATTTTCTGTGCAGTTTAACTTTTCTTTTTGTGCTGGTTAAGCGGCCATCCTTGACCTTTTTCTTTGACGAAGGTGATCTTAATAAAGTGGGGGGCTTCTGCACCTGTTGGGTCTCCCTTTTTCTCTAGCCAATGCACAGGTCGTGAGTTGTCGTATTTTTCCTTCGAATCAATAGAAGTGTCACATAGTTTGTGATTGCTCTGATGAAATCATGGCCGATTGATTGATTGGTTTACTGTTGATAAACTGATTGATTGCAACAAGCAGTGACATAACTGAGACAATGATCAAAAACAACTTCAATGAATTGATTCAAGCACTGTAACTACAGATGTAATCTGTTTCTTTCAAATTGTACTGTGACAAAGTCTGTGAACAATAAAGACTAACCGTAGCCCAGAGAACTTGGCGTGGATCTTGAGTGATACATTGTAGATCTCAACCTTCTTGCTCTGCACCTCAACCACAGCTCTGACTGTTGGGTGATACTGAAACCAAACAACTAATGAAATAATATGAAATAATAATAATATTAATAATATGAAATAATCATAATCTTGTAAAAACCAGATCATGTCCACGAATGAAAATAAAGAGCAGACAAGATCAGAACTTAGCACAACACTTTAATCACAAGCATGTATTAAAGCAATTAGAAAAACAACGCAGGTAATCACTAAAGTGTCAACAGAAACAAAGAAAAACTTGGCACTCAATTATATTAAAAAAATGAAATCTGTGCAATTTAAAAACTACTAGGTAATATAAAAACTACTAGTGACAAAAAAAGTCAGATGTCTTGATTATTAACTTCATTCAAATATCCAAAAGTTTAATGAGCCTTCTGTAGCAATATAGCAAAAACAAAAATCACAAACTGGTAGTGTTCCTAACTAAAATAAGAATTTTCTTTTTCTACAAGTAATATGAATAGATGGGTCGGTAGATCTCAGAACAAACCGGATTCTCAAAAAAGTTGTTACTCATTTCCGTAATGATCATCTGTTTCTGCGAGAACGATCGAAAGATCAGCGAAGGAAGGAAGAAAACAGTTTCCACCGTTCGATGAATGAATGACTTGTACTGCATCATCACCTAAACAAAACAACAATTACATTGTTTTTTAATGACCTTGTTAATTCCTCAAAATCCTATTAACAAAAACCCCATATACATCAAGATTGATCATGTAGAAAATTCAATGGCTTCCGTAACTGTGTTGGAGGGTGATGATAGGAGGCTGGCACTGGAAAATAAACAGGAAACTCTCCAAGATGATGTAACCAAAATATCAATATTTCTAAAGCGCCACTCGAAAGCCAAGCGCGGGGCACCGGCTTATTCACGAGCGCTGTGCTGTTGATGAGAAACAAAGTGAAATAAATGCAAAAGAAGGCAAGGAATATGGCACATGCTGATGAGAAATCGATAAAGACAAAAAGGTTTAGGTGAAACAGATGGAATGATGATTTCGTGGCTCACCGCTCTCTCGGAAGAAAAGACAATGTTGCCTTGTCGAGAGTAGAACTGAATCTGCACCATGAACATACCTACAAACAATAACAACCTCACCTGTCAATCACAATCACCCAAATGATTCAGATGCATACCTTTAAAAGGTATGTGGGAAATGTGCAGCAAAAAGTAAGAGAAAAATTGAAAACATTTTCATAAAACATACAAATGAGAAGACCAATATTTAACACGAATGAACTTATCATCATCATCAGTTGTGGAACGATGAATTGAGTGACGATTTTTCATAACAATGTTACATGCAGCCAGTACTCTCTAGTCTGTGCAGCTTGCAGCTTGTCTCCTGGCTGCGTAAGTTCAGTGGACTTAGATTAGCTTCGACATACTTGTCTATATGTTCAAGGTTGGCCACCAAGTCTCTTCCAACCTTTTGGATAGCCAGAAATCATTGCATGCAAGGCCATGGCATGGTCTTGATCAAATTATTAATCAGTTATCATAATATTTATACATTTAGGAACACAAACAGATTATTGAGCTAGTAACGAAGAAACCTTCTGTTGATGAATAGCTGACTGACTATCTGTTGATAAATAGCTGACTGACCCAGATTCTGATTAACTGACGATTCTGGCATTTCCATTTCTAGCTTGATGACGTAAGCCTGACCATGGACAAGAACCTGTCAAAAAGGTATGCAAAAAAACCAATAAAGCGTTGGAATAAGCTGATAATTTCAATGCCGCTTTGAAAGCAGTGATCAGATTTCGCTATTCACAAACCGAATTAACATTAAAAATCATTGTAAAAAATTATAAAAATGATGCAATCATAATAATACAACTTAGGTATTGCAACAGGGAGTAACGGTGTATTGTCACATTCTTTGTCTTATATTTTTAGTACACACGATTGGAGTTTTACCGGTTTCTGACTAGATGTTATTAGCGACAGATTTGCTGTCGGAAAGCTGCACAATCGTCCATCTGTGTCACAGTCTGATCTGAACATAAAATAAGAAAAAGAATTGATCAGCAAACACCCAAAAAACATATGCACATGAATTTTTACCCAACATACCATGGCTTGAACCCATATTTTTCTCAGTGTTTTACTTTGAATCTTAACCAATAGGGCAAAAGCATGTGCAGAAGAAAAGTAAGAAGGGCGGGTAGCGGGTTGAAAGAACATATGGGCAAGTCCTTCACTCACAATTGCTCAGCGCTTCGGCGTGAAACTCCGATGCAGTGTACGCTCTGCATTCGGGAGCGCCTCTGAGTAGTGAGAGCTTGAAGGGGCGCTAGAACAAGTGCACATACAAACAAACATACAAACAAACAAACATAGTGAGGGAGGTGAAAAAGGATGGGAAATCCGTGACTGTCATGATCACGTGATGTCAGTCCTGGTTAAAGGAGATGAATGACATTTTGCACCTTCGTTATGACACAGACAGCGCTCGTCGTTAGGCAGAAACTCCCAGAAGAGAGGAGGCGTAATTGGAAATACCAATAAGAGACCAGTATGCACCGCAATCCATGTTTAAGCCATTCAAATAGCCTTCGTAAGAACTCTATTCATCTTCCAGCGCTTTCGATACACAGTACATCGCAAAATGCGCTATACAACTGCTCGATAGTATCGTCGCCAGCCTACCTGAACCTCAGATGGACAGGCCATTCGTGAGCTACCGCAGGCATATAAATGTAGTAAAAAGTTCCATAAAGAAAAACGGATAGCCACAACAGAAAAACAATCAGTGTAACGGCGGTCAACGTTTGAACGATGAACCATTTTAATCGGACGAACCACACGTAGATTCGAAACCGATATGACTGCTCGGCACCATCCATCGATGATTGTAAACATCGCAAACCGCCCTAACTTGTAACCTTACGTCCTTTTGTAGCGCAATTATTTATTTCTAAATAAATATACTCCATCTCATGATGTTGGTAAGGTAAGAGTAAATCAGCCTAAAATAATACGGTAGATGATCTCAACTAGTAGCATATAGCGTAAAATCATGATGATTAGGTTGATCGAACAACAAAAACTGTTATGTTGATCTTATTGTGATGGGCGACGTTGTTGGCTGTTAGCTTTCTATATATATATATATATATATATATATATATATATATATATATATATATATATATATATATATATATATATATATATCACTTTTGTTGTTGTAGGCTATTATTATTTTCTGAACTTGCCATGTAGCTCCATAATTTATGTTATTATTATTATTATTAATTATTATTACTATTATTATATTTTTTTTACCCGAGGTATCTCAGATCCCTCGGGATTTCCAAAAATTATCCGAGACATAAAAAATTGTAGGCCTATTCTGAAACGGCTAGAACTCGTTAAGATCAGGCGATCAAGTTTGATGTGTTATATTGAATTGTTTGTCGATGTCCTTAATTGTGCGTTTGCAAATGGAGTAATAATTTAAAGTCCATAGGCCTACTTGCTTACTTACTGATAAGAATAAGAGAGCAACAGAATTTTTAATCGTAATCTCCTAATTTCTAAAGCGCCACTGGAAAGTCAAGCGCGGCGGGGCACCGGCTTATTCACGAGCGCTGCGTTGCGTTAGAAGGGTTGTCCGTGAGAGTAGTCCGTGGTGGTCCGGGTCGAGTTACCATAGGATCAGGATCAAATGCGTTGAGTCAAAGGGTTGTCCGTATGAGTAGTCCATGGTGGTCCGGGTCGAGGTACCGTAGGATAGGATTTGTAGAGGGCCGTGAAAACAGGTAAAAACTTGTAGGCCTATTCTGAAACGGCTAGAACTCGTCAAGATCAGGCGATCAAGTTTGATGTGTTATATTGCATTGTTTGTCGATGTCCTTAATTGTGCGTTTGCAAATGGAGTAATAATTTAAAGTCCATAGGCCTACTTGCTTACTTACTGATAAGAATAAGAGAGCAACAGAATTTTTAATCGTAATCTCCTAATTTCTAAAGCGCCACTGGAAAGTCAAGCGCGGCGGGGCACCGGCTTATTCACGAGCGCTGCGTTGCGTTAGAAGGGTTGTCCGTGAGAGTAGTCCGTGGTGGTCCGGGTCGAGTTACCATAGGATCAGGATCAAATGCGTTGAGTCAAAGGGTTGTCCGTATGAGTAGTCCATGGTGATCCGGGTCGAGGTACCGTAGGATAGGATTTGTAGAGGGCCGTGAAAACAGGTAAAAACTTGTAGGCCTAGGCTACTGTTAAAACTTAGCCCACTGTTCCCTTCAATTGTAAACAAATGAATCTCTTTAAAACAATGAAGATATGTGCTCATAAATTATTAATTTCAAAGACAGAGACTGCAGAGAAAATGGCGAGTCTGCTACATTTAGCCTATTATCTACTATACTACTGTAGGCTATTATCCACTAGCTGCGTCTTGAAAATGCATGTAGGCCTACGCCAAAGTACGTGCGAGTGCGACTATAATAGGCCTAGGCCTACTAAGCCTACATCGCCGTGACGCCGTCAATTAAAGTTTAAGCTTGTAAACTAGGCCTATATAGGGGAATTTCAATATCTAAAATTCTAAATTATGCATGTATATAGGCTATTGCCGTTGAAACTTAATAACGTCCATATCTATAGCCTACCCCATAATTAGCCTATAATTATAATCTGTCGGATATTTGGCTCGTAATCGTAACCTTCGAGTTTCTAAAGCGCCACTCGAAGGTCAAGCGCAGAGCATCAGTTTATTCACGAGCGCTAGCTCAGAATCTCACAAATCGACAAGCCTAGCTATAGCCTAGGCCTACATACTGCACCAAATTAAACGATGGGCCTAACCATCGTAGTCTAACACGATATAGGCCTAATAGGCTTAGGCTATAACAATACCACCTGCTCGCCACAGTACGTGGCTGCTATTACATTAAGGAGATTTATCGTTGTGATTTCGGGCCCTTTCTTGGCATGGAAACTAGCTGCAACACGCAATGCGTGCGTAGGCCTATCTGATTTAGGCTTTTCTGGTAGTAGGCTACTGCGCTGAGGATCTCCAGGACTCCTCCTAGGCTATCAACGTGCCATAATTTACAGCAAGCAGCAGCAGCTGCCAGCTACTGCACCGTAGGCTATAGATCTACGCACAATATCGTACGTTTATTGGATTCCAATTTCATACCAATCACAGCGAGTACCCGCATCTCGCTGTTCTACTCGTTCTACTGACCCGCGACCTGGTTTACTTTCGCCCACTAGTCGACACTCATTCGTCCGCAAAAACCAAGAGCCCAAAATCATTCGGATTATATATCTCGTATTTACTATAGAGGCCACGCCATGGTAGACCTAGCGTCAGAAATTGCAATGGACCTGCTGACACGAGACCTACATTGTTTATGGCACAAAAGTAATTAGAAACGGTTGAGATGAAAATTTTACGTAAAACTCAAATTAATTGTCAAATTTCTCAAGAACACGCGAGTTTAACTTTTTTCCTATTCTGAACCTTTGCGTAGGAATTTTCTTTTAAGGCGACCTTAGGTCAACGATTCATCAATTGCAGGTTAGCATAGTTCGCGTCCTCTGCAGCTTTAAATTCATCACCAATAAGCCAAACGTCTTACCCTAAAGTCTGTGTTGACCATCGACGTATTTGGGTAGACGCAAGGAGATAATTTTATAATAATAGGCAGGCCTACATCAATGGGAGTCAATGGGTTGACGTCGAGTTTACACATACATGCATAGTGTGGTGCACCTCCTCCTCCACCAAATCTCCTCCTCCGCTTCCGCCTCCATCAACTCCGCCTCTGCAGCGGGTCTCTGATTATTAGTTCCTGTTCGACGTGATATGGATAAAGTTATAAAATCTGAGAACGTTCTACGTATAAAGTTAGGATATTATTTTGGACGGATGTGCGCAACACTCTCGAGTAACTAATCGGAGAGAGGAATACAAATGGCCGCCACCAGATCATCGCGAAATAACGAAGAAAGACTTCGGTTGATCGCCCAGATAACCGAATG
This sequence comes from Lumbricus terrestris, assembly GCA_949752735.1. Classification (NCBI taxonomy): domain Eukaryota; kingdom Metazoa; phylum Annelida; class Clitellata; order Crassiclitellata; family Lumbricidae; genus Lumbricus; species Lumbricus terrestris. The sequence goes on from OX457038.1 coordinate 65,421,790, forward strand.
GAATTCAAACCGATTGGATCTGTTCGCCCTCAGCCAACCAAACGAGGTATGACCCAACCACCCTCACCGCCGATAACACACTGTAACCCGATCTTTAAATGAAACAGATTTACAGAGTCGGCTGTGTAGTGTGTACAACGCCCGTCTGGTTTCCCTGTAACCCAAGTGCACAATAGCTGCTGGTACAGGTGACCGATGTTTAAGAGGCACATTTTGTAGTCGGAGATGTAATGTAATGTAATGTAAATCTTCGAGAATTTCTCAGCGCCCACAAAAGCCACGTCAGGGAGACCAGCTTATTCACCGGCGCTATATCAAATCAAGTCCGCAATAGCCAGAGCTGCCGTTTTCGTTCCGGTGCCAGGTCAAAATCTGGGGAGGTCAAGCCGAGGAGACAGCGTGGTGCTACGGTGGTTGTCGGTGATGGTGGTGGTTGGGTGATGGAACCTGATTGGAATCTGGATAGGATAGGTTGAAGAGTTCGGTTTTCAGTCGTGAATGGAATGCAGCAGAGGAGAGTGCAAGCGGAGGAGAGGTTGAATTATTGTTTGGAGGTGAGACTGCAGGAGAGATAGGAGGGTGAGCGAACATGCGGAGGTATGTTGGGAGTCCGTTCCAAAGAGCTGGTGCAGCATAGACTAAGGAGATGACATGTAGCGAGTCTAGCGACTCTTTAGCAGGGGTTTTATATTGGGGATTGGTGTCGGTGAGGTTGAGATTGAAATATGATAAATGATAATACCTTATATAGCGCTGTAGTACGAACGATGCCATAAAAGGGGTTGTTCGTGAGTTCAAAAATAAGGGTGTTCATGATAGGTTAAAAGTTCAGTTAATGTTACTGACGGCTCTCGGTATCAAGTAAACAATATGGTCGTCACAGATAAAGGCAGAATAGAGCGGTCTCACTTACGGCGATAGATAACCCAATGTTTTCATGGTATTTTGACTTACTTTCGTGAAAACATTGGGCTATAGATCGCCGTTGGTCGCAGAAACATTGGGCTATCTATCGCCGTAAGTGAGACCGCTCTATTCTGCCCTTATCTATGACGACCATATTTACTTGCTACCGAGCTGTCAGTAACATTAGCCAAAAGTTCTGTACGGAGCCATTGCTTGAATGTTTCCAGAGACTACATTCTTGACTTGCTCTTGACGACTGTTCCATGCAGTTGTTCCAGCTACAGAGTTAAGGAACAGAGGCGTAATTGCAGTATCGGGGACCGAAGCATATGCATTGTCTTTGGATAGTATTTAATGACGACACTAACAATAACCCTAACCGAGCCTCATGGCGCTTAACCTGATCCTAACTAGCCCTCACGACGCTTAGCGTGACCCTAACTGACTGTCATGACGCCTAACCTGACAGGGCTATAAGCCAACCCTCATGATGCCTGACCTGACCCTAACACACATGGTCCCCGATACTGTAATTATGCCGGAACAGAACTGTTGCCAAACCCCACAGAAGACTGAAACTGAAGACCATAGCCAGCATCTGTTCTGGTTGTCTTCTACTTAAATGCAGAAGTCAATCATGTGATGCAGGACTATATTCCTGAAGTCGCAATCTGGGGATGGCTAATGGCTATATTGTTTATGGGTGATCGACCATTTTCAGGTCAAGCTGAAAATGTACCTGGGCAGGCTGGTTATGTCTCTGCGTTAGTGTTTTAAGCAATGTCAGACCTGTTTCAAAACCTGGGCCTCTTTACTGCTGCATAAACCACACTCAATTAGAACTACTTCGGCATGCTTTTTCAAGTTAAACATAAATCGAAATGATTATCTTGACCAGTGGTTCCCAACCTTTTTTGACTGTCGGGCCACTTTTTCTAAGTTGGAGGACACAAGGGCCACTTTTCCTTAGTTGAAGGACATTAGGGGGCCACAAGGCTAAAATTTAATTAACTAACGGCGTATAAAATTGTTATAATTGAATCAAAATAGAATGTTATTTTTTGGACGTTGATAAATCGGATCAAACATTCTATTTTGATTCGATTTATTAACGTCCAATAAAATAATTTGTAATAGAAAAGAATATTTACATATTCTATCATCCCAATTATATTGTTAGGCCTAATTCATTGAGATGCTGCGGGCCATTTTTGTAGGCCCGGCGGGCCACTTTTGGCCCGCGGGCCACGGGTTGGGAACCGCTGATCTTGACCATTCTGTCACTGTGATGGACTGCCATATTTATACAATATGGCCATCCCTGACTCTGACAAACTAGAGGGCCGCAACCTCCTACAGCAGAAGTCCGTAAAGTAAGTACTGTGTGATCAGAACAATATTTATGAAGAAAAACTAAACTTTCTTTTGGTGTTCAAGAATTTAGTCGCATACATCTCTGAAATACAGTTAAGAATGTTGGAAAATTTCCATTTCGGCAAAATTTGTTTTGCTAGAAATTTCCTGCAGCTATGCAGGAAACAAATTATGATTTGTGTCGCATTGCTTTCGGTTTACATCCTTCTGGGGACTCATATCCAATGCAGCACTCTTTTCTCTGATAATCTGGGGCAGCCATGTTGTTTATAAATGATCGGCTACATGTAGCAGTCTAACCAGGGCTGCCTACCATCCTGGATTATCATGGACAATCTCAGAATATTTTTTTATTTGTCCCATGTCTTAGATAAATCCCATATTGAACTGTCTGTAAACGACCACATCATCAAATGTTGTTCTAGTTTCACACAATGGATTTAAGCAGCTGACTGTAAGTAAGTAAGTTTAGCAGATTGGCTATAGAATATGGCAGAGGTGGTACTTAGGTTAGTAATCTATGTAATAAACATTTTACTTTTGAAATTGATTAAAAATGTTTATGTAGGTCACTTGTCTTTTGATGATTTGACTGTAACTATAACGACTATTGCCTGTAGAATGTAGATCCTACATTAGGCTGATGCAACATTCATTACATATAGTGATGTATAGACACTAGACAAGTAAATTGGTAATAGCATATCAACTGTCTATGCCACGCCCATGCTTGGCAGAATGAAAAGTTGGCAGCTGCTGTAGGTCATACTTATTTTTGGCTTAGATAGATTTGCATTTTTAGTGTACAATTTTGTGTTTGCAAGTTTATGTACCAGTACATCCTTGGGTGGTCCCTTGGTCAAGGTGTCTTTTGCTGAAGAGCGTATGTAGCTGCATTAATTCGTATAGAGAAGCCACCTACGGTATTTTAATTGTGGTCTAGGTATTACCCGGAGTTTGCTTAGGTTTGCTATGTTAGTCATTGTTGTATTCAAAATGCCGATCAGCTCTAAGTTGGCACAGTTTTTAAACAAGAAAATTGGTGCTTTTAAGCTTCTCATTGTGTCTGTGATTGGATAAAACATTTTCACTTGCATCATTGTTAAAATTGCCTATGAAATGTGTCCAATATGCATAGGATCTGCAATTTTACAAGCGCTTTGACCATTAATCTTCTTTTGGCTCTCTGCCTTCCTATGCCGGTTTCTACCCCATTGGTGCCATTCGTCATGTTGTGCAGCTCTGTCCTGTACAATGTACATTGTACATGGCCCTCGTTCATTATTTAGTCCAATAACATCATTCTCCATCTTCCTCTTGTCTTCTAACCTGCCATTATTCTTTCAATTATTCAATTATGTTTCTTAGGAAGTTAGGAGGGAGGATTTCCTAGCTGTGTTTCCCAAACAATTACATATTTTTGTTTATCATATGGTAGAGATTTTTGTTTGGTTGTGCTCATAATTTGATCAAAGCAGCTGGTACATAGCTTGCTACAATCGTAATCAAAAAATTCTAGATCACCACTCGAAAGCCAAGTGCAGGATACCAGAATGTAGTGGCTGCAGAATGCAGGAGTCTATATTAGCACTAGTCTGTTCTCCAAATCACAGTTGGTAAATGCCACTAAAATACATATATCTCAAACTATATGCAAAAGCCGTTATCTTCATCTCACTCAATGCATTCTGTTGAATGTCTTGATCTGTTTGATCCCAGGACTAGGACTGCTCTTGCACAACATCGGGCGTTTGTTGTGGTTGGTCCCTCCGTTTGGAATAACATTCCTCCCGCACTATGGACTAAACTAATGACTCGTTTTTCATCAGCTGTCTCTCACTCTTTAAAGGCATTTCCCCCCTCATAGTTTTTCATGCTGTGAGTGCCTCTGAATAGTCATTCTGTGAGCAGCACTATATAAATTTATAAATACGATACAACACTAGTGTTTTAGACTGTATGTGCTGACCATTGATTCCCAGTGGTTTGCACAGGTGTAACGTGAATCTAATTATCGGCAGAAGTCCGTCTGTTATGGCTGATGTTCGTAAGAAATTAGCATGCACAGTTGCTTCCCTGGGTCGGCTGGATATATGCAGAAGTTTGATTTACTTGCAGATGTACTTGCTCTTGACCTATGTTTTTGTGTGCATATTTTGTCATGCTTTTTAAAATTTGTGTCTATCGGTTGAGTTACATATGAGTGTCTTAGAAACCATTTAGTAAATTTTAAATTTATCAAAATGAAGTTTACAAGGAATTCATAATCACCTTTTTAACCTCCTCACAAAGAATTGCTGTAATTCCACTAGCCTGATGTTTTGAATAAACAAAAAATTGATTGATTGATTGGTTGGTTGAAAGTCATGGGCAAGTGAAACTTTGTTCAAATGTTCAAGAGGATCTCTGTGAGAGCATGGAGGGAATTAGCCTTTCAGAGTTTAAGCTCTTCATGGCTGACTGATTTGGTGCCATTCATAATTCGTGCCCTGCATGGCTGAGGTCATTTACAGCCACCTGTTGGTATACTTCTCACGAGGTTGCATCTCAATCTATCATTACTTGTCATTATGGTGTGCAACCTCTTTATTGACATGCCCTATTTTTATCCTGGCTACGAATGCTTGCACGCTTGTGTGATATGGAATTAGTATGATATGCTGCATTTAGTTTGTTGTTATAGGTGGCCCACTAGCAGAACCCAGGTTTCTTAGGGTTGTAGCCCTATTGATATCTTGTTAGTTAAGTCTATTTTTTTCTTTTCTACTGTACGTGTTTTTCGTTTTCATTAAGTATGTTACTTGGGTTCAATAAAATGTATGTTTATTGTTACGGTCACTTCTGTGTGTCACTTGTCAAAGTAGGTAATGTCTTTAAGAGGCACTTAGACTGGCTTGTTTTGATATGATGATTTCTCTAGCACCATTATCACAATGCATGAGGCATCAATTGATAATATTTTTTTATTGCACTATGGAATTGTAATCCATTGAAGAAGCGAACATGCAATTCAGGTTACATTACATTGCCTTGAATGATTTTTAAGGAGGCCCTCTGTGACTTTGAAAGGTGCTTGGATTGCATAATTTAAGTGTCAAGTTAAATTAAGCTAGAGCTGTTGAGACACAGTGCTAAAACAGTCAATCATGGAAAACCTTTAGTTTCAAAACCATTTTAATAAAGTGGCCTACAGTGCTATGTTGATACATGACTGGTGTTTCAGGAATTGATGATCTTACGTCAACGAACGTGTTTACATTGATTGGTGTGATCTTTATTGAAGCCATCCATCTAGGATTACCTCTCTTCAAACTTCAAAGAGCTCTGCATTTCTTACATTTGACCAATCAAACTTTATTTCATTGATCTCTCAAGTCTGTTTTCTTTTGCTAGGGGTGCTAGGTCGTGAGCACTACTGAGTATGGTTGCTTGAAGGGATGCTATTGCTATAGGTTCATAGAATGCTTGAAGGGGTGCTATTGCTATTGGTTCATAGAATGCTTGAAGGGGTGCTAAATGAGTTCGTAGAATGTATGAACAAACGAATCACATGGCCCTGATAAGATCTGCATAGAACTATCATTGAATGAACCTGTTACGCTGACAAATGAATCTTTACATTGACTGTTGTGTTAGCTTTTTGTGATGCACCTGTTTGTTTATGTTAGTGTGAATCGGTGTTAGGGTCAGGGTCCAGAAGTGAGAGCCATGTCAGTGGCTGATTTGCGATGGTGTCTAGTGTTTCTGGGTGCCACGTCTTAGCGTAAACATCTGTATCCGTAGTCAAGGAAAAAATTCATCAACAGAAGAGAATATTAGTAACTGTGCAGCTCGAGGGGAAAAGGAGAAGGAAAACCAAGCAGTTTCTTGTTTAGCTGTTTACACTGTTGAGCGGCTTGGCAACTGTTCTGTGCTCAAAGTGTTTCAAGTGCCCTGCTATCAGTCCTGGCCGTTGTCGCAAGCATACACATGTGGCTTTACGATAACTTAAAAACTCGACTTGAATTTTTCATGAGAACGACAAACGGCCCACAATGGCTGTAACGAAGACTTGCTTATGTTTTGCTTGGAAAAAGTCCAATGTTGGAAATTCCATCACTACCAAAAGGTGTAGTATGTAGACTCATGGAAATATCCGTAATGTATATTGCATTATGTCTATTTAAACAATTCATAAAAATCCATCTGACTGACTGCACAAGAAGATGCATCCAACTCAGTCTGTTCTTATTTGTTTATTGAGAAGTTGCAATATATAATCCAGATGGGGAGATGGTTGAATGGTAACATGTTGTTGGTACAGAGCTCAGAAGGACGTGGGTTCAATATCCGCTAACCCTATGAGGTTAACCCAGCCTTCACTTCCTAGGGATGTCTGTAAAATAAGCATGAGGACATATGGGCGCCTTACCAGCTGCCATACAGTTAAATTGGATTTGCGTTAAGCTTGTTGTTAGCTGTATACTTGTCAGTTTCAAGAAATAAAAGGTTATTATTATACATTGTTGCTTGTTGAGACTTCGAAATTGCCCTTTTAATTCCATCATGGAAATATTTTGGGAATATATTAATTATCGGCTTCATACATGCTTTTTTCACAGAATTGATTGTGGCTGGTCATTTCTTATATTGCCAAGTACCACTTGCATTCTTACACATTTATTCCACCTTTTGTGACGAATTGCGTTGTATTGTATTTGAGCATTATAAAGTGCCTAAGGTAGGGTGAACCATTCAGAGCACTCCCAGTTTGCATGACCCTGTGAAAAGAAGCAGGTTTTGAGAAGAGAAGAGGAAGAAGAGAGACTGCCAGATATTTGTAGAGCGAATGGAAGGAGAGAGCATATTCCAAAGAGAAGGATCAGTTGAAGTAGATGTCATCCACCAATTCAATGGAACTCTAATGACAATGCAGCGACCTCACTGAGGCCTTTGTGTCTTTGAGAATTGTTTTAGATCTATATTTTTTCAATCAGAAGTTGTCTAAGTTTCTCGAGGTCTGCTTCTTCTTCTGTGTTTAGGAGTTGGAGTTTTTTGGAGTGATGAGGTTCTTTTACCAGGACGATGGAGAGAAGGTTTCAACGAAATGTGTTCGAGTGTCGAGCACGGCCGGCACAAAGGACGTCATGGGGATTCTTATCGAGAAATTTCGACCAGATCTGCGGATGTTGTCACGTGCAAATTATGCTCTCTACGAAGTTCACGTCAATGGAGGTAATGTATTGACATATCAACTTGATGGTGAAATGTGATTGTTGGGATTTTAACTGTAATTAGAATTTTTTTAGTGATCTTTGCACGACTCTGTAATCTGCATCTGTTATAGTTTACGTTGAAAATATATGTAATTGCTCTATAGTATGCAATGTAATTTAAGTTGCTTGTATGATGCAAATGAAGGCTACTTAGTACTTACTTACTTACTTACTTAAGTCAAACAATGGTAAATATGATTTGGTAGAAAGTTGATCAGTTAGTAGTTATGCTGAGGTAACTAGAAAAGTCACTAGTGGTGGACTTGCGCATAAATGAAGGTACTTTTATGAACACTGAGCCTTTGGACCTTTACTACCTAGCTGTGTTTTAAGTGGATTTGTTATTACGGAGTTTTACTTTGAATTGACTATTTATATTGCCTTGTGTGTTCAGATAGTGACATTACAAAAGTCTTCAGATTGGCTCTGATTAATTTGGCTTGCATATACATTGGTAAACCACTTAATGGGACATTATATATTGTGTCTCTTTGGCATCAACTTCTTGAACCTGTCAGCACTCTGTAGAAGACTGAACCATGGCAGTGTTCAGTTGATGCTTCAAAGAAAGAGATAAAAAACATCTTGTGTTGTACTGATTTATGCAAGTGCCATATATGTTTATGTTGGTCATTCAGCCATCAAATCAATCAGTCAACTGATGAATTGTTGTGTGTATCCAATGCTACAGAGCTGGAATGTCAATTTAAGTCTGGCCCAACAATCATGTTTTTTGGCCCACGTAGCCTTACCTAAAGACTACATGATTTGAGAATAAAAGATCAAATTTGTGATTTTTCAGTGTGTTGGAAACAAGCTCGTATTGCTGTTCCATCAACAAGCCATTCAATACTAAATCCTCACTCCACTATAGCGAGGTTTTTTATAGTGAGGATGAAAATCAGGATTGTATCTTAAATATGCACCATTTAAGATTCAGTTTTACAAAATTTTCTAGGGATGGACTCGTCAAGCCCTCTCCAAACCCCTCTGAAACTTTCAGAACCCTGACCCACCACTTGCTGGAAAAATATTTCCACTGACCCTCTATTAGAAGGCTTTGGCACCGCTTCTTAAGAGAGAGTTGTCAATGCTTTTGGTTGACAGTCATGACTTGCATAAAAATGTTGTTGCTTTCTGCCATTGTGTGATGGATTGACTGAGTGAAGATGATGATGATGGTTGCTGTTGCAGAGGAGCGCCAGTTGAAGGACACCGAACGACCTCTGTTAGTTCAACTGCACTGGGGAAAGGACGACCGCGAAGGGCGATTTCTGCTCAAGAGAGAAAACGATAAGACATTGCTGGTTGGTTAACGCTTCACAACTGCACATCGATTGACTGTTTTTTTATTGTTCTTTGGCGTTTCTTTGATTGTTCTTGGGCGGTTCTTTGACTGTTCTTTGGCGGTTCCTTGATCGTTCTTTGGCGGTTCTTTGACTGTTCTTTGGCAGTTCTTTGATTGTTCTTTGGCGGTTCTTTGACTGTTTTTTGGTGGTTCTTTGACTGTTCTTTGGCAGTTCTTTGCTCTTTGGCTGTTCATTTATTGTTCTTTGACTGTTCATTGATTGTTCTTTGATTCTTTGTTTATTGTTCTTTGACTGTTCTTTGATTCTTCTTTGGCTGTTCTGTTTCTAGAAATCCTAATTGTTTCATTGTACAACAGTTCACGTTTGCATTTAAAGTGGTGATTTGCTGTGCGATCATCTTTAAACCAAGAAATTCTTGCAGTCTAGTTGCTGTGCACTTATTGTTGAAATCAAGTGCAGCCAAAGGCCCAACCTGCCAGCTTGTTATCATCATTTAAATCACTTGTTAAGACACAGCCAATTTACTCTGGCATACATTTGACTCTTTTGGCCCTTAACAAACATTCTTCTTCACCTCTGACTCAGATATGCTGACCTTATCTTCGCAGTTGGAGCTATGCACACCCACACACACATAACCACCAGCGACCAACTGGTATATTTATTTCATTTGCATAATTTTCAGCGCTTTTGGGTTTGAGTGATGCTATTACTATTTAGCATTGACTGCAAGACTTAGTTATGTGCTAAAAATGAGATGTAGGAATTTCTAGATATTTAATTTAAATGTTTGATTACGATGCACTGAAGTGGATGGTATGATTGGATTCGGTTCAACAGATTTCTCATGTGTTGTCTTGTTATCCTGATGGCCTTTTTGTTGTTGTCTGACTTATCATATTTTTCACCATTTTTATCCTCTTGTTCTCTTTAGTATTCTGCTGCCTTTTTTCTCTCAATAATATGTTCTTTACAGTATTCTATTTATTGTCTAGTTTGTTTTCCTATTTGTCTGTTTTACTGTTTGTTATTCGATTCCTTATGTATTTTCCTGTGTACAGTTTCTTAAAATGTTGCAGTTTTTTTTTCCATGTGTCCTGTTGTTCTGTCTATTGTCCTCGTGATGTTCTGTCTTAATATTGTCCTCCTGCTGTTTTGTCTATTGTCCTCCAGTTGTTCTGTCAATTGTTCTTAAATGTTGTTGTTGTTGTTTAAGGTCGACTGTACGTCTGATGCGGCCAACGAATCAGTTGGCGATGGCAGTTTCAAGCGAAAGCTGTCAAAGCGCGAGAAGAAGGAATTGAAGAAGAAGGAGAAGGAGCAGAAGATCAAGGGCAAGGAGAATGACAGTAGCGTGGCAGAGAAGCTCTACAATGAGTTGCCGGAGTCAAGCTTCACTCGTAGCATCTCCAATCCGGAGCTTGTGATGCGCAAGAGACGGCAGCTGAAGCTCGAGAAGAAGCTGCAGCAGATACGCAGCAACGATGGCGGACCTGACACAGGTAGGAGATTAAGCATCCACTCAACCATGACCAATGCCATGCTCTGTTGTCTCTTGTTTTGTCTTCATTGGCGTTATTTACGTTGAGACACTCGAATCTAATCGATGGTAACGATGTCTGTTGTGCCTGTACCGTGATGCACAAGTGAAACAATAGTAGAAATCCTGACCTGTGGGACAATTAGAGTCAAACTCCTTTAGATGGGAGAACCAGAAGTGAGGATGGATGCTCTCTGTTACCTGGCCTTGATCTAAACTCTGGTTTGATGTGTGCAGCTTTATCTAGCTTTTAGTGGTTGTTTCCCAACCTATTTCTGAGCACAGCACCAAGTTGGAAAATGCTGTTTATTCAGTCAATGCCACCTGTTGTTAATTTCCTTTATTTTTTTCAAGTTCTTTATTTTATTAATGAGCAACACTCTTTGTATACATGCAATGCAGTGTTGCGACAATTTCTACACAGCTTTACAATTTCAAAAATAATTATTGGCTTATATCAGCAGTGTTTATTATTATTTGGGAAATGCTGGTCTAGTTTCAGCCATTTCATTACCATTGTGCTTTGCTGCGATTCAATTCAAAATGCAGTTTTAAAGTCAGAATTTTTTTATAAACACTTTTAAATTAGTTTGGAGTTGAAATCCTTTCAGAGATCTATGTCTTTTGTTTGGGAATTTTCTGAAAGGTTAGGGTTAGGTAGTTTTCCTAGTGATCTGTTGTTTATTTGTCAAGCTTTTGCTTTTTTTAGGTGGCACCCTGAAGATCTACGGGAGTGCTGTTAACCCTGACGTTCCCTACAAGACTCTTCTTCTGGCTGTCACGGATACAGTGGCTCATGTTGTCAAGGAAACGCTCGAAAAGTATGGAATGGAAAAGCAGGATCCGGATAAATTCTGCCTGATACAGGTTAGATTCCTTCAATCACCAAGACTTGTCTTTAGGTGCTTTGAAGTGATTTAAGTGACTTTGTGTATGAAATTCTTCAGGTCAAGAGCTGTAGTCTTATGTAATAATTTCAATAATAGCACTGTCTCAGTGGACATTTGAGTGGTTCTGTCATAGACGACAGATCTTCCAAATCATCTGAAACCCATGTTATGTTCTGTGCATTGGAAAGCCTTGTGTAATGTCTTTGTGTCAAGATTTGCTCAATTTGTTCATTTGATCGCCATGTGCAGTGAATGTCTCTTTCTCCTGTCTGACCTGTTTCTGTGAACTCTGATGACCTCTTCGTTTTTCCAGGTGATGATTCCTCCGGATGGACCGGACTTTGGCAAGGACCCACGGGAGCGAATACTTGATGACGATGAATGTCCTTTGGCCATTCTTCTTCAGCATCCACAATCGAAAGGTAATTGTCTCAGCGTACAGAGCTATATGCTCCTCGATTTATATGTACACTACTGACAAGACAGTGTTACAAAGCAACTTTTGAGTCAGCAGTACCTGCTTAATTTCCTATTTAGTAACCATCTTCTGGAGGCTTGACCAGACTGGTTCGATGATGTTACAAGTGCTCGGCTCATCCTATTCGTCTCCATTCGAATGATTTGCAACTGAAATGGTAGCAAAGTCGTTTTGAACTAAACTCCATAAATTTTTTTATTTATCAGTTCTTTGAAATATATTTGTTGCACTTCTACGACAACCTACATTTGTTTCCAATGACCTTTTCAGCGCTAAGAATCATAATATAAATCAGGGGTCTCAAACACGCGGCCCGCGGGCCGCATGCGGCCCGCGAACCCGATTAATGCGGCCCGCGAACAGCTTCCTAGTTTTTTGATTTGTTTAAAATTAGAAATCGGTTTAAAAGAATTTTGCAGTTCCTTTACGATTTGAATCAATGTTTAAACTGCTGTCTACTCCTTTTGATTGGACATTGAGTCCACAACAGCAGATATAGGCGAGGCATATTATGCAGATGGATTTAGTGGACCTTCAGTGCGATGCAACGCCGAAGCAGAAGAATGCACAGCAAAGTTTGAATGCCGGTGTCGCAAAATATAGTATACCGGAATAATCTTATCTCCCCAGATGATGAGAAGTCGAAAAATGTCCCTTCCACTTTTTTTATTTTTGCAAGTTAGCTTCCATTTGCTTGGTTTTGAACAATGACACTAACATATAGGTCCTATGTTTATTCCTATAATTTTGGTGACTTTGGTTTAAAGGACTTAGAACATTTAGAACACTTAAGAACAGAGTCTCTGGACCTAACTAAATTCGAACTGAATTACTCTGAACATTGCTTAGGTTACTTTAAAAAATTAGAGTCATTTTAAATTTTGATTACAGCATAATTTCTTCAATTACAGCACTCACGCATTTTTCGATTGGGGTAGAATGGTTTTTCAATTTTGATTGTAGTACCATTATAGTTACACATAAAATATAATACTATGTGAATTTTACAGGGCTATAATTATCATCATTACAGTATTGTATGCTGCAATGACACATAACTAATTCCAGTTTCACGTGCACGATTAGCCTATATTTTTATGTTGCGGCCCGCGAGTCATTCAAAATTTCCAAATGTGGCCCACATGCTGACTTGAGTTTGAGACCACTGATATAAATGCACCGACTATGTTGCAGAACATTTAAAGCCGTTAAATGAGTTTGTAATAAGGCATTTCTTTAGCCTATCTTCTAGTTAGTGCAGTTTAGAGATTGTTTTAATTGAAATTGTTTTAGCAGTTGAAGACAATGACTTGAAATTACCTATAAGTTTCTTCTTCGTTGTGTTGTTTCTAGGCACAATAATGTTTCAGCTGAGGCCACGAACAGCAGATATGCCGAAGAAGATGAGGAAGAATCCATTGGAAGGATTCCGAGATGAAAGGCAACATCAGCAGCAACAACAGCAGCAGCAGCAACAACAACAGCAGCAACAACAGCAGCAGCAGCAACAACAACAGCAGCAACAACAGCAGCAGCAACAGCAACTGAAACAACAGTCATTGCCTTTTCTTCTTCAGATCAGTTCAGGTTATCTGCACTGAGTGCTCTTCTCATATTTTCTTGACAACTTTGTGTATTCAAAAACTATAAGCTACTTCAGTTTTTTTTAATATCTGCTTTTTACATGATGACCTGTTTATATTCAGATTCTAAACCTGAAAACAGGGGGGTTTAGATTCTACTCAGATCTTCTTTCGAGTTCCTTTGACCTTGATATATTTCAGTTAACTGAGGATTTTTCACAGATTTGATCAACTGGTCAGTGCTATAGATTATGTCCTCAACCACTTGACTTTTTAAGGACGATTAAGATTGACAGGAGCTATTTACACTTTTCTATATAAACGTGTATATAGTCCGAGAACCCCTTCTTTTGTTGTCTCAAGGCGTCTTATGTATTCCTCTTAACCCCAAAACAATAGATTGTTGTGTTTGCTGATTTATAGTGCTGTTTTGGGTTGCAGTGTGGCAACCTGCTTGATAAGCAAATTATATAATATGTAATTGTACTGTGGTTTGCACTGAATGTGTAGTACATCATTATATAATAGTGGTGCACCATAAGTTTTTGGTTTTATTTAATATTATAACGGCAATTTAATTCTTTTTAAGATATTCAGTAATCTGTTGATTGTTTTGATTTCGTTAATAAATGAATTTTTTTTAAATGTGCAGACAATACCGATCCATACAATGCGAAGAAGTATACTCTGGCCACGAATGCAACACAAATTGGACGAGAAAGAAACGGGATGAACCCAAATGTTCCACACATTCAGGTAACTGTTTTGTGATCAAACTCTGAATGATTTGCTGTAACTAGAGAGTGCAACAGCAGGACATAGGTTTCTTACAAGATACACAACTCTTGTGCTATAGAAGTGTTTGATAGTTGAGATGCTGAGTATCAGAATAGATGGATGGATAGTAGACTGGTCCAAAATTGCATGGTAAAAGAATTTTTGGGGGGATTTTTGAGGCATGTTGATACATTTGTTCATTTTGATCTAAAAAGTACCTGTGTGAAATTTTATGCCAAAAATGTAATATTTAGGGTTCACTCACGAGCATCAAAGTTGGGGATTGGGAGCTATATATTAATAGTCCAGGCAATTTGCAGTTTGACTCAAGTGGGAAAAATTGTAACACAAGCTTTCTAAACGGTTTCTTCCTCAGAATTTGCTGCCGAATAAAATATCCAAAATCCCAAAAAATCGGACCATGTGGTCTCCCCCCAAAATGGGGTTCAAAATATAATGGTTTTTCGTGCATTTTTACATTGAATATCGGGCTGCTGACAACCTTAATGTGGCTGGAAAGTGAAGTTTTCAAGAACAATTTTCATAAATTTGTTTATTGTCCCTCCCAGAACATTGATAAGTAGGCCTACACTTAAACAGGCCTACCCTTAGGAGACTCGAAGGGAGCATTAGGGCACGTGCCCCATGATGTTCTATAAATTGAGCTGGTTTCAACGCTGGACTATTATTTTTAACAGTCTTTCTAGTCACATCCTATTTGCAGTCCAATACTGTATGGCCAAAGTCTATTTCTCAAAGCTCACTTTGGCATGCCAGGGTTGGCAGGTGAACCAATATGGCGTCAATCTGAGAGATTTCTTCATCCACGAAGTCAAGAAGGAAGATGTTCTCTGAGTTTCACTCTGGAATAGTAAAGTAATTGTAGCAGACCTTACAGAAGAAAGAAGAGGTCGCATAGGTTGACCCAGGGTGAGAATTACTGGGCGTTTCAGCCCCCAATCTTACTTAGAGCCCCATAGTAAAGTCTGTTTTTCACACTCCAATTAAAAGTGGATCATGGTTCAGCCCCCAGTTATTTTTCCCACAATTCTCATACTGGGTTGACCTTTTGTCAATAATTGTTGGTTTCCAGTCCAAATATCAAATTCGATGAGCTCATTGCTGTGCCAAAGCTTCCATTGGGAACTGGAGCTGCCATGACCAACGTCGCTGTCAAGATCATTGAAGAATGGACGACATGGGAAAAACCTATTGAAGCTCTGTCATTTGACTCTACTGCTTCTAACACGCCATGGGATCCATTACGGATGTTGCTAACTGTTCGGTGTTGTATTTTGTTGGCTTCTGTCACATTTAGCTTGTACATACATCTCGCAACAGAGTCTATATTGGATACAGTCTTCATAGTTGTGATGGCTGCATCATCTGAACCCGATATCCAGCTATTCAAATGTTTATCACCAACAGTGGTCTTTCATCATAACAGTCCGCTAGTCCATGCATTTCAGGCTCTAAAATAACTGACTGCAGAAAGTGCCAAGATGCAGCCATCGTGGTCATGAAGACTTGCACAGTTCGAGCCTCTGTAAGTCTATTAACAGGTGATCTGTAGCTTTCCTGGATGACCAACACAACGCTGCAAATGAGAAGATCACTAAGGTGGCATTTACTAATTTCATTCGTCATTTCTGGTATTTAGGAATTGACCTTGCTGGGTTCTTATTTTTCTCCAAGAAACAGTTAATGAATGAGAAAAGAAATAATCAAGACACAAGTAAAGAAGAAGAACCTAGAATGCAAGAGGTGCCACGGGTTCCTAAGGGAAAAAGGAGAGGAAATAACAGAGAGCCGGAGGTTTATGAAATCTCTTTGTATCAAGGAGACGTTGTTGGATCTTCCTCCTAAATAGGCTTACAGACCAAGTCGTGAATGATGTGGCAGAGAGATTTCTGAGATTAGCTGCAACAATCAGCACCTTCAATGACTCGCTGACGAAGAGCGAAGACACTAAGCATTACTCTAGGTGGCGAAGCTTCATCGTGATCCTCGTGGTCAAATTCGACTTTCTGAACCGACATTGTGACATGCTGACCGCATTCTTAGATAGTTTTATTAGACACTGGAAGTCAATTAAATACTAATTGCAGCTGCTTTTCATGCTAGCAATTAAATAATATTGCTAACAGCTCAAATGGAAGGCTCAGTGCTCGTTGACTGGAGGCCTGCAGTTATAATTATTGCAGTGTTTACAATGTAGTTAGTATGTTAAAACTTTGACAGCTGTGAGTGACCTGAAGATAGAGTCACAGTGTTTTAATATTTTGCACTGTAGGTTTTCTGTACCAGATGTACAGAAAAAACAACATGCCTTTCAAATATTTCAATATTCATTTTTTTGGACCACTCTAATGGATAGTGGGATGGATGGATGGACGGGCGGTTTAAATGCAAACAGCACACAAAGTAAAGAAAAAGCCACAAATGACAAAATCGCATGCATTGCCTAGGCCTATAGGGAAAAATATTTTTAAAAAATTCAAATTCAAATTTTATTGTTCCCAACAATATACAAGATATGACCACCTAGTCTAGTAGCAGGTTTCATACATGGTTCATTCTGTTTTGCAATAGGAACAATTTTAGGCACTAAGGTATGTGAACCAATAATTTATGAAGTATGAACACAGCAGTCACAGTATTTAATTAATGTCGTATGAATACATATGCATACATAGCACATACCGTACATATACACGTTTGTAAAATTTGATCTGGTGTGGCCTGTTTTTTGTGATTCACTGGGATTCAGACCAATCAGAAATCAGGAGACCATTTATTGATGTCAGACTGTGCACTAGGTTTGTCTTTTTTTCAGCTGGCCACGCAGGACATTTTGCCATTGCATTGTGTCGTGGCAAACGTGCAAGGAGTTGTGACGGTGACTCCAATGTCAAAGGAAGCGCTGGTATTTGTCAACGGGACGAGAGTGTCGGATACAACCGTCCTACGACATGGAACAGTCGTCCAGTTCGGAAAGATGCATCAGTTCCGGTTTCTTGATGCTCCGGGAAATGAGGTTTGTCAACTCCTCCCTTTGACCATAATATCACTAAGGATACTATTTTCTGATGATAGCTATGCAGGAGTGTTACGTTTCAGATTGTAAATATTTGAAACAGTTATTCTATTATTGTTCTTCATTCATTCATTAAATGAATTTGTATAGCACCTCTTCAAGGGGACTAGTCAGAGGCGCTCCCAGCCCAAGCTTGGCTATTTAATAGAACAGTCTTAAGATGAGAGAGAAGTGCCTGGGAAGGAGTTCTAGAAAGGGAATGGAGTGAGTGTCAAAGGGAGGTTGTTCAAGGTCGAGAGTTCTAATTGTGTAGTTTATTGTGAGGTAGCTTAACATAAGAAGCGAATTTGCTTTGAGTGGTCTTGAGTAGGACCTACCGAAATTTAGGGAATACCTGAGGAATCACCTGTTACTAGCAACTGAAGCACTAAGTTGGTTTACTTGTTACACATTGTTGTAACATTTTCTCTACAACAAGCGTACACGCGATGTTTGCTTGTTGTTCTTGAAGCAGAGGTCTCGGCCAGTGATGACCACGGAACCGATTCCAGCGGCGAGGGGTGGGAGGGACTTTGAGACGAACTTTGACGTTGATGGTCGCGTTGAGACAATTCGAGCGCAGGCAGCGGCCACTGATCGAGGAGGAACCCTGCAGCAGCAGCAGCCATTGTAAGGCATCTCTCATCTCTTCTGCTTCTCTCTACGATACGTCGATTGGTTCTTCTCACTTTGGAATTTTTTATAGAATAGAAGTTCTGCAGAAAAATGATTGCCATGATTGATTATGAATATTTGATTCAATTGTTATCCGCAAGTACTTCTATTTTGCTAACTGTTGGTTATGAATACAGTGTTCCTCTTAAGGCATAGACTCAATATCGCAAACCTTGTAAATGTGCTGAGTGGTGACTGCAAGAGATCTGTGCGCTCAAATTTTAATTTCAATGATGACCATGCGATGCAGATGAGCTACATAAATTTTTAGGTACAATGCAGTATTTTATTTGCCCCTATTTAAGGCACTGTATGGTCCCCTGTGCTGTGTAACTTAATTTATATTGAAATTTGGACTTCGACAAAAATCAACAGCTTAAGAAAAAAACCGTTGGTTGCAATCTATTTATCTGCCCTTTTCTTTGGCATCATTTTGTGTGTTACAGTGCTATATATGAATTGTGTTGTTTTTTACTCTGCGTTAAGACGTGGCTGCTGCTGTGTTTAGGTTTGCTCCAGACCCGCGCTTTGGTCCTCCGGGTTATGAGGCCGACCTCCTTCCAGCTTCACTGAATGTACCCGAAGAAGGTCAGTGTTAGAGTTGGCTTGTTATGCATGTTATTTAGAAACAATCCCAATGCAACATCATCACTTTTATGCAGTGAAGATTATAATGCCATTTGAGCTAAGTCTGCTACTGACAAGTATTGAACCGTGATGATTGTCTAAGTTACCAATGAATCCCCTTTAGCCTTTTCTGTACCGTACATGTGGTTTTGGTCTGTTATGTATTTCTAATCAAATTTTTGATAATGTGATGATGGCCCTTTTTACCCAAGTTTTATATCAATGACTGATAGATTGTCTCTATTCTGTTCGGGGAGTAGCTCTGTTTATTGCTCTGTTTATTGTCAACTGCATTACAATAGAATGCTATTTAAGTGTTCCGTTAAAAGACAAAAGAGATATCGACTGTTTGATTGAGCAAGAGACTTTTATTATTTATCCTTTCTGTTGTTTCCTTTCCATTTAAAGTGGAAGACAAGTTTCTGTCGGCCATCTTAAACGATGACAACTCGGCCAACGTACAGTTTCGAATGGCACCGACCTACGTCGTCTATATGTTGGTGCGCTCGCGAGTCCTGCGTCTCAGTCAACCAGACATCAGTCCAGGCAAACAGTCGTGGCTCATCGGCTCCATTACGACCAAAGTCGCACACGTCGTTCATCAACGCATTCGGGTATGGACGACGGTCTTCCATTGTGGTGTGAATTTTGGTGGTTTGCCCAGTTAGCTGGCACCCCGTTTCCTGTTATTTCTGGTCCAGTATAGGTCTGTGTTTGGATTGCACACTGCTGAATTTTTAAGGAGCTTCCATAATGCTACTTGAAAATCTCCCTGGATAGACGGATAAGCGTTATGAGTGAAATGCTAAAATGTGGATTTAGACGGTTTTATGATTCATATTTGAGATGATTTTACGAAGCACTTTTTTGGTATTTGAACTCATTCATTCATTCAGAATATATATTTAGCACCCCTTCAAGAAACCTGCTCACAGGTGCTCCCAATCCAGCCATGACTGAATATTTGGTTCTATGAAGTAAAGATCTGATTTGGCAGATGAACTTTTGCTGGTAATGTAGCGATTTTCAGTTGATGATGAAGCAGCCATATTGAGTGACTTTTATTCCTAAAAGATTGATTGATTGTTGTGTTGATTCATTGATTGATTGATTTTCTTACCAACTGATGGATTTGTGATTGATTGATTGACCGAATGAATGATTGATTGATAGAATGATGGATTTAATAGTTTAATTGATTGGATTAATTGATTTATCGTTTGCCGTTGATTGTACCACAGGAGAGTCGAATGAATCCATCTCTGTTGTCCTTCTGGATGGCCAACGCATCTGAGATGCTCAACTTCTTCAAGCGTGATGCTGACGTCCTTCCGTCATGCCTCTCATCGCAGAACCTTCTTGCGGAAGCAGTCCAACTCGCTTTCAACTTCCTTGTCGATTACATGCAGGCGGAACTCGGACACATGATGCCAGCGTTTCTCAATCCAAAGTCAGACGATGCAGACCAGGATGGTAATAAGTACCAGTTGATTCCAAACCTCATTCGTTGTACCATATCAACGCATAGAATAGAATAGAATGGAATAGAATAGAGTATTCATAGAAGAAGTTCAATTCTCTGAGGCAACCATGCATACAAAGTGTTGGCGACTTCATTTTCTTGGCCTCAGCATATAAGTGTGGGTGTCCAGTCCTCTCCCTCGCCGTCTTGTCAGTGTGCAGTCCGTGTATTCGTCGTAGTTGAGTTTGCTAGGAGCACACGTGGAGTAGAAATCTTGAACCATTTTCTACCGTGTCAGGGATTGTAAGCTAATTTTGTATAGCATTATAATGGTCAGCTAATTGTTTTCCCAGAGCGTACAGCTGAGGAAGGCCAGGTGCCTGAGAGGCGGGAAAGTTGCAGCGGCGCGACGTCGCCGGAGAGAGACAGAGACAGAGAAAGACAGAGAGAGACAGAGAGACGGACAGAGTGACTGAAGGAAGAGTGTACGCTAAGAGTGAGATAGGCACGTGTAGGTGTGCTAGTCAGGTGTATTAAGAAAAAAGAGATAATAAGATGCCGTTTCTGTCGTAACATTGAATTGTTTGCCGTTGTTGGTGAATTTTGTGTTGATTGCAACTTATGGAGATTTGAAGAAACTGAATACAAGAAACCGATCGTTGTTTTAAGTAAACAAGTTAAAGAACTTTAGACACTTATAAACTAGCCATTAGCTACCAAAGTTCAGTCATTAGGTTAGGCCTATAGGCTGCGCTGCTGAACTTTTGAAGAGACTGGAAAGGCGTGAGGGATAAGCTCACAGGGATTTTAACCCTGACTGCTCAACTGACAATCTAGCATTCTGACCAAGTGCTACACTAACAATACTCTTTACTTGTGGTCCATCCGGCTGGGTTCTACAAGTCTCTCAAGTCTTTTTTCTTTGTTCGTGGTTGGGCTGGGAGCGCCTCTGAGTAGTTTCTTGAAGGGGCGCTATATAAATGCTCTGAATGAATGAATGAATGAATGAATACATGCATACCTCTCACAACTTGCTCTGCTCTTTCCTCATATCTCATTTTCCCTCACAGTTCGTGATCTGGGTCTCACCCTCGATTCTGAACTCACTCTGTCCCAGCATGTGAACTTGGTTGCTCGGAGCGCCTATTACCAGCTTCGTCAGCTTCGGGTGGTCTCCCGCTCTCTCTCTCTCTCTCGACGCGGTCGTCGTCCTTGTCCACGCCTTTGTTACAAGTCGAATTGACAATTGTTGCTTCTTACTTGTTGGTCTTCCCATTGGGGTCCTGGGGCGACTTGATCGTGTATTGCGCTCCGCTGCTCGCCTTGTTGGGCGGCTTCCTAAATTTGCCACTGTCTCTGCATAATATGCGTGATGTGCTGCACTGGCTGCCAGTGTCCCAGCGGATCTCATACCGCATTGCTGCTGTGGTCTCACGCTGTGTCCTTGGCTGTGCTCCGTCATACTTGCGTGATCTCTGCTGTCCAGTCTCTGACGTTGCAGCGCGTCGTGTACTACGCTCTTCGGCTAGGGGTGAACTTCTGGTCCCGCGGGCTCGCTTAGCTATTAAGCAGCGCCGTGCTTTCTCGGTTGTGGGGCCTACTGTCTGGAATGATCTCCCGGTTACGCTTCGCTCTCTACTTGTGGCCCATCCGGCTGGGTTCTACAAGTCTCTCAAGTCTTTTTTCTTTGCTCGTGGTTGGGCTGGGAGCGCCTCGGAGTAGTTTCTTGAAGGGGCGCTATATAAATGCTATGAATGAATGAATACTTGCATGTTGATATGTTATACCAACTAATTGTTAACATAATTGTTACTGAAGTAAGAACCAACGAAGGTCTTTGCACACTTTTTTTTGGTGAGGTTCGGTAGCGCAATGGATAACACGCTGGTGTAAAGAGCAAGAGGTAACGAGTTCGAGACCTTGTTGGCCGGACATGCTTTGTAGGCTGCTAATAGCGCCGTGTATTGCAGGCTGTCTGTTCTGTTAGTGGTTAAGATTATTGTTAATTAAGATTACTGCATAACTTGTACTTGTAAAGCGCAGTGCGTTTGCAGGCATTACATTAAAGAAAAATATTATTATATTAATGTTAATATTAACTAGGTCAAGTAATTTGTGTGATTTTTTAAAGGTATTCTATGGCTTCAGAAGACTTTATAGATAGTCTGAACGACACTAAATATTATTCTTTGTCGTTATTTTGTGCACTCTTTTTATTCCAACACTTTTTTGTGTAATTTTTTACTCATTTCTAATGTTGTATTTTGTGCAGTTGATCCTGTGCGATATCCACAGATGGCTTCTCCAGTCAGTAAGTAAAACGTCGGCTTTTCATAAATATATAATACGTGTACAGTTGCTTAGCGATGACTATTGTTAAAAAATTCTGGCTTCTACGCTTGTGACTCTGAGTTGATGTAGTTTCAGCCTCTCTTGGACTTGATATTAGCAGAAGGAACCAATTGTAACTCAATCGTAACATGACCAATTGACCAAATGTTGTTAAATGATTTCTTGTCTTGTACAGTAATTGAATGCAGTAGTGATATTTTTGAGCACTTTTACAAGAAACTTTTCTGAATAAGGGTGAAAGTCGTCAGATTTACTTATCTGAGTAATCCATTATGACCAGGTATCCCAGTAGACCTGACCTACAGTATGAATCCCTTGATTTATTTCTGGCCTTTTGCGTATACTGGAACTTTGCCTCTGCAAGTCCTTGAATGAGACTCTATAATTCCTGTAGAACTGACTGTCTATGGCTGGTCTTGGAAGTCCAGCAGCATTTTAAGACGTATACACTCATGTACATGCACACACATATGCACATGCGCACATGTACTCACGCACGCGTACACAATGGAGAAGTTGCTCTAGTTTTGATATTTTCCGTTTTGTTTGTACGCAGGAGATTCATTGAAAGCTGTTATAAAGCACGCATGCAAGATAGGTGCTCAATGGTGCTTAAAGTGTTAATATACTTGTGATTTTTTTTAAAAATCTGTTTCCTTTGTTCTTATTTCAGGCAGCGTTCTTCAGGTTCTGTCGTCGGCCATGACGGTTCTTCGTCGATGTCGCGTCAATGCGGCTCTGACGATCCAGCTCTTCTCTCAGCTCTTCCACTTCATCAACATGTGGCTCTTCAACCGCCTCCTACTCGAGCCACAGCTCCACCTCTGCACTCGCGTCTGGGGCCAGCTGCTCAGACGGCGACTCGGACAGATTGAAGCGTGGGCCGAGCAACAGGGTCTTGAATTGGCGGCTGAGTGTCACCTCGCAAAAGTGCTCCAGGTAATTGTATTGGTTGCGCTTTGCTGCACTGATGTTTTTTCTCACCTGATGTTTGGCCTGTTTGCGTAGAGCCATACGTGCAGCTTAAATGATTGGCAGTTGTGGCTCTTTTTATGAAGATGTGGAATATCGGTTAGCTTATAGCCATAGGTAAGCACTTTGCGTGTGAAATTTGTCCGTTGTTGTAATTACAAGGATGCTTAATTAATGAGGTGATTGGATCGACTGCAAACTGAGTTTCTGCTCAGTCCTATCAGACCCATGTCACAGCTGTCACGACCTTCTCCCTCCACTTGAGGTCGCTCCCACACAGCATGCAATCCAGTCCTTATTCCACTTAGAGTTGATGCCTTTTGCCAGGAGAACTTTTGTGAGTCTTATACAGCTGTGTTTAAATTTTTGCTGTCATGTATACCTATTGTAAGCTATTGTGTATTTGCTGGTAGTTAAATAAAGAACATTCCTACTTTGATCTTCTGAAACTTAAATGCATTCTGGGGTAAGAATGAATGTGACATCATTACAATTTTACAGGCTACCTTCCTCCTGGAGTCACCAAAGATGCCAAATGATGTCGGAACAATCCTGGCCACATGTGAGAGCCTCAACTCCATTCAGATGCGCCGCATTCTCACGAACTACCTCCCAAGTCCAGGAGAGCCTCCGCTAAGAGCGGACATCGTGGAGCAGCTGATCATCGGAGCGCAGAACACCGTCGACGAGATGCTGAGAAACGAGGGTTTGGAGTTGAGGATTGACGAACCAGTCAGCCTCCAGCTGCCGTTCCTTCTGCCTGACGACGGCTATTCATGCGAATTCGTCAAGGGAGTACCAGGCGGTCTGGCCGAGTTCCTGGCGCCTTTCATCCAGAATGGTAAGCGGGACGAGGCCTTTGTCTTTGGTTGAACAAGATTAAGCCTTTAATGCAATTGATAGCTATCTTATGATACGGAACCTTCTGTGTTTGTTCCGCGGAACCGTTGCCGGGATTTTGGTTACAAGTAGATCCGGATTACTTAATTGGTGATTGGTTAACCAGGCTGTACTGGAGAATAGATTTAGCATTTAAGAAATTGATGATGAGAGTTCAATGAATAGGGACTTCAAATCAGATTTGTCGAGTGGTAAAAAAAGAAAGTGTCATGCCAGTGAACAGTTTAACATGTCAAGTCACTCAACGGTTTTCTTGAACTAGCCTGAGAATTGAGTTATTCCTACTGATTTGTTGTTAATCAAGTTGATTGCGATGATTTCTAAGTTCTGCGTTCTGCATTTCAATGTTTCGTAGGAATTTGTCGATATACAGTGAATCAGAATTCTCGTGGGACATGGATGATATACATGGCAAATGGCGAGGTATTTTC
This sequence comes from Lumbricus terrestris, assembly GCA_949752735.1. Taxonomy (NCBI): domain Eukaryota; kingdom Metazoa; phylum Annelida; class Clitellata; order Crassiclitellata; family Lumbricidae; genus Lumbricus; species Lumbricus terrestris. The sequence continues at coordinate 65,446,398 of OX457038.1, forward strand.
ATGAGTGCAGTTTCGTGTCTTTCATTTGCGTTATTTCCACGTGCTTTTCTGTCTCTAAGGACAGGCTTTCTGTCTTTCTCTTTGGCCTGCTTGACTAGATGGCTGTGTATTTTATGCATTGTATTAGGTAGAGATAGCTGCTGTATGTGGTGTTAGTCATGTAGACCTTCACTGAATAGCTGAGCTGATCTTATTCCAGTTACTTATAGTTATAACTTATGATATAATCATAAGTACTAACATAATTTGTTTTCGCCACTAATGTTTGGCCGGAAATAAATTGATAATTCTGAATTATTTGGATAATCATGTTTTAGTAATTATAGTCAAATGTCTGGCAGAGAACGAGAGTGGACTGTGTAGAGAAAGCAACAATCAAAATTACAGGCCTGCATAGCAGTTATTTATCTTATAAATAGGTTTCATATTAGTTTCCAATATATCAGTTTAACATTATTACTCAGATTTGTCATTTAGTCTGCTCTTGCTTCCACGTAGTTCTGATTAGTTTTTGGGACAATGGCTGATGTTGTTTGGTTTTGAGTCTGAAAGTAAATTGTGCATCTTTGCTAACGGTTATTCTGGTTGTGTTGATTGCAGGATTGTCATACATATCAGGTAAACAGTGAATGATGCATTGTTGGTTGCATGTCATTCCTAAATGATTAAGGATGATTCTGAGATTTATTCATGGCATTTGCATGATTAAGGGTGATTTTGAGATTTATTCGTCGCATTTGCATGATTAAGGGTGATTTTGAGATTTATTCGTCGCATTTGCTTGTCTTGTGAAAAACACTTTTGGGCTTTTTGATGTCTCAATTGACTTGTTTTGGCCACTTCTAAACAGAGTCTTTTGTTATTGGTCCTATAGCCTTTTCAGGCAAGGGCTCCTCATGTAACTTACACACCGCTGCAGTTAATTTTGCTTGTGATGTCTTCCATTGCATAGATCTCGTGCGTTTATGAATGAATTTTCACTTGTGGGGTTGATCTAATTTTTTCCTCTAGCAAATTGTTGTTTGTGTGCATGGCTTTTTATTTGCTCCAAAAATTACAACTTATAAAATAGTGGTGAACAGATTTTTTTGGTTGACTAAGTGTTGTCACTGTGTTGTTTCTAGCGTTAGAGTTAGTATTCAAGCATATTGAAGATCGTTTCTATAAGAATATGTAATATATAATATATACAATTTTATGTGTATAATATATAAATATAGATATATTATATCGATTAATTAGATAAGAAATTTTCTAAAGATTTCATTACAATCTGCATGAATTTTTTGGTTTATAAGTGAACCTTATATATGTGAATGCGCATGATTTCAAAACACATAAACAATTTATGCAACTTAGTCATTTATTACAATTATGCTTTTGATATTTTGTTTGCATGATACTTGGTTATGCTGATTAATACGCATAGACTGGTTAGATGGAATGTGTTGTTGATGAATTTTTATTCTATTTGTTTCATGGCAGAATCAAGTTTGATAATTTTTTAGGAATGACTTACATCCTACTTAATAAATACCAGCCAACAATGGAACCATTGCACTATATCATTATCATCATCATCATCATTAGGATCCATGGGTCGAAGGCCCTTAGGTGTCCACCGCATTGATTATCACGCTTTTCCAGAGTCCCTGAGCTTGTGCTGCTACTCTTAAGGTTTATAGATCTTGTTAACACCAGTCTCTGATGTCATCGATCCATTCTCGGTTAGGTCTTCCCCCTCTGCCCATTCCTATCTATGGTTCCCAACATCATTGTTTTTAGTTTTCCATTATTGTCCTTTAACAGGACTATATAGAAGTCTTAAATTAGATCAACCGATTGTATTGGTCTTTTTATTTCATTGTCTTCTTGCAAGATTGAGCCATATTTTTATATTTTTTAAAATATTTTTTGCATTTGATCGAGAAGTTACAGTGTCATTGTCATATCATGCAATACACCAATCAGTGTTCTCTTCAAATGACACCATTAGGTCCATTACCTTGTTACCTTGTGCTGTCAACTCGTAGAGTTCTAGCGATCGTCTTGACACACATTCTCCATTGTTCTCTGTTCGCAGCCAAGTCCCTCAGTTCTTCCAAATTCATGCCAGTTATGTCGTGTATCTCGTCCATCCATTTCATCCTTGGTCTGCCGAGTCTTCTCCTTCCCTCACCACAAGCCAGCATCATTTCCTTCTCCAGACCATCAGATCGCATTACATGTCCGAAGAATCTTAGCTTCAATCTTGTCGCGAATTGTTTTAACGACTCCTCATTTTCCAATCCAATTTCCATTCTTATAGATTTGTTCGTTCTTTTCTCTGTCCAAGATATTCGCAACATCTTCCTCCAAATCCACATTTCGCATGCGTTAATCTTTTTCTCCATATTCTTTGTCTTTGTCCATGTCTCGCAGCCATATAATATCGTAGGAAAGATTAGTGCTCTCACGAGCCTCTTCTTAGTATCTAAACTTACATGTTTGTCCTTCCATATCTTTTCCAGTCCAATCATTGCGGTTTTCCCTATCGCTATCCTTCGTTTTAGGTCCATTGCGGTCAGGGTGAGAATTGCCGGGGGGGTTGGGGGGTTTCGACCTCCCCAGTCTTTCTTAGAGCCCCATGTTAAAGTATGCTTTTTACATCCCAATTCCAAGTGGATAATGGTCCAACCCCCCCAGTTATTTTTTCACAATTCTCACACTGATTACGGTAGTATAGTTAGATCACAGTAATCTGGAGAATATTCTGGTATCCATAGATCTGCAATATAGAGACCCAGAACCCGATACTAAAAATCATATTAAAATATATTTGCCAGACAATCTCATAGTTTGCATTGAGCCACTGAAAAGATGACTTTAATTTCATCTCTCATGTTTTTTAAGACTGTTCGCAGTGTTAACTCTAGGAACCAGAAATCTATCTTTCGCATGCTTCCAACCTAAATGCTGCAGACACTCGTTATTTTAACCCATTTACTTTTTAAAAATACTTTCTTCATGAATGTAATAAGTCGCGGTCTGTCAACTTAATTTTTCTTGAATAAACGAAGTACATACTGCATTGAGGTCACTGCTCTGTACATCGAATGAATATGTTTCTATCCAGTGTAACTTACCTTATCTGGTTTCAGACAAAACTCGTCTTTTAAGCCTTTGTGGACTATTTTCTAGTTTTGTCTTGTTGACAGGGCAACTGATATTGTGTCTTTAATGGCATTTAAAAGCATTTCATGCTCAACTATCTATGAAATGAATGAGTTTTTACTCATTAATTTTCTTCATAAGTACTGTAGTTGTTGTTATTTAGTGTAGAAGTGATTAATTTAAATTCTGCCATTTGGAGCAAAACGAGCAGAGTGCTGATGAAACAATGTCTCGCATCGGCCAATAGAATGTTTGATTGAGAACTGTGGTGACAGTTGCCATGTTTATGTAACTTTGCACGTGTGGAGTTGACCGAAGATACCTTGACATGAAGTTGTGTCTTTACCAGAATTGAATGCTACGATGAACCGAGATCTGTTGAATTCTGTGTTTAATGTCTGATTTCCATGTTTCTTGTATCTTATGATTAATCGTATGTTCGCATAACAGGTTGAATTTAACAAAGACTAATATGTTTCTTTTACTCGCATCATCACATGTGCATTGGGAGAGTTGGTAAATGTGTTTTTCAGAATCTGAAATCTGGATCAGGCCAGCAGTTGGATGGATGGCAGTCCGACAGCCACCTGGATGGGGGAATGAAGGGGCCAGTCGAAGGGGGCGTCCTGCGAAAGGGGGAGCCAGAAGTCTACACGATCAGCTTCAGCAAAGTGAAGAACAGCCTTGGTCTGAGCATTGTTGCAGCCAAGGTGAGGTTTCAACCTCTTTGCTTCCAACGTCTGTTAAATGAAGTGTAGCAATCCAATTTAATCTCTGCATCTGTGCTCCCAATTTAATCTCTGCATCTGTGCTCAGCTTTTTTTGAATGTTGATGCTTCATGCACTGGTGGGGGGGCTGTGATGGCTGAGACATCTGCAGAAATGCTGTGCACAGAGAATTCCATTGATTAGGCCCCCCAGAAATTTGCGCCAGAAAAAGTGAAAATTTGCGGAAAATTTGCGCCAGAAAAAGTGAAAAATTGCGCCAAGAAATTGCAAAAAACGCGCACCAAAAAACAACAAATTTTCGCATATTAATAACTAGTTTTCTGCTTCTCCTCAACCACCCCCGATGGAACTGCAGTCTGCGATCGTTTCCTGTGTTTAGCTGTCTCAAGGTGGCTGATAACCGACGATTTTCTTGTGTGATCAATTACCAGATTGCACATACTGCAGAACAGCAGACCTCCATCTTCATGAGTAACGTTTATAAATTCTTTCGCTCGATCACGAGCAGAAACACTGGAGCTATGCGACGGGTCACGCACGTGGTTTCGTGGCTCCTTTGTGAACGCATTGTCTAACGTATTTTGGCGCATCGCGGTTCTAGAAGAATTTACCGTTTGATTACGCGCAATATTTACAGAATTATCTTCTTTAACTACAGATTCCTCGATAGTCTCGATAACTTCGATGCTATCGTCCCACTCCGTGGTCGCCGTTTTTTCAGTTGTTGTCTAACGCAACGTAGACTAATGCTGTCGTTGCGATGTTGAATTTGCCGCGCATCACAATGACGATTTAGCCATTGAAAGCCCAAAATTTGCGCGCAAATCGCGGACATTGTTAAAATTTGCGCGAAAATCGCGGACATTGCTAAAATTTGCGCACTTGCGGGTTTATAAAAAAATTGCGCGAAAGTTGCGCGGCGCAAGATCGCAAATTTCTGGGGGCCCTAATTGATTGCAATGGCTACACCAAATGCGAATAAATTCAGTTTTTGGCGATGAGCCAGACCTCAATGAACTCAATGTCAAGTGTTGAAGCTAAGCACACCCTTTTAGAACGATTCTGTACACTGCTTCTAGAGAGTAGAATGTTTGCTCTAAAATATTTCCATGAAGATAATGACGTGAAAATATGTGACACCAAGATAAGGCATGTTGTTTATGTATCGTGGAGACTTAGGACCAGTTTTATGCTCTGCAGGATATTAACTGGTTTTGCGAAGAGCTGTGAATAGTTTACTTAGTAAAGTTTCTTTATCAGTTCTCTGTAAATTTGAGCTGGCTTTATCACTGCACAATATGTTACTTAGGTAGCCCTAACTTTGTGGGTCATGTGACCCTTCAGGGCTTCCATTCGGTGTCTAAATAGCAACTGTCAGGAATATGTTCACTGTAACAAAGTTTGGAACAATAAACATCATTGAATTTAATTGAATAGCTTCCTGTTAGACTGAGTTTTTTTCTTTTGTTGTTTCTCAGGGTGAAACTCAGAAGGATAAGGGCATCTACGTCAAGTCGGTCGTGCCTGGGGGAGGAGCAGCAATGGTAGGGGACATTCAGCTTTCAGAGTGGCTGTTATATTCTACAGAGAGCGATACACCTTCAATGATGTGTCTGAATTTTTCTTACGCCTTGGTTATCAATTTAGGACATTGTATTGATCGCTGAAAATGAAGAGTACATTTGCATAACTGATAAATAGGCCAGTTGTTTCTTGGAATAACACCAGAGACGTGTTTCTTTGTAAAGAAAATTCTCATAATTATAGCACAATCACATGGATCCTAAACTTAACATGGTCTTGTTTTAAGGTGGTTAGTGTTATAGCTCCCAAGCACAGTGTTATAGCAAGAATGTAAATGTGAAAAGGGTATGTTAGTCAGTTAAATGTTTTGTTAATTGATTTACCAATTTTTTTTGAATAAACAGGATCATCTTATATACTTCAGATTGATTGATTAAGTGATTGATTTTAAACTACTGGTTGATGTTGATAAAAGAGGATGTACATGTAGCCATACAAGTTGATCAATTCATTTGTTGTTTTTGATTTAAATAGGATGGACGAATACTGGCAGGTGACCAGCTGCTGGAAGTTGATGGAAAAAGTCTCATTGGACTTACACAGGAGAAGTAAGGTTCTCATATTTGCAAAGCATTTTAGTTTCCTGCTTTTTTGCACGGCCAAACTTACAAGGAAGATGCCGTTGAGGGATGTTGAGGTTTAGCCTGCTTTTCGCTTCCCCTTTCCCAAAGGTGATGAAAAGTGATTGAGGCATTATTGGTGGAAAGATCAAAGGTCAACTCACCATGAAACACTTGTCATCCCATCCAGTGGATAGAACGATGGGAAAACATTGGAAATAAATTAGCGGATATCTGGTCAATTTCGAAGAGGAGGTGGTTTCTGGAAATGATCTAAATGCGCATGTTAGCACTTAGTACACTGCCCTCTTGCAATTTAACAATGAACTGATTTCCCGGATGATTCTAGTGCACGCTCGTCATTATCGTGCTAAGTAGACTCGCAAAAGCGCTGCTTCGTACACAATAGACCAGTCCCATCTACAGATACCTTAGCATGGAAGGCATTTATAATATGGTTGGTATGTTTATGATTTGTTAAAACTTTTGAGTGCACCAAAGTGTGGTAAGCAGTTGGTTGAATAAACACTATAATTGTAACACAGCCAAAGACACCACACGTTCAACTAACAGCAGGGTTGGCCTTAGAAGATAAATAAGGACATGCTTACTTTACATATGTGGCCATCTACATGGCAGGTGTGGTGTCTGATAGTATTGTCATTAGGTAGACCTAGAATGTTGTCATGAGACAATTGATCACGTTTGATGTTGCTTTTGTCTTCAGAGCGGCCGAAATGATGACACAGACGGGACAGGTGGTAACGCTGAAGGTTGCCAAACAGGGCGCGATATTACACGGTCTGGCAACTTTACTCAACCAAACGCAGCAGGGACCAGTTGTCACCTGGAGTGAGTTCACTCACCTCATCATTGTTAATCATCACTAATCTGGTCTAATCTAGTTAATCATCTCTACTCGGGTCTAATCTAGTTGTTGATCATCAATAATCTCATCATTATCAAGAGGTGGTGTAGCCTGGTGGACTATACACTGATTGCTGATTATGTTAAAATGGAAAAACTGGTATTTAGTGGAGAGATACTGATAATGATCATATTCGCAATTGTGATTTATAAGAATCCTTAAAGTGATAATGAAAAGCTAAGTGGAGGGTACCAGCTTATATACAAACACTCTGTCAAGTCAGAGGAGTTGTCCAAATATACAAAGTGAAGGAAACATTGATTTTTGGATAAGTTGAAATGCTTAGTTAGAGGTTGAGGAAGGAGCAAGTTTGGAGTGGACAGTGGGGTAGAAATAGTGCGAAAGTGAAAACAGGTCGACTACATAAAAGGTCACCAATATGCATAAAGCAGATGTGCAAGAGGGTGATGCATTTAAATGTGGCATTTTGGTCAAAGGTGATGCCAAGAGTTTTTACAGGCAAATCAAACGATCTGTCAGAGATTCTCTTTGTCAGCATTGAGACAAAGGAGATTTAGAGGGGGCATATAATTTTGAGATTTGGTTGACGATATCAAGTGAGTACTGAACGAGCAAAGTATTGTTAATATTAATCGATTGATGTTTATTATCTTTTCCAGCCAAGCAGAGCCAGGTCCAGGGTGACGGAGGGCGGATGCAATCGAAGGCAGACAGCTCCAGTCAACCAAGTCTACCTGTCTCTCGTCCCTTGAGCAATGAATTTCGAAATTCGCCGAAGCCCCTCAACCAGCAACTGGAGGCAAAATCTACGTCAGCTCTAACAGGTCTTCTGCACTCTGCCTTTCTTCAGCTCATATAAAACAAACTGTACGATTAATTCTTAATTAATAGAAACCTCGTAGGTTCACCCAACATTCATTCAGCATCTCGAGCTCTAGTCTTGAAGAGGCATATGTAAGTACATGCCTGCTACTTAAAATAATGAGAAAGTTTGAGGATAAGAATTAGGATGATGATTGCATCCATTAACCCTTTGAACCCGACACCGGCCCGTTATCCATAGAGTTACGGGAGCTCAGTGTTCAAAGGGTTAAGTCATCGAAAAATTCCTTATGATGCAGCATGTAATCCACAAGTAAAACGTAGGCAGGATGGTACTGATTAAAAAACATTAATCCAATAATTAACTAAAGTTGATTAATCGATTAAATTTCATTAATTCGGTGTGTCATGTAAAGCATGAAAACTGTTAAAAAATTTAGTCACTGAGACAGTTTGATACAAATTTCTTTCTACAAAATTTTAAGTAATTCTAAATGTTGAACGAAATACATTGTCAATGTATTTTAACCGCATTAAGCGAACTGTTTCTGGCAAAGTGGACAGGTGATTTATCGCCATCTTTGACTTTTCCATCAGCATTTAACTTTAATGCAAAATATTCGTTTGATTTTTCACTCAAAACGCTTCATGTAATCATTGTTCACTACATTGTTTACTGAGAAATTATTGGCCCATCAGTATGATGAAAGAAGTAAGAAAATTTATCAAACAAGTCAAACTAATTGATTAAAATTTTTGATGATTAATTTATAAATTAGGTGTTTATTTGTTGACTGTTGTGTTTCATTTCGCTGTTTGATAAATTCCAGACATGAGATATCACGATCCTCATCAGAGGGAGGAAGTGGACGTATATTCAGGCAACTATCGGACGTCACCTCAGCAGCCGCAGGCGAAGGTTGCTCCGAACGCAAGGGTCGATGCGCTGAGACAGCATAATTCATCGTCCCAACCGGACCTCATCAATCGTCGGCCGGAACCAAACAGCAGAGAAGACATCACTCAGCTCGCAGTTCACTCGGGGATTCCTGGCTCTCAGCTGCAGGACCAATCGAGATACGGAGGAGGACAACAGCAGCAGATGAAAGGCGCCAGGTCCAGCCCAAACATCTCGACGGAGGCGCAGAAGGGATTCCAACGGACACCAGAAGATGCCGATCACCAGAGGATCCTGGAGTGGCAGCAGCGGAACCAGATGCTGGTCGAGCGCGAACGCTGGGAGCAGTCACGGTTGGGCGGAGCCGTACAAGACGGCGCCAAAAGTTCTGCTGCTGCTGCTGCTGCCAAAGAGTTTTCCGGTCCGATGCGCCCGGAGTTCTCTGCCGACAGAAGGACTGCATCGCTGGATGACGAGAGAGGAGGACAGAGACTGGAACCAGTGGATGTTGCTAAGCAACCAATCAAACCGGTTCTGCCTTACCAGTCTCAGCAGGCAGCGTCGAAGAAAGGCCCAGGCTACGCAGCACAGATGCTGTTCCCAGCGCAGGGTAAAGCGCAGCCACCGAGAGATGGCGTCGCTGGATACCAGTCAAACCAGCAGCCAGGCGCCTATGCACCTGGAAAAGCAATCGGACAGCCCAGCGTTTCGCCACAGGGATATGGGTCGGCGGTTGGTTCCCTACCGGCAGACCAAGGAGATGGTTTTCCAAATCAGCTGCAGTCATTTCCAACAGCGCAGCCTAGAAATTTTCCAGGCAATTTTCAGTCGCAGCAAGGAGGAGGAGTAGGAGGGTCATACACGGCTGCTCCATTGGGACCTTCTTCCGCTTCCCAGCATTCGGAGTATCGACCAATTTCCGACTTCTCTCGTGGTTACGGTCCAGGCTCTTCTCCGGTTGGCGACGTCACTCGGATGAGAAATTCGGATTCGGATTTTCCACCGCCTCCATCCGACCTTCATCTGGCTCAGATGGGAGCCAAGGCACCAACTGGAGGCGGAGATGTTATGTCGGCTCGACCCGGAGGACCTCCATCATTCTACAACCAGCAGACGCCCGCTCCATCCGTTGCACCATTTGGTGCGGAGAAGGTCGATAAAAATCCAAGGTTAAACGAACCTGGAAAGTTTTTACAAGGAGATAGACAACCAGCAGCGTCTGTGTATGGCTACCAGGATTATTCATCCGGATATCCTCAAAGACCCGACGACATGACCCGGTTGACCCAGGGTCCGGGAAGCGACATTTACCAGCCGTCGTCGAGAATTGATTCTTCTTCCAGCATTGTGGGAGGGCCACGCGTTCCACCCCAGCCGCAGGTCAAGAAGCCGCCACCGATCGCTGCCAAGCCGAAAGTCGTGGGCATGGCTGCCAGCGTAGATGTGAAACCGTTTGTCGGTACGCAGTGGGAAGAGAAAGAGGCGAAGGAGAATCAAATGGACGAAGAAATGCGTCGCAAGAGACAGGTGGAGATCAAGCGTCTGCAGAACCGTCCGTATCGCAGTCCGGAGGAACAGAGCAAACTCCAGCGTCTCGTAACGGAAGAGGAGTTCGACAGGAGAGCACAGGAAGCGAGCGAAGAAAAAGACTCGGAAGAGGATGCATCTGAGGTAAAATACCAGCCGGTTGCTGAAACTAGATATACGATCAGAAGCATAAGTTAGCAGGGACCAAGTAGGATTTCTACAGTTTCTCATATATAATAGGTTCTGTGTTGCTGAGTTATAGAGCTGTTGAAACTTAGGTTAGACATGCCAAAGATAATGCGCTTTAATTTCTTCTGTTATCAATGCAGTGTCACGAGTATGCTGGATGCAACTGTAAACCTGTTGCTGTCCATCTATGGCTGATCCAACCGTCACTTTACACCCAAAGTTTTTTCTTACAAGATCATATTCTGGGATAACTATAATCTAGATCTTGATTACCATAGTTATAAACTATATTTATTATTATTATTATTATATAAATTTCTTACACTTAATGCAAGGTCACACAGAAATGTGAATCTGAGGTGCAAATATCATATCTTCCAATAGCCAAAGGTTAACAAGCTCCACACAAACCAGCAATCTGAGTGAACAATGAAACAAAGCCGTGTTTTTTTCATCTTGATCAAGCGAATAAACAAAAAAGGTGATTGATTGTCTGATAGAATCAAGCAGCCATGATGCGACGCATGGATGAGGAATTCCAGAAGCGTCGACCAGCAGACAAGAATCAACAACAACAGCAACAACAACAACCGGAACCAATGTACGCTAAAGTGGACAAGTGAGTTGCAGGGCTGTTTTTAAGGAATTTTTAGAACTGCACAACCCCTTCTTTCCTCTCCCATCATCCATTGTAAATTACTCCCAATCGTAGGAAAATGGTCTTTTTCAAGTATAGTTTTAACACTTTTAAATGCACAGAAGTGCTTCTACAACTGCACATATCCATTTAGAACTGCACATTTTGTGTACAACTGCACGTTAAAAAAAGTCCTGGTGAGTTGATGAACATCAACCACAAAGAATTTCAGGAGCTTTGGTTGATGCACAGTAATTAACAAGTGCTGCTGTTAGCAATGAGTAGCTGACTACTGTTATTAACAAAGTATTTAAATTATATTTTCATCAATTAGAAATTAGTATGCTTTTGCCAGAGTAGTTATATGGAAGCTAAACTACCACATTGCAACTTGTTTCAAGCACTTTTAACTACTTTTCAGAAATGGAGTTTATCAGCTGCAGTCCTATTTTGTAAATATCTCCAGCATCTCCATTCCTATTTTGTAAATATCTCCAGCATCTCCATTCCTATTTTGTAAATATCTCCAGCATCTCCATTCCTATTTTGTAAATATCTCCAGCATCTCCCAGTTCAATGGCAAAACTGTGTTGCCGTAGGTTGCTAATTTTGGCAAATCACTTGTGACTTCATGAATCCGCAAACAAATGCAAATGTTATTTGTGCAAAAACACAATTCACATCTTAACAATTTAACAATTTCTACAATCTGTATTGGTTTTCCAGTCGCTTTTAGTATGCTGTCATTGTTAAGTGTTAAGGCAAGACCAGACGTAATTGCCGAAGTTGTTATATAGTAACTACTTTTCCTATCAGTAGTTACTAACTACTACTTAAGTTAAAATGTGTTTTCGAAGTGGTTGTACTTGAACAACTTTTAAAGCATTTAGTGTTAGTAACTTTGACTTCAATATAAAAATGTAATATTGCACATGCATTGCGCGCATGATAAACTCTGCTCAGGTTACATCATTATCTTTTTAAAAAAAGTAAGTTTGATCAGGTGAAAGTGAAGGCCGGTGCATTTTGATCGACCTGGTCAGAAGTATTGGCTGCAAGGTTTGACAACCAACAGCAAAGGACGCAATTGAGTTGTGCTGTTGTCTCTGTTTTGTAGGCAACACTTGCCATCTGACAACATTAACAGAGCCCAGGGTGAATTTCATCAGAGGGGCTTTCAACACTCTTCCACGTCTTCTGCCGGAGGAGGTGGACTTGAAAGGAAGCCAGAACCACAGAGACCACCGGAGCCGATGAAGAGCCAAGGTCCTGATTACACGAGACCTGGTCCTGGGCCATCTGGATGGCCCTACGAGATGACAAACCAAGATCCAGCATGGATGCGATATCCGACAGATGACCGGACACAAGGCGACTCGGGCAATTATCCGTCTTCACAGCTGGGAGCAGAATATCCACGGCAGACAGCTTTGGGTGGTTACATGTCGACCCAAGAAATGGAAAAAATGGGCAGACCTTCCGGGTACCAGGCGCAAACACAGTATGGTGGCCAACCAGAGTATTCAGGTGCGTATCAACCGTCCAGCAAGCCAGGCAACGATGTGTTTAGCGCATCAGTTCAGTCAAGTCAGTCTGGCTTTGGTGGACAGCAGCTGCAGAATCGTGGTGGCACCATATCTGCTCTGAAGCAACCCGATTCGCAGGCAGGCGCCACCACCAAGAAGAGCGTGACCTTCAACGAAAACATCGGTGTGAACGAATACACGATAAATCGTTCCTACGGATCAACGTCCTCGGAAAGTTCGTTCCCGCAATCGCCGGAACAGAACGCAGCGATGAGGCTCCCAGCGGATCAACCACCCGCGCCCCCACCAGCAACTTACCTGGCAGCGGCCGCAGTGAAGCCCCACGTGCCACAGCAGTATGTTCCATCATCCCAACCGGCATCGTATATTCAGCATCAAAGGAACGCCGAGTCATCTTACCCACACGGTGGTGGTGGTGGTGGTGAGCCTCGATATCCATATGGCGGTCAGGATGTGCGACCACCCGCAGTACCCTACAAGCCTCAGGATCAAGGTACTTACCAGGAGGCGGTGGACCACTACGCACGAGACCCCCGATATTCAGGGCCGTCAGGCGGAGGGGGGTACCCCATGCACCAGCAGTATTCCAACAGCGCCGTGCAGCAGTCGATGTACGCATACCAACAGGATCCTCCTTCCATGTACGGCCACCAGCAAGGTATGAGAGGATTGGAAAATCCACCAACAGAACAGGTGCCACCAAATCTTCCCTACATGCCTGGATCCGGATCGGCAGTCGTTGGCGCTCAGGAGGTCTACAGGGATCCCAGAGATCGCATCATGGCGTCCAAGGTCACTGCAGGACCTGGTGGAATGGCACCAATGGCTGGTCAGCGCTCGACGCCCGATAGAATGTCGTTCAGGGACAAGATGTCGATGTTTACTTCGGAGGCTGGTGAATGATGAGAGCATCTTGCGACAAAAGATGACAGTCACGTGAGCAGCCGAGAGATGACAGTCACGTCTTAGTAGAAATGGTTCTGTTAACGTAAGAAGTCAAACTGAGAAATCGATTGCAAAACGTTCGTTTACTACTACAACTTATATAGCGGAGAGCCTGTAAAGAAGAAAGACTTTTTGGAAACAGTGTCTGATCCACTTTTCCGTTCGAATGGCTTTTGAATGGTGCAAAGTCGCCAAAGGACAATGGTTTGGACAAACACTATTTGTGCACTGGTTTAAAAAAGTTTGATGTTATCTGCAAATGTGACGTTACAAATGGTAGATCGTATCGTGAAAAGAATAATTTATATATCTTACAGATGACATATCATGTTCACATACCGACTGTGCTTGTTTTTTAAATGTAATTCATTTATGATATGTAATTCCTTTTAAAATGCATGTTTTTGATATTGATATTTTTAATTATAGCAGATGTTGAGAGTACTTTACAAGGGGTCATACGAGGCATGTGCTAACTAAAGACGTCCAAAGATGATTTAGTTGAAATGATTTGAAATTGATGTGTAGCTTCAATAGTTTCTTAATTTGATTAATGGTATTCTTTTCTTTGTGCGGACTATAATTGACGAGATTTTACGCAACAGTTGCTATGTAAAAATGATTGGCCACGTTATCTACATATCAGAATGTCGATGAGCTTTAGTTAATTCGGTTGACATTGATTTTTATTGGCGCATGCATATCTTCCAACATTTCTGCATTCAGACAAGTTTATTCTTTTAGTTTGATTTACTGGTTAGCATCTAGAAGACCAAAACAAGTTGTTCCATTGAAAAATACTTGAGTTGATTGATTACACACATATCATGAACGTTGTTTAATTTCGTGTAATACAGAACTTCTGTCATGCTTCTACACAGACAGGTTATGATTATTGGAAATAAATAGATGATGATTATCAGTTGTGTTAAAAGTGATTATAAATTTCTGCAAGGATAATTTCAGGACAATGAAATTTAGTCGTAGTAATTTAGAACTGGACAATCAAATAGTCCTAGCTATTGTCTCAGATCTTCTTCGCTGGTTTGTCTCTTGGCTGCCAGCTGCTTAAGAACGGCATCCGATTCCTTGTCCCACCAACTGGGAATAAAGGTGCTTGCTTCAGCAACCACTTTGTCTCCATCCTTTATTATCAGCTGCTGCTGCTTGCCAACCACCTCTTCCAGTCGCAGAAGAGCAAGGCCGTATTTTCCCATCACATTCCGTACTTTTCCGCACACTTTTCCAGTCGAGTTTTCCACAGACGCATCGGCCTTTACTTCGGTCTCACTGAAATCATGCAAAGAATTGCAAAACTACATCATCATCATTAGAGATGTTAAGTTCAGAAAATCAAGAGCAGCGTGCATTAACTGGTTCCATCTTAAGCATGTTTTCAGAAGCTACACAAAGTAGAATTGAAAATTCATTTTCACCATGACTGCAATATTTTTATATGTGGAAGAAATTGTTTGCCTTACTCACATACATACTATATCCAAATTGAGAGAATTACGGTATATACCTAGAATGGATTTCAATTGGCTTATTCAATACATTGCGTTATTTTGCTACAAATTGTTGTGTTTTGATTGATTGATTGATTGAAACTGTTATTGAATAATGCCACACAACAAACAAATCAAATTCTGACCACTCGGCATATAGCATTTTATGTGGTGGTTTCAAAAGTCCCACTACAGTCTGGATTGAAGTATTAAAGTAAGTCAAGTAAGTCACGTTTAACACAGCATAAAGTACAACTTCACAATTATTTCAAGTCATCTGAAATATTCGTGCTCATGTCTATAATCATCTGATAATTATATTCGTTATCATTTCCAATATCATTTCAAATCATATGCAGTAGAATCTAAGTGATGCAGTGTAAGGCGAATAGCAACAAATCACACAAGAAATGAAATCTGTGAGATCAGAAGACAGCATTTCATTTGTACCTTAAAGAGACCAAGGATAGAAGCATGAATAAGTTATTGTGGAAGAGTATGCTAAAGTTGTGTGTTATCACAAGGGCACTATGGTAGACATCACTAGATAGTATCATAATCACTAGATAGTATCATAATCACTAGATAGTATTATAATCAGATGAATACCTCGTAAGTATCAGTGGCATCAATCTCTTGCGGATAACGCCTGTGTGATGAGTTCTGGCCGTTAACTCTTGTCCAACGTAACAACCCTTGTCGAATGCAACTGAAAATTACCAACACTCTTATTATTCTAGATTCTGACATCTTCAACCACGAAAGTTCTGAAAGCTAGAAATTAAATCGCTGCAGACACCATGTATGAAAAGAATAAACACGTTAAAGAACAAATGAGAGCTTAAAATCAAAATGTCAGCATACTTTAAATTTTAGAAGTTATGAGATGAAAATGGCTCTCTTTGCAAGAGGCGTTTTTATTAGCAAATTATTTGTGATATTGAATTGTTGGCAAGTGCAAATCTTATAAAGACGACATTAATTGCAATGTCAACAAATTCTTTGCAATAATGAATTCTTTGCAAAAATATGAAATGCACTTACCACCATTGAGAAATACGAGGTTGCTTTCAAGCGGCAAACAGTGACCGGGAGGAAGATCCCAAACTCCTTCGCTCAGACCAACCTTGTAGCGATTCAGATGGTAGACACCCGTTACTCTCTCACAGTTCTCCACGATATCAGCCACTGAAACATGCATCGGGGGGGGCCCGGTAGAGTAGTGGTTAACACGCTGGCCAAGAGTGCGAGAGGTAGTGAGTTCGAGCCCCCGTTGGGCGGATTTGCTTTGTAGGCTGCCATCGGCGCCGTGTAATTACAAAGCTGTCTGTTCAGTTAGTAGTTACGTTTAATTAAGATTACTGCATAACTTGTAAATGTAAAGCGCAGTGCGTCTTGCAGGCGTTTCATTAAAGAAAATATATTATTATTATTATCATTATTATTATTATCATCATCCATCACAAAATGAATACACTCAAGAGAAACAGCAGCTTGATGAACTTCATTGTTTGGGGAGAATAGTGGACAGGAGACTGACGAGAAATGGATTTTGAGGCTATATCTCATAATTTCCATTGCTCTGCAATTTTGTTGTTCTTCATAAGGAAATAACCTCTCTGTGAATCGCAATATCTGTTGCCATCCTGGGTTTTTTGTTGTGTCAACTGTGGGTTATTTCTCATTCACTCACCTAACAAAATGCAGCACTTTACCTTTTTCAAATGCTTGTTTGTAATAGGACTGACTAAGTATATTGGACTACACTTGGGACGTACAGGGCAGCTTGAGCATATTATGAAAACAGCGGAGCACTACGGTCATTGGTGGCATTTGAAAATTCAAGTCTTGCTATTTCTCAGCACACAGAATTTAGGATTTCAGTCTGGGTATGACCATGTCGGTTATGCCCCATCTCAGGTTTTATTGGCCTTGGAATTTTTCATTTTGCAACACTTTAAAGATGCAACGTCATGCCTTTTCAGTGGTAGGATCCATCCCTAGTATAAGAGCTATTTTTTTCTTAATTCCTTAGGGTTTCACATTTACTCAGTAAATAAAAGTAAGCTCAGGATGGAGTGACTACTGTGACATGCTGCAATATCAAAAGGCAAGACTAATAAGAATTTAAGCGGGATAAGTTTACAACTGCAAAACTTACTTCATGAATGAACCATTTCATGTCCTAATGAAATTTACACAAATTTTAACGGCTGTTCCAACCATCAAACAGATCCATGGTCGTCAATATGCCTCAAAGATTACTTCCACACCCAGAACATAAAGTAATAAAAATTATATATAATATATAATAAATAATATAACTTAAAGTAATAATGACTACCTGCAATATTAGCTGGAGCCACAAGTCGATATGCAAATGTCTTGAGACGCGGATCTGGAGTCAGAACGGAAACGAGTTTCTTATCAGAAAAGCTAAGCTGCGGCAATTCAGAAGATGGTGAGTTCGGCAGAGTTTTACTAAAAACAGCCGAAACCTGTAGCTCATCTCCGACATCCGACAAATGCAACTGAAATGCAAAAAATGTGCTAAATGTCAAATTAGTTCGTGAATGCATCATATAGCATCGTATTTATGACCTCCCCTGCAATTCATAGCAAAATTCTGGTGGGTAATTCACCTGCATCTTTTCAAGTGCCGCTTGAAGATCTTTCTCTATTCATGGGTGTGTCACGCTAAGAGTGCTTCCGAATAGCTCTGCTGTGAGACACAAGTGAAGCATTTAATTTAGCAACTTAATTAATAGCAACTTAAGACTCAACATCATGTTATTTAACTAAGTAATCCTCACTAGCCCAAGACAAACGCTCATACTTTACAACAGCCATGGCCATGCATACGGTGGCCAAGTGTAGTAATATAGCATATTATTCGGAGAACAGAATCAAAAACTCTTTCTTCAAATATCAGAGCATGCTATTTAAATCATCATAATTAAAGATTTTTCCTCGTCACCTTCTTGCGGAGTTTGTACTTTTCTAGGCTGGAGATGAGCTGAGATGTTACGCTAGAATCGCATTCAAGCAGAACAGTTGGCTCGTTTGACTCCAACTTGTAAAGTAAGACATCGTAAAGAACTCGACCCTAGAGAAAGAACAACAGTACAACATCACTTCTCGAGAAATCTGCTTTAACTTTACATGTGGTTCTAGACACAAGTCTAATGTCTGAACAGAAATCAGAATATGATCTACAGAGTAGTTGATCACTGAGGAAACAAGTCTCTATCCCTACAACTATACCCAGAAATGCTGAAATATCAGATCTTTCGCTAGAAAATTAAACAAAAAGCTTGTGGTAAGTGAAATCTGCTTAAATGTTTTCTCTCCAAAGTGCCCTTTACATTAATCAAGCAACATAAATGTCACCTTAACACGTTCACCGCCCAGTACGAGATATCTCGTACCGGATTCAGTCATTTAACATGGCGTGTAGGCGGTGAACGTGTTAACATTAGTCAACAACAACAAAAAAAGATGTCAAATAAGGTAATTACGGCTTATTAGAGCAAGACAGATGCACACACCTAAAACAATTGTTAAATCTGGATTACAGAAACTGACTCATGATTCACGATACCTGGACATTGAGAATCATCGAATAGAGGGCATCTGAACCGTTAGAATCTTCTAAACGACGGACATCATTCGTAATTAGTCCTTGTAAGAAGACGAACACATCTCGGCCAGTCATTTTCACCAGACGTCGGTGACTAAGCCGTTCACAGAAAAGTTCTGAGGTAGAGGAGGAGGCGGCACATCCAGAAGCACTGAATGACCTTATCTGCCGGCAGAATGAAGTTGAACATCGTTGAATCAATGACAGAGTTTTACAGGTTTTGCTTGACATTGTTGATGAGTAATTGGAGCGACATAACGAGTAAATGGGGTTTCTCCAGCAGAAATGATTCGATTGACTCGGTAGATTATTGCGACAGCATCTCATCAGAAATAACGACAGAGATCCTGGCAGCATGCTGGACCTTCACCGTAGATCAATTTCTGGATCAAATTTAACACAAATGCAAAAAAATGCTAATTTCATCTTACCAAAACCAGGCGTTTATGCTAAGAAGCAGAAAAACAACAAAGTGAAATACAACAAAGACCTAAATATAAAGAATGAGGGCACAAATCATGAAGATTGAAGGCAGTACCTCGACAGACCTTACCAAAAACATGTCAAGGTCGGGTCACTCACTGATATTAAACTAACAATATCTTGCACATGAAGGACAGAAATCACGCTTGGCCGACTACATTTAAATATTCATCCACAATTAGGCAGGTATATTGAAGCTCATCATCTATCTATGTGTAAGTGCGTACATGACAAAATTTAATATCCAGATTTGCACAAAATGTAAACATGCCATTGAGCGATAATATGGTGTACCAATGGAAAAAGTTTCAAACACAAACTACATAGAATATAATTAAAGAAAGAAATCCATATACAATATCAACCTTTGTAAATAATAAATCAGTAAATTAAAGCAAAGTAGACCGAAATAGCAAACTTCTTAATTGAAAATACGCGAACCTAAATCTGGTAATGCTACATTCCATTACAAAACGAAACACATTTTTAAATTTTTTAACGTCATCGAGTGATTCGAGTTTAGAGACTTTTGAGTGAATAAGATAATAATTTTTTTATTTTATTTATTGAAACAGTTGACAGTCAGCAACCGGTTACAGTGTATATTTATGCAACTGAAACAATTCACAAGAACGCAAATTACAGAAGACATAAATCTTAACTAATATAACTACTAACAGACAACCTACAACCATGGCGCTAATAGTAAAGATCGAAGAGGATGGAAGAAGATTATTCATGATGCGGCCAACCCTCGTCACGTGGACGACTGAGGAAGAAGAAATAGCAGCCTACAACGCATAATAATAATAATATTTTCTTTTAATATCTCAATCTGACACACCGCAGAACGATCACAAGTACATGTTATACGAAATACGGCCCACTGTAGCACGACACGCAGATCGGCTTTACAGCAGTGGGTTCGGTAACTTAACTAATGGCCTAAGAACTGGATCACTTCTGGACGGCCAAGCCAGAAGTGGGAGGGGCCATCTTTATTTTTAGCAGAACCCGAGTCAAGCAACACATCAGCAAAGCGCCTGCGGCAGCTAACAGAAAATTCAAATAAATTTTTGCCCTGAGCGGGGCTTGAACCCGGGTCCGCGCGGCTGACTCTCAGTTTAACGACCAGCGCTCTCACCACTGAGCTACGGGACCCCAATGGCGTAAGACGGGAATAAAAAAAACAGCCTGGAATGGACTTCCTTCTTACACCATGCTACAAAGCTCGTCCGCCCTATGGGGCGCGATCTCGGTACCTCTCGCCCTCCATGCCAGCGTGTTAATTATTTTTATAGCCTATATAAGGTCGTTGCTCTATCGGGTCCCCCAAATTATTTTCCTGATAAAATCATCAACTATGCCCATTTGACACATTTGGCGCTGGTACTGGTTGAAGTCAAGCTATCAACGATGTACAAATTAATGAAGGTGGCGCACTTTAAATCAGCGAAGTTGATTTCGATTCCCGAAGCCCCCGTAGGGTAGATGTGCTTTGCCGCCGGGTGTCTATTCTGTTAGTAGTTAAAATTGATGCTAATTAACTGTATAATTATTGTAATATTTCTTAACAAAAACTTATATGTGATAGTTTTTGAACTCTTTTCTTCCACCCTATAATTTTGCAGAAAAAGATAGTTTTGTCAACTTTTCATTTTCTTCTTCATGCAATAAGTTGCGATGCGTCAACTTAATTTTCTTAAAGAAATATTTAAAAGCGCTATAAAAGATTCTAATAGCGCTATAAAAGATTTTGAATAAAGACGCTGGATATTAGTCGGACCCCGCAAAGTTAGTTGTTGTTTTTGGCTCGAATTTTGATTTGAGCAAAGTCAAATCGCTGAAAAATAACAATACTTAAAATTTCTGCACGCGTATCAGACTATTTAATAGTTAATAATTTTAAACTTTTTTTCGGTATTCGATGGGATGTAGCACGAATCATTGCGGTGATTTTATTTTATATACATGAATTTATTATTATGGCGCTTCTTCACGAGAGATACTAGGCTACTACTGGTATAACATAATATTTCCAATGGAATAAAAACATGGTATGATTATATCCGTTGCCTGGTTATATCGTTGCTTGAGGATTTTTACCGGAATTTATGAAGAGGGGTGATTATGTCTGTCTGCCGATTATAGGACAGTAGTGGTCAATCATAGCCATCTCTCTAACCTATGCCTCTAACTTGTCATTGTGTAACGATAAATTTTTATATTACCTTAAAGTGTGAGATTCCTCCATACCTGCTGCACAAAATGACCATGACCCTATTCATTTAGCAAGTTGATGGAATGTATAAAAATCAAATAGAGATGTAAAATGCTTGTGTTACTATGCAAACTCTTGAAGGAGCTAACGGAATAATGATGCAGAGGTTTTTTTTATCCACTTAAGTCTACCAAGTGCATGCTGCAGAACCTTTATACTTTCGTAAATGAAAATGAACTGCATATACAGCGTCTGCGGGGCTTCCTGCATATCTTTTGGACGGACTTCAGTCGGTACTTAATGCCGCGGCGAAGCCCATAATTTGTAATAGGGGAAAATACGATCATGTTACACCACTCCTACGTGATGTCCTGCATTGGCTGCCTGTCCCGTTCTGAATTGAGTTCAAGCTCAGTTTGCTGATCTACAAATCGCTTCGTGGGACAGCGCCTGAATACATCCGTGACTACTGTTCTGAGACCCATTCCTCTGCTTCTGGACTGCGACTTAAGTTGCATGGAAAGACCAGCCTTCGTGTACGGAGGATGAGGACATGCTTCGGCGACCACGCGTTCCCGGTTACTGGTCCCAGATGTTGGAACAGTCTTCAGCCGGACATTAGATTGGCCGCCTTAGTGGACTCTTTCAAATCAAAGCCTAGGTCTGATCTGTTTGCTAAGGCCTATCCCCTGCAGTTAGCCATTTGTGAGTTGCTCTTGTAGTGGTATGGCTGTGTTACGGCACCATATTAATTGTCATTATATATATTATATATACTCTCACATATAATAGGAGGCAAAACTGGCCAAGAACATTAAGATTATTAACTGATTTTCTTTGCTTGAAACACCGGAACTAGGCAGTAAACCTCTTTCACCTGCTTTGTATCATGGATTTCTTATAATCATGTTTGTTTTTAGGATTTCTGACTGACAGCAGATGGCTCTGCAGACTATACTGAAGAATATCTGCTCTTTCCTGGAAATCCTTGATGCCTCTCGTTCGTCACAGGTGGCGCTCTGGGATGAAACATCGTTACGCAACGCTTTTGAATGGGCAGCTTATTGTCAACAGGTCTTATTTTCTCTTGGAAGAAATCATCTCTTTTCACAGGAGTTCATTTTTAGAATTCAGACCAATTGAGTCTTTTAGATATATGGCAGCACTGAGCTCTCCAACAGAGCCAGTGAGGATGATTAATATTCATATTTAATACACTGATTAACTGACCATTGTCTTGCTTGGCCTAAGAGAATTTCTATGATCTCAAAGATATCAGCAGAGGCGGTACTGCCTGTTGTACTTGGCGTACATCTTTTGTCATACCACTTTTTAGGTTGTACGGCAACAACATACTTTTGCCATACCACTTTTTGTATGCTTAAAACTAGAAAGTGGTTTTGATTCATTCTAACATCTGGGTTGAGTTACCAGATATTGCACAAACCACACGGTATATGCAAAAAGCATGATCTGTTGGGGTTCGCCCCAGACCCTGTAACTTCCCCGTTTTGCCGTGCATTTTGGATGCTGATGATGAAAATGGTAGTAAGATGACTTATATCTTCATCTGCACCACTTGAATTATAGTTACGGTAACTATGCTGATGATGCCTGTTGTCTAATTTTATAAGGTCACAATGCCTGTTGTCTTATATTGTCTGTTCATTTTTTTACTTGGTCTTTTTATCCTAATCGAACAGATCTACACTCAGTCGAAGGGGAAGTCATACAGCGTACACCTCGACCAGGAAGTAAGAAGAATCGGCGAGATGCTGATGATGCAGCAGAAGACAGCGAAATATAGCAACTCGTCACCAGCCACTGAAATTGGACTCGAGATGCTCGAGCAAAGCTCCCGTCTTCTCGTTGCAGTAAGAGCTGTGTTCTGAATCAAACCTTGGTTTAAGGTTTTTTTTTTAAATATCCATTTTTCGGTTATTCAAAACTTCAGTCTGGTAAAATGCAGCCTGTTACATTTAATAAATGTTGCAAGGGTTTTATGTGCATGATCAGATCTTCTGTGCCACAGATCATGAATATAAATGATATAAATGATTTTGATGTTTGTTATAGAATTTGGTGCAAATTTTTTGAAATAATACTTTAGAGATGAAATTGCAATTGCCTTTGTCCAGAAAAGAGAAGCCACGAACCTGAAGACACAACAGCGCATGACGACAGGAAAGGGAAGGTGGAGGGAATAGCCGATGAAGTTATTTTTTCTTATCTTAAGTTGCAGCTCCCTGTGGGTCTCTATTGTATGGCCATGCTGCAGGACCTGTGGGTGCTACCAAAAAGTGTGTCCGTCAGAATTCAGATTTAAGTTGCATGAGTAATAAGTGCTTTAACCCATCACGGACGGGATGGCACTTCAAACTACCATCTAAGTAGTTTTTATCGTTATTATGGAAATGAAACAAATGAAACAAAAATGAAAATCATATATATGATTTTATATATATATATATATATATGATTATATATATATAAAAATGTATAGGAGACCATGTATGTTAATTAGTGACGTGTTGTTTGGTTTTCACTTGCTTGTATGAGTCATCTTAGTACACGCTTGTGATGAAAGTGTTAATAAAGAAAGATCATGCTGCTTCACTGACTTGGAAGGACAGCATTTTAAAGCACATTGCACTTTAAATATCACTGTTTTAAAGTCGTCGTCGTCTTCGGTGCTCTGTTTGCTACTCCAAACATTGGCGGCATCATGAAAATCTTTCTTCAGAGATCCTTCTGTTGTGTTGCTCGCACCACCTGTTCCATCGACAGTCCCGTCCATTCCATCACGTCATCCATCCACATTCTTCTCTTCCTCTTGGTCCATCAGTTTCTTTTTCAAGGCAGTTTGTTGTTTTCCTCATTATATGGCCGAAATACTGTAATTACCTTTTAACTAAAGTAAAGCTTGAAAATTAAAGATTGTTTATTTTGCAATGCTCAGAAGAATTGATTAATTTGTGTTAGAGTCTGCTCCAGAATGTCCACCTGAAGCGAGAGACTCTGGCCATGCTTATCTCAGATGCTTTGCCTGGAGTGACTGTAACTCATGTCATCACGGTATGCATTGAAATTGTTGAACTGCACGACCATCAGTTGATCAAAATTTGACAATTAAATCAAAATTTAGATGACATCGATCAAGATTCCTACTCAGATGCCATTATGACCACTGTCAAGCAGTACATTTATTTATTCTTTACCCTTTACTAACCAAAGTGTTGTAAATGGTTTGGAAAATCCTGTACCCCCTGTTGGTATTTAAAGGGTTAAGTGGCAGATGGCTGGCTATTTGGTTCAGTTGGATTTGTTTGTCACGTCATTTGTTCTTCGTTTCTGTGGTATAACTTTACAAAATACTACTGTTTTAGGATATATCTATTTCAGTATTGTCTAAAACAGCGGTTCCAAACCCGTGGCCTGCGGGCCAAAAGTGGCCCGCCTGGCCTACAAAAATGGCCCGCAGCATCTCAATGAACTAAGAAAACTACCGGTATATGTGAAAATTGACAATATGATAGAAAATATAATTCTTTTTTATTACAAATTATTTTATTTGGACGCTAATAAATCACATCAAACATTCTATTTTGATTAAATTATAACAATTTTATACGCCTTTAGTTAATTAAATTTTAGCCTTGTGGCCCCCTAATGTCCTTCAACTAAGAAAAGTGGCGCTTGTGTCCTCTACCTTAGAAAAAGTGGCCCGACAGTCAAAAAAGGTTGGGAACCACTGGTCTAAAACATCGTTGTTGTCATTATCCTGCTATCATCTCTGTTGGCTATTCAGCAAATACATTTTAAAAATTTTTTGTTTAGAAGTAGCTCTTGGTGTAAGTGTTATCTGGTTATATATTTGACACAAATTTTGTTTAGAAGTAGCTCTCGGTGTAAGCGTCATCTGGTTTTAATTATTGATGATGTAGGAATGCAGTCGTCGGATCCAGTCGAAGGCCGTGTTTCAATTGCTGGCGGCCATTAGCAACGATCTTGTTCATCAATCAGCAAATGGATCCTCTGCCTGTGATTTTGATCCTTTGTCTCAATCGAAGACAATGGATTCATTCGGTTTTTCGTCTTCTGCGTCCAATCTGCAGAACTGTGGGGATCTGACAGTGTTGTGCCTGTCACAGTTACTGCTTCGCTTCCTGAGAAATGTTCTGCAAGCAGATGCTCAAGTCTCAGAAAGAAATGAGTTAGTTCATCTGCATTCTCTCTGTGTTGTCTTTGTCTCTGTCTGTCTGTCTGTGTCTTTGTTTCTCTCTATCTGTATTGTCTTTTTGGAAAAATGAAATGCTCCTTCAGTGAGTTGATGACTGGAACCTGTATTTCACTGTGTTTTGTCATCTATTTTCATGCGGTAGACTATTTTGTGAGGATTTGTTGTATAGTTTTGTTGCAACCTATTGAATTGCTTTTATTAAAAACTTTAAGATTTTTTTATAAATGAGGTTTTCGTTACTGGAGAAGAAATGGTTGGAGTCAAATGTCTAAAGTTGATAGATTTGTGCTTACTTGATCACAGAATTTGTGTGCAGGTGGTGGTTTTTAGTTTTACATTTTTCTTTTGGCTTACCTTAGGATTCGGTCAAGGTATTCTGGTGATTAGTCGTTTTCCAATTTTCTGCTTTTTGATTTCAAGGATACAGTCAATGCTTATGGAGAAGTTTGGCCAGACAGATCTAGGTCAGGTAAGGGATGGTTTAATATCAATGTTCTAAAATCAAGGACAGGTGACAGATGGCTCATCATTGTTCACTGGTGCGTGGTTTTGAGTCGTATTGATCAGTTTGGACTTTGACTGTATTTGATCACGAGCTGCTTCTTTGTTTCCGTGTTTGTGTTTTGCACTAAATAGCTTTTGGTATATGATGAATTTAACTGATGACATGTTTAATTTCCTTTGTGCACATGAATTACGTTTGCTCTCTTCAACTGTTGGCTTTTACAGCTGGGTTTGTTAAAAAAAATTATTTTGCAATAAGCACTAAATTGCAGAAGATTTGACTCTGGTTATGTTCTGTTAAGGTTGTCTTGATGACATCGTTTCTGAATCTGAAGTCATCTGGCATTCGTTCTGTCGATTCTTGCGTGATAAACGTCTTAGAAGAATGCCTTAAGTTGCTGGTGAACCAAAACGATGCAAGGTTCTTTAATCATCTGCTTACTCAAATCGTTCTTGATTTTATTGCGATTTACAATCTGTTAATCTGTTTGATTGACCACTGATTTGCAGAAGTGTTGCAGCGGCTGGACTTTTGGAAGGAGGCGCTAGCTGTTGTGTGAATAATACTTCCTTACTCTGCAATCTCCTCTGCTCCATAGCAGATAGTTGTGACCGTGATGTGTATGAATCTTCTTGATGCATTCGCTCTCTATGCCTCAGTATAAGTTCTGATTCATCATCAGGACTCGATTCCTTATTGAATCACATGTACTCCAAGACTAAGCTACTCTTTCTAAATGCTGGCAACTGGAGTTCGGAAACAAGATGTGTATAACAAACAGAAAACTTTTCCGTATACTATCGACCTTGTTGCCTTTGAATAGCATATGTTGTAAATCGCATAAATTAATTGTTCTGCTTTCAGGACTGAGTTTTTTTAAGATCACAAATGCTCCGAGAGACTCACTGGATTATTTCTCTTTCTGTCTTTCAGTTTCATTTCTTCTTTGCTTCTGATCAACGTTTGCAATCAGTCATTTCAAGTCTACAGCCATTTCGTCAAACATCTTGTTAGGTAAGGCTGAGCCTTTATTACTTCTGATACACTTGATACAGTGAATTTTGATTTAATTCATTAATTCATTTCGAGAATTGTTATAGAGTGCTTTCAAGAAGACCATTCGGTGGTGCTCCCAGTCCAACCACGATAATGCAGAAAGTTTTAAGGGGCCGGTAAAACACTGATGAGTCAACCCTATGATGTTCTGGTCATGGCAACCATATGAGTTATTCTTTGCCATCCTGCTAACTACTCTAACAATCATTCTGGTTTCTCAATCTTCCATCACCAGTCACTTCTTCGCCTGAGATGAGGCTCTGTTTAACTGTGCTTCTGCTGGAATGTTCGAAGTTAAGACTCAATTTTTAATGTGAATGCTGCTGCAGGTGCTGCGAAAAATTGAGACCTGTTTACGGAACGTACCCAGTTTCTCACCCACATCAGTTGGTGACATGGAGGTAATGCTGTGTGCTTGCATCTTCTGTCAGTCAGGGAGCTCAAAATGTATGCAGGGAGAGGGAGGGGAGTCACCGGATTCAGGCAATTTGTGTATGGCGGGGCAGGGGGGTCTTGGCAAACTGTGCATACACAAAATAAATTTCTAATTATGACGCCCACATTAGTATATTTATAACTCTGTATTATCCTAATATCATATATTCGTCAGATGGCTTTTGATTGCATTATAATCAAATTCTGTTTAGGTCTAAACAGTAGACCATGGCAGTTAAAAATATTTGTTAGCTGCTTAGCAGAAGTAAATACGGTTAAATAACATTGTTGTATGGATGTCTTTAGCTAATTAACTTTTGTAAGGGGACATAGAGATGCTTATTTGTACGTACGCATAGATAGGGGACCCATAAAATATATGATTTGCAACTGGAGGGGGTCGAAAATACAATTTTTGCTTACATGTATGGATTTTTTAGCAGCAAGTGTTTTTCATTTAAATGTCACTATATTGCAAGCGAATTTCATTGTTAGTCAACTTATGATGCAGATTTTGAATGGGATATATTCAAACTTAAGATGTACGTACTCTAAATCAGACAATAACGCTATAAATTCTAGGTTTTGCTTATATTTTTGTGTGTCTCGTATGTACAACGAGGCATTAATCGACTAATGAGTTCTGATCAAATCTTCTCGTTGTTTTCAATAACTGCAGACGTTAAACCTCCAGATTACAGATTTAGGTTGGTCGTTTTGGGTGCAATCTCTTGAGTTTTTCTTTAATTTCAGGCCGCATCCAGCACCCTCTAACAATTGGTGTTTGGGATATAAAGAAGCAAAGCATTGCTTTGCGCTACTTCTCAGCAGAGGCTCACATCAGGTGATCACTGCAACTCACCGTCTGCTGCGGTTGCTCGCTGGACGCCAGGAGACTAGCGCCATCTGGACGACACTTCTGAGCGATCTACACTCGATGAATGTCGTCTGTTCGTAGTTGACTCTTGGTTTGGGATCTCAATTTTTTTTGGTATATATAGATTTATATAACGTCTTATGCAGAATGACTATGTTAATATGGGACCCGTCATGACGAAATGAGTCGCTAGGCCATTTTTGAGTATTTTGAGTTATGTATTCCATGTTAAATTACCTTCAAAATGAGCTATTATGCAACAAAATCGACCAAGTGCTTGTTGAGTTATAAATTTTTAACCGATCGACCTGCCTAACAGAAAATGTTGGGAAACGCGATTTTTCTGAATTTTTTATGTAGGTCTTAAATCTTATTGGTCATTTAATCTGCACCAATAGCATGTTAAAAACAGCAAAATGAAGTCAGTTTTAATATTTTATTGAGACATTATATAATGTAGATTCCAAAAATGGGAAAATCAGTAATTTGAAGGGTGAACACCTTTAAAAGCGATTTGCAGCGTTCTGCATTGTGCGACTTCCGACTCATTTCGTCATGACCGGTCACTTATGTTAGCCAAGCGAAATGACGCATGCTGTTCTGTTTACACTTTCACAATTCTCCATTAATGTATTCGTTTTTTGTGGCATGAAGTCGTTATCAAAGTGTTCACCTTCTAGTTTTTAACCGTCTCTCTAGATGGATATATACTGGATGGGAAAAACTGCTTGATGAGTAGTACTTTTGTGGAGTTTGTTATTGCTGAAATTGTGATGAATCTATCACCTGAAATAATTATTGGGATCCGTTCTCCAGGCAAGTTCCTTTCCAGAAATGTTTACTGGTAGCATTTAGTTCAGACTGTTGAAATGAACAGAGGAAAGTTTATATAAATGGATAGTTAATTAAAATACGGACTAGGGGCTGAAGGTTATGGCTAATGCGGATGTTTGCGCAGAAATTTGCGTGATTAAATAATTAAACTGTCTTCAGTCAGCAGTACAGCGTCTGCCATAAATAAATTCGGACAGCCTAAATTTCGTGGGATCCAATTAAGCATCTCATTGATTGATGAACATGGCAGTTTATAATTGACACACCACGTGACATATTTAGCCTAAAAGATCAACTTGGTATACCTACATGTATGTATTCTGCTGAAGTGCTTAATTATGGCTGTAAAAAACGGAGTTGTTAGGTACTAGGTTCTGATCCTTAATTAAGTCAACTTAGTCAAGGGCATGGGTTACTGTACTTGATTAGAAGTTGCAGTATGGAGTACTAAATTTAAATACATTTGCATGCAGGAAAATAATTCTGCTGTGTATATAAATTTTTTTCTTTTTCTTGGTTTCAAACAACAAGCATATCCCATAATTCCATGCCCTTGAAGTTTGCCTATTCAGTCGATTTGCACTGCATTTATACAAAAGTAAGTTTAATAGTTTTTCTGCGGACATTTTATGCTAGTTAACTCTGCTGCGATGCTATTTTGAGGAACCTGTATGCTCTGAAGTATCGGGCTGTATCTCTCTATCTGTTTGTCAAGAGCAGGCCATATCTTGAGTGTAGACATAATATTATGTTGCCTGCACACCCACGTTCCTGACACCTAGCACGTCATTTCGATTGTGAAAAACTTAGGCGTTGACTCAACTGTAATATACATGTATTACTGACACATTTTATAATTGTATCCTGATGAGCAAAGGATGATCATAGATCCTCTATGAGTTTGACAACCATTCAATCATTTAACCATCTCTGCAACTAAGAGATTAATTGTCACGCTAAACGGGTAATTGGATTCTTAATGGATTCTCAGTGCAATGGCTGACAAGAAGTGGCTGAAAACTTTTACTTGCTTTTAGTTGGGGGGCAATAGGTCAATCCATGGCATCCTTTAAGGTACTATTGATTGGATAGCAGGGTTAAGGAGGAGGAGGAAAAGGATTAGATTAGGAAGAGGAGGATTATGATGAGAAGAATAGGATATTGGAGGATGAAGAGGATTAAGATGGATAGAAGGAGAATGATAGGAAGCAACTGAGGTTTGTAAGGAAGAGGAACGGTACAAGAAGTATGAATGGAATTTAGAGGAAGAAGAAAGGAATCTGATGAGAGGGAATAATGCGAGGAATAGAAGGAGGAGGAACTTTTTTTCTTTATGTTCAAATTTAAAAAGTCTTAGACTTGACGTTAACAAAGTAATGAGACTCGAGATCGATTGTGTTTATTGGAATGATATAAATCAAGTAAACTAACAAATATAAAAACAATTAAAACAAAGGAATGCCGTTCGTTAAATTACATAAAACTTATGTCCGAAGAGTTGTGTATGTTTAAGTGTACGATACCGGGGTACATTTATGTATGAGGTAGGCCTATATTATTGTTATGTATGTATGAATGTGCTTATTTTTATGTGTTATTTGTCTGCATGTATGAGTGTGTTTTCGTATATTTGTGTATGTATCTCGTTATGATTATATTATATATATAATTATGCATATATACGTGATATATAGATTATATATATTTATGCATATATACGTGATAGACCTATATATCACAAAAGGGAATGCTGTTAATGTTTTCCGTATTTGTTATGAGCCAGAGACTAAAAACTTCTCTTCAGTTTGAATGAGAAACAAGGCACTAAATGTCTTTCTGTATAAAAAAAATAAGCTACATCTTCAGGCTCTGACCCCCTCCCCCACTCCCACACACCACCAGCGATAGCCTGTCGCTGCTAGCCCACTATCCCATCTGCCCGTTATTAACCCAGCGACTTACTGATCCAGTACGTCGTTGACCTCTGACTAAATGACCTATTGACCAAATTGCCCATTTAACCCAGTGACCCAATTAAAATGTATAGCTCCAGAGTGGTTGCGTTTGTTGGGATACAATGGAATGCAGAAGTGGTAGGCTGGAAGATTGATATTATTGAACGTCGCTGGGCAGTAGGCTTAAAGTTATTCGGAGATTATACAAGCACCGCCGCACTTCTTCAGCGGCTTATCCTCTTAAACTGCTTACGCACTTCTTTCTCATTCAGAAGTCAACAAATGCGTTTCGAGTCGTGGAATTTGAAATAGATCAGAATTTGCCTAAAACCGCAGCCGGACACGTGACCCTCCTACTTCGACCAGCACACACATTAATAGCACTCGGAAAGCAGGAGTGAATGAAATTGACCGGTGATGATGATGATGATGACGATGATGATGATGATGATGATGATGCTGATGAGAACTAATAAAGAAAATCCGAGTACAGCGTATATTTTCAGTCAGAGGCAAACAAATCCGGATCCAGTATTTGTGAATTGTGACAGACTTTGGTGAGATAAGGAACGATTAATTCGGCGGAAGTAGGCCTAGGGGTTGCTGGGCTCCAGTTCACGGATCCAAACTATGTAGGCTAGCCTACCATCTGCCAGAGGCACTCTGGCTGACGTCGCTAAGGAAGGCGCTAAACGAGCCAAATATTTACTAGATATCCAGACAACTGTAAGGCAGCGGTTGGTGGGAACACAGAGGCGTTAAGTTCTGCTGGTAATGGTGTTGGAAATACTGTTGGAGTCGGAGGAGGAGATGGGAGAAGAGGAGGAGGACGTGGAGGCGGATACAGTGACGAGCTGTGCGTAGTTCTTCCAGTTCTCAGCCTTTGGTCCGAATTGGTAGACGAGTCTTCTGCCAGCCACTCGGTGCATTATGCCACGGGCATAGTAGTGTCTGCGACAACAACAACAGCAAACAACACAACTTAGTCCATCATAAAGAGAAGTATTGTATAATATATTACTTACTAGCTGCATGGGTACCCGGCGTTGCCCGGGAAATTTAGGATTCGCCCCGCTCCCGGCCAATTCCTTACTTTCCCACCCTCACCCGGCTCCCCAACCGCCCGCTACCCACCCCACCCCTAAGCCACCCCACCCCACTGCGCGCCCACTCCACCTCCACCCACCCCACTCAACTTTTCAGGTGAATAAAGTGAAAGTATGGCAACGGAATGGAAATTTATAGCGAAAATTAGGGTTTTGGCCCCCACCCTGGCTCCCATGGTGGTAGAGATTCGCCAACCCCCCAGGGGGTGTCCCATGCCCCACATCGACACAGTAGTGAAGGTTTGGAGTGATAAGCTCAAAAACTGTGAAATTGGATCCCGGTCAAACAGACACACACACACACACACACACACACACACACACACACACAGAATATAATTATATATCCCAGTATATAATATATATAATATTATATATACATATAACGGAATCAATTGCATTGACCATAAAAGCACAAAAGCAAGATATGATGGTGGTGGTGGTGGTGGCGGTGGCGGTGACGATGATGATGATGATGATGATGATGATGATGATGATGATGATGATGATGATGATGATGATGATGATGATGATGATGACGTCGATGACGACGATGAAGGTGACGACGACGGTGGCGATGACGATAATGATGATGACGACGATATGTCATCATGACATACCTCATGGCTCTGGCAAAGTATTCGTAGGACATGTTGCTTCGGTTCTTCTTCGCCCCCCACAGCTGGGCCACTTTCTTCGATTGGATAAAGCGGAAGATACCGAGGTCCTTGTTCTCCCACTGGATGTAGTGCGGGTTGTACTTCGGGTTGCCAAGCGTCTCCAACAGGAAGTACCACAGCTGGTCCTTTCGCCTTCGAACGCGTCCTTTGCAATATCACAACAATACTCATTCATTCATTCGCTTCAGGAATTTACTCAGAGGCGCTCCCAGTGCAACAACAAAAAAGATTTTAAGGAGCCTGTATGTAGAACATTATATATTATACTATAATTAGGCTATAGGCCTATGTAGGCTATGTATAAAGCCTATCTATACGAGACTTCTATGAATTTTGTCATCTTAAGTGTGTTCAGCTTACTGATGAATCCGCACGGGTAGGGTATTTAGGTCTATAATTTTTGCAGACAGACGTTCTAAGTTATAACTCAACGCAGCGCTTGTGAATAACCTGGTGCCCTGCGCTTGGCTTTCCAGTGACGCTTTAGAAGTGTTGAGATTACCATTAACGACTATAGCAGTGCTACACTCTTGGCTGTGCAGTAGCATAGGATAATACTGCTTACTTGGAGCAGCGGCTGGCGTCTTTGCTGACGTGTAGATCGTTAGTGGTATCTTATCTGTAAGAAAACAGAGCAGCCCAGAATGAACAAAGGAATCGACTTTGAAGCCTATAGAATTTCCATAACTGTCGCATACAGAAAATGAGGGGAAGTGCTAATAGTAGGCCTAGGTCTACAGGTCTAATACCTTAAAATTAATTATACTTTATCTAACTTGCACGTCTAACTGTCACTGGTTTGAATTAAATGCTATCTCACCTTGTCTTAACTTGCCTGGCCTTGATTTAGGCCTATCATGCTTTGCCTGTAGTGCCTTCAATCATTCAAAAAATTATAGGCCTATAGCCTACAGCGGCCCTTCAAGAAGCTTCAAGGGCTACTCAGATGCGCTCCCACTGCAACTCCAGCTCTGCTCGGGCGAGAAGTTACCAAAGCAATGTAAGCATTCGGATGGTCTCAGTGCTGTACTCAGAACTTTTGAGTGATTAGGCCTATACGCTGCTGCCAAAAAAATCGACTTTTTGGGCCAAAAATTCTGAAATGTTTTTTAGTCATTGGAGTTTCTGGCGACTTTTTTAACCCTCATCCGAACAAGCTAAAATGCAACTTAACTTGAACAAGGGGGGGTCTGGCCAGACCCCCCGTTTTGATGTGGGTTTTCCATAGGAAATAGAAATTTTTATATACCAATTTTGTAAGATGATATCAGTGTAACTCAAAACAACAATGTACCAGTCTCTTTATGCAATATAAATCATTTTTATGATGAATTTGAAATTAAATGCTTAATTGCACTAATTGTGACGATTTGTCATACATGTTCATCGACGCAATAGTTGGCTATTTATAACATTTGGAAATCAAAATAAAGAAACCATAATTTTAGCAAAATTAGTTCTGAATGCTCTTATGATCAGAGTCAGCATGACTGTTTTCTAGAAAATATCTATAAAAAATAATGGAATGGGACCAAACATAAAATGTAAAAATGTATCACACATAGTCCGTTAGCTGTTGCTTTCGGGTTTGTATGTCGAATGATGATGCCTTTCATCTCGGCTGTTATAAAACTGTCAAAAACTATCTTGAATATTCTCAAAGTGTCCGTAAAATTTTTATTCCACATCTTCTGTTACTGCATTGTGCAACGGAGCACGTTCAATTGGCAATGCTTTTGAGTGCCAAAAAATATCCGTATCTTTACTTGTATTTAGCCTATAATTTAGGTCTCTCGGCTTCATCAGTATAAGCAATTTTGTCATCATTATCTTCACTACCATGTCTTGTCTCATCGTCGTGTTTATCATTATTTTCAATTCCATATTGTTTTCATCAGAAGAAACACCTGAATGTTGTTCGTCAGGTATTGGCATCTCTTCATGTCCACATTCTTTATAGTTGTTCTCACTGTCCAAACTGTCATCATTGTAGTCTCGGTCAGTATCATCCTCAGAACTTCCATATCACTAAACCGATTTGGTCGTTTAGATGTGCTAATTGTAGCTCGGTAATATAGGAACAAAGTCATAAAAGCAATCTGAGAAAATATCACTCCTAAAAAAGTTATGCAGCAAATATATGAAGGGGGGTCTGGCCAGACCCCCCCCCCCTTGTTCGGATGAGGGTTAAGTCATCGAAGAGTTTTTCGTTATTTTTCACCCAGAAAACCCTTTAAAACAGCGTAAAACGCTTTATACTTTCATGATTTTTTGCCTTCGTAATTCGCGATTTTTGCCTGCGTATACCCACTTGGTCTTACTGAGGTGGGTAGGCCTATACGCTGTATACCCGCGTGTACCCTCGCTTTTTGAGGTGAATATGCGCTGTCATTTTTTCCCGGAGGTGAGTATGCGCCGTATACCCGCGTGTACCCTTGAGTGCAGCCCTGGATGGTCTAAGTTTATCTAAACTTAAATAGCATGACCTTAAAATGGTGCCATAATTATTTTAAATTAGATCGTTCATCGACAGCCACGAAGGTTGACCTGATGACATCGTGAAGAAGCGATGCAGTAATTAATCTATTAAGCATATGGATGCTTCACGGGAATTTTAACTGTGAGCGCTTATGGGCGCCCGCACATTAGGGACAAGAGGGTACTTCCCCCCCAGGGGGGAAGCGACACATATTTGTTACTAGGTCTACTCTTGTTTGGTTTTTGAAAATTTCTTCGTACTAAAGCACAAGACATGATACTAATGGTACTAATGATAATAATGATAATAATGATACTAAGGACACTATAGTGATACTAATGACACTAATGATACTAATGATACTAATAATAGGCACTACACAAAGTGAAACAGAGAAAGTTAGGCTAAGACACTTCCATGAAAAATACCCAAATAGGCCTACCCATGTTCTTAATTAATAATTAATTTCCTGTTTTGAAATTTTCGAGCTCTTGCAAAAGAATAAAATAAACCCGGGACCATCGTGTTTTGCCCCCGCTTCAAAAATATCTGCGATCGTCCATGCATGGGAGGCATTGTGAGCGGGGGGTGCTGCTATTCAACGACACTGTGTCATAATCAGAGGTGATCAGTGTCGCCCTCCTTCTTGCTCCAGGCTTGGGACTGGCGCTGCCAAAGTACGAGCAATGGCGGAATTACACGGTAACGTTTCAACTTATGTATACTGTATGGGCTACATACACGGATACTATAATGCACTGACCGGATTTGTGCATTGATGCGTTCAGCTGGTTTCTTTGGCCGTAGAATGATCCTGCAGCTGCTGCTGCTGCATTTGAAGCAGTCTCTTCGTAGTCCTCCTCCTCCTCACCCTCATCATCCGTTAGCCTCTCCTGAACGACGGTCGGGATGTTCCTGTAAATCGATTCCTCCTCAAGTTCGATGAAGGACTCCTGGCGGATGTGGGTCAGTCCTGACGGACCCTGGTGGTGGTTGGATGGTAGAATGAAGGAAAGATTGGAAGGAGGGAAAATGGGAGGAGTGGGATCGGAGCGTAATTGCTGATAAATGAAAGGGTCGACTGTGGTGTGGAGATCGAATATCGGATCGGAAGAGAGTGGATGAGGTCGGTAGATGGAATTGATGTAGTCAAGTTCCGGAGGTGAGTCATATGAGTCATCAATCAAGTCTTCAACTACGAACAGAAAACATTTGCATCACCATCTTCTTCATCATCATGTTGTGGAAAATAATCACCTTCCATTATCACATAGGCCTATACCTGAATGAAATGCCATTTTATTCCAACAGTAATTTCCATTCCTATTTTATTCTCGTTGTTCCGGAAATTTTTTTACTCCAGTTTTCTTTCCGTGAAACTGATAGAATAATTATTATTGAACCAATAAAAAAATTATTATTCCTGTTCTATACCTTGGAACTAAAATAACACTGCATGGCTATAAACATGGAGGCAGAATACCGTTGCTCATTTTTATACTTCACCTGTGACCAGCAATTACCGCGGGGATTGGGGGTGTTTGTGGTTCAACCCCCAATAGTCTTTCTTAGATCCCATAATAAAGTTCTCAATGCACACCCCAGGTCCCCATTAAATCAACGTCTGACCACCCTCCGTTCATTTTTCATACTGGCCACGCTTGGATTATGCATGTCTCCTGAAGCTCCCCCTCTTGGATTTGGGTCTGGTGGGGATGTCTCTGCTTATCCTGTCTTAGCATAATTAAGTTATACCACCTTCAATATCACGTACAGCTGCATCGATTTCGTATTCAGATTAATCATGGCAGAAACTTAGACAGACGAAAGAGTCCTGACTGACAGCCAGACAGATACACGCAGACACGCGCACATACAGACACAAACACAGGCAGACACAGGCAGACACAAATACAGAGACACACACAGGCACATACAGACACAAGCACATGCAGACACACACACACAAGCACACAGAATTACACACACATACAGACACTGGCAGACACACAGATGAGGATAAAAAACAAGACGAAACGAAGCCGCCTCCCTCCCGCAAATTGAGCCTATCATCTCACACAATCGTACCTCAATCAACTATCTCTAAATTCCCCTAATGTCAACCATTCCCCCATTCGCCGAGTGCTTCGGAAATCCCCCTTTAAAAATAAGGCGTATCCCATCGTCTCACGTAGACATGCAGGGATTTCCCCCAAAGCAATTGACCTCTTTAAAGAACTTAATTGTCCAATTTGCAATTTGGCATTCACATCTTCGTTCAACAACTGATCCTATGAACCCGTATAGATGTCTACTATGCATACATTAAACACACATACCCACATATATACACATTACACATGCATAATTGTACTTGTATATGCCCATATACAAATATCATATATAGGCCAGATACATGCACATATAATAAAATGAGACCTAGGCTATACTTGTTGAATGTCGAGTCTATGCATACATTGCAAAGACCTATGGTGTTTCTTAGCAGGTTCGAACCCAAGTGTTCAATTAAAGACTAAACACGCGTTATGCTCAGTTGCTATGATCAGATTCTATAGAGGTCTATACATGTATGGCAATATAAAGAGATAAGATAAGAATATTATTTAATTGACCAATTATTATCCACATTTTGGTGTACAAACATGGTATAATAAACAAAGGCTGCATGATCCTCCTAACCCATTGCATTAATCAAAAAAGGCCTAGATGAAGTACCAAAAATACAATGTATATCATCATCAATATAATACATAATGGCAACATTATGCACATATTCATATATGCAAATATGCCACTAGATAGGCTACATATTTATCCACTGCAATAAATTCAGTGAAAATAAATAAATAAATGAATAAATAGGCCCTAAATTTAATTACTCTTAGGCCGTATGTATGGGGCCTATATACGCTTACAGTCAATATAATTATATCTCAGTTTTGTATTTTGCCCCATGCATCGAATCCTGGAGCGTTGAACAGATTACACGAAGAAGAGTTTAATAACTGATGGCTACAATGCATCCGATTGGGGGCAGGGTGGGGTGGAGTACGTGATCCAAACCAGACAGACGACCTCTGCCGTACAAATCACATCCTTCAATGGATACTACTCATATAATGGGCTAGTCACAATCTCACAATCATTCGCCTAAAGTGCCTATTTCTATAGTCTTTCCTCTGCGCATAATTATTATCGCCAGTCGGATGCATAGTATCAGACATAACAATTAGATCTATTCAGTTCCATCCGGATAAAGGGGTCAATTTGCAGTCTACAATGCTTCCTTCCTTTATATATGAGTGACCGAGTATTATACGACTGCATACATAATTATATATACATATGTATATATGTATTATGTAGGCCTAGACAGGGTTACAAATTTGCCTAACATTTGCCTATAACATAAATGTAAATGTGTGCGACTGTATGGCCTTGATCCTCGTCATATTTGTTCAACTGAACTGAATGGGTGCGACCGTGCGAGCTTTCAACCACCGCCAGTGCAGGGCGCAGCGTTTGCGTGAGGCGGCTAGGTCCGTTTGAAACGCGCTGCTCTAAAAATTTATGTTCTGGCGAAAACATTCATTCATTTGGCTGGTTGTATTATTACTTTTATCCGCTGCGTAAGACTTTTATCCAATTCTTTTATCCAGGGAAGGAGCTCTCCGTGAAAAAATGACATATATATATATATGCATATATATATAGTTGCATACATACATACATACATAAATACGTATACATACATATACATACGTATACATACGTATACATACATACATACATACATACATACATACATACATACATACATACATACATACATACATACATACATACATACATACATACATACAAACATACATACATACATACATACATACAGGCATACATGCATACATACATACATACATGCATACATACATACATACATACATACATGTACATACATACACACATAAATACATACATACATACATACATACATACATACATACATACATACATACAAACATACATACATACATACATACATACATACATACTTACATACATACATACATACATACATACATACATACATACATACATACATACATACATACATACATACATACATACATACATACATACATACATACATACATACATACATACATACATACATACATACTGTCCATACATACATACATACATACATACATACATACATACATACATACATACATACATACATACATACATACATACATACATACATACATACATACATACATACATACATACATACATACATACATACATACATACATACATACATACATACATACATACATACATACATACATACTGTCCATACATACATACATACATACATACATACATACATACTGTCCATACATACATACATACATACATACATACATACATACATACATACA
This sequence comes from Lumbricus terrestris, assembly GCA_949752735.1. Taxonomy (NCBI): domain Eukaryota; kingdom Metazoa; phylum Annelida; class Clitellata; order Crassiclitellata; family Lumbricidae; genus Lumbricus; species Lumbricus terrestris. The sequence goes on from OX457038.1 coordinate 65,486,366, forward strand.
TACATACATACATACATACATACATACATACATACATACATACATACATACATACATACATACATACATACATACATACAAACATACATACATACATACATACATACATACATATACATACGCATACATACATACATACATACATACATACATACATACATACATACATACATACATACATACATACATACATACATACATACATACATACATACATACATACATACATACATACATACATACATACATACATACATACATACATACATACATACATACATACATACATACATACATACATACAATGTCATACATGCATACATACATATATAGGTATGTAGTCTTATGCAGACAAGGGTTCTGTTGTGTATAATATTATGATTGTGCTTTGCATTTCTACTTCCTGATTGTCAAAAGCACAGGCTGTTATACATGTAGTCCTGGATTCTTTGATCAGTCGAAAGTCAGCGAACCACCACCGGCGAGTTTTCTGCCTTCTTCTCGTTTCATTGGCCCGCATAGGACGAAGATCGCTTCGTTAGAGGAAGACAATATTATTATTTTTAATGCACTTGAGTTCTGAAGAGCTCCCTTCCTCGGCGCTTCTCTTCCCATCATCACACTCATGATGGGACAGGTCAAGTGGGTTCGACTTGATTTATCGGCGATACAATAAATATATTCGCCCAGACAAGTTTTTTTTAGATCTCAACCCGTCCTTAAATCGCACATAGGCCGATCATCTTATCATCAGCGATGACGTCTCTTATCCCTGGACCTCTCAACCCATTGGGTATTTTCCCACTCGATACAATAATATTGGTGCATGGATCTAATCGTCTCTAAACTAGTTTTATCCCTCACTCCACGTTGGCTGATAATTATCCATAGACTATTATAGTCGGCTAAAATGCGGCAATCGATTGATTAATACCGAATACAAGTAAATACCGAAGTACATACTTACTTATTTACTCACATTGCATTTTATTCTTTTCCACTCTATTCTATTCTATTCAATTCTATTTTATAATGATCTGATCCACTTTGTACTTATACAGGTCTACTTATATATATATTACATATATAAATTGCATATTCATGTACAGTAACATTTATATAATATATATAAATTGCATATAGGCCTAATATATATGTTCATGTTGTAAGCCCTATAATTTTGTATATTAAAATTTGATAATTATGATAATATAAGAAATAATACGATAAAATATTAATAATAATAATAATAATAACAATAACAATAATAACAACAACAATAATAACAATGATAGGCAACTAACATTTGAAATTAA
>OX457038.1:65492681-65797681 GCA_949752735.1 Lumbricus terrestris
TTTATTTTACATTTTTGACATGTAACCTGGTGCGGTGTGTCACCAGGAATTGTCTGATTTTAAATTAAACGAATATACAACAATCAAGTACTGGCACGCGTAGGTCTACCATTATTCATCACTCTGCCTTGTGATCCAACTGTAGCAATGAGAATAACTTATACAAAGATGTAGGCACGTGCCGTAACCTATAACTTACAAACAACTGAGAGCCGAATTAAGCAGTAGCAACTGTGACAAGCGAAAAAACCTCAGGATTGATGAATGCGATGTATCACAAGCTGTTTATAAACCATCGACAATGGCAGTGACAGACATGCCAGCTATTTGGCTGCCGATCTGCAACCGAGGCTACATACATGGTGGTGCGATCGAGTGCGTCAGAAACGGTCGATCACGATTTCGACCACCAATGGCTATATGCAGAGACTGTCCAAATTATAGGCTGCGGTGATGACATCGCCACCCAGCTGTTGGACTGCAGACGGTACAGCTGAGACTTCTTCAACGGAGACTTCAACGGAGACTTCGCAACCGGTTTACGACTTTACGACATAGACTTTGAACCTACTGCTTTAATTGCGTCTTCGCGAATCCATTGCCGATGGTATGTCAACGAAGACGAAGATTTAATGAGCTATAACTGCATAACTCCGCCGTTTTCTGCCAGTGCCAGTCACAAGCCTGGATAAAGGAAGAGGGCGACACTAATCATCTTTGATGTGGCAGTGTCGTTAAACATATAACAAGAGGAGACTGCATCGGACAGCTGCTGAAATAAGTCACACGGCGACAAAACGCGACACTTGACGAAGAATCAAAAGTCAAGCATTCAACGATAAAATGTTGGCAACGGCATCAGCACAAAAGGAAAATGGGTTAAACAAAGACATGCCTAAACCAGTAGGCTATGCCAATTGCTCACATTCATCTGAACCAGTATGCTGAATTGCTGAATAGAATGATGACAACGGCAGCATTTAATCCTTACTGGATGATGAGAGTAATTTCGCCACATCTCAATCCGTTCGTGCGGACTATGAAGGTCCCTCTTGGTACGCATAATGAATGTTGCAATGCAAAAATGTCTGGCTGCTCTACGAATAAATTAACGAGTCACCAGTCAACAGATCAGCTGGAAGTCAGACACATCGTATGAACGCAATGTGTACTACAAGAGGTTTAATAGCCTACTCTCTTGAATGCACAGCCATTGGCAGACCATCTGGACGTTCAAAGTAACTGAATTCTGCAGAGGGCATCGATGGAGAGAGATGGTAAACACTACACGTCGAAGCCATTAAAGCACATAGATGCTGTGCAGTCTGTAGTGACGATTAAAGTCAAAGCGATGCAAGAAGTGCAACAATATTCGTCTGCGCATTGATTGACTGAATAGCTTCACGAAATAATTTTATAATAGATAACAGACAAGTGTGGGATATTTGTATTCGGAGATAATCGATAACTATAGGCTCTGCTGTTACAGGTTCTATTGTTAGTTGTACCTTTAGTACAACTGTTCTCTTATAGTCAAATGCAAATTTTAACAGTCTGTGTTGCTGCCTGAATAGTTTTTTCTTGAATGCCATAATTATACACTTTTATACAGTATGCCAATGGTTAATTCGCTCATTAATGTCATTGGACGACCGGAGATATTCTCGCACGAGGAGAGGCAAGACACAGTGGTCAGTGATTAGTCAGTGGTCACGGTTTTAATTATTTTAGCAAGATTTCGAGAATGCAAATCAGGAAATTAAGAACATGTGTAAGCCTTACTCTTCGAAGAGGTTTCCAAATGTAAATTTCTAAGTTTCCTCTATGTGTATCGTTAGCAACATAATAACATAATTATAGTAATTAAATGTAAAGAAATGTACTGAGAAGCAATAAGCAATAGTTAAAAAAGGAGTATTTTATTCCAAGGGACGAGTGTCCCTCCTGTCCCTATGTGCGAGGTCCATGGTTTAGCTGCTCTTGTGTGCATTATGTCAAGCATTTATTTGCTCAAAGTGCCATTTGTAAAAGTTTGATGCGTTTACTGCTCTGGTCACAGCTTTAGCTGCCTTTAAATATCATATGTCATCGGTTTATTTCCTCTTAGAAAAGACTTAGATACCACTTGCCAAGAGTTATTAGGCCTATAATATGCTCTTAAATGCCCTACATAAAAGGCTTATAAATTATTATAGGCCTACTCCTATATGCTATCACATAGGTCTAATGCCATGGACCTGGTTAGGGTCTTGAATGTTGTTACAACGTATTCCATGCCTACCTGTTCGGAAGCTTTCGTGAATCAATGTGCTCGATGTCATTGCTGCTGTCGTTCGTTGTTGCTTTAGGATGTTGCTTCTGTTGCACTGACCGGTTAAGCCTAACTGCAGACAAACTGTGCCTCGATCGGCCTTTAATTATTTGTACGAACCCACGTGGTCACAGCAGCCGCCTATAAATAGGCAAAGGCCTAAACTTCTGAATAATTATGGTCGCCTATAAGGGCCATCAAAGCCAGTGGTGGTGGATCACGACTAACTTATCGATAGCCACGCCCACAAAGCATTAGGGGGGATTTAGCCCGTCGGTCAAATCTAATTTTGGCCGAGAAGACCAAAACAAGAGTTGTCACCCTTAAAAGTCCCTCAATACTGATTCATGACTGTCAGCAACGATTAGATTATAGGCCTAGCTCTGTTGTTTCTGCCTAAACAAAAATGCGGGCATCATTTCTCCTACTTCTCCTTAGTTCGCTAATTCGACACGACTCACGGGTTGCGGCTGTTCTCTCGTCTCAGTCATAATTATATTTTTATGATACATGTAGTATTATACCGGTATTCTAATTCTCTCTGTCTCTGCTTCCATTCAGCTGTGTCACCACCAATTGAAAACAAGCGATAACGAAATTGGTATATAGGCTATACGCCTGTGGAACACATTTTTAAGTTGGCCGATCCATTCCAACCACATAAATTGAAGTTTGGACGAAAAGCATATCCCAGCTCCATTCTGCTCGGCGCTCGCGAATAAGTTAGGGCTCTGCGGCTTCTCTGCGCCTGTCTTTCGAGTGGCGCTTAAGAAATTTGAAGATTTCAATTACAATTACAATTACGATTACAATTACGATCACAATTACAATTACGATTACAATTACAATTACGATCACAATTACGATTGCAATTACTATATTAGATCTACAATTACGATTATTTCGTCTCACTCTTTACAGTAATGTCGGTAGATTGAAGGGATGGGATTATCATTACCAAAAGCACCTATTGAGCTAAGGATTCGTGACATATCGTCAGTAATCTGTTTCCGGTTTGGTGACAGTACGCATAGGCGCGTGCATGCACACATGCACGCCTATCCTCGCGTTATATAGGTGGGGCAAAGAACTAATTGTTGGCCTCGTTTGTTTGATCCGGCAGGATGACATCATTTGTTATTGGTCTCATTACGTTCGGTATGGTATTGTCTGGTCTCGATCGTGTGGTCTGTCGGCTTTTGCGTGGTCTAATTTTATTTAGTCTTGTCTGGATTGGTCTGCGTGAATTCGTCTGGTTTGAGTCTATGTTGGGTCTGGTTGGATTTGATTTAGTCTGGTCTGGTTTCCTTTGGGTTTTATTGGTCTGAATTGGTTTTCTTCGATTTGGTCTGGTCTGCTTTTCTTTGGTCTGGTCTTAAATTGATTTCCTTTGAATCTAGATTGCATGATTCGCAGGTTCTGTCTATAGCTATACCAGATTAATCAACGGATGATTTCGCAGTTTAAAAGGTTGTCAGGGGCTTGGAAAGGCCGTGTGAGGTTTAGGAATACACAGAAGCATGGGCGCCTGCACAGAGAGGCAAGAGAGGGGCACTTGCCTTTTGGAAAATTGGCAATGATTTTTTTAAGCACGTACGCCAAAGCACTGTACTAAAGATACACATCGTAAAACCTAGAAATCTACATGTAGAAGCCTCTAAGAAAATACCCATGTTCTTCATTTCCTGCTTTGCATTTTTCAAGTCCCTTCTGTGAAATTGTAGCCGTGGCCATTTTGTGCTTTGCGCCCTCCTGTAGAAGTATATATGTCATGAGAAGTGCAAAGTTGGAGCGTTTTGACTCTATCTTTATGGGAATCAGTCATCCAACATAGGCTATATAGTGTGAAGAATGAATGGGTCACAGCAATAAAGATACAGTGATCAACATAGGCAACCTATGTTGCAACCGTGTGAAGTTCGCCATTGAACCGTTTCTTTAAACGCCTCTATGAAGCAGTGGTATAGCGCTCTTGCTAGCAAGGCAATCCAGGGCAAATGCCCTCGTAATAAAGTCTTTGCCTATATTAGGTCGATGCCCTGCGCCATATGGCTGCGAGAAAAATTTGGGGCATAAATCTTCCTCTGGTCTGGTGTCTTGCCTGACTGCCCTAGCTATGCCCTGGGTACAAAACGATATCTGTTAAGAAACGCTCGTATCAAAATTAATGGTTTTGAACATTAGTTTGATTTTGGCAAGTTCACGGCTTGCTCTGACTACCGGAATTTTTAACGAGAACAAAGAATGGTGGCCAGTATATAAGAAAGCTAAAACGTTCTGTCTCATCCTGCATATTGACATTCGTTATGGCATTTGGTTTCATAACTAACATTGCCATTAACTCCCCAATGAAGTGGGATTCTATAGATAGCCTACATTTAAGAAGTTTAAGTGCTGTCATAACTTAGTTCTGCACTCCACAGACTCAGTGTCATTCTGTTCCCAACGACTTAGTAGGCCACTGACTGAAAAGGAAGTCCAAACCATTAAAAAAAGTAGGCCTATTTGATATTCCAAATATAGGATGCTCTGAAAAGTATTTTTGTAAACGTAGGCCTACAAAATTTATAGGCTAAGTTTGAAATATATTTGAAATACAAATACAAATTGGCATGCATGCATAAATACTTCTCAATGCATTTTAAATAGTATTTAAAGTATTCATTCATTCATGAAGCATGCCCTCCTGGGGCGTTGCATGTAATATGTCAACAACTCTTCTCCGCAACGGCTACAGTATTCTGCCAACCCGATTTAAAGAACGTTGTATTTAAAATACTCCCAAATATTTGTCTGAGCTGTTGTGACGCAACTTGTGATAGTCTGCATTGACTTTCTTGTTCTGGTTTCGTGTGGTTGGTTTCACGTTGCCTTCCCTTTTCAGGAAGTCCAAGCGAACAACTGCCGCTTCTCTGTTCTTCCGTTAAGACCATAGAAACTTTCACCTACGCCGAGACGATTCAGTCTCTGCAGCACCAACAAAACAGACAATAGCAGCAACAATTACAATGGGTATACGGCAACGACTGCGACAACAGACACAACACACAAAAACAACTACAATGAACAGCAGTAGGCTATAGTAACAAGAGAATGCAGCAGCATAAGCAACAACGACGAAGAAGTTGACAACGACGACTACATCACCAAAGATAACAAGCTTAAACAAATCCAACATAAAAAGCAGTGACAAAGCCACTGGTCATACCATAATTAGACTCGTGGTCAGTAGACCCGTGGCCAAGTGGACTCGTGGTCAGTAGACCCGATGGACAACGACAACTAAAAAGTGAGCAACAAAAGGAGCAGTGCCTGCTGCCTATAGGGGCGTGACGACATTTGCGCATAGTCAACATCCCTGAAGGTTTTCACAATAATAATATTATAATAGATCGCATGCGTCTTCTTGTGGAGCGACAAACGCCAGAGGTTCGTCATCAGAAAAAGAACCGAAGTTCCCACCATGCACAATGAAGGCAATAAAAGTCCTGTCGAGAGGGAGAGGATCAGTTAACTATGCACGCACAAACCCAAATACAAACACACGCACACACACACACACGCACGCACACACACACACACACACACACACACAAACCCAAGCTCACACTCATAACACACACACACACACGCACACACACACACACACAAACCCAAGCTCTCTCTCACACACACACACACACACACACACACACACACACACACACACACACACACACAAATACACACACTCATACATACACACACATACACGCATACACACAGGCAACCACATGCAGAGGCCTATAGCGGGATGAAACAGGAAGTCGATACTAGATTATTATGGAAGAGATTGGCTTAGTCACTTGAGAAGTCCTTTTTTAGACTGACGCCCTATACATGCGTGTATTGAGGCTATTAGACTCGACTACTATACACTGTATACAGGCACATCAGGGCGCATCAGGCTAACTGCAATCTGTGGCACCCAATATTTAGGAGACCGAATTGTCAGTATCGGTCAGTAGACTCGTTGGTCAGTATACCCGATGGTCGGTAGACCTGATAGACAATAGACCCGATGATCAGCAGACCCGTGGTCAGTAGACTTGACAATAAATAGAGCACAATCAAGGGCGGATACAGAAATTTTCGAAGGGGGGTCAAAATTGTCGGTCTTGGCCTCTTGGGACAGGGAAAAATTTTCGTCTTGGTCGCCAAAAACTCTGATGACTTTTTTAAAGTCATTTGTCTCGAATTTCCAAGGATAAGATACCATTTTATCCGCCAAAATAGGAAAAGATACAATTTTATCCGCCAATATAGGAAAAGATACCATTTTATTCGTCAAAATAGGAAAAGATATAATTTTATCCGCCAAAATAGGAAAAGATATTTTATCCGCCAAAATAGGCAGTGGCGGCGCTACGCCAGGGCATGGCAGGGCAAATGCCCTGCCAAAAAAGCCTTTGCCCTGGTCGTTGCCCTGGTCATTGCCCTGCCAGACATTTTACTATGCCAGAATCTGTTTGGTCATATTATATCAATCTTTTATTCACCAAATGATGGTAGCACAAATTAATAAAACAACAAAGAAATACAGCATTCACAGGACAGCATATCTGCCTGCATAGCACTAAAGACAGAAAACAGACTAAGTTTCCTTATTATAAAAGTTTGCATGCATAGATACTAGATATCCATAGCTGCCTAGGACTTCTAGGTTGACCTAAACCAAATATCAAATGTAGGCTACATTCCCAGACAGTGGTGGTTATACACAACAAGAATATATACACTGAAAATAACAAGCGCTCAAACACTTAAGGCGTGTAAGAGAAGCATGATGCAAAACTGACAACAACATTGTTGTGTGAAAGGCATTTCTGGATAAAACGCAATCTTCTGGATAACCAGCAGTCTGTAATATTAATTTCATGCATGAACTGCAGTACAGAGGCAACACTACTATGGGAGACTTTAAAAATTTTACATACTGCAGAGCTGTAAGTGTACTCTAAAGAGTTCAGCTCACTTTTGGTAGGGCTCACAGCTTCCATTCCATAAAGGAGAAACGGTTTACAGTGGGCAGCAACTAAATGCAACAAAACTGGTTCACTGAGTTTGTAGCATTTACTATACAATGAATTAAATGATCTGTAAAACTTCACACGCATTTCATGCAGACTAATTTTAAATGACTTGGCTGCAGTCAGAAAACAGCCCAAATATTTTAATTTGTCAACAAAACTGATATCTACTCCATTGACCTTAATGCACTTACATGTATTACGAAACCGTGTTCCAATCCTCATAACTTGAGATTTGGCTACATTAAGTTTCATCTCAATACCTTTTAACTCGGCAAAGCAAATATCAACCATTGATTGGAGGTCACACAGCGATGCTGAAATTAAGATGAGATCATCTGCGTACATGACACATCCCAAGTAAGTATCGCCAATTCTACACCCATGACTAGACCTACTTAATTTTTCAATAATGTCATTCACATAGACAGCATATTGTTTCTTACTGTTCACATCCGTCCGCTCTCTGGCAGGGCAAAAGTTCTGGCAGGACAAAATTCTGGCAGGGCAAAAGTTCCGGGAGAGAAAGCTCTGGCAGTGCAAAAATTATGACAGGGCAAAATTCTGACAGGGCAACATTTTGACAGAGAAAAAGTTCTGGCAGGCAAAAATTCTGGCTGGGCAAAATTCTGGTATATAGGGCAAAAGTTCTGGAAGGGAACAATTCTGTGGCTGTTTACCCAACATTACGTTTACAACTGCATAATAGATCTATAAAAGCATAGGCCCAACTGCCGCTTTATTGTTTTTCAAATGAAGCGTAAACATTTGCTTCAAAACAATATACCTATAATTATACCTGACTCAGTAACTTTATTTGCTGAACTTTTTGCTTTCGAAATGCTAATCGAGAGAGGATTTGCGGTGCTTCACTAAGTCAGTGAGATTAGTCTACAGCGTAGGCCATAAAAATGATCCCTAGGTTTCTTACCAATACCTTGGCCAAAATTAGGAATTTTTAAATGAAATTTTATAGGCTTAAGGCCAATTCATATTTACACATCATGTCCAGATTTTATTAAAATATTTTAAACAGAACACAATTCATATTTACACATCATGTCCAGATTTTATTAAAATATTTTAAACAGAACAAAAGTTGTATCACTTTTAGCGAGCTGCCGCCTACTGTTTTTTTACGATTCAGAAACACGACCCAGTAAAAAGTAACAAAAAACGATTTTATTAAGTAACATCTCAAATCATTGGTGTAAAAAAACATGCTATTGACAGAAAAAGCAATATTATTATTATTTAGGAAAAAAACAGGTGGACTTACCAGCAAAACTGCACGTCGCTGTGGCATCATTTAGCAAGACGACTGTCGGTTGGTAAATTTTAAAAAAATTGAGTTTAATAATTTTGTTATTAAAATAATCAAATCGAAAATCTATCAAATTAAAACGCCCAATGTGTCAATGGCTGACAAAATTTGTATTGATACACTTCATGAGCAAGGTCCTGGAGATAAAGTCATAATCGCCGCTTGCTCTGATAATCAGTGACGGTCTCACTAAAAATGATGTAACTTTTGTTCTGTTTGAATATTGTGGTGAAATCTGGCCACCGTGCATTAAATTAATATGAATTGTCTTTAGGCCTGTAAGATTTGATATATTTTAAAAAAACTTCTGGCCAAGATATTTGACAAAAACCTTAGGGAGGGCCATTTATGGCCCACCCTGTATAAGATTTATAAGATTTTCGTTCCAAATGTCAAAAAGTGTTCGGTTTTATGGCTTCGCCCATCTGATCCTCTGATCAACCGACCCTAATAGTGTAAGATGTATGATTTATGGCAAGCACGGTGGCGCAAAAATTATGGGCCTATGTAAGCCAGGGGTCACTCTGCTCTGTTCCTTAAGAACCTAAAAACTGCTTTATTTAGCCGTGGCTGGGCCGGGAGCGCTTCTGAGTAGCCTACCTTGAAGAGGCGCTATATAAATTTCTGAAATAATAATAATAATAATAATAATAAGCCCGTACTACGGAGCACTCGACTCGCCCTCTGCCCTGGTCACTTGTATGACTGCCCTGGCTACAAAAAGTGGCTGGCGCCGCCACTGAAAATAGGGAAATTATATAGGCTAGATATAATTTTATCCGCCAAAATAGTTGATGACCTTTTTTTAGTCGTACGGACCTCGTATATAAGGACCTCATGGGCGTGGAGAGGGGCCTGCGGGCTACTCATGGGGGGGGGCACGTCAACTTTCCTAGCCAGAATCGCTGGTCAAAAAGAAAGAAATTTCTAAATGGGGGGCCATGGCCGGAATGGCCCCCCTGGATCCGCCCCTGAGCACAACAACTGCATACGAAATTGCTCTTCTTCCAAATTTCGTGAGTGCACAAACCTCGCCTTGACTGATCGACGGTGCAGATACAATTACATGTGTATAATTGCAGAGCATTACTTGCTTGAAATCCATACACAAAGTTACCGTTTTGAACGAGACTTGAACCCGTGTACTCCGCGTTACAAGTCGATCACTGTAACGAATCGGCAACCGTGCCACACGCTGACTCTAGATGAGGATGAGGATGATGATGGTGAAGGTGATAATAATGACGACGACGACGACGACGGTGGTGTTGATGATGATGATGATGATGACGACGACGACGACGACGACGACGACGATGACGATGACGATGATGAAGATGATGATGACGACGACGACGACGACGACGACGACAACGACGACGACGATGATGATGATGATGATGTTGATGATGATGATGACAGCGACGATGACGATAATAATGAGGAGGAGGAGGAGAAGGAGGAGGATGACAATGATGACGAAGATGATAGCGACGATGATGAAAACGATTATGTCGGTGATGGCAAATCACAACAGTCATAATCAACACGATCTTTATTGCCTTCATTGAAATTAGCTGCAGAAACCAAACTGTGTGCAAGCAATAATAGGCCTATGCCATAAATATCCCCCCACCAACCCCCCCCCATCCCCACCATACACGTATGCCAATCCCTTTCAATGACAACGGCCGAGCTATTAATAAGTCTGGTGATTTTGTAAACGTCAGCTAGCATACCTGAAGCATTACTGGCTGCCTGTTTTTTTGGTTGAATTAGGACAGCAAAACCACAACCACGCGTAAATTCACACATACACACACGACATGGAAATCTTATTTTTTGCTAGTAGACCTAACTCCAAATTTCTAAAGAGCCACTTGGCTCAACATAGACCTGCTTGATAAGAAGCACAGTGGCCACCAGATACAGAGGAACAATATTGCATTGTATAATTGCATTATGACCATTTATAGAGCGTTTCTTTCAGAAAGAGACTTTCAGAAGCGCTCCCAGTGCGAATGACCGCGGCGCCACCATAGGTCGTGGAGGTCATCTTACTTCTCAATTATAATACACCTGACCCTGCCTTATGACCTGGCCAAAATTCGTTGCAGTTCTTACAATATATTATTAATTATTATCTTCATTAGATTCAATTCTTTGGTCTGCTGAAAAACTTCCGTTAACTTGACGTAGGCCTATATAGTCTGCTAAAATTGCATGACTGGCGCCGTCACTGGAACGACCGACCCCTAATAGAGAAAGGGCAGGATTTCGAAGTGAGGAACTCCGCCACCGGTTGCGCTCTGCCAGTGCCAGTCCCAAGCCTGGGTAAAATAGGAGGGCGTCGCTAATGATCTGTGTTATTGAACAGTAGGCTACATGACGTTAAACTGCAACTACTAATCGAAGTGAGGAAAAGATAAGGAAAGACTGAAAGACTACCAGATGAGTCTGTAGAAATTACTGGTTAGGCCACAGTTGGAAAACTGCTCCAAATGGGGCGGAATGAAGGTTGAATGGTAAAACACAGGATAAAAGTACAGAAGGACGCGAGTTCCATATTGTATAGTCATTTACTGTGTCTTGTCTGTTTAAATTTAAAACCAATGGCATTATCCCATTTATTTATTTATTTATTTATTTATTTATTTATTTATTTATTTATTTATTTATTTATTTATTTATAGACATATAAGTATCACTCATGCACAATACAAAACATTGACAAATTGAAGAAATGCAAAGTATAGATAAAAAAATTGGATAGGGCTGCCAAGATCTGAGGAGTAGGCCTAGGCTACGAAGACACAGGTAGGTTGAAAATGGAGACAAACAACATTAGCGAAATGAGAGGAAGAATATAGATCTAATTGAAGCTTATACAGGGTGGGCCATAAAAAAAGACCCCCCCTAGGTTTTTTGCCAATATCTTGGCCAGAAGTAAGAATTTTCAGATGAAATTTCACAGGCTTAAAGACAATTCATATTTACACCTGATGGCCAGATTTTAGCAAAATATTTCAATCAGAGCAAACGTTATGCCACTATTATGGAGGCCACCCACCGTTTTTTGACGATTCAAAAACGTAACGCAACAAAAAGTAGGTTTTTGCCAATATCTTGGCCTAAAGTAAGAATTTTGAAATGAAATTTTACAGGTTAATAGATAATTCATATTTACATATGATGGCCAGATTTCATAAAAATATTTCAAACAGAACAAAAATTATATCACTTTTAGTGAGGCCACCCTACGTTTTTTTGATGATTCAAAAAAGTCAAAAAACGGTGGGTGGTCTCACTAAAAGTGATAATACTTTTGTTCTGTTTGAAATATTTTTATGAAATCTGGCCATCATATTAATTCGGTCTTGTTGGCGGGATAAGGGAAAAAATTCGTGTTATTCGTCCCCGAGAAAACTGCTGACCTTTTTTACCGATTCAGCCGCCAAAAAAGTTGATGACCTTCTTTTTTATAGTCATCCGCCAAAATTTTCGGGGAAAATAAATATACCGATTCAGCCGCCAAAAAAGTTGATGACCTTTTTTTAGTCATCCGCCAAAATTTTCGGGGAAAATATACCGATTCAGCCGCCAAAAATGTTTAGGACCTTTATTCGTGGAAAAGATACCAATCCAGCCGTCATGGACGGCCGTCCGCGTAACTGCAGGGACGCCGTCCCTGCAGTCATGGACGACCATGCAGTGCTGACCAAATAAGTCATAGGACGGCGTCCTACCTCGAAAATAAGTGCCAGGACACCGTCCCGGCACACTTTAGGCCCTGATGTGGACCTGGTGTGCGCAATGAGGGCTTTACAGTTGGTCTTAAGAGAGACCATAGGGGGGTTGAACCCCACAACCCTTCGGAAATTCTCACCCTATATACACTTGAGAGGTCCCGTAGAACTAAAGTGGGAGAGGTTCCCGGAGTTAACCACAAACAAGTCAATTACTTGAAATGGAACACTGCAGGTATCTGTTATTTACATAGCCGACAGAAACATTATAGAGCCGAAATTCTTCAGTGCAAGAGTTGAGGTCTTGATGACTTGTGGAATGGTTTTGATGATGATAGCACTGTCTCAATGGGCAATCGAATCGAAACCTTTAAGAGGAAGTAAAGAAAATTAAACTATTAAGCGATGCAAGTTTATTTGCATTGGTTTTAACCACTAAGCCACTTAAAGTTCTTATACGTCATGTTATGCTCTATATACCACGCTAATAAAAAATAATCATATATTGCACGATGTATATATATATATATATATATATATATATATATATATATATATATATATGCCACTAGAGGCTTTCAGCGAGTTTAGGTTCCCCCCGCCCACCTTGGTAAGACACGTCCAATCCAGGATCGGGACAATATGGATCCGTAACGGTTTTCATACCTTGGCTATTATAGATCAGGAACAAAGAATCTGAGTAAATTTGGATTTTCGACGACGTGTCTTGTATTAGATTTTCATCCAGGATCGAGGCTTTTAACCAGTTATTATTTTCACGCCTTGGATCTATAATTCAGGATAATAATAGCGACAATTTATGGCGCCGTAACACGGCCAAGCCAAGCCATATTAAAACGGCCTCACAACTTCATAAGACGGATAACGACAGACAGGATAAGCTCTAGAAAACATCGGCTGGCAGCACTGGTCCTATAGGATGTAGATCAAAGGACATGAACTACATATTAGGCCAATTATACTTGACGTTAAGTTTCTCTGCTTCTGAAACGGGGTTAGAAAAAAGACATAATTATCATAGACCTAATTGATTACGTGACCAGCTAAGCCATGCATGACCTCTCACATACCGTATATAATTATTCCACTTTAACAGAAGGGATTTCACAAGTGGCTTCATGCCACGTAATCTTAATAAAACTTCTTGATGACAAGTGGGAAATAACGCGAAGATCCGCTAACCGAATTGCATTCTGTCTGTCTGTCTGCCTGTCTGTCTGCCTGTATGTGTGTCTGTCTCCCTCTATCTGACTTGATTTTAACGGGCTAAGTAGGATTAGTCCTACATGTACTTTTCCATGCTGGTTGTATGGCAGACCACACACCGAGACGCTGGCCTGTGTGTATGCAGCTGCCCGTTTAACCAATCATAGGCCTACTTAGTAGATAGCATATGCCTACGAGACACCAGCATGCAGGTCTCAATGAGCTCAATGCGTCTTTTTATAGCGTGGGGAAATTGTCGCTTCTAAGACATAGCTTCAGTGCTGCTATAATAGCACAGGCTGCGCGTCTTCCGAACCACGTATAGAACACTGGTTATGTCTTCTTGTGTACCGTACTTGCGTTGCATTTCAATGACGTAAGGCAGAAATATCCGAGTAGACGACGTGTTTGATTGACAAGCAAGCACCCATGCATGCAGGCATTGCAGGGGCTTGGCATAGCGGCCTAGCCAACGAAGGCTAACCACCTGTGATTTAACGGGAAATTCCCTCGCGGGTATATATACTGAAAATTCGATAATTTTTGCCTTCGCTCTCTCACGGCGGAAATAAGTGGACCTTGGCCTACTGCATATTCATATAGGCCTGCATAATTGGTCGGTTAATTAATCATTATTCGCTATAAATTTAAACAGACCAACCATTTATATTATCCAAATATTCGAGTTGATCTGCGCTATTTCTGACTCCCTGACCAACCGACCAACCGACAGACGGTTCCACAACATTTACTGGTCCACCGACAACTGGTCCATGCAACGACAGCTGGTCCCCAGACAACTGGTCCAACGACAACTCGTCCACCGAAATAGAAGCCGGATTAATGAGAAAGCGCTTGAGAAATGGAAGGTGGATGAAGGTTCTTCATTTATAAAATAGAAGCCGGATTTATGAAAAGACTTTCATGGTTTTCTAGCCTAATTGGAAGCTGGATTGATGATTTTCATTCATGTACTTCAACATTGCATCCAGCTTCTATTTCAGATCTAAAAGCACCTTGATCCAGCTTCCATTTCGTAAACGTTTTGTCATCAATCCAGCTCCTATTTCACCTGTAAAAGAATCTTCGTCCAGCTTCTATTTCCCAAGCGTTCTGTTCATACTTCTATTTCATCTGTAAAAGAACCCTCATCCAGCTTCTATTTCCCAAGCGTTCTGTTCACAAGTCCAGCTTCTATTTCACCTGTAAAAGAACCCTCATCCACCTTCCATTTCTCAAACGTTTTCTCATTAATCCAGCTCCTATTTCAGCTGCAAAAACCATCGACCAAAAAAATTCCCAGGGAACATTTTGTCGTTAATCATTTGTCGATGAATCAAAATTTCGTGGACGAGTTGTCGTTGGACGAGTTGTCGTGACACCCCGCCAGACTGCTTCACTAAGTCTTAGTGCCACGATGGCTGATATGCTCCACAGCGGTCGACCTGTGACGCGGAGAGTAGGCCTATAGGCTACCGGCCAGTGGTGGCCAACCTGCGGCACGCGTGCCACTTGTGGCACGCCGGTCTTTGATGAGTGGCACGGAGGACCATAACATTTTTGAGAGATGCTAGTTTAAAATGCTATCTCTTAGACTTAGGCGAATCTTAGCCTCTGCATCCCTGTAGCTGCAGTGACCAGAGGTGAGGTCGATTAGTCTGACAGCTGCAGACGGACGCAGCACAGGAAAGAAAGTATGAAGATAGCATTGTCTTGCAGGAGTTTGGTGTAAATTTAGAAGAACAGTTACATTACTTTGACTTTGGGGAAAGTCATCCAAATTCTGTTTGTCTGCTGTGTACTGTAACAGTTGTGGTATGTAAATAATTAGCGTTGAACGTCACTTCAGCGAGTTACATGGGGACTAATAAAAAATATCGACTTGGGTCAGCTATCAGGACTAATTATACCAGCCAGAGCACCTTTAGGCAAAACAGTAATTTTTGTCAGAAAAAAGAAAAGGATCAATTGATATTGATGGTCAAATTTATACGAGTTAAGTCTGAAATCAGCCTAAAATAAAAACTTATTCTGCTGGCGAGTAAAGGTTTTGTCAAGTTTTCTGAAGGTTCAGGTGTGCCAAAATTAAAGCAATAATAACACTGCCCTTGAACGCAACATTCCCATGAGGCTCAGTAGGCTATTTGGAATTATGCTTTTGTAGCTAACCATGAACTAACACTGTACGTAGGCCTACACCATATCTGAATAGTTACTTTATGTAAGTGCATATTTCATATTGGAACAGGTCACAATGCCTCTGGTATTATATTATGTGGTGGCACGCGAACGGTACGCGTGATTTTTTGTGGCACACTATGTACAAAAGGTTGGCCACCACTGGGCTACCCGGTATATATATATATATATATATATATATATATATATATATGTTGTTTGAGGGTCATAATTAGACGTTTTGTACCTGAGCCTATAGTCCTCTGTATGGTTAGTGTGCTCTGCTGTCAATTGAAAGGGCGGTGGTTCACACCCACTCCAGAGCAGAAAATTATGTTGAGGCTTCTGCAGCATCTTAGTCAACTCATCTATGAAGAGTTCATCCCATAGCGCTCTGTCAGCGTGAAGGCGAGACGGCGAGGGAGAGGATTGGACATCCGCCAGCATATGCCGAGATCAAGACGAATGAAGTCGCTAATAGGCTACTTCATATAACCACAGCTGCACTATAGAGCCCAAGAGGTTACTTCTCAACGTCACGTATACGGCTTCGGTGGGCGTGAAATAAAATCGTGGTCTATGAGATCAGCTGCATGGGTAATAATACGGGTTTGGTGAGGTGTCACGTGGTTGTAGCTGTTTACAAGTAATCACGTGTCTAATAAAATTGTAATTTGTTTGGTGAATTCAATGAATTAATGTCTTTGGAATTCCTGACGTCGCCATTGAATGCATACAGTGGAAATTACCTCGTATTCATAGGCGCAACCACCCTATGGGACCCACGGGACGCGTCCCCCCCCCAACTTTTGAGTGGTCCCCTAACTTTATTAGTATGGTCCCCCCCAACTTTTAGGACGTGATTCATTATGGTCCCCTCCAACTTTTAGGACGTGATTGCACCTATGCTCGTATTAAATTATTAATTATTAAAAATACTTATCAGCTCCTCATGAGTCTGTACGAAATCTGTTAATCGTGGGGCGTTTGCCTGCTTGTTAGTCAGTCTATGCGTGTATTATAAGCCTATACCTCTTTTCTAGAGGGGTGTGACCTCTTTTCGACGCATTCGAATCGAATAAGACCTATTATGGTAGAACGAGGTACAGGCTACGGATCAGGGCTGTTTTAAAGGAATTTTTAGAACTGCACAATTCCTTCTTTCATTTCCCATCATTCATGGCAAATTACTTCCAATCGGAGGACAATGACCTTTTTGAAACTAGTTTTAACTGCACAGAAGTGCTTCTACAACTGCACAAGTACAACTGCACGTTAAAAAAGCCCTGCTACGGATCTCTTTCCATCTGTGCCTTTGTCGCTTTCTGTCTCTGCTTCTTTCTCTGTATATATCTTTCTGTTTACCCGTAGGTTAACAGTTCAAATCTAGCTTCTTTTTTTAGTTACATCCAAGTAATCTCAATCGATATTAGGATATACCTCTGCAGTCTACACTACCACTGTTCTCGTTGCTCGCATCCTTCTCTGATTTTATATAAAAAGCAAGCTTATATATAAATTCTTATGCTTAGCCTACAATTTGTGGCATTTAGGCCTACGTTAATTGCATAAAACTGGTGAAAGAACTTTTTAAAGCTATATAGCCTCAATATCTGGAAGATTAAAGATGTCACAAAAATGTTAACTGCATTAAATCGACTCTCTCTCTCTCTCTCTCTCTCTCTCTCTCTCTCTCTCTCTCTCTCTCTCTCTCTCTCTCTCTCTCTCTCTCTCTCTCTCTCTCTCTCCTTCTTATTTTCGATGGAGAAGTAGGCCTAGAGAAACGATTTGAGAAGTGAGCGACAAACGAAACAAGAAGAAGAAGGAAGTATAGGCCCACTGTAAGACACCGCACTTCGAATAGAAAACAGAACTGCAGTCATGGGCGGATACCTAGGGGGGAAAGGGGGGGACGGTCCCCCCAATGGAGGTGGTGGGGGACGGCCCATGCATTTGTCCCCCCCCCCCCCCCAATCGTTGAGCGTCACGACTAAAAAAAGTTCATCAACTTTTTTGCGGCGAAAATAGAAAATTTCGTCGAGATTTCGCCGATCGTCAGAAATTTTGGCAGGTAAAAGATGGAAATTTTTCGGCGACACTCAGAGCCATTCGTCCGTCAAAAAATCTCGCGTCTTTCGGTCCCCCCTCCAAACCTCCGCCCAGGTCTCCGCCTATGAGTGCAGTCTATTAGAACTATAGGCCTAAGTTAAAGATTTGGCGCAAAACGCCACGAGTAGACATGCATCTGCTTAGAGTGCAGCAACATTTTTCGGTCTAAACACAATTCACATCTTCACAACATTATCGTAATAATTATGCATAAACCATAATAACTGTTACACTTAGAATAATAGGCCTATAATTAGCGAATACCATTGCAATTGTAGGACATCAGTCACATCATCACGTTCATTATGTGACTTCACATTATGCCAGTGGTTCCCAACCCGTGGCCCGCGGGCCAAAAGTGGCCAGGCCTAATAAATTGGCCCCCATCTCTCAAGGAATTATCCAAAATATATGGGAAATCGAAAATTTAGAAAGGATAGAACACATAATTATTTTCTATTACAAATTATTTCATTTTGAAGTCTATAAATGACATCAAAATTCTATTTTGATTCAATTATAAATTTTCTATTCTTTTAGCTAATTAAATTTCAGCCATGTGGCCTCCTAATGTCCTCAAACTTAGAAAAAGTGGCCTGGGCCTACAGTCACAAAAGGTTGGGAACACTGCATTATTCTAATAGGCCTAATTATTTTCCAGACGCCATCATCCAGATCAGACTGGAAACTTCAAACTAGTATTTTAATACCATTTCAATTAACTAATATGTTTTTTAAGTGTTATATAATTTTCGTCGTAATCGTCTTGCCTTTGCAGTAGCATTTGCGTGCCGTCTAAGGTTAGGCCTATTATATAGGCCTATAGGAAATACGGTATGAATTATTGCTTTAAGCCGGTAAAATGTGATTTAAGACTTCATAAATTTGACCGAAATATCAACAAACCGTTGGGGTTAGGGTCCACCTGTTTATCCCCATAGGCCTACTGTATAATGCGCCTGTGAATATAAGGTGGTTTCGGCGATTTGACCTTCGGGCTTTGCAGAAGATACGAGTTTACTATTACATGTTAACGTGTATAATAAAATCCGAGCATAAGCAGAAGATAGGCATATACCAGCGACATCTTGCGAATAGGTAGTGGCGCGAGGATCATGGGTCACCCAATAGACATTATGAGTGAATGATCCGTCTATTATAGATACTTATTCAAAGTCTATTTGAAAACCATTTTTTATTGCTCCATAATCGAACAGACTGGCGTAGTTCCATATACAATGCAATACAATACAATGAAATACAGTGAAATGCAACGCAACACGATACAATATAATGCAATGCAACACGATACAATACAATGCAGCGAAGTGTTATGGCTTTGCTATACTGTACTAGTACCAGTGCTTAAAGCAGTGCCGGCGCTAGGGTACCGGAGGCCCCCCCCAAAAAAAACCTTGAGGCCCCCTAAACCTTAAGCTGTCATTTTAAAAATTCTCATAATTCAAGTGCTGAAGGACTACATGGTTTAATAGCCTACTTCAATAAATGTTCTCTCCCAATTGTTTAAATTTTTGAACACACTGTAAAGGTAGAATTTTAAGCTGTCAGCTTAACAAAATGTTATTGCTCTTTTTTCAATGCTGTTATTCGTGGTTTAGGACTTCAGAGTGTCACCTTCCAATTGTTAATTTTTTGGAATTTGTACACTGTATATCTGTTGCACTTGAAGCTGTCATCCTAACAAAATTATTGATAATTAATTTCAGTGCTCAGAGACATGTTTTAAGACTTCAATGAATTTCTCCTCTTTATTGTTTAATTTTCGATTTGCACACTGTAGCCTAATCGTTGTATTTTAAGCTGTCATCTTAACAGAATTGATCACTATGGAAAAACAATGGATAAAACTGAAGAAATTTATTATACTTATGAAATATTTACGAAATATTGGGAGAATTTAAGGACTGCGTCCCATCACAAATTGTGGGGTCCGTGCCCCTGTCCCCTCTAAGCCTCAGTCCTTGATTGAAGGGCAAGTATTGCTGTATTCGTTTGCGTAATATTATTTTGTAAGTTTTGTGTAACTATATAATTCGGTGCATAGTTTCAGGAATGAACAGTCATGAAAGGTATTATTAATTGCCAGCTAAGTTTAGAGGCCCCTTACAAACTTGAGGCCATACAGTCCCAATGACATCTGGGGACTATATAGTATGCACAGTCTTTATCTGGGGGGTCCTCATGCAGGATCTATTTTGAGGCTCACTACATTAGTGCTTAGAATAAGTTATAAACGTTGTGTTGAGAAAGTAGACTCAAATGGCTTGAATAAGTTTAAATAGCTGGCCTATACTTACACCCAAAATCAGTATGTAGGCTATTTGCATTTAGGTCTGCTATGGCAGTGCCATGGTTTGTTGAGGCATGTACCAGACCGGATCGGGGGCCCCCAAGTGAATGTGCCATTTAAAAAAATATACGGTCACAAAATAGGTATAATGACCAGATAAATTTGGAGGCCCCTTGCAAACTTGAGGCCCCCCCAACCGGGGGGCGCGGGGGGTGCTAACGCCGGCACTGGCTTAAAGTGTGGAAAAATAAGTGCCTGGACGCCTCTTATACCTTTCTTAAAGAAGTCCCTGGAATCCCTTACCTTTCCAGGCTGTGCTGGTCAATAATAAGTGTCAGGGCGGCGTTCAGAATTTAAAATAAGTGCATGGACGCCGTCCATGATCGTCAAGCCACACTTTAAGCCCTGACTAGTACTGTACTACAGAGTACAGACCCTACTATATGTAGCCTACTATAGCCGACTATGCTATGTCATGCTAAAGCCTAAATGCTATACTTTACTCTCTGTTCTTAAACCTTGAATCCACACAACTTAACCGCCTCCAACTCATACAAAATTCTCTAGCTAGAGCCCTTCACCAGAACACCCAGACATCATCACATCACCACCTTCCTCAAGTCACTTCACTGGTTGAAAATCCCAGAGCAAATTCACTTAAAAGTTCTCTCCTTAAGGCTTAACTTAACATACAACTCTTTACAATGCTCCCATCCAGCCTATATACAGGGTGGCTCAAAAAAAAACGTACCACCGGGGAAAATGCGATATCTTCGCAGCCGATCGAACTTTTTCTGCGAAAATTTTCCAATTTGTAGGGGAATGAATTTCCAACAATACCTGAAAGTTTCATTTGAAACTTTTCATGTTTGCAAAAGTTACAGCTGTTCAAACTTAAAATTTCGTTTTTTCAATTATCCGCGGAAAATTGACGTCACTTGTAGATTTCCAAGTCAAATGATATCACTTTTCACTACGACCTCAGCATTCCGTTTTGCAGTTTATTGTAAGGTATAATGAGAGTGTCCACTCCCTGCCTTAACACAAGCTCAAATTCTTTTTGTGAAGCTCAGTATGGCCTTGTTGGTCGGGTCCTGCGGCAACTGACCCCACATTAGCAGCAAGACTTGCTTCAGCTGGCCAATGTTCTCCAACTTGGGATTAAATGTCTTGCAGCGTTCCAGCATAGCTCCCCAGACGTGATAAACAAGAGGGTTAAGGTCTGGCGAGTTTGTAAATCATCTTTGCCAATGCATTTACTTCAGTTGATGTCAATAAGGTAGCGCCATCATAATCAACCTTGCCGTGCGAGCAAGCAGGCGCACTGTCCTGCTGCATAATAAAACCAGATGTTAGAGCATACCTGGTCTTCAATGAGTCTGGGTAAGCGAGTTCAATGATGAGTTTGACATCTAACCTACTGAATGGGATTAATTGCAGTCTTTTCTTGCAGCCGCAACACACGCCGGCATATCTGATGCCGAAACCACGATTTGCTTTGCAAACTTGACCTTTCGATTACCAAGCGAATTTCGTGAAAATCGCGCTTTTTCCGTCAGATCAAGCGACCACTTCCTGCCTCTCTTCCGACATCTGATCTTCGTTACATAAACACGTTTGCAGATAGTCTTCAATGTGCTCAGGCTCCACTTTTCACTGGGTATTTTGCT
Organism: Lumbricus terrestris; assembly: GCA_949752735.1. Lineage (NCBI taxonomy): Eukaryota > Metazoa > Annelida > Clitellata > Crassiclitellata > Lumbricidae > Lumbricus > Lumbricus terrestris. The sequence goes on from OX457038.1 coordinate 65,514,627, forward strand.
ATGATCACGCGATGTCTCAGTCTCTGTTCATGCAAAGTCCGAGTTCCCATTTGATCTTTTGCAGAAACTTTGCCCATGACGTTCATTGTTTGGGTTCACCAATTGAGACCTTAATCTATAAAATATCACCAAATACCAGCAGATTGCTTCATAAACAGCTTCTTTACAGCTCATAGTGAGGTCGTATGACATCATCATCAATGTGTGTGTGTTGTAATTTGCCAAACATCCTAATGAAATCACTTGTATTGGAGCATGATTCTCCGGATAATTGAAAAAACGAAATTTTAAGTTTGAACAGCTGTAACTTTTGCAAACATGAAAAGTTTCAAATGAAACTTTCAGGGATTGTTGTATATTCATTCCCCTTCAAATTGTGAAATTTTCGCAGAAAAACCCCAATCGGCTGCGAAGATATCGCATTTTCCCCGGTGGTACGTTTTTTTTTGAGCCACCCTGTATATACCCGTTCTACCCGATCGTCCGCCTGCCTTACACTCTCTCGACCGCCGGTCACAAGTCATCTCAAGTTCTCCAACCGAGCAATATCCAACACAGCACCACGCCTTTGGAATGATCTGCCTCCTGAATTCCGATCCTTTTCAGTCCCTCCATCATCATTACTAATCACACACCATCACCTTCCTCAGACTTCTCTAGCCATCACATCTCGGGCTTTTCATTCTAAACTTAAGACACTCCTTTCCATTACTCTTATCCTGTCTCATCTGATCCTCCACCCTCCAATTCTCGGCTCAGACGACACCCGCTTTAGTAGCTGCTCTGCGCCCCCCTCTGATCCTACGGTAACTCGACCCGGACCACCACGGACTACTCTTAGGGACAGACCTTTTGACTCAACGCAGCGCTCGTCAATAAGCTGGTGCCCCGCGCTTGGCTTTCGAGTAGCGCTTTAGAAATCGGGGATTACGATTACGATTGCTATGCCATGCTATGCCATGCCATACCATACCATAGGCCTATACTTACTATATACTAATTAAAAACTTATGGCTCGCTTTTTTACATGGCAGGTCATACACAAGAAGGCATGCAGGTTTCACTACCTAGACATCGCGAAATGAGAAAAAAATAGCTCTAATTTTGATGTTAATTGAGCAACAGATGTTTCACTTTTCGAACTGAAGTTGAAAGACTTCCAATCTAAAGATCCTGAGACCGAGATAGCGCGATTTCAAACATGAAGTCCGTGAGGCTGTTACCGCGTGTACACTTGATCTCTGTGACAAAGACTCACAAGCTATATATATATATATATATATATATATATATATATATATATATATATATATATATATATATATATATATATATATACACACACAATTATTTATTCATTCATTCATTCAAGAATTTATATAACGCTTCTTCAAGGGGGCTACTCAGAAGCGCTCCCGACTCTAGCACGGCAAGGACAGTTTTGAGTTATACATGTAGCTGTCAAAAGGCTTTTTCCAATCTCCATTTATCTGTCTCTGTCACTGTGGTTAAGTCTTTGTTTCTATTCTCTCTCCCCTCTTTCTCTATCTGTCTGTCTCTGTCTGTCTGTCTCTCTTGGTCTCTCTGTCTGTCTCTGTCTGTCTCTGTCTGTATGTCTGTCTGTCTCTGTCTTTGTCTCTGCCTGTCTCTTTGTCTGTCTCTGTCTGTCTCTGCCTGTCTGTCTCTCTCTCCCTCTGTCTATCTTGTCCATCTCTCGTTTACTGAATGCTTGTGTAGAGCCTTGGTGGTCTGTCACATGCTGAAGTTGACTCTTTCGGCAATTATAATATTTATGGCACACTTCACAGGACTCAGAATGAAATAAAGCTAAGCAAATTTGTCTCGTTTGCGCTTAGAATACTAAAAGATAGCAAATGTTTGACTGAGGCTGCATTCAAGAGATCCGTCTAATGCTCCTCAACTAGTTTGTCTTGCAGAGCAAACATTAATCGAAATGAAGCACTCTGAAAAAGGCCGGAACAACAATCGACGATGATGATGATGATGATGGTGGTGGTGACGACGACGACGACGATGATGATGATGATGATGATGATGATGATGATGGTGGTGGTGACGACGACGACGACGATGATGATGATGATGATGATGATGATGATGATGATGATAATGATGACGACGACGACGACGACGATGACGATGATGATGATGATGATGATGATGATGATGATGATGATGATGATGATGATGATGATGATGATGATGATGATGATGATGATGATGATGATGATGATGATGATGATGATGATGATGTATTGACAATGACGACGTCGACGACGATGACTATCCATCCATCCATTCAATTCAATCCAATTCATTTATTGTGAACATCAACAATTGCAATTAGCCATGGAAGCATGCATCACATAACAGGATGGCAGCAAGGAAGGCCCTATACGCAGGGCTGAATGTGAGCCGTGTCGGTCCGGGTCTGTGACCCGGCATCGATTTTCGAGACCCGCTGTTGCCGGGTCTCAGCCGGGTCGCTTGTTTAACAAAGATCAAACTAAAAAAGATCATCAACTTTTTGGCAGAGAAAAAAGGACTTTTTCATCGACATTTCGGTCGGATGACTAAAAAAAAGGTGACCGGCAAAAGATGGAAAATTTTCGGCGACACTCAGCCAAAAATCTATTGAAAGTCAGTCCCGGCAACTTTTCTTACCACTTTCAGCCCTGCCTATATATATAAGAGATGAATATCAAGCTAACACTAACAGGAACACATCTATTATTTACTTATTCTAAAATCTAAATAGTAGGTCCACAATCGAGAAAATATTATGCATGACGTCGTATGGTTGCGTTGCATGCATGGATCAAGTATAATGTGAGAAACCTTTGCACTACATGTAAAGAACACCATGAACTGAGGATTCCGATGTTTGTAGGCAGAGCTAGATGCATGAATCATAAATTCTTCTATATGTAACTACCTAGCAGCCTAGCAGGCTAGCCCGGGTTCCCAAAGGTCACCGGGACCCTGAGCATATTTTACCCCAGGCCCCAATTCTCCACTCTCGGCGGCTCTCTTTGAAGTTGAGGCCTGTTTTGATAAATACGGTAATAAGTTAGACCATTATCCCCATCTGATCATCAATTTTTATTTGTGGGAATGGTCGATAATTGTCTCATCGGTGGTTTCTGATAAATGCCAGTCACTTGACCGACAACAACAGATCGCTGAAGATGTTTTCAACTCTTATCTTGTTAGGTAAAAATACTCTGAATCCGATTATCCGATAAACATGTTTTCTATTTATAGTCTGACGTGAGGTGTGTGATTGACTGATTACTGATTAGGTCTTTTTCTGTCCTTCGTATATAGCCTACAACTACTTGTTTGCCCTTGCATGGACTTAATGAAGCACTTTAAGCAACATGCATAAGTGCAGTGATTTATCTGAACTTCGCCATGCTGAGGGAAGTTCCTTCAGAAATGACTTCCACAAAAAATTTGACAAAATGATGATTGTTTTTAGCTGATGCTTACATTATTGTAGGCTATTACACGAACTCTGATAATGTACCGTGATATATTATTAACTGTTATAAAATTATAACGATACCATATGACAGGCCTACTATCATATTTATATTGAGTAGGCCCTATAATTTACTGTTAATATTTTGGATGAGTGTACAAACTGTGCATGTGGACGTGGAGGAAAGGAGTCTATGGAATTCCATTAACCTAAGCATCCGCTCTTTACATTCTCTGAGACTCTGACATTCTCTTTAAGTTGGCCTATAAAAAACATTTACACAAAATAGCTAACCTTATGTAAGCTATAACTAAACTCCAGCCACGGTGTCGATTCTTGCTTTTACCTTTGCTTCCCCATCTTGTCTTACCATGTTGAGCATGACTAGATATAAGCTTTGACTTCTTCTTTTCCTCACGAGTCGATTCAACTTATCGCTTGATTATTCTACACTCTCATGCATATTATTTTAAATGTATCTAAATCTAATAATATTTTCACTGCATTCTTTGCTCTAAATGTGCATTGTGAACTGTGGAATGTTTATATTCAATCGATTCCAAGAAATTTGATTTAATTTGATATACTTTATGCTGAATAAAAATAGAAGACCTAATTGATGGTAGATGAAATAGGCCTAACCCTACATAGCAGTCGCTCACTAAATGCATCCACACAATGATCGTAACAAGGTCCATTTGTTCCCTTCATCAGATCTGTCGCTCCGCCCCTCTATCCATCTCGCCCACAAAATCTAGGATGGTACCGGTAATTATCGCTCCCAAGAGAATCATTGTCAAGCAACATAATGAACTCTCAAAGTGGTACTCTCTGGCTGGTTTACCTTTGAAACGTCATGCCATTCTGATTCAACTAGTCGTTGCCTTTAGTTGTTTTTCTATCAGTATCTGATCCCTGTAACTATCCGGGTGTTTCACTGCAAGGCTCATCGATTAATCAATGTTCTTATTCATCTTTCTTTGATTCATCTTCAAAGATTTCAAACTGTTAATGCTTTGGTTTATTTGATCTTTTAACCGCCATACAATGAAGCAAGCCATGGGTAAATGAGATCCATTGGGCTTGTTGCACTCATCTTTAATGTCTGTTGCCCTCTCAACCAGTGGCCCATCTCGAGCAGCTGACGCCCTCATGGTGTCCTGATCTAAGGGTTTGCGAAAGCCAAGGCCAGATCTGATCGAACCCTGCTGTCGTTAACCCTTGGAAGCTCTAATTGAAGCTGGGTCTAATGTGCGGTTTTGCCCAGAGGCCACAGCTGAGAACATGTACGTAGGTTAATGTTGGACCGCCCTGTTGGAGATAGTGTTGCCTTAGTAGATTTACAGTGATGACCGTCATCATCTGAATGCGAACTTTGATGCTTTTCGAATGGCCTTTGATGCTTTTCGAATGGCCTTTGATGCTTTTCGAATGGCCTTTGATGCTTTTCGAATGACTCGGGTGGATTTCTAGTTATTTCTTGCACCTAATGATGGGCGACGTGGAACTCCAGTAACAGCAGACATTGCAGACCGTCTCTAGTCAACTACATTGTATAGTTTTCAATCTTAGTTGTAGACACTTCAAATTACTGTAGAGTTAAGTGCAGAGCAGAAGTTTATTCACGAGCCATGAATTGTGTGAGGGTGGCCCAGGTAGGGGTAGAGGAATTGTCCAGTCCAGAGATGTTAATGGAAGATCTGAGTCCGGTTGCTAAAGAGCCCACAGATAGGGAGGAGAAGAAGAAGAAGAAGAGCTGCTGAGAAGGGTTTGGTAAAGAACACACCAGCTCGAAAGGTAGAAAGAAAAGCTCATAAGGTAAGCTTAAATAAGATCGAAGTGTAAACTTAACAGGCGGTAAAGTTTGGAAGGGGAAGTACATGTATAATTTTGGGCTTCACTATGGCTATGCCAAAGTAAAAATTCTAAACTTCTAAAGGAAGCAGTGTTTGAGTAGTGTAGCCTACATCAATCGGCTATTTTTTGACGAGATGCTTTATCCTATTTAAATGTCATACATACCAAAGTGCGATGCAAATAGTTGGTCATCTTAAGGAATATAGGCCTACATGTAGACCTACTGTCATTGATGTGTGCGATTTTAAAATATTTGATTTTGTTTTAGCCCTTTGGATGATGTACGTTTAATTTTGTCTATCACCATGTACAGTAGGCTATGTACATGTACACCAATATGCAGATGGCAATTGGTCGATTAGAATATTTTTTATCTTATCTTATTTCACTTAAAACCAGCTACTATAGACTGAGTCTGAATAAAGTGGGAAGTACCGTAGTGTTTGGGCAGACTGACGTTTTCCTCGGGTAAATTTCTCAGTTCATCACCATTTTATTTAGGCTATTATCGCAGGTCGAGTGATACATTTTTGGATGGACGGATCCGATTTGACCAGGGTCTATGAGACTATGACAACAGAGGCCGTTACCCTGGACAGAAATTTGTTCGGCATATTTCAGCACTCTTGTGAACATTTTTGCGTCTACACAACTTGTTTTGATTCCAAACTGCAGGTGTCTATTCTCATGACGCTGGTGAGAAGGTAGGCAGACTGCAGAAGGCCCGAGCTTTGATCTCCGGCGGAAATTCTAAGCTCGGTCAACAATGCAATTAACCTAATTATTTAATTACACTAGGTTGGTCTACAGTCTGTCCGATAAGGAGACATCAAAGCCATTTTATTATAAGCCTACTTATTTGGCCACTTATGTCTAGTTTGCGGCAACACTTAAATGTCGTAGCCTATTCATTGTTATCGAATACAGTAGCCTATTCATTGCCGCATAATCATTGTTACCGAATCGCTTATAGTAAGGACAACTTTTGAGAGCCTGTAAAACGAGTTGTTGGGCTTTTTTACATTAATTGTACGGATTAATTTTATGGGTTGCTAAATGTGCCGTGACAGATGTAGGCGGTCGCCCCCTGCTGTGAATTTGTTGATTGACTCAATAATATGATTACGTAATGACTGTGTTGTGGAGCAAGAGATTTCGGCTAGTACAGGACAGATGGCGTCGCTTTGTGGTTCTGCTGATCTCGAGGTCATGTCGTTCCTTTTCATAAGTACACATGTTCTCACGGCTAATTTATGCGCATTAGAATTAGGAGACCTTTCCCCTCCCTTCCGTCCAATTCCACTCCCTCTTTTGTTACTTTTGTTGGCTGGCTGTCTAGCCAAGTGCTTGACCCACTGCTGTGGTGCTAGTGGAGGTCTTCGTGGTTTGGCATTTGTGTATTAAGCAGCCAAGGTATTAGGCTAAGCAGCCCAGTTAGACACATATGTAGTAGCATTAATATACACCTTTTAAAAGCTGTCAGATGGCCACGTGTCTACAATTTTGAAAAATTCTAAGAAAGCCCTACTTAAATACTATATAGGATTGTTGAAGGCTGTACTCCAGTCTTTCAACTTGGCATTCAGTTTCCTCAACTCTGCAACATGCTGGACAGTGGACACATTATAAAGATAAACCGCATATATATATTATATATATATTATATATTGTATATATATATAAACAGATATAAAAATTATATATATACAAACATATATATATAATATATTAATATTATAATATAAATCATGCATACATGAGCGGCCACACCTTGATCCTTTTTTCCTGCAACTCCTATTGGATTTCACCAGACTGAGCCTACGTTGGGTTCTGAGAAAGACATTATTATGACGCTGACCGCATCTGCAGCCGGTAATTATGAGGACAGTCGACCAACTCACATAATAATTACTCTGCACACCACATTATGGCAGGTGGTATCACGACGGACCGTGGACTGGATGGTGAAACAGAAAGGTATGCGATCAGATGGATGGACAAAGTGGGGGGGGAAGAGAGAGGGAGGGAAGATAGAGAAAGAGAGAGAGAGAGAGAAGGACTGATGACCAAGGATGTTGATGTTTGTGGATATAACGACTGACATTTATATGATCTAAACGAGCTTCACCATTATCATCATCATCATCATCATCTGTGGGACCAAGTCAGCCTCCAGGCAGCAAGGGTACTGGTTGGCTGTTTGGATGGCTGGCCACAGGGTGCTGCTACAGTGTCCCTGGACGACGGTGGACGGGTGGGGTGGGTGGGGTGGGGTGGGGGTGGGGTGTAGTGAGTGATAAACAGGATGTTGGGTCGTTACGTTTGAGCCGCATGCCAACCGGCAGAACAACAACAATCATTGCTATGGTGCTAGGATTGGTGGGGGGGGGGGGGCGAGGGAGGGTTTGGAGGGAGGGTGCTCACAGATGTCTCTTTGGTTGTAGCCTATTAATAGGTTCACGGATGTTGCCTATAAAAAGATATGCATTCGCGGTATATTTTAATATTATAAATAGAATATATTATAACAAAGAATAATATAACGACCACACAAGGAATGGCTGGATAACATATCAGAATGGTGTGGAGCACCATTACAGGACCTAACACACGCTGCCTTGGACAGACAAACCTGGCGTGGAATAACGAGAACGGCATCGAGCACCTACGGGCATTGGTCCCTCGGTTGTTGATGATGAATATAACGATGTATAATAATATTGATGTATACACTATATTTATATAGCCCTATTGTATATTACATACAATATAATACCTCGGTACAGTATATACAGTATGTACAGAATATATTATATTTATAATATATATAATATTTATATTATAATTAGGTATATGTGTGTGTATAAAACACTGTATATAATATATATATATATATATATATATATATATATATATATATAATGGAATGCAGCATTATTATGTCAATAATATCATGTCACACCGCAACACATGTATACTATAGCGTGAAGACATATGTATACTATAGCGTGAAGACATATATATATATATATATATATATATATATATATATACTGTACCGAAGCATATGTCTTCACGCTATAGTATACATGTGTTGCGGTGTGACAACTAGAGACACATACAACTTACAGGCAGACAGATAGACGGACAGACAGAGGACACACATTGTGGGGGCAGAAGAGTATTTGCCTATGACAAAGGTGAACTGTTCTTGGTATAGTGGACAGTTCTTATCAGAAGGACCTTTAGAAATGTCTTCAGTGTGTCTCAAGATATATCGGCCAATCTGAAATTGCACTTTTGTAGAAACGCATGCACTTGACCTTCCTAACTTGGTCAGCAGTTGGCCTGACAACGACCGACCAACCAACCAATCGACATACAGACAGACAGACAGACAGACAGACAGACAGACAGACAGACAGACAGACAGACACAGACAGATACACACAGACAAACAGACAGACACACAGACAGACAGATACACAGAGAGACACACAGACAGATAGACACACAGACAGACACACAGACAGACAGCGCACAGACAGACAGACAGCGCACAGACAGACAGACACACAGACAGACACACAGACAGACACACAGACAGGCACACAGACAGACAGACAGATACACAGAGAGACACAGACACACAGACACAGACAGACAGACAGACAGGCAGACACACAGACAGACAGACAGACAGCGCACAGACAGCCAGACACACAGACAGACACGCAGACAGACACGCAGACAGACTAACCGATAGACAGACAGACACACAGACAGACACACAGACACAGACAGACGAAGGTGCGCACACACACAAACACGCACACACACGCACACACACGTACGAATGGACATTCCAGGTGGCGGACAGCAGCCGTGTGTCCTCGTCGTCTGTTTGGTCTGTGAATGAATGTTCGTCTATGTTGACATAATAATGCTGCATTCCATTGGCTCTCATTCGTCGTCGTTCTCGTCGTCGTCGCTCGGTCTCTTCGACAGACGGTCACAGCTTCTATTCAACTCTTCTTCGTCTTTGGTGTAACTAACTTGAACCGATTAAAGTGGATAATTTTTGTTATCGCGCAGCGAGAGGGAGAGAGAGAGCTCTCATAGCTCCTCCCACAGGCCTCTCGCCCGCCTCGGCTGCCTAGCCCGTCCACCGATGAGCCCGTCGCGCCGCCGCCGCCGTAGGGAGGGAGGCTATCGTCCTACGCGCCAGGCCCCATCCTAGTAGGACTCCTCGTCTAGTGGCCAGCGTCGCCTCTGCCTTGCAATGATTCAAAGAAAGGTTCGTTCTTTCTGGTCATTACGCTTTTAAATGCCTTATAATGAGGACGGACTGTTAGCCAAGGTAGTTGTAGTATTCGCTCAGTCTTTCTAGATCGATCTGTCAGCGTTATTTATTTATTTATTTCTCGGTTGTGTTTTCATTGCGGGTAGGCCTACAGTTTTCCTCTCTCATTTATTACGATTTAATTACTATTGGAGATGTTTTTCTGAAGGGTTACGTTTGCTTGTTCTGTTCGTCTCAATTGATCGTAATAATTGGAATGGAATTGAATAGGTAATGTATTTGTGGAAGTTTATGAAATCAGACATCCGGTGAATTCTGTGAAATTTTAAGGACATGTTTTGCCTCATTGGATGATCAATAGTAAGGTCTTCAGCTGTTATTCTGTGTTGTCGTTGTCGTTGTTGTGTTGTTGTTGTCGTCGTTGTTGTTGTTGTTGTTGTTGTTGTTGTTGTTGTTGTTGTTGTTGTTGTTGTTGTTGTTGTTGTTGTTGTTGTTGTTGTTGTTGTTGTTGTTGTTGTTGTTGTTGTTGTTGTTGTTGTTGTTGTTGTTGTTGTTGTTGTTGTTGTTGTTGTTGTTGTTGTTGTTGTTGTTGTTGTTGTTGTTGTTGTTGTTGTTGTTGTTGTTGTTGTTGTTGTTGTTGTTGTTGTTGTTGTTGTTGTTGTTGTTGTTGTTGTTGTTGTTGTTGTTGTTGTTGTTGTTGTTGTTGTTGTTGTTGTTGTTGTTGTTGTTGTTGTTGTTGTTGTTGTTGTTGTTGTTGTTGTTGTTGTTGTTGTTGTTGTTGTTGTTGTTGTTGTTGTTGTTGTTGTTGTTGTTGTTGTTGTTGTTGTTGTTGTTGTTGTTGTTGTTGTTGTTGTTGTTGTTGTTGTTGTTGTTGTTGTTGTTGTTGTTGTTGTTGTTGTTGTTGTTGTTGTTGTTGTTGTTGTTGTTGTTGTTGTTGTTGTTGTTGTTGTTGTTGTTGTTGTTGTTGTTGTTGTTGTTGTTGTTGTTGTTGTTGTTGTTGTTGTTGTTGTTGTTGTTGTTGTTGTTGTTGTTGTTGTTGTTGTTGTTGTTGTTGTTGTTGTTGTTGTTGTTGTTGTTGTTGTTGTTGTTGTTGTTGTTGTTGTTGTTGTTGTTGTTGTTGTTGTTGTTGTTGTTGTTGTTGTTGTTGTTGTTGTTGTTGTTGTTGTTGTTGTTGTTGTTGTTGTTGTTGTTGTTGTTGTTGTTGTTGTTGTTGTTGTTGTTGTTGTTGTTGTTGTTGTTGTTGTTGTTGTTGTTGTTGTTGTTGTTGTTGTTGTTGTTGTTGTTGTTGTTGTTGTTGTTGTTGTTGTTGTTGTTGTTGTTGTTGTTGTTGTTGTTGTTGTTGTTGTTGTTGTTGTTGTTGTTGTTGTTGTTGTTGTTGTTGTTGTTGTTGTTGTTGTTGTTGTTGTTGTTGTTGTTGTTGTTGTTGTTGTTGTTGTTGTTGTTGTTGTTGTTGTTGTTGTTGTTGTTGTTGTTGTTGTTGTTGTTGTTGTTGTTGTTGTTGTTGTTGTTGTTGTTGTTGTTGTTGTTGTTGTTGTTGTTGTTGTTGTTGTTGTTGTTGTTGTTGTTGTTGTTGTTGTTGTTGTTGTTGTTGTTGTTGTTGTTGTTGTTGTTGTTGTTGTTGTTGTTGTTGTTGTTGTTGTTGTTGTTGTTGTTGTTGTTGTTGTTGTTGTTGTTGTTGTTGTTGTTGTTGTTGTTGTTGTTGTTGTTGTTGTTGTTGTTGTTGTTGTTGTTGTTGTTGTTGTTGTTGTTGTTGTTGTTGTTGTTGTTGTTGTTGTTGTTGTTGTTGTTGTTGTTGTTGTTGTTGTTGTTGTTGTTGTTGTTGTTGTTGTTGTTGTTGTTGTTGTTGTTGTTGTTGTTGTTGTTGTTGTTGTTGTTGTTGTTGTTGTTGTTGTTGTTGTTGTTGTTGTTGTTGTTGTTGTTGTTGTTGTTGTTGTTGTTGTTGTTGTTGTTGTTGTTGTTGTTGTTGTTGTTGTTGTTGTTGTTGTTGTTGTTGTTGTTGTTGTTGTTGTTGTTGTTGTTGTTGTTGTTGTTGTTGTTGTTGTTGTTGTTGTTGTTGTTGTTGTTGTTGTTGTTGTTGTTGTTGTTGTTGTTGTTGTTGTTGTTGTTGTTGTTGTTGTTGTTGTTGTTGTTGTTGTTGTTGTTGTTGTTGTTGTTGTTGTTGTTGTTGTTGTTGTTGTTGTTGTTGTTGTTGTTGTTGTTGTTGTTGTTGTTGTTGTTGTTGTTGTTGTTGTTGTTGTTGTTGTTGTTGTTGTTGTTGTTGTTGTTGTTGTTGTTGTTGTTGTTGTTGTTGTTGTTGTTGTTGTTGTTGTTGTTGTTGTTGTTGTTGTTGTTGTTGTTGTTGTTGTTGTTGTTGTTGTTGTTGTTGTTGTTGTTGTTGTTGTTGTTGTTGTTGTTGTTGTTGTTGTTGTTGTTGTTGTTGTTGTTGTTGTTGTTGTTGTTGTTGTTGTTGTTGTTGTTGTTGTTGTTGTTGTTGTTGTTGTTGTTGTTGTTGTTGTTGTTGTTGTTGTTGTTGTTGTTGTTGTTGTTGTTGTTGTTGTTGTTGTTGTTGTTGTTGTTGTTGTTGTTGTTGTTGTTGTTGTTGTTGTTGTTGTTGTTGTTGTTGTTGTTGTTGTTGTTGTTGTTGTTGTTGTTGTTGTTGTTGTTGTTGTTGTTGTTGTTGTTGTTGTTGTTGTTGTTGTTGTTGTTGTTGTTGTTGTTGTTGTTGTTGTTGTTGTTGTTGTTGTTGTTGTTGTTGTTGTTGTTGTTGTTGTTGTTGTTGTTGTTGTTGTTGTTGTTGTTGTTGTTGTTGTTGTTGTTGTTGTTGTTGTTGTTGTTGTTGTTGTTGTTGTTGTTGTTGTTGTTGTTGTTGTTGTTGTTGTTGTTGTTGTTGTTGTTGTTGTTGTTGTTGTTGTTGTTGTTGTTGTTGTTGTTGTTGTTGTTGTTGTTGTTGTTGTTGTTGTTGTTGTTGTTGTTGTTGTTGTTGTTGTTGTTGTTGTTGTTGTTGTTGTTGTTGTTGTTGTTGTTGTTGTTGTTGTTGTTGTTGTTGTTGTTGTTGTTGTTGTTGTTGTTGTTGTTGTTGTTGTTGTTGTTGTTGTTGTTGTTGTTGTTGTTGTTGTTGTTGTTGTTGTTGTTGTTGTTGTTGTTGTTGTTGTTGTTGTTGTTGTTGTTGTTGTTGTTGTTGTTGTTGTTGTTGTTGTTGTTGTTGTTGTTGTTGTTGTTGTTGTTGTTGTTGTTGTTGTTGTTGTTGTTGTTGTTGTTGTTGTGGAGCATTGCTGTTGAACATTGTTGTTGTTGGTGCTGCTGTTGTTTTCTACATCTCATGACCACAAGTATGATTACAACCAATGATTACATTCATGAGTTGATTTTTATATAACATTTTGGCTGTTAAGTAAACCATTTGATTCACTTTATTGTGCACGAAATTCTATTTGGAGTGTGTGAGTGAGTGAATGTATGTGTATGTGTGCGTGTTTGAGTAAATGTGTGTGTGTGTGTGTGTATGTGTGTACATGCGTGCATGTGTGTTTCTATTTACAATTGCTGGACCTTCCTCTCCTTCTTAGCAAGTCTGTTTTTTGCTTTAGACTCAAAAACTTATCTATTCCAGTCCACTGCTGTTTCTTAATGGTTGTCCACAGTCAATGTCCACTTTGAACTTTGTACGGAAGGCATTGTGTGTGTGTTTGTGTGTGTTTGTTGATGTGTTTGTTGATGTGTGTTTGTGTGTGTTGTTGGTGCATGTATGCTTCTTGTTGTGGGTGCGTGTCTACTTGTGTGTGTGTGTGTGTGTGTGTGTGTGTGTGTGTGTGTGTTGTACGATGGCATTGAATGCCATTGATACATAAATTATCCCATACTAAGATCCTCTAAGATTTGATGATTACACACGGGGCTATAAGTGACAAGTCTAAAATGATGCAATGAGTTTTAGAAGGACCCTGAAGTGTTAGTATGTTCATTAATTTCGTCTTGTTTTGCTCAGCTTTAGATTGACCGAGTACTAAAGTTCTGTGAGCAAGACTCTCTTCTTTCTCCTCTTTGTCTGTTTTTCTCTTCCTTCCTCCTATTTCCTCGGCTTCTATGCATTCCTACCCCAACCCAACCCTATCTAAATTTGTGGAATAATTTTGCTTCCTGAATTAAATCCTGGAAACCGACACACGGATGCTGCAGCTCTGGTCTTGGTTGCGGTCAGAAGGACATGGCTAGACAAGCAGACGGACAAAGCACATTATACACAGTTACATGATCAGACAGAGAAGCAGACACGCACACACACGCACACACACACCTACACACACACACACACACACACACACACACACACACACACACACACACACACACACACACACACACACACACACACACACACACACACACACACACACACACACACACACACAAACACACACACGCACACACACAAACACACACACACACACACACACACTGAGACAGGAAGGCAGCTGGAATGATGAGAGGTGGAATGAGCATAAAAGAATGGATGAGATGAGATTGTGTGACTAATGAGCAGAGACTTCAGTCACAATAGAGACGCGTGACAAGTGATCTCAGTCGCAATTAATCTCGTTAATTGCCTGTCTGACGACAATAAACAAAGTAAAGTTTATGATTATTACGATAATTGCAGTCAACACTGATGATGACTCACTTTACATCCGTTTACTGTGACTGCCAGCAAGCTCTGTTTCAGGAGTCAGTTATTTTGTTTACTTGCTCGATGTGTCATAATTATAATTCAAGTGAATGTTTGTTGCAATGATTTACAACTGTTTGTAGCGATTTACTACTGTTTGTAACGATTTACAACTGTTTGTAACGATTTACAGCTGCTTGTAACGTTTTACAACTGCTTGTAACGATTTACAACTGTTTGTAACGATTTACAACTGTTTGTAACGATTTGCAACAGTTTGTAAATATTTTGTAAATACTTTATACTTTGTAAAGATTTACAATTGTTGTAAATGCAGTCCAGTGTTTGTTTAGTTGCTTAATTACGGTTTGTACCGAATATTTGCTTTGTATTTGCTTTGGGGCTGAATAACCATGCGATATTCGATATTCGGTGGAATAGTTGACTGAATATGAACAGTGTGTTTGGTGTTCTTGAAAGCTAACGGTGAATTCATGCGTAAACTGAGTTGTAAGTGATAATTTGTAAGTTTAGTTAAATTAGTGCCATTCCTAGTTTACGCAGACTGGCAGAAGAATGCAGAACTGCTTGTAGTTAACTGCTTACCATTAGTTTTGTATTAAATTTATATTACACATCAGATGGGAGCAGAAAAATAACAAATGTGGAGGTGCGCGCACGAGTAGGAAATAAGAAAAATATCAAGCAAATAATATTGGAAAAAAACTGAACTTTTTTGGACATGTGTGCAGAATGGGAAATGAGAGACTCATCAAGCAAACTATTTTTGGGATGATGGACGGAGCAGGGATTAGGGGAAGACCGTGTAGGGAATGGTTGGATGACATTACAGATTGGTGCGAAATGGAGATATACAAATTGAGCAGAATGGCACAGGAGAGAGACAAGTGGAGACGGACGGTGAAACATGCGATTGACACCAACGGGCACTGAGCCCATGGACCGTAATGATGATGATGATGATTAAATTTATTGAACTGAAGCTTTTGCTTACATTTAATTTTCAATGTTGTTGGTAGACTTATTTTGTACACTATTCGTAGTCGTATTCGGCTAAAAAGTTTGGCCAGTTATTTGTATTCAACCAAATAGTGATGCTCGCCTTTTTACGGTAACACCCTATAGTTACTGATTTGGGCCTAACTATTGAATAAGATAATTCTTAGAATATATTAATTGAGTGATGTATAAAGTTTCATCAAAATAGGATGTTCTGATTATCTTGATCAGATGACTGTTTTCCGAAACTATTTTGTTTCTATGCCAAAATGTGGTTAGCAGCAGTTGGCTCATTAAACGATGTTCTTACTACTTACTTAAAAATTACTCTGCACGCACGCACACCAGTAGCTTCAGGATTCGGTCCTTGGCAAAATCTGTGTATGACATGCAGTTGTAGATGCTCCAAGCAATGAGGTCATCATCATCATCACCGTGCCTGAGGGAGGATGAAGCGTTGGACTTGGTTGACCGCATCCGATTGACGCAACCGATTTGGCATCGAACAGCGACGAACAGAGCTGCAGCTGTTCATCTCTTGCTCAACAAACCACCCGGGGTGAGTAATCTGCTGTACTCGATCAAGTACTTCTGTTGCATAGGCCTATAATCACTGCTTCCATTATGCGGGGCAAGTACTTCTGCTGCATTGTATAGAGCAACTGTCTGTGTGTCATTGGAGCTCCACCTTGTGGGGCAAGTACCTGTTATGCATTGGATCCATACCTGCACTGTGTGAGGCAAGTATCTGCTCTGCATTGGGTCAGCTGTATGGGGCAAGTACCTGTTATGCATTGGATCCGTACCTACACTGTGTGAGGCAAGTATCTGCGCTGCATTGGGTCAGTTGTACCGTCATTGTGTGGGCGCAGGCACCGTTATTATGCTGGACAAATATCTGTTATATAATTATGGGATTGGTATGTACCTGCATTTTATGGTAGAGGGAGCAACACATTCTCTTGTATGAATTCTTTCACTAGAGGAAATACTTTCTTTAGGGCACGTTCATCCACCAAGGTGGGCACTTTCACTGGGATAATAATGCCACTGGGGTGTCTTATTGACACTTTAACGGCTTCTCAGTCCCTGTTAGTACACTCTCATTGTTAAAACTTAAGTGTAAGCTGGATAACAGAAGTGCAAGAGGGGATGCAACATTGATCTGTTTTTGGTAACGCTAATTATCCTTTTGGGTAATTATCCTTTTCCTGTAGTTTCTGGTCTTTGTTTACATATCTCCTTTGTCAGTGCTGCTCTCCTTCTCTCATAATTATTGTGATCACATAGTGACTGATGATTTCTATGTCTCTTTCGTTCGTATCCTTCTTTCGCTTGTCTTTCGTCATTTGTGGCTCCGTGTTGTGTGAAGCCATTAAGTACTTAAGTGCGACAGAGTAATAGGATCTGTTATACATTATATACGAATTAAAGGTGTTGTAAGACGCTCCTCTTATGACACCTGCACTATCAGAGATCCTTAATGACAGAGCCAGCCGTTGAATTAAATAAAATTCACCCTTGGGTGCTCCTGACAGCTGAAACCATTACACTGTGAAATCACATTCAGATGAACTTAAGATAATTATTCAGTGTACTGAAGTCATGGATGAAAACCTTATGATCAAATGTTAAAGAATGAGTGAACTCAGTTAAGCAAAGAATTGAAAATAAAGTAAGTAAGTATATTCTATTAAGCAAGCTGCCAAGCACTCTGGTTGACAAACATCTATAGGGTAAACAAACAAACAAACACAATATATATAATATATATATAAACATATGTATTATAAACAAACTAAGGTCCTGGCAGGTCATGATTTTGTGTGCTTAACTTATTATTTTCTGCTGACAGACGTTTATCATTCGTGATGCAATCGAAAGAAAAGACGCCTGTCTGATGCTATCCATTGTCATCTCTAGTCATCCAAAGACCCAAGTCAGTCACGATCCAATCCACGAGTCATCCAATCAAGAAGGACCTCACCTTCGTCTTGCCAACTCACAGAAAACCTTTCCGGATTTAACGTCACTTGTTGTGTTCTACTGTGGCAATGGAAACAGGTGTGACACATGCTTGTCCTATTTTCTTACAGGTTTTCCATGTTTCAGCTCATCTATTAATTCTGAGTTTCTAGTCTTAGTCCGTGCGTAAAATTTACTATGAGGTCATTAATGCCTTGCAGAACATTGACTATGAGGTCATTAATGCCTTGCAGAACATTGACTATGAGGTCATTAATGTCTTGCAGAACATTAACTATGAGGTCATTAATGCCTTGCAGAACATTGACTATGAGGTCATTAATGTCTTGCAGAACATTGACTATGAGGTCATTAATGTCTTGCAGAACATTGACTATGAGGTCATTAATGTCTTGCAGAACATTAACTATGAGGTCATTAATGTCTTGCAGAACATTAGCTATGAGGTCATTAATGTCTTGCAGAACATTGACTATGAGGTCATTAATGTCTTGCAGAACATTGACTATGAGGTCATTAATGTCTTGCAGAACATTATCTATAATGCCTTGAATAATTACTATTGTGCTTCAATGAAGTTTAATTGTTTCTAGATTTCAATCTATTGTTCTGACGATTGCTACGATAATTACTTAAGTCCTGTTGATGGCATAATTATCATGTGATGCGGTACAAACGAATTAGAAATAAATTCTGTAAACTATCGTTCAGATCATGATAATCATGTGATGAACTGATTATTGCGAATTGTCATAAGATATATGAATGAGATTTAGAAAGTGAGTAATAATTATTGGTTCTTGTTTTCTTTTCATGCTAGCGATGAGCAGCTGCCACGCCTTGTTCTGCCGAAGGAAATTCTGGAAGCGAAAACACGGCAACGTCTGATGGCGTTGGCTCATCTTGGACATTGTTAGTCACTCGCCTGTTCTTACTGCATGCCAGTCTAACATACAAATAAAATATTCAAAAGTTGGTACTCTAAATTGTATAGCGCTTCGTCAATGGACTACTCAGAGGGAGTTTTAGAAAGGGATCGGAGCATCTAGGGGAGATAATTCCAGGTCAAGGGCCTATTGGCCTATCACCAAGAAGTCATGGTTTTGCCTAGTGGAAGTGAAAACAAGCAGACGTTCGAACGGAGCGCAAGTGACAAGCATTAAGAGCAATGCTACATAGCTCACTAAGTTAGGCAAGATCGCAGCCTAGCAGGCAGCATCAGACTAGAGCGACGATCCCATAATCAATTCGCTGCTTATAGATGGAGATGTGATTGAATTTCGGTATGCTGCCAATTAGACTGCAGAGTGCAGGACGCAATCAAGATGTATGCATGTATAACTTATGTATGTTGTATCCATGTATACATTAGGCTTACATATCTAGGCTTTTATAAAGTGATCTTTGGAACTCATCAAAACTCCGATGCAGCAATGATACTGGCTTCAAAAATGTGATATGAATAAAACAAAAAATAATTTTTATATAATTTTGTTTTCTGTTCTTTTCTCGTCTGCAAACGATGACTTGAGATTCGGATTGTTTGTGTTTTCATTTTCAGACTTCTGGGTTCCTTCATTGTTTGGAAGGAGTTATTCGCTGCCTGAAGAAGTCAGTGCTTCCGTCACCGATAAAAAAATGCTTGATGCTTCAAGGAGAGCCTATCACGCATCCCAGAGATCCCTCTGCTCAACGCCATCCTCCGAATCCATCGCTCCATCCCATTCGACATCGGATGGAGAAGAAACAATAGCCAATGAATCTAGGTCAGCGGGTCACCAAAGTAGGTCGACTTCTGCGGATGGCTCCGGGACTTATCACGACGACCTGTTGAGGATTCCGGATGGAATCCGTCGAACATCGAGCGACGAACGTTCCGGATACGTGTCTTCGAGCGAAAGTGGATCGGATGCCATCAACGGGATGATCTACTACCGGAGCAACCTCCCGGATAAGCTGAGCGACTACGAGGACATCTGGCCTTCACCCTCTTTCCCACCGTCCAACGCACTCCCTTGTGATTTCCCAGGGTCCCGCATGCCCATCAGTCCTCCCAGGCTCCCCGCTCCATTCACAGTTAACCGCTCCCTCTCCTCACCAGTCAGCCTACTCTTTTCTTCTCAGTATCTGGACCCTGCGTGTTCGAAATACTTTTCTTTAGCGGAGAGGCAGATGCTAACATCGAGTGGACCAGTTGCTGCAGCAGCAGCAGATGTCAATTGTACAAGAGCTAGTCAGACACAAAGAGAGGTCAGCAGAATTGACCTCACAAAGTACCAGTTGAACCGGGAGGAGACTGGTGCAAAGAAGAACTTAACTCTGTTGGGATTTCCCCAGCAACCGAAATTTCCTCGTCAAGGTTTTCGACGTAGAACGAAGAAATCATCGGTTCAAAGGGGAGATGCTCAGCAGCAGCAGCAGCAACAGGAGAACTACAACTACAAGAACGTGACAAAGATCGAATGCCACAGACTGGAAACAACGGGCGTCTTCCATTTCGACTTCCAGCAGACGTCGCGGTTGGCCAGTCACGTGTCAAAGGTCACCGGAAATTCTCCACTCCATCTGACCAGTCCGGACTACGCTCTTCCATACGATGCTCTACCATGCAACGCGCTCCTCTCTGGAGCGATGAAGGATACTGGAACGTCGTTTAACGGACATTGTACCAGTCAATCCCAGAGATACCTGTTCCAATCTCTTATTGACCGCAGCCACCGAACTCTAGCATCTGCACCTCTCCGTCCCCGGAACTCTCTGGCACCAGACCGTAACCATGACAACCGTAACAATGCAGCTGCAAATCCTCTGAATCTGGATTTTCGGAATACCGCTTGCTACAGATGGTGTCGAAACAATGCATCTGCTGTGATATCTACGACAGAAAGTGACGAATCACGAATGCAGCGCGTAGGCATCAGACCCACAGTCAGCGATCCACAACATTGCTTCAGAGATGCGATGAAGTCAGAAGATGATGACGAGACGATGATGGAGTTTGGTTATCGTCTTCCATTTGATGCACTATCATTTGCGATGAACCCGATTTCAAATAGCCAAGGAATGGGTCAACCGTTGCCTCCCCACCCCCGCAGAGCTTCCCAACCTGTTCCTGCATCAAATTCGATATCTGAGTCAAGTCAGGCAGAGCAGGGAAGCATAGAGGAAGTACATGACAAGGGGATGTTACCGAGGAAGAAATCCCTCCGAGCAAGTTTCTCTTCCATTCAGAAGAAGATTCTCAGAGTAAACCAGAAGAAGTCACAGCCTCGCGATTCATTCAGCTGCCCAGAGAAAATGACGACAGAAACGTTGGCTGTGCCTCTCATGAATTCTCATTTCAATAACGGAGATTCTCGATTAGTTGGTGCTACAAAAGTAGTGACGTCAGAAGACGACCCTCTTGGGTCCAGCAGCTCTTTGCGACGTCACGCATTTCAGTTAGTCAACTTGAAACGACGACGTTCTGTCTACGACAATGTCTGCACCCCTTCGAATCGTCCTCTACTGAACCCTTGTGACATTCCTAAGCTTGGGGACATTTCTTTGTACGGTGACAGGCATGGTGACATTTCTTCATATGGTGACAGGCATGGTGACATTTCTTCATATGGTGACAGGCATGGTGACATTTCTTCATACGGTGACAGGCATAGTGACATATCTTTGTATGGTGACGATTCTCTCCCGTGCAGTCGTCGATTGACAACAGCGAGTCAGATGACAACGGCGACGGAGTATTGCCAACCGTGGGAGACAATTCGCTGGTCTCAGATACTCGATCAGAATTGTATCCACAATTCACCTCCGAACCATAGCATTGGGACTCAGTGTCATCATCTAAATCCGATCAACAACAGTGCTTTCGTTCAATATCCTTCTGTAAACGATCATTGTATGGAAGCTGGAAAGGCGGCTGACAATTGGAATCACTTTCCAGAAGAATCGAATGGGGAAAAAGACGTTTGCTGGAGACAGAAGCTGGACAATTCTGACCACAGCAGATTTGTTCCGTCAGTGTCGAAAATTAATCAGACAAATTCGTCGGATTATTTGTGCAGCACAGATAATAGGTTTTCAATTTCTGGTTGCACCAGCAATCTCAAGTGTAACATGGCAAATGATTCAGGAACAGGATTCAGCAATTCTGCGAAGGAGAATGTGGACTGTGTTGTAAAGTCTAAGGTCATGATCTGTCGCGCAGTTCCATTCTCAGAATCCGGTTCGACTGCGGATGCGAACCATATCTCAAACGATAAGCTGCTTTGTTGTTCTGGCAACGCTTCCAGAAATTCTTTCTCTGGATCTCAAAATAATCAAATCAGCAATCAAGAGACGCTGCTTGCACCAATGAGTCCAGATGTGATTCCTCAAAGTGGTGAGTCCAAACCTACCCCGTTACTTGTAATTCAAATGAAAACATAAATAATTATTTAATCATTGATTAACCAAATGATTGTAAGGCCAAGGGGAAAATGACATAATCTTTAAGATCTTTATCAAATGATTCCCTCTCGTAATTTTGGATGCATAGTTGATTAATAATTGCTTAATTAATCATTACCTGAGTAATTAATAATATAGTTAAGTATAGATATAGACTCATCAAATTAAACAGAAATTAGCTTAGTTGGCAATCAATTGATGATACAGAGGAAGTCCTATGCATGTGTTGATATCCAGGGCTTAAAGTGTGGCTGGACGGTCATGGACGGCGTCCATGCACTTATTTTAAAATCTGAATGCTGTCCTGCCACTTAGTGACCAGCACAGTCTGGAAAAGTAAGGGGCGTCCAGGCACTTCTTCTGGAAATGTAAGGGGCGTCCAGGCACTTATTTTCCAACACTTTAAGCACTGTTGATATCCATGAGATAATGAAGAAGTTAAGTTGAGAGGATTTTATTTCCAATGCAGAAATTTTATGTCCTTATTATTTTAAAAAGATAAGTGAATTGATGTGTTGCAGCTTCTCTGCAGCAGGAGCCGAGTCCAGTCAGAGGTAGAGGGGAAGACGGGACAACTGCGACCAGAATCTACAATTACATCATACAGTAGGCCTAAGAACTGATTTCAATGCAACAGTCATTCAACATTTCAAGAGTTTAATTCAATCTTATCTCTCCCAATCTGTTCATAAATCAAAATTCCTTCTTCTCTGACTACCACACTCCTCAACTTCCTCGAATCGCTAACCTGCTTAAGGATGCCTGTTAATCAATGCAAAACACGAAACAAATATCGGCTGTTGCTCTGCTCCGAATAAGTCACTCGAGTAAAACAGCTTGTAACTCGTTGTGACAACTAGATTTCATCCAGAGCTGATAGTTGACACTATATCTGATTTTTCTGGACTATACCGCAACAAGGAAAGGAGTGCTGATAAATTATTGGAGTGTTGGAATTGTTTGCTGTAGAATGTCACAGAGGAGAGAAGGTTTCTTTGGAAAGATGGTACAGACCTTCATCGAATGTACAAGAAATGCCACTGAAAAGAATCCAAAGAATGTTGTACGCAATGTAAGTACTTACACAGTATGACTTCGCTTTTAATTTTTAACTGCTGTTAAACTCAGCTTCTTTTACAGCTTATACTTCTTTTAGTTTCTCATTTTTACTATATCTTTCAACTTCTATTTGTTCGGGTCACTTATTTTGTCTATTTTTTCAGTTACGTCTTCTTTATTTTATTTTATCTATTATTTTAAACTAGTTTTTCGTTTAACCTACTTCTTTTGACTGCAATTTTAGCTGCTTCGTTAGTTGCATCTTTTTGCTACATGTTTTAGAATTCTGTCCTGTAACAAAGTTTCAAATGGATTTTACGACTACATATACACCTTAGCTTCTTTTGACTACTTTTAGCAGCCTCCTTTATCTGCTCATTTTAACTATTTCTTTCAATAACTTCTTTCAATTGCCCCTGAACTCCTTCAGGATTTCAACTACTTCTGTTGACCGCTACATTCTCGACCGCTTCTTTTATATCTTGTTTCAGCTATTTCATTAAACTGATTGTCTCCACCCATTCCATTCATTTTGTCAGTCTATTAATAAAGAGGACTAAGTGCTGAAGGATAGGTTGGGCTTTGGATCATGAAGTTTCTTTGTTATACCTTGGGGTTTTTTTCTATGAAGGTGCGGCAGTTCATTACCGGATTAAAGAACTATTTGATTCACCATGGAGAAGATGATCTGAACGAATTCATTAGATCTGAGTCAGGAAAGGTCTGTCCTCTTTTATTCTTGTTGTCTCTATCGCCTCTATATATTATTCAAAAAACAATGATCTATATTCTATAGGATGGTGATTCATAATTACAGAAGAAAATAAGAGTAACAGATATGGCTGTGAGACAGTGAACGAATTATGACACAGAAGCAGCTGTTGCTTAATTAATGTAGATATAGACTTTTATGACTATAGAGACTTATTGTGATCTGAAACAATTTGACGTTGAGTTGATTATGTGTATAAAGTAAATCCCAAATGTTTCAGGCAAAATGTAAGAGAGACTTAGTAGCCTCTCATTCTTTTACCCTTGATCCAGCAGTATCTTTAGTGAGAAAAAAATGTTTAAAAATCAAAAGTAATAGTTAAAAAATAGGTTCCTGAAGGGGCAATATGGCCACTTGGCCTCTGGAAGACTGACACCTAGGCTTATTTTTCATTCAGCTATTCGCTCATGCACCCTCTAGTTACTGCTATATTCTTATTGTAATTTATAAACGTCTAAAGCACTACTCGAAAGTCAATCGCAGATGCTAGCTTATTCAACGAGTCAAATGGTGGTCTGAAGGAGGTCCGAGTCCAGTTGTCAGAGGGGCAGTGTAGCTGTTAGGGCGAGTGTCATTTAGGATTGGAGGGTGGAAGATCGGAGGATCAGATGAGTAGCAGTATGAATTCCTTTGAATATAGCGAGACGTCACCTTTAGGTGGAAATGTGGAATCCAATTAGGCCTAACAGACATGGTTAGGCCTAGAGTTTCTAGTTAGAGCTTGAAAATGCAAGGCAGAAAATTGAAGGCATGTTTATTTTATAGAGGTTTCTAAACTAAGGCTTGCATTTCTTACATTTCACTTTGTCCATCAGTAGTATAATTCTCTGATGCGAAGAAATTTGTTAAAAGCAAAAAGTAGTAGTTTAAAAAATGGATGTCAATTTCCAATGTGTTTATCCTACTCCCTTGTTCCTCATTCTCCCATGGGTAGTGGTAGAGTGGGTAGTGCCTTAGAAGTGTTGAGAGATGTCAGTGATTAAATTGTTGTTTCATTGCAGATGAATTCATCGGAATTTCTGAACCTCGATGTCATTCTGGAGCGTGCGTTTGAGGACTGCATTGTGCATCCACTTCAAGGACACATCTACCAACTGTTTGTCCTTGCTTACAAAAGGTCAGTTAACCAGATGGGATGGAGGAAAGATGGATAGGATGAACTGGAGAAGGACAATGAGCAGGATTAGGAGAATGTGGACGAGGAGAATGAGTAACAAAGGAGTAGGAGGAACATTTTGGAAATGAGAATATGATGCTGTTTCATGTGATGATTCAGTAATGTCATTTAGTCATTGTTTACACTACATCTCGTGATTCGCTTTCAATTTGATTGGACAGTTGAAACACGAACGTTGCGAATATTAGTTTTCATAATACCATCATATGCTGGTTGAACAGGATATCAGAGCCATCTGACTTGTGTCAGTGTATTGCATGAGTGTTTTGATGACTGTTGAGCTGCCTGTTGAATGATCTTTGCTTCAGTCCATTCACTCCATTGCTAATCACTCAATCAGTCATTTAATCAATCATTCAGTCAATCAATTAATCATTCAATTAGTCATTCAATCAATCATTCAATCAATCAATCGTCTATTCGTCCAGAGACATTGAAATTGAAATTGAAAATGGTACACCTTCTCAGGGTTCAAATAATAATCTTGAATGATTGTTCAATTCATTTTGCAATTATGTTTTACTTCGATCCATTGTCTGATTTTTGAATGTTTCTCAATTTGCTAATGATTCTGGGTAAAACAATACATCAGCATCTTCTATCTTGTTTCATTGCATTGCATGTCTGTTTGAATGCCTATTAATATTTACCTTTGGAATGATTCACCTGTTGCGCGTTTTAGCGATGGTCAGTTGCAGTCAATGTCCGATGGCATAAAATTTGCGCGGAAAAAGACGTCATTTGCTGAACTCGGACTTCCAGTCAGTTTTTCCTTTAAACTATTTATGTCGAAATTTGTTAAAGCTTGAACTTTGTGGCATTACTCATGTTGACCATATATATATATATATATATATATATTCGTTTAATGTGAAAAAAAACAGGTTGACAAGGCCGCAACTCAGTAACATGAAAGGGAGCATTACGGGTTACACAGTCGCTTGTTGAGAAGGCACTTATAGAGGGCTCTTGGAATAAAGTTTTTATCGTCCTTCGGTGGCAACACAAAGTTATCATATCATATCATTCTCTGACTAATATTTTAATGCTATTCTTAGGAAATGTTTCCTTCAAGTGATTCTGTCTATGTGATTGCATGACAGTGCTACAGTATCCTGATCTATAAAGTCTTTATTCATAGTCAGAAAGATAGTCAGACGTTTTTTTAAAGGTACTAACAGCGTGCAATACAATGGCACTAAGAGGCATAACAGTGCTACAGTATGCTGATCTATAGTGACTTTATTCTTAGTGACGTTTTTAAAAGGTGCCATGCAAATGATTAAATGCATTCTTTACTTCTTGGAAAGATAGGTGAATAAATTAAGTCTAGATTTCTGTTTGATCATTTCCATTTTTATGTATGTATGTATATAGCTATGTCAGTGGTGTAGCCAAGAATGTATGATGGGGTTTTTGGGTTTTTTATGGCCTGGCCGGATGCCCTTCCTGACACCAACCCAACAGTATTACAGTAAATAAAAAGGGAATAAAGTAACAAAGGGAATAAAGTAAGAAAAACAATTGTTACTGCAAGCAATTGTTTTGTTTTTTCTTATTTAAGTGGATTGATAACCTTAAAAAAACTTTTTCCTAAGGCGGGGGGGTTTAACCCCCGAATCCCCCTTGACTACGCCACTGAGCTATGTATGTAAACTATGTAACATATTGTACGAATGTTTGTAAGTATGTATATACATATGTAGGTAGGCCCTATATGTGCATATCCATGTACAAATGCATGTATGTATTTATTTGTGTGTGTGTGTATGCATGTATGTAAGTATGTACATTGTACAATGTACATACGGTAAATAAATTATGTCTGTATGTATGTATATATATATTGTACCAGGTATATATATTTTCATACATGTGTGTATACATGTGAGCATACATACTTACTTGTTACATACTTAACGACACTGCCATATCAAAGATGATTAGTGTCGCCCTCCTCCTCTATCTAGACTTGGGACTGACACTGGCAGAGAACAACCAGTGGCGGAGTTCGAACATACATATGTATCGGATTCTTATTATAGCACCTTCTAAGTGTCTCATGAAAGCAGTATCTACAATCTACACTAATCAAAATGATGTAAAAGTCTTTCAGAACAAACAGTTAATAAGTTAGCAATGTTCAGGCAGCTAGAAGATTCTTTTAATTCAGTGTTAGTGTGTGTTGAATATTTTTTCAGTTGTGGTCATCTTGTGAAAGAGCAACTGGAGATGCTCTGCATTTTCTGACAATGATGGAGAATTCCCATTCCCCCACAAGGAAATTCCTATTCCTCCAGGCTGCAATTACTAGAGCCATCAACTCAGAGGTAAGAGCATATTTGATTGTGTTTGAAGTTTTGTAGAGTGC
This sequence comes from Lumbricus terrestris, assembly GCA_949752735.1. Taxonomy (NCBI): domain Eukaryota; kingdom Metazoa; phylum Annelida; class Clitellata; order Crassiclitellata; family Lumbricidae; genus Lumbricus; species Lumbricus terrestris. Next base: position 65,541,765 of record OX457038.1, read on the forward strand.
CTGTTATAGTAAGAGCTATTCAGAGATGCTCTCCATTATTATGGTGGCAGCCCCGAGTTAATTGTAAAATTGTCTTCAGGCAGCCTGCAAATGAGGGAGATACCCCCAGTTGAAAGAGCATAAAGAGGGTGGAAGAGAGACCTATTAAAGCAAGGTGCAGTGCCCGGCCATAGTAGTACCGTACTTGCTCAAGAGATAAGAAGATGAAGACGGTCTGGAGCCGTGCTCTGAAGTATGATGAGTCAACCTAACTAGTGTACCATAAATTAAATTTCTGATTTTCACAACGGGCATGGCAATTGACAGATTATGAAAATGCAGTTAATTACATTATTGTTCAGACAGGATTTTCTTTGTGATTTTTTTCATGTAGAGTGAGACAAGCGAAGATTCGGAATCAAGACAATCAGTCAAAAACACTGAAGGTATTGTGCTTCATCTTTCTTTTTTTATCATAACTTTATTTCCATCGAATAGCACCGTGCTTTCTTAGCCGCATCAAGCAACGTGCTGTTGAGCTTTTTAGTGCATCAATGAATTACTTTAGGCCAGAAGAATTTTGTAACCGGTTCAGTGCAAGTATTTGGAGATGGACTAATCCACTTAATAAATGCAATTAATGTAATTAATACAAACTGCACTTTTTGGCTCACTATAATTACAAACGATATTAGACTACCTGATGTAATAAGGCCGTAGTATGTTCGTAATTCACCATGCAGGCAGAGACAAGTTGAGTTTTTATTTGCAATTTATTTTTATTATTTATTTATGATTTTTTTTCATTTAAAGTGAGCTTAAATTTAACCGGTAAATCAATATGTGAATCAATATATACATACCGTGCACACACATGCATGCATGCATGCACACACGTGTGTGTGCGTGCATGCGTGCGTGCGTGCGTGCGTGTGTGTGTGTGTGTGACCTTGGCCAAGAAAAGGGACCACTTAAATTTAGCCGCATCAAGCAAAGTGTGCTTGTCAGGAATGGACTTATTTACTGTTTCTGTACACTGAAGTCAAAAGAAAGTCCTGGAAAAAAGTCAGAACATTTGGTTCAAAATTTAAGCTCATTTTAAGCTTTCCAACGTGTTAATTTCTGCACATTTTCTTCTTGTTATAAAGTTGAATCACTTTGCTCATCTAATTGTTTCTTCCTTGTGACAGGTCATGTGTCCAACTTGGTCCGCATTCTGGTCGAAAAGGGTCTTGTCTCCGCCCAGATAGAGCTTGACTACATAGAGGGTTTGATCGACATGATGTCATCGGTGACATCAGAAGGCAGCTACCACCTCGGGCTCGTCAGCTGTGCAGTCGAACTGATCAAGAACATGAATAAGAATAGACCATTGACAACAAACAGCAACAGCAGCAGTCACAACACAGCGGTACGTTGGGCTTTAGGAACTGACTGTCTTCTAAATGAATTGTTTTTTATCTTACGTAATTTGACATGACGGATAGATCTGTCTGATGATACTCATTTGCTGCTCTGGGATGCATTGCAATTATTGGTGATGTTTCCTCCATTCCTCAACCCATCCTCTATGGCCCCTCACTTTTGTCTCCCTCTGTCTTAAAGAGAATTCCTCTGTAATGACCACCAGAAGTAAAACACTGCATTTATACCTTCATTCGTTTCGCTGTAGATTTATGAAAGAAGCATTCACAACGCACTTAACCCTTAACCGACCGAGGGTATAGGATTTCCCATGCTATTTACTACACTTTGGTCTGTAGAGGGTTAACTTTAAACTGGTTAATTTTTTTTATCCCAGGGTGTTCTGCTTTATTCATGCTGTTCATTTCTTTTTTGCAGGCTATTTTGAGTGATGCATTGCTGGCTGTCTACGTTCCTGATGAGAAGTACAACAATGTGATCAGCGTCAGAATTCCACTCCGACAAAATTCAGTTGCAAAAGACATCCGTAAGTCATTTGTGTTGTATTATACTTGGCCATTTCCATAGCACTTAGAACTCCGAGTATATGTAGGCGATTCAGAAGCGCTCCCAGGGCAAAGGAACCCAAAGAAAAAGGCAAAATATGGGGTGAGAGAAATATGATACAAAAGGATACAAAAGAGGATGCATTGAATTGGCATAGAAGGAACGAAAAATCTGATCACAAATATGGGCGGATACAGACATTTTCGAAGGGGGGCCAAAATTTTCGGACTCAGGACAGGGAAAAATTTCGTCTTGGTCGCCGACAAATCTGGTAACTTTTTTTAGTCATTTGTCTCCAAGAAAAAGATACCATTTTATCGGCAAAAATAGTTGACTGTTTTTTTAGTCATATGCACCTCGTATACGAGTCTCGTGGAGTGGACGCGGGAGAGACCTGCGGAACTACTCATGGGGGGCCGCGTCACCTTTCTGAGCCAAAATAGCTGGTGAAAAATAAAGAAATTTCTAAATGGGGGCCATGGCCGGATTGGCCCCCCCCTGTATCCGCCCCTGATCATAAAGACACTTCAAAGCAAATCTTCGTTAAAACTTATAAGCACTAAAATGAGAACTTTGAATTGCATGTGCAAGATGAAGCCGGTGATTTTGTTCAACCGTTTTAAGTAGAATAAACTTCATCATGCACTGCCGAGCCGCCCAATGTTGATAGCAGTCGATAATTTCATAAGAGTTTGATTTCGAAGCTTTTTCAGAAGTACAGTACAACTCTTTTGTCATGCCGTCCAAACTGTTTGTGCCAGTGAATAATGGTTTTTGCGTTTGATTAATTCTTCAGGTGAAATGATGGCGTATAAGATGAGAGTTACGAACCCACAAGACTACGCATTGTTTCTGCTTACTGAGGGAACTGGTAAGCTCAAATTTCATATTGTCTGCTTCTTTCTCACAAACTCTGTCGTCTGTCTGTCTTATTGCATCTGTGGTCGGAGTATTAAGTTTAAATCAACCCAGAAGTCTTCAGAATTAAGGAGTGGATTCTACAGAAAATCATCATCTGGATTTAACAAGACTTGATGTGAAGCAGTGGCTTCCTCACTGGGCTCATACAATGCATACATAGTACGATTTGAGAGATGATAACAATGCATACCATATGGACTTTCTGTTTTGGCACTGTGGAAATATCGAGGTTGCAATGAATGGAATGACTATGTAAGAAAGAAACTTGGAGTGGCTTGCGTAACGGACAAAGCACGAGAGGCCAGGATGAGGTGGTATGGGTATGTCATGAGAAGAGATGAAACCAGCTGTATCAAGAGAATTATGAATGCTGAAGTCTATGGAAAACGTAGCCGAGGACGACAGAGAAAGAGATGGAGCGATCAAATACAACAGGACCTGAAAATGCTAAAGCTGAAGAAGGAGGACACTGGCGACAGGAACAAGTGGAAGAGGAGGATCCAAGTGGCTGACCCCTCCCCAGAGAGGGATTAATCCGAGCCTGAAGGAGAGAGAGAAATGTCGAGGTTGCAATATTATTACGATTTTAGCCATTCGGTTTGGGTTTGAGATTACCGGTATGTTATGTGTGGTTGTATTAGGTGTTTTATGTTGCTACATGTAGAGATCCGCCTGTCAGACCTTACGAAGATTTCAGAGTTTCTGCTGGAAGAGAAGGTCAAAGCGTCGGCAACTGGTTCTCCATTCCGTCTCATCTACAAGCGAGTCAACGCCAAGTTCATTTGGCCAAGGAATCGATGACGAACAATGGATTGTTTTGACAAACAATGGATTGATGATGAACAATGATGAACAATGGATTGATGACGAACAATGGATTGATATTACAAAGCTTCATGGTGCTACATCTCACAAACTTCTACTCAGACAACTTAATCAGACTGTGATTTTTTATTAACTGTTCTTGATCTGCTTATATTTAATCTGCATAAATATTCCGTTGCTTCTACGATTACATCTAAACCGATATTCGGGTAAAAAATAAACTTCTATGCCTAAATTGCCAGTAGGGTATTTTTTCTTGTTGTCCATTGTGCTGTTCAGATAATTATGTAAGTTATGACAAGCTGTGATGATATTAAGTAATAAATGTGGATGTCAACATGAATTAAAAGTGTGTTATTCCACTTTCCCTCAACCTCACTGGTTCCAACGCCGTTTCTGCTCTATACATCATCTCTATACATCTCTATATGTCTGACTCTTCGGATCTTGACCCAAAAACGTATCGACTTTGTTTTGATTGAGCGCATGTGAATAGACTGGTTCACGACTGCGACTTAGCTTTGTTGTGGGTGCTGTAGAAGTTCCGAGTTTACAATGAATCGCAATATTCCATTTTGTATGTCCACTGAACAATGTTTTAATTCTGACTTTTAAATGTAAATATTGCTGTGGATCATAACGTGCTATTCAGTACCGTACTATTCTAAACTTGAAACTCTCGTTATCTGTAGCTTAGCTGACTTCCCGTTTTCTCACTTCATGGTTTTCAATCAGTTCCATTAGATGGGAGCATAATGGGAATAATTATGGGTAATACGTCATGGACTCTACGATGACCTTTATCTGGAACCGATTTCAACCCTACCTGTCTATCAACCTGCCTATCGAATTAGTTTTGACTGAGCACCTGGAATTAACCAGTTCAAGTTATGAATCTTAAAGATGTTCCAACTTCCAATCAACCTTGGTGAAATGATTCTTACATTATGACAATGATTGATGCTATAGCTGTAGGCCTAGGCACAGTGGCGGCGCTAGGGGGGCTGGGGGGGCTAAGCCCCCTGCAAGAGACTCAGCCCCCCCCCTAAAAAAGGCCAATCCGAATTTTTGACATTGAAATATCCACAATTTTCGGCGAGTGACGACTAAAAAAAAGGTCGTCAGAAATTTTGGCGGCGAAAATGGAAAATTTTCGCCGCGAGGCTTCAGCCCCCTTCGAAACTGAAATCCTGGCGCCGCCACTGCCTAGGCAAAGTCATGCGTTAGTAAAATTATTACTATTAATATTACACTGTAAGTGTAGCCTAAATGCAAGCTTGCACGTTCTAGCGACTATAATGGTCTCAACCTTGCTTAGGCTAATTCTGAATGAATTAACCTAAGCACCGCTGTCTGTTTGAATATGTATCTGGCAATTTTAAGGTTCCCATAATAGACGTACTGTATACAGATTTTGCAAGCCCAAGAGTTGGGCTTATTTGAAATATTATTAGGGAAGCCATTTTATAATTTTGCTCTCTATAATGTGCTATGGTTTCCTTTGTTAGCTTCACTGGGCAATATTATATATCACTTTAATCGATTCCCTGTTGTTTTTATCTGAAACACTGACTTAATTGGTGAATGAAGAGAGAACACTCGATCAGAACAGATGGCCGATGTAATCTAGGCCAGGCCTACATGTATACTATATAGTCGGTTGATCTGTTAAAGATCAGATTTTCCAATAATAGTCATACATTGAATCATACTTTTGGGCATCCAGAAATGACTTCATTGTCTATTTTTAGAAAAGCAATTGGGTCTATGTCGATGTAGAACCTATTTAATAATTATGGAACCCAGCCATATGGATGAAATAATGTTTGCTAAAATTTGCTTAGCCTTTTATGATAGGTTTTTGACTAGATCACATTCTTGTATATTCAAATGCTAAATACCGGTAGTACGGTACTACTAGGCTACTAACCTGATGGTAAGCTGTGGTCTACAATGCTACAATCCTATTGCCCATTTCGTACGGTTTCGAATAACTCTTTTAACTGTTTTAGGCCTACTTCTTTGAAATCGTGACATCATTTTGACAAGAATGGCAATTGGCCTAGTTGATCAAGCGAATCTCTGCCACTAAGGGGACCACGGTTGGGAGCAAAACCCCTCATTTTCCCTTTTGGACATTTCCCTTACATGCCTATGAAAGCACTTTTATTTCGGGTCCCATACGTACATGTATAAAAGCAGCGGTTGACATCGTTTTTGAGGTGTTTAAGGACAGCGCTTTGGCCAGTCCGGATTTCACGGGTCGCAAACCGGTGGAGGGAGGGGTGGAGGGGTTGGGAAGAAGGAGGCGGAGTGGAGTGGAGGGGTTTGGGGTGGATTGGAGGAAGGGGTTGAGGGTCGTGGGTGGAAGGGTGGGATGAGGAGTGGAGGGGGTTGGGTGAGGGGAAGTGGGGATGGAGAGGGTTGGAGGGAGTTAGAGGTGGAGTGGAGGAGGGGTGGAGGGGCCGTGGGTTGGGGTGGAAGGGTGGGATGGAGGGGTTGGGTGGGAGTGTGGAGGGTGAAGGGGTGGGTGTGGCATGGAGTGGAGTGGAGTGGAGTGGGGTGGAGTGGGGGTAGAGAGGTCGTGGGGCTGGGGTGTGGATGGAAGGGGTGGGTGGAGGGGTGGGGTGGAGGCGGTGGGGTGAGGGGTGGAGGGAGGTGGGGTGTAGGGGTGGAGGAGGGAGTGGATGGGTGGAGGGGTCGTGGGTTGGGGTGGAGGGGTGGGATTGAGGGAAGGAGGGTTTGGTGGGGTGGGGTTCAGTGGAGTAGAGTGGAGTGGGGGTGGAATGGGTGGGGTGGAGTGGAGTGGAGAGCGGAGTGGGGTGGAGGGGTCATGGGGTGGGGCAGGCACGGCGAGGGTGGGGTACTGGGGTGGAAGAGGTGGAGTGGAGGCGGTGGGATGGGGTGGTGGTGAAGGGGTGGAGAGGGGGTGGAGGGTAGGACGAGGAAATTTTCCCGAAAACCCAAATTTCTCGGATGGCGTACCGGTGCAGGTCGGAGTGTGGTGTTGTGGGTGTGGTGGGGTTATGGCCGGAGCGGGTCGAATGACTCGAATCTTAAATTTCCCGGGCAACGCCGGGTACCGGGTACCCAGCTAGTATCAAATATAACGGCGCGACGCAAAGAATTGCTTGCCTAATAGGCCATTAGCTTTACCGAATCATCATCGTCGTCGTCGTCGTACGTCTTCGCAGTCGTTGTCATAACTCATAGGCCTAATATTCGTTTATTGAGCGAACAAGAGCCATAAGTCATATAATACCTAGGTGCAGGGCTGCAGGCTAGGCTTAGGCCTACATAGGAATTAAAGCTAATAACTGTTAAAATATAGTTAAAGCTAGACAGCTAGTCAAGAAACAACCTATAAGCCAACGAGATTTAAAGCTTCGTGAGTCTTTATCCGGAAGGTTAGAACTATGACCGGTGTCTCCGGTTTTTGAATGAATAAATCCAGAGCGCTGTAATTAATTTTTAATTGATCAACTAAAAATTCACGAGGCGCTATAGAAAAACCTATGCCTCTAGCCTACATAGCTTAGTATTGTGGCGGAAAGACGCCCTGTGAAACACCCCGACTGCGGAAACAGTTGCCCTCTCGGTCCGTAGGATGGCCGATTACCGATCGGGCGGGTGCCAGTCCAAATATGCCCGCGTGTCGCCTCAGGAGGGAGACGCGAGTCCGCCTTCGTTGTATTTCGAAGGAAGTGCAGCCCCTTCCGACCGATACGCCTCACCCAAGAAACACACGACGATGAAGAGAAGAAACACAGTTTATTCACGGCAGTACGACACTCATCAACTGTACATCACGACTCGCTCTACGACTGACTATATCTCTGGCTAGAACTTGAGGACTGACTCTCACTCTCTCGATAACTGGATGACTGCCTCTCAGAGCAACAGGCTCCCTTATATATACTACAGGTCGTACACGCCGGCGACCGACTTCAAAGAGATGGCGGTGGAACATAAAGGATTCGCGACCGCGGGGGAGAGAGGCACATAAAGCGATGCCGCCAATACACTCAATACAGTCGGCGGTGGAACATAAACGATTCGCGCTGCGGGGGGAAGGGGCACATAAAGCATACCGCGGTCGCGGCCGATAATACTAGGCCGAGCGGCGACCGACTTCAAAGAGACGCCGCCAATACACTCAATACAGTCGGCGGTGGAACATAAACGATTCGCGCTGCGGGGGGAAGGGGCACATAAAGCATACCGCGGTCGCGGCCGATAATACTAGGCCGAGCGGCGACCGACTTCAAAGAGACGCCGCCAATACACTCAATACAGTCGGCGGTGGAACATAAACGATTCGCGCTGCGGGGGGAAGGGGCACATAAAGCATACCGCGGTCGCGGCCGATAATACTAGGCCGAGCGGCGACCGACTTCAAAGAGACGCCGCCAATACACTCAATACAGTCGGCGGTGGAACATAAACGATTCGCGCTGCGGGGGAGAGAGGCACATAAAGCATACCGCGGTCGCGGCCGATAATACTAGGCCGAGCGGCGACCGACTTCAAAGAGACGCCGCCAATACACTCAATACAGTCGGCGGTGGAACATAAACGATCGGCAAACCCAAGTTCGCAACATCCCCCACCCACTACGATTAATAAAATGTCCTCATTTTAGTCACCACGATGAAAACATTGGCCAACGGGCCCACCAAGAGTCTATAGCTAAGAAAGTCTCTAACAGCAATACCCTAACTCTGGCACGGTCATCATACAATTAATCTAAATATGCCCTGAGGCTACAGAAACCCGTCCTTCAAGGGACAACTGAAAAGCAATTCCTCCACGGGGACCTTTACTCGTACGACTTTTAGTCAATAGCTAATAATATTAATTAGCCAGTAGGCAACAACGATCTTAACTATGCCCGTAGGCAACAGAACAAGCGTGAACTCAAACGGGCGGAGGCGACGTTCCGCCCGTAACACATTAACATGTGCCCAATGGGCAACCAAGCTACAGAAATTTGTTCCACAAGGAACAACACATAACAAGGATATTTACGTCCAACGGACCTAAACCAAGTTCCTGCACACTGTCAAAAATCGGGACTCAACCTCAACGGCACAATCAGCAAATCAATCAGACTCCTAGCTACTCGTCGCTGCCAGCTGCAGCAGCTGGTGACGTCATGTACGTCGCGCACAGCAGATCCGGTATACTAGCGACGTCGTTGCTCGTCTCCTCCGGTGGGCAGCAGTTACACCGTGCAAAGCCCCGCCCCAAACTCTCTGACGGCTGCTTTAGGCACTTTCCCACGGGCAATGGACCACCCGCGAATATTCTTACCCGCTCCCACGGATATACGTTGGGCGCTAGCAACAAGGGACAGGGCGTGGGGGGTCGACCACAGATAGTAACCCACTTACGAAATCTCGTCACCCTCCCCAGCCAATTGTTAGTCCGATCCGTCCGTCGTGGCACGTGTCGTTCAATATGGCGCGCGCTCTCACGGTCACCTCGTCCTCGCTTAAACCGTAACCTCTGCTGCCGATAGAATTTACGAGCGTTATTGTCCCTTCGCACCCGACCTCCGCTAAAGGCATGCTTACTAATTGCAGATTCGATCAGCCCGTCATTTAACGTCCGATCAAGTTCACTGTCGATAGCTGTCCTATGCGGCAAGAGATGGCGTCTTAAGGGCTGCCTAACGGGGCGCGTCTCGTCTGTCTCGATTCTATGCATAGCGGCAGTCGTTCTCCCTAAATCTCGGTCGGTCACTGAGAATACGTCCCGATATTCAAGAAGCAACTTGTCCAACCGCTCCCGAATCTCGGAGGAAACTTCCTCCGGCAAATCTGCCATTAACATATCTCGGGGCGAAATCTCACTAACAGGTGCGGTCCCTTGTCCCCTACCTGTACCCAATTCCACCTCCACTGGATGCAATCCTCCTAGGAATCGATCCTTCGTTAGCGTAACGGTCTCATCGCTCAGGTTAACTACTCTAACACTAGCATCCGCGCGGTCTCCAACGACGACGCGAGCGAGATGCACCCCTGGCTGTATCTCTTGGGCTTCTGTCATCCATGCAGGCGCTATAGTAGTCAGGTCCCCGTACAACGTCTTCACAGAGACTTCACTCTGGCATTTAGGAGGCACTACAACCTCTTCAGCAATTATCACTCTACGGCACCACATAGATCCGTTCCCTTTTACGAGGGGTACCCGTCTACGTCCTAAAAACAATGCCCCGTTACCAAAACCAATTCTACACCGGTGTTCCCTCAGCCAATCCATACCTAGCATGGGCTCGGTAATCTGGTCAGATACCAAAAATACGGTGGAAACCTCAAATCCGTCCCTTATCTTAATGGGCAAACGGACCTCCCCAAGGACATTAATGCTAGTGCCATTTGCAGCCATCAGAAAACGAGAGCAAGATTGCAGTGCTAACCCTTCGACGACTGTAGACGGGATCAAGCTGACCTCGGATCCGGTGTCGATTAAACACATCTGTTGTCGTCCGTTGATGCTCCCTCGAATGTAAACGGCGTTGCTGCTGGCTCGGTCCGGCAATCTTGGGCGAGTCGTATGGTTCATCAGAGGCGGCGGCGCCTCCGTTTCTGTGGTCTCGACGTCGTTCCTGCGGTTGAAGGGGCGACGAGGCTGGCGGCAATTCCGACTAATGTGACCTGCGCGGTTGCAGTTGTAACAGGTCACACTCCGTCTCGACCGGTCCTGGTCGTTGGCGCTGCTGTTTCCGGGGCGGCCGTTGCGCCCCAGATCGTCGTCGGTTGAAGCACGGTTTCGCAGCTCCTGGAATTGGCGGTCGATCCTTCGTTCCATATCCGTCTGCCATCGTCTCTGCTCGTCGCGCTGCGTCTCTAGGAATCGGTCGAGCGTAGACTGGATCTGAGTACTCGCATCGGTCTCTTGAGTACTCCGCACGCGGTTGGAAGGCCTCCGTCTATCGTCAGAATCGTTCGTCCGTTGGTAGGCGTCCAGACGAAGCGCCGTCCTGTAGGCCTCGTCCAGGTTCTTTGGCTCCCGCTCACGTACTTTGAGTGACAGGTCTCTGTCGCTCAACGCCTCAAGGAAAGCATCCTTGGCGATGATCTCCGTGGTCTCGTTCGAAGGTACTGGATACGCCAACACGACAAGGCGACGAATGTCGTGCAGCAAGTCGCTCAAAGTCTCTTGGGAACGCTGGCGTCTGTAATAAAGCTGAGCGCGAAAGCTTTCCGCCTGGCCCTCCGTTCCATACCTCTGTCGAAGGCGTTCGACAAGCTCCTCGTAGCCGACGTTCGGACGAGCACCGAAGTCCCACAAAAGCTGCGTGGCAGCTTTCTCCAGGCTGCATCGAAGATAGTCGACTCGGTCGGCGGCAGTCCATTGGTTGTGACGGGCGCAGACTTCGAACTGCACCAGGAACGACTCCAGCGATCCCGTGCCGTCAAACTTTCCCGGCTTCATTGGAGGCGGTCGAGTCCACGGCCGTCCTCCGGTAGTCTCCGGCATTCTCAGGGAAGTCTCCCGATCGTCAGACGTCTCTCGGTGGCTCATCCTAGTCGGCCTCCGCAGCTCCTCGATGAGTCGGCTCCGGTCCGTTCGCTGGTCTGCCATTGCACTCTCATCGGCCAATGGCGTGAAAACGTTCGCCCGTAGATCGGCGAATTCTCCAGCGGCGTAGGCGACTGTGACTTCCTCGTCTTCTTCCATCGTCGGTCGATCTGCGAATGTCGATCAGAAGGCGACCACACACCCCACTTGCTGGGTACCAGTGTGGCGGAAAGACGCCCTGTGAAACACCCCGACTGCGGAAACAGTTGCCCTCTCGGTCCGTAGGATGGCCGATTACCGATCGGGCGGGTGCCAGTCCAAATATGCCCGCGTGTCGCCTCAGGAGGGAGACGCGAGTCCGCCTTCGTTGTATTTCGAAGGAAGTGCAGCCCCTTCCGACCGATACGCCTCACCCAAGAAACACACGACGATGAAGAGAAGAAACACAGTTTATTCACGGCAGTACGACACTCATCAACTGTACATCACGACTCGCTCTACGACTGACTATATCTCTGGCTAGAACTTGAGGACTGACTCTCACTCTCTCGATAACTGGATGACTGCCTCTCAGAGCAACAGGCTCCCTTATATATACTACAGGTCGTACACGCCGGCGACCGACTTCAAAGAGATGGCGGTGGAACATAAAGGATTCGCGACCGCGGGGGAGAGAGGCACATAAAGCGATGCCGCCAATACACTCAATACAGTCGGCGGTGGAACATAAACGATTCGCGCTGCGGGGGGAAGGGGCACATAAAGCATACCGCGGTCGCGGCCGATAATACTAGGCCGAGCGGCGACCGACTTCAAAGAGACGCCGCCAATACACTCAATACAGTCGGCGGTGGAACATAAACGATTCGCGCTGCGGGGGGAAGGGGCACATAAAGCATACCGCGGTCGCGGCCGATAATACTAGGCCGAGCGGCGACCGACTTCAAAGAGACGCCGCCAATACACTCAATACAGTCGGCGGTGGAACATAAACGATTCGCGCTGCGGGGGGAAGGGGCACATAAAGCATACCGCGGTCGCGGCCGATAATACTAGGCCGAGCGGCGACCGACTTCAAAGAGACGCCGCCAATACACTCAATACAGTCGGCGGTGGAACATAAACGATTCGCGCTGCGGGGGAGAGAGGCACATAAAGCATACCGCGGTCGCGGCCGATAATACTAGGCCGAGCGGCGACCGACTTCAAAGAGACGCCGCCAATACACTCAATACAGTCGGCGGTGGAACATAAACGATCGGCAAACCCAAGTTCGCAACAGTATTCTACTCCAGCCATCGACTAATAGCCTCGAGCAGCGTGGGTCTGACGCATGCTGTTTCGAAGTAAATTTGAAGAACGCAAATCATCCGAAAAATCTACTGTGTGGTCGAACTGAATTTCTATTGACCACTGACTCACCTACTCGCTAAATTTCAGCCAAAACAAAGATGGCCGGTCAAGGCGAAAGAATGTAACGTTGAAGCGATGAAAGTATGCGTTGCGAATAGCATGTAATCGCTTGCAAAGTTAGGACTTTAAATAGCAAGAAAGGTACTGATAAATTAGAAAGGGATCGCGGTAGTTTGTTTATAGTTTATGTGTATTGTTGTACGAGGTAAATCTGTTTTGCTTAAGCTTTTCGTAAGTTTCTGAATCAGCGGTGATCGATGCATTCGAGTGAATCACTTGCGGAACACTGACTGACTAGTATGCTGTTGTGGTCTGTTGGGGTGAATCAGTTTACGTCATGCGAGCAGCAGTTGTTCAGGGTTGAAGGGGTTTTAAGGGGCAGCAACTGCTAGCGGTTGGCATCCCGGGCAAAGTATAAACACGTTGGACAGTACAGCTTCAGCAAACTGATAAAGTCTCACGCTGAATATATCTGAACTAGTATTGAATGATCCATCATGGTAAACAATAAAAACCTTGTGAAGTTATTGTCATTAGTCAATGACCCAAAGTAAACCTAACCAGTTGCACAGATTTGTTTTAACTGGGCATGTAATTCAAAACCTGTTTCCATGACACCATTCACTTTGTTAAAATGGTGTCGGTTTCTCAAGACTCGAGTTTTTGTTTGTTGCAATATTGTTGGCATTGTTAGTGAAGTAATTCCCAAGCGTTCAAGAATGTTATGTATTAAAAAGAATTTATTTGCCTCAGCTCACTGAGCTGCTCTCCAGTGTGTCTGATTTTCCATTTACTTGGTTTTGCATCTTCTGTAGACACGCAGAATCTAGATGAGGAATAGTGGTGCCTTCTGGAGACTTGGTGTGTAGCGTCTGAGATGCCAGCAGCGACTGAAGCACACGAAGACTTAATTGAACCGGGATTCATTGTGAAACAGCGATGGAAAGTGGTAAGAAACAAATCATAATCACAGATCATATTCAGTAAAAGTCACTTAACTTTTCAGGCACAACCAGCTAATCAACCGTATTGATTGATTGATTGATTGATTTCTGTTCTCAATTCTAATGTTTGTTCAGTTTACCATTTGCTGCGTGTTTCTATTGTTCTTCCAGGTAAAGAAACTTGGAGGCGGCGGATTCGGCGAGATCTACGAAGCAGTCGATTTGGTGACTCGGGATCTTGTGGCAATGAAGCTCGAGTCGATGAAACTGCCGAAGAAAGTTCTACGCATGGAAGTTGGAGTTCTTAAGCGAATTCAAGGTTGAAAACCTAGCAGCCAATCAGACGGAAGCTTTGAATGATGCTTCAGCTAGAAGTGGCTTATTTATTTGAATTACAAGACTTCCAATTACAGCAGATCATCTGCTTAAGTAGGATGGTCTTCCTGAAGGACTAACCATGTCTTATGTGATGTAAACTCCAGGTCTATTTCGCAATAAAATTATCTGAAGTGATTCAGTCTAATCTTATCTGGTCTGTTGAAATCTGATCTAATAACTTTCTGTGGAATTCTTTAACGTATCGGTGTTCAACCTAACCAACCCGATGGTTGATCAGATAAAAGGTGACTCTTTAAATTTCTTTTTTCCCTGTCAGATTAATTTGAATTAGATGGAATCGTTACATGGAGTTGCTTCATCTGTTACCTTTCAGGAAAGGACAACGTCTGTCGTTTCATCGGATGCGGTCAGAACGAACGGTTTGGTTACGTTGTGATGACGCTACAGGGTAAGAATCTGGCCGAACTGAGACGGAGTCAGCCAAAGATGTGCTTCTCCGTCAGTACGACCGTCCGTTTGGCCGTCCAGTTGATAACCGCCATTGAATCGATTCATTCAATTGGATTCCTTCATAGGGATGTCAAACCGGTAAGGCAACAACACAGTCGTGGTTTCAACTATCAAAGTCTCTGAGTTCAAATCCTGGTCTCTTCATGTGTGTAGAATCTCTCCATCGATGAGTAGTCTAGTTATCTGTGTGCATTGCTTGTTTACTTATTGACGCTCACTTCTAGTGACTTGGTTACATTGATTGGTTTAGCATAGGATAACAATAACAATCTTTATTTACTTTCAAACTTACACAACACAGTTTGATTGCAAATCAGTAACGAACTGATGATGGCAAGTTATTACTGGAGTCGAATTTGATTGTCGGCAGCAATGCAAGGCGTCCATAACGTCATAAGTTGCTCAATTTGCCAACGCTATCTGTCATATGGAAGGTTGAGTTGAGCTTTGTGAGGTTGGTGAGATACGATCTCACATCCGTGCGCTGTTGATATCGGAGTGTTTAACAATACTCTTTAGAAGCCCTCTTCTGTTTTGTTTCCTTTCATACAGTTTTCCACTTCACAAGTTCTTCTGTTATGTAACTGAGAATTGTTGATGTTGTAGCCGAACTTTTCGATTGGCCGACAGCCGAGCGATTGTCGGACAGTCTACATGTTGGACTTTGGTTTGGCTCGTCAGTACGTCGGTCCAAATGGTCAAGTGAGGTCAGCACGTCCGGTGGCTGGTTTCCGTGGAACAGTGCGATATGCCTCCATCAACGCTCACAAGTACAAGGTCAGCAGGAGGTCATGGCGGTGAAAAGTACTATGATGATGATCATTATGGCACTGGCAATTCGCTGATGACGGTTATGACAATATGATGCTGATGGAAATGACATGGTTGCGGCTAATTTTTTTATGGTAGTAACGATGATGATGCAGAATAGAACGACAGTTATAAGTGACCATTGTCACGATGCTAACAAGGATGTTAATGAAGCTGACAATGATAATAATAGTGATTTAAAAATTCATTCATTTAAGATATTTATATAGCGCCCTTTAAGACTATCTACTCAGAAGCAAATAGTAGAAGCTGATTTACACATGGTAGAAACTGAACGTTTTAAGGCTTTTGCCTGTCTTCCCACCTCGGTATCAGTAATGCCACTAATGCATTCCTTCTTTGTGTTCAAGTTCATGCGAGAGAGATCAGTTGAAGATTTATTTCAGCATTTGGCATGAGCAAGAAGGCTATTGGCTGAGACATTGATGGGTCTTATTTGGTTGCTAGGAGATGGGTCGTCATGACGATCTGTGGTCCCTGTTCTACATGCTGGTGGAGTTCATAACTGGCCAGTTGCCCTGGAGAAAGGTGAAGGACAAGGACCAGGTGGGAGCGCTCAAGGAGAAGTACGACCATTCGCTCTTCCTCAAGTACCTTCCGATTCAGTTCCATGCGTTCCTCAACCACATCCAAGGCCTGACCTACTACGACACCCCGGACTACAACCTCCTCCGGACCCTCATGTACAAATGCATGGGCTGCCTTGGAATAGAGGAGAGCGACCCGTTTGACTGGGAAAAGACCGTGAAAGACGTCGCTGCTGTTATTTTACCACCGTCTAGTCCTCTACTTGCTCAAAGGGATGCTGGTCAGTCGCAATGGTAAGCCACTTCGAACTAGATTTGTTGCAGGATTAATTCATTCATTCGGATATTTATATAGCTCCCCTTAAAAAAACTATTCAGAGGCGCTCCCGACTCCAGCATGCTCAAAAAGATCAGTTTTAAGTTTAGTAAGGAAGGATTCTGGTAGAGTCCCAGGGTGTGGCACTGTAGGTGAAGTTCAAAAAGAAGGTAATTCCAGGATTTGTAATGCCATGTGAACCTCTGTCAGTGGTAGCTACAAATTCATTGTTGGTCAGGTATCTGGTAATCATGGGAGGCAAAGGTTCAGTATCCAGTTTTAGAGGCTGCTGATATTATATGCATGAATGCATACAGACATACTTGCATCTTTGCAATGTATTATAAAGGTCAACATGTATATGTAGAGACAACATACAGAGATACTCGTGTACCGACATCAACGAATAATATGTGCATAATTATTAATTCATTGTTGGTCAGATATCAGTGGTAATCATGGGAGGCAAAGTTTCAGTATCCAGTTTTAGAGGCTGCTGATATTATGTGCATGAATGCATACAGACATACTTGCATCTTTGCAATGTATTATAAAGGTCAACATGCATATGTACAGACAACATACAGAGACAACATACAGAGATACTCGTGTACCGACATTGACGAATAATATGTGCATAATTATTTGTTGACGGTGTTGTACTTCTTTAGGCCGTGCATTCAGCCTGGTCAAACACAAGCGACTGGTCAGTCAGTGGACACTGGTCAGAAGCAGCTTCCAAATGAGATCAGTGGCTCAGTGGCCAGACGACAAGATGCCCAAGATCTCCCGGATGGCCTTCCACCAGCTGCTCCAGCAGCTTCTGCTGACTCTCCTCTGCCACAGCAAGCCACGACCCATGACAAACCGACTTCATTGGATGCCAAATCATACGTCGAAGTTCAAATGCCAAAGGTCACGACCCTTCTGAAGAACTGTTTCAGTAAGCTGATGGGCAGCAGCAGTCCAGCAATCCATAGCGATAAGAGTCGGAAAGGCAGCGACGTCATGGAAACGGATCCTGGCAAAGCATCGGCTGTTGTGCAGGTCTGCGAGGGAAAGCCAGCAGGTCACCATGGCGACGATCCGTTTGGTGAGTTGAATCGTAAGGAAGTGAATTTGGTTGACCCGAGTGAACTGGCGCCATGTCGTGAAGCAGACGATCAACAGCCAGCGGCGATGGGAAGAGATGGGGAATTCCGACCAAAAGATGCTGTTCAGTTACGAGTGGAAGAGCCGGAGATGGACGAAAAGGATGAGGTCGACAGGAAAAGTCTGCGGAAAGATGGAGGGATGTCCGAGGCGGCGGGTGGCAGCCTGATGGCGGGATTGGCGGAAGAGCTGAGTCATGTCAATCTTCTGACGGACGACAGGGCCACGACGGACGAGAGAGCCATGCGTGCCGCACCTTACACGCTCATCAGTCAGTTCCTGTCTCTCGTATCCAGTGACGACGACAGCGTTTCGGATGATGACGCTTCCGACGCACAGAGGAGAAGTCGTAGTCGAGCGTCGCCGCTCAAAGACAAAGGACTTGTTATCGTCGACGGCAACCACTTGCAGCCAGGCGGTTCCGGTTCGGCGGAGCTGGCGCGGCCGCAGTCACTGAACAGTCTGCTGACGACGCTTTACGAGAAGCGCCGCGGGGCTTACATCCTGCGCCAGATCCAGGACAACGGTGAGAAGATCCAGGAGAAGATCAACGCGCGGGATTTCGGTTACAGGCGGCGAGATCTCATGGCGCACGAGCTCGCCAAGGACACCATGTCGGACGTCGCCAGCGTTCATTCGGCGAAAAGCGACCAGACCGGGTCGCACGCCTCTCCCGACCACAAACGACCGGTCGTCTGTGCCTTGGATGAGCTGCAGAAGTTTCCGCCGAGACGAAACCAGAAACCGGTGCGTGGTCTCGTCGCAGGTGGCGTCGGTGTTTTCGGTGCTTCGGGGCATGGTCCCTCTGCGTGTGCCTCGCCTCTGGATGCCTGCTCCAAAGCTGATGTGGAGAGTCAGTGTCCCGTGATGAAGATGGAGACAAAGACATCGGAAGAGGAGCAAGTTCCAATCTCCAGTTCCTCGATTGATGTGACTAGAGAAAAGTATGACTTGCAACTGGTCTCAGGTGCTGAGACGGTTGATGCATCTTCAGCAGCCGCTTGTCAGTTTGTTGATGCTTCAGCTGCAACTGGTAAAAATGCAGTTTTACGTGAGGCGACTCAAAATTTAATCCCAACAACGTCATTTCTTGCCAGGAACTTGCAGCCTGGGAACGAACAAAACGAATCACACTTCTCTGTTTTGGAGCATCTGAATTTGCCCGAATTGGTGGAACCACCGCCTCTCTCCCCGTTACAACACGGCAGACAGACCGTGGCCTTTGTTCTGCCCACCTACGGAGCTGCTTTGCCCGACGAAGTGACGAAATCTTGCCAAAAAGAAGACTTAGTTAACGCGTCTGTTGGTACGAGAGAGCGCAGGGACTCGGCCGACGGTGAGTCATTGCGAGTCATTCTGTCCGAGTTTCATTCGTTTCTTCCAGACGAGTCGAGAGCGGTTGCTACCGACGACGCTCGGTTGCCTTCCGTTGACACTTCCGACAAAAGGAGCTTTTTCCACGCTCCCTATTCCACTGACGAAGTCTTTTCGGATAAGCACGCAGCGTTTTCCGCTTTAGACCAGGTGCAAGGCGAAGAATTTGTAGAAGCGGCTAATCAACTTCACGACGTGGAAATGCGGAAGAAAAATTCTAATCTGAACGATACTGCACCATGCTCAACTAACTTAGACCAGCTTGCCTTAACGGGCAAGATGGACATTGTGCATTCGCCCCCTGATTGTAGTGACGAATTGGTTATTTCATCCACTGGTCGTGAGAATCTGTCTTGTCACGGTAAAATCAATGACATGGTTATCTCACCAGATGGTCGGCTGAGGTTACCTTTTTGTGGTACTGACCTGGTACATGAGTTAGTGTCAGGTGATGATAAGACATTGGGTGGTACTGTCTTCGTTCCTGGTGATTTGGTGGAAATACCACCCAACTGCCAAGTTTGCGCTGATGTTTCTACCGCTGCGGTGTTAGCTAATGCATCAAGCAGTGCAGTGTCTGTACATTTCGTGCATTCTGTTAATGACTACAAACCTGAAGACCAAGTGTCCGATGAGGTTAAGCCAGTGAGGACAGAAGTTGCTGTTTCCACAGTGGGAGCAGCAGCTTTCCAAGATGAAGCAGCTCTTGCTAAAGATGAGTTGAACGAGCAGCCTTACGCTGGATCACAGAGGAAGTCCACTTCATCATCAGCAGCTTCTGTAGCTTGTGATCATGCAGATGAAGCCAACAAGAACTCAGGGGCACAGACTCTGAACTCCTCTTCTCAACATCATCACCCCGACCCAATTTCATCACGAGATTTAGCTTCGACAGACAACAAAGAGACGATGCAATCAAAGCGCAATTTAGTCGTGCCAAACGTCAACGAGTCAGAAAAAAGCGAAGTGGAAACGAAGAAAACTTCGTCGAAACACAGCGACGAACCGTTCGGTGACATTTCCAGCACGAGCACAAGCGACGAACTGCTCAGCTCCCGACAGACTCGTCCCTCAAAACGCAGAGTCCCATTAATCCCGGAGGACTCGACGACCCGTAACAGCGTTCGTCGGTCGTCGAATCCACACGCGGATAGAATGCAGATGACGTTTCCCGAGCGATTCCTTTGGGCTAAAACTCAGAAGGGGAGCGACGAACCGCTCGGCGATATATCGAGCACTAGCGATGAGCAGAGTTCTCGGCAGAATGCGTCTTCGAAGCACAAGGTCCCGCTTATTCCGGTTGAATTCCTCATTCACGGCTATCGTCGTTCGTCAAACCCGCTCATTCAGAAAATGCAGACGTCATCTCCCGACAGCTGGCACATCGCGAGAAGCGAGAAGGTGCTGCCGGCAACGCCTACGTCACCCTCCACATCCTCCTCATCGTCTTCCTCCTCTCGCAGACGAACTCTTCCAACGTGCAAAGGCAAACCGCTATCCATCGGCGGAATTGGACTCGCTGAGCAGAAAGAGGAGAGCAGTTCGTCGCCACGACAACCGGATGCGTTGCCTGATAGCAACAGTGCAGCAGCGCAAGTGCCAAGACCTCCGAACGGACCAATTCCACAGGAAGCAATCATCGCAGCCAGGGCAAGGTCGGTCATTTGCCATCTATCTGTGAC
Source organism: Lumbricus terrestris (assembly GCA_949752735.1). Lineage (NCBI taxonomy): Eukaryota > Metazoa > Annelida > Clitellata > Crassiclitellata > Lumbricidae > Lumbricus > Lumbricus terrestris. The sequence continues at coordinate 65,562,076 of OX457038.1, forward strand.
TAGCATCTTTTGTCGTAGACCTGTCTTTTGTCAGATGAATGTCGCTTGTGTTTTCGCAGAGCCTGCAGTTTTGTTGGCGATATGTATAGCTCAAGTGCTGCAGCCAAACAGTTGAATATGCTTTCAAAGTTTGGCCAAAATTTCTAGCTACGTACGATGAACTTGACAGTCTGTTGTTTATTTTGGTGGAGATATTACCATTACTGTGTTGTTGATAATTGTGTCATTCGGTTGTATATTTTTCTTGATTCTGCTGTATTTCTCTTGTTGTGTCTTTTGTCTTACAAGTGATTTTTTGTGTTTTTGGGGTTCCTTTTGGATATGATCGTATTTCTTTTACATTTTTTTAGTTTTTGACAGCAGTACTGCATTTATTTTGTCGTGTTTGAACCTGTAGACCACCTCTCCTTTTGTGTATATCGTTTAACATCTTCTTAACCTCACAACATTTAAACCATTGCACATCACAAGACAAACGGTAGAAACAGATCCCATGATTAATTCAGCCATAGATATAAACATCCATAACATGATCTTTGTTTCAAGGTGATTCTTGATATGGCTACCATGACTAAGATGCTAGATATGGCTACCGTGGCTGAGATAGTCTTACAAGTTTCCAGCATATTTTGAATTAAATGTTTACAAATCAGAAACATGATCATTAAAGATGAGGTTCACACTGGATTCAGTCATTGCGAAGAATGGGTTATCAAAAACACCTGTGTTGCTGTAATTAAACCTTTAAGTATGACTATTTGGTTTCAGGAAATTGGTTGAATTGTGAGATGAATGATTTTTGTCTGTTTTCAGATTTCGTCGTTTTCATCTTCTCCATTCGAACAAAAAACCAGTTGCGTTCATCGACGACAGTCCACGAAAGCCACCTTCGCCCGCTCTTCATCGAAAAGACAGATCACCAAATCAATAATTCCTTATGAATTATTCATGTCGTAGGTTTTGCAATGATCAGCTATACATGATGAGTTATTACTGATAAATAAATTATTCGTACTGTGATTCATAATGCAGGAAACCATCACCTCATATGCACAGTGCCAGCTGTACGCATCACCTCATATGCACAGTGCCATCTGCTCATTTCTTAGCAGTGATCCTTTATTAGAAATAAATGCATATTTTCTTATAATTTTGTTTACTGTAGTCACTGTCCTCTTCACTTCATTGTTGCATTACTTGGAAATCAAAAATCATACTACTACTACTGCTCCTGCTACTACTTCTTTCCATGAGGCATAACTTTTGTCCTATGCTACTACTACTGCTACTACTACTACTACTAATAATAATAATAATAACAGTAGTAATAATAATGCTTGCAATTATTGACGACTGTGATAGCAATAGTGTTGAAGGTGATGTGCTTTGAATGTTTTTTCAACTATGTGCTGGTTGATTTAATCTTCATGCTCGTGACGTGTGGTTATGGAAGTTTCATTTGTTGTCAAATGATTATTTTTTGTGAATTTTATGAAAATTCACTTTAAAACTTGAACAGCATAATGTGTATTTTATGACTTCAGCAGTGTCTTCGTTTCCACGAGGCATAACCATACAGTCTTTTGTCCTATAACATTATCTTCATTGCACTTGGTGATGATGATTATGGAGACAATGATGATGATGATGATGATGATGTTCTTGACAAACCCAGATAGGTTTGGTGTCTTTTATGTGTGGTTCATTGCCGTTTTTAATTAAATAACATCAATTGGGGATATAGATCCCTCTGGTTGTGCCTGTTGCACACGCAAGTCTTTGAGTTGTCTGAAAAGTGTTCAGGTCTGTCTGGTCAAACGCTGGCAATGTGACGTCTACTTTTATTTTACTGCATCGTTTGGGTTTTTCTGTGTGATATCTTTTTGCTTTATTTTAGTCTCGTTTTCTCGAACTTCTGTGCATTTTGTGCAAATGATAAACGAAGATTGGGAAAAAGTGTTGAGGCACAAGGATTTAACATGAGCACTGAGCAGTATCTGATTCTATGTTGTAGCTCTTTTTGTAGACAAGGTCGTCCGGTTGATTTCTAGAGAAACGTTGGCATAAATGCATTTTTCATATCTTAATTATCTTTCATTTCCATAATAGTGCTACAGGGAAGACTTTGAGGGTGTTGCCCAGAAAAGTTCATTCAGTGCAATATTTGGCCTCACCTTTCAGATTAATCCCTGACAATGATTCGTTGCTGAAGAGAGTGTATTGTGTCAGATTGCTTTTTCAGCGCATAAATTAATCTTTTGTTTTAATATGTAGAAACCTACTGACAGTGAATTGTCGATGCGCAGGTTCCACTTAAGTTTGTATTTTGTCAATCACTCCTACTGAGCTGACAAGAGACTTCGTTTGGTCACTAAGTTTTGTTGCGATAAACGATGCTAAGTAATTCTGTGGGCGGACTTGCACATGGTAAGTTTCTTCTTGGAGGCTGAAACCAGTAACTCCTTGTTAAAAAGAAGATTGCTCAAACCAGATATCTACTGCGTCGCACTTCTAATGAGCTTCTCTCTACCACGGCGCTATATAAATTCTGTATTGACTAGTTGAAGCTGTGGCTGTGCAGGCTTCTTTAAAAGTCGCGATTCCCGACTTTGATTCGGATAAGTTTGTGAAAACACTAGAGATAAATATTGTTTGTGATGTCTTGTTTTGGTGAAATTCTTACTGAGTGTGTTTGGTTTTATTAAAGACAGTGGCTGTTTGAGCAGTTCGTGGTGGGATTGAGTTTGAGAGAATGAAGTTCTTCCCATTGGAAATGGGATCTGATATATCTGAACAAAAAGGAGAACTTTCGAAACAGTATTAATTGACTGAATTGAACGATTTGTAAATATAATTTATTTCATTCAGACGGTGAATGCGATGCTCGGTTTCTTTTGATGTCACTCGATTGTCGTGTATATATACCTACACACGTGTTTTAGTGGAATTCTTTGCTCAGTTTTCGATCACACAGATCACATCTGATTCACAAGTTCTGGTTTGGGTGGAAGGCTATTGTTGGCTGAAAACAAAGACGCTTCTACATTGTTTTTTTTGCTATATTTAAGGTGCTATGTAATTTGCCTTTAGCTTATCGGGCAAATGGTATGTTAGACTGAATATATGTTTAGTGTGTTAACAATTAAAGGGGTTTGTCAGAACTCTATAGGCATGGATTGTGACGTTACTGCAATAGGGAGTGTAGCGGAATTCCGGCATGGATGACTGCATAATAGAATATGTCAGACTGTGTACATATTATTGTTCTGTACATCTGAATAAAAACAGTATCTAAAAAATTTCAAACAGTGGAGTCATTGCTGATGGTATTGTTCTCTTGCTTTTGTTTTCTTTATAGGCCTATGGGCTGTTTTTATGTCACCAGTGGTGACTACGGCAAAAGAGGGAATCTCATGAGACTGCTTCTTTCATTGAGATATGGATCCGTTTGCTCCCAATGTTTTACTCGGTGCATGACAAGCGACGTGTGCATGTATCGACAGATTCAGTACTCTTAATACAATGCCCAGTCTGTTCTAACTTCTTCTCAGCAGTGTGCTCATGCTAAGAAGTACTTCCTATACTGCATCTGTTGCCACATTGGAACTTGGCACAGTCTGCACTAATTGTTTGAACAGTATTCATTGGTTAAAAAAAATTACGTGAGTGAAATGAGTTCATTTCACTGCGGAACTGTTGGCTTCTGTAGCGCCACACATGCATGCATCACCACACTGTCTCGTCGGCTTGACCTTCGGAAATCTGACGTGGCACAAGAACGAACAGGGCGGTTTTACTATTCGAGGACTTGATTTTATGTAGCACCGGCGAATATGCTGGTCTTCTTGGTGTCACGTGGTGGGACGTGTAGGCACTAAGAAGTTCTTGAAATATTGTATGTCTGGAATAGTCTCCCGTTGCAGGTGCGCCTGCTACCTAAGGTTGACTCGTCGGTGTTCTACTAGCTCCTTAAAACTTTTTTGTTTCACCGTGGTTGGACTGGGAGCGCTTCTGAGTGGTTTTCTTGAAGGGGCTCTATATAAATTCTTGAAATGAATGAAAGAATTTACATAAAAAGAATATTTAGAGCATACAATTACCATGGTATATTGGTATGACAACAGATTTTAGTGTAATTTGCATTATGCTGATATCATTTAAGTATATATTTGGCGCCTTCATACCAAACACGCTATTGTATATAAATATAATAAAATTTGTTTGTGCGATTGTTTTAATAAAACTTTAGGTTCCGCCGAGATTTGAACTCGGATCGCTGGATTCAGAGTCCAAAGTGCTAACCGTTACACCACGGAACCATGTTGCCTAGCGAGCACTTGTCATGGATTATAAGATTGATGGCTGTTAAAGCAAGCACCGTCTACATTCCACTACTGTTATTGATTTTAGAGATGTCTTAATACTATAATAGTCATTATTTAATACTCGAAGTTAATTGGCTGGGATGCACATTACGGATATATTTTGCCCTTACACAGAGGGATTGATTGTGGGTTGTAGTTGCTTACTACCACCGTAATCTTTTTGTGGAAGTTTATGTTCGATATTCGTCAACGCTGCACCGTTTTGCATTTGCTACAACTGACGGTCATCGTCTCTTTATCTAAGTCTCTTAAAGCGCAGATTTTATGCGTTTTCTCTTCTGCACTTGAACAGTATTCCTATTACGCCATGTTCTGCACCGTAGATAACATCTGCCATCTGTGGAATGCATATGCATTAACAAATTTACGCTGAAGTTCTCACTGCAGCATTCTATGCTTGCGAATTCGTTCATTTTGTAGGGCATGTCCAACGAGGATTAATACAGCAACCTTCGTCCACTACCGAAGAGCGCTCTCCAACCAGCAGAGCTGAAATGCACAGTTTTGAGATGTAAAAAGAAGCCTGAGTGAACCCTGAGAAACAGGCTCAGCGTCAGAGGGAGCCAGTTCTAAAACGCTCGTGAATAAGTTGGTGCCCTACGCTTGCTTTTGCGAGCAATTAAACAAACTAGACTATCCTTCTGACTTTTCTCAAACAGACCCAACTCTTCCTACGCCATACTCTTCTCCTGTCCGCAATCTCGGGGTCATTTTTGACAAAAACCTTACTTTTTCTGACCACTTCACCCGGCCAGCTATCCGGCCCGCACCTGCTATATGCACATCCGCGACCTCCGTCGATTGCGTCCAATTCTAAATTACAAGACCGCCTGCACAATAGCCACCTCGATAGTTCATTCCAAACTCGACTACTGCAATTCGCTCTTCCATGAAATAGATTCTCTTCAAATTAAACGCCTGCAAACTATCCAGAATGCTCTTGCCCGCGCAGTCACTAAGACTCCCAAACATCACCACATAACCCCTGTTCTCAAGTCTCTTCATTGGCTAAATGTTTCTCAGCGCATCCATTACAAAATTGTTTCTCTAACCTACAACGCTCTTCAAACCTCTCAGCCCTCCTACATTCGTCAACTAATCACCATCCAACCCCACAGGTCTACGCGCTCATCATATCTTTCTCTCTCTCGGCCTCCAGTATCATCCTCTCTGAAATTCTGCGACCGCTCCTTAGTCTATGCTGCACCAGCTCTTTGGAACGGACTCCCAACATAGGCCTACCTCCGCCTGTTCGCTCACCCTCCTATCTCTCCTGCAGTCTCACCTCCAAATTCAACCTCTCCTCCGCTTGCACTCTCCTCTGCTGCATTCCATTCACGACTGAAAACCGAACTCTTCAACCTATCCTATCCAGATTCCAATCAAGTTCCACCACCCAACCACTCCTCCGCTTGCACTCTCCTCTGCTGCATTCCATTCACGACTGAAAACCGAACTCTTCAACCTATCCTATCCAGATCCCAATCAAGTTCCATCACCCAACCACCACCATCACCGACAACCACCGTAGCACCACGCTGTCTCCTCGGCTTGACCTCCCCGGATTTTGACCTGGCACCGGAACGAAAACGGCAGCTCTGGCTATTGCGGACTTGATTTGATATAGCGCCGGTGAATAAGCTGGTCTCCCTGACGTGGCTTTTGTGGGCGCTGAGAAATTCTCGAAGATTTACATTACATTACATTACATTACACCATCACCGACAACCACCGTAGCACCACGCTGTCTCCTCGGCTTGACCTCCCCGGATTTTGACCTGGCACCGGAACGAAAACGGCAGCCTTGGCTATTGCGGACTTGATTTGATATAGCGCCGGTGAATAAGCTGGTCTCCCTGACGTGGCTTTTGTGGGCGCTGAGAAATTCTCGAAGATTTACATTACATTTCGAGTGACGCTCTAGAAATTTGGAGATTAGGATTACTTGCAAGGGTTCAACTACTTAATTCTACTCGGTATCAGCACGGACAATGGGGCGATGAACACGTAGGCCTATGTCCTACTCGATCGGAGTCGGTAGAGCGACGATTTTGTGCACTCAAGATATATGACGTCAGCAGAGGCCGCCAAGACTCAACACGACCACTTACGAGATCCGCTGCCCGGGAGCCGGTGGAGCCTATCATTACCGGAGATATGGCAAAACTTTGGACATATATCAACTATAAGGAGCGCAGTATGCGTTTTGGCTACATTTCAAGTTTAAAGTAGGCCTATGCCTTGTGCATTAGAAATTTGAAATCTGCGAACCCAATGTCAGAGAATAGCCTACTAATTTTTTTTACCAGATGCGCAGGCTGCAGAGAGCAAAGGCAATTAATTGTAGGCTATAGTGATGCTCATATATAATGGTTTTTCACAGGTCATAGTGACTATGTAAGAGCAATAGGCCTATCGCCGAAATTGTGTGAAGAAAATTTACTTGAAGGCTCGACTAATTTTCTTTGCTCAGTTGTAATAATGTGGTTCCATCGAATATATATTATCGTTGTTTTCATCGTTGGCAACTTAAGTAGATGTAATTAGGTCAATACGTAGAGAACCAATACAAACGTCTGCTCAGAAAGTTGTGCTCTACTTTTGACCAATCACAGCAACGAAAACAAATTGTTGTGGATGAAGCCGCTAGCTACAGTCATGGGACGTGCTATTTTAAATTGCAGAGATATAAGCGATTACAAAATAGGATATCCTGCTCAGGTCGTTTACTAGGTGCTAGATATGGAATTTCCATAACTAATCTGCCGTGTCAGCTTTCTGTTTTTGTATCTTCATATATCGGATATTCATCGTACCGAAGTTATGGCGTCGCCTTTCCGCCCTAGTGTTGGGTTCCGAAGAAGCTCTTGCTCGGCAATGACGATTGGTTGTGTAAAGTTCATCGAACCTGTTCAATTCCTCTATTCCCTGTATATGTCTGGATCGATGTCACTCGTCAGTCAAGCTGTGAGATTCTTGATCAAGGACAGCCACGATCAGTCGCATGTTGAGGGCGACCCAGTCAAAGGGTCTTGTTCGAATAGTTCAACGCCGGATTCCAGTGGAAACGAGGTGGAGGCAGAGGCCGCCCGGTGGCTGATGTACATGAACATAGCGGCCCTTATACCAGCGCTTTTCTCGACGATAATTCTAGGTGGCCTAAGCAATCGCGTTGGTCGGAAGACGGTTCTTCTGATGCCTCTGATCGGAGGAGCGCTTCGCATGTTCATCTTTATCATTGTTTTCACGCTCAGACTCAACGTCGCCTTCCTTTTGTTGTCTTCGATTGTCGATGGATGCTTTGGAATGTCGTGTGCAATGCTGATGGCCTGCTTTTCATATGCATCCGATGTAACAACGCACCAGCAACGTTCCATTCGAATTGTCCTGCTTCAGGTTTGCTCTGGTTGTGCGTTGATCATCTCATCTCTGGCCACCGGATTTCTTATAAAAGCAGTCGGCTTTGGATGGATGTTTGTTATTCTTCTCGCAATACTTGCCATCACCTTCTGCTACATTGTTTTTGTGGTTAAGGAGTCGCTGGACCTGCCTAGCTATCCGGAATCAGATGGACTGTGCAAGCAGTTGTCAGATACTATGGTCGGCACGTTCAACCTGCTAGCTAGAGATGATGGCATGAACCGGCGGCGCTGCCTCCTAGTGGCATTATTTATCGGTTTCCTTGTCAGCTTTGTGCAGCTGGGCCGTGTGGATACTCAGATCTTGTATCTGTTTTCATTTCCATTTTGTTTCAACTCCGTTTGGATTGGATATTACAGTGCAGTTTTCTATTTAATTGTTAACGTGTTTATGATTCTCGCGACTTGGACACTGGTTCGATTCATTGGAGATATTGGACTCGTCTTCATTGGGACGGTGTTTGGCGTCATTTATGAACTCATGTTTGGGTTTGCCGTCAGCACTCTGATGGTGTTCCTAGGTAGGAAACATTATCACATGACATTTTAACTACTTCCTCTTTCTCAGTCGGATGTTTTTAAGCACTGTCTACTTTGTGTAATTGTAATCTGACATTTATAACTCACTTCTGCAAGAATAAACTCATGAATATATATATTATGTAACCATAGCCACAAATTTTATTGAATCCAAATAACAGTAATGACATCAAAAATAAAAGAACAGTAGAAAAAGAGAATGACAACAACTACTGCGACCATAAGGAACCTGACACACACTGTAACCAGTGTATTGTTTAGTATTTAGTCTTAGGGGCAATCCATATATTATGTTCGTAATAAACATCGTTATTTTCAACGACCCCCTTATGCACCTATACTTTTTTTTTTTACCCCTATGGGTACGTACAAATAAAGCTTTCCCTACCCTCCCCTTTACCACTTTAGGATATTTAGCTAAAGTCATCTACTAGACATGTATTTTACTGTAGGTTACTATTTATTTTTGTTGGACATCGTATTTGCTAGCTAAAATTTGTTAACTGTTATTTTTTCCTGTTTAGATCTGAACAGAATATAATTTTAATGTTTAAAGTCAAATGCCATCGGACAACTATTATGATGATAACAGAATTATAAATAGTCTAATGTGGAAGTCATAAGTGGACATTTATTTTGTGTAAAATCAGTTTGCCGAGATCCCCTCCCCTACGTACACACCCGTACACAAATTGCCTAAATCCCATGACTCCCTCCATGCATACGTAATATTTGGACGGCCCCATATGACAATTGGTAGAGAGGGACTCTAATACGTTTGTTGTGTTTAATTAAGTCGATTGATTTGATTGGGCGTCTGATTGTGTTGTTTCAGCTCCACTCATTGGCTGTGGGATGATTATTCCGATTTCTCTTCTCAGAGCCTACATCTCAAAGATCGTCGACCAAACCGATGTTGGTGAGACCTGCTTTTATCTCCTCTAGAAATCTTCTGATCGATTAGAATTGAAAGATGTGTCTTCAGTTGGTGGTGAGTGAACGAAGAGCCACGGATAAAACCCAGATCAGTAGCTGATTGTTTGAATGCTGGACTTGCGACTTGAAGAGTACGGGTTTAACTCCCATTGCGTAGCTCCTTTTCAGGGAAATTAGCACTTCAGTGATGCGCTACATTGGTTTCCCGGTAGCTTATAGTGTACTTTTGTCATTAAACGGTTAAGTTAGATATACTCAGAAACATTCCAGCAGGGCTTTTTTAACGTGCAGTTCTACACAAAATGTGCAGTTCTAAATGGATTCGTGCAGTTGTAGAAGCACTTTCGTCACGTTCCGTGCAGTTAAAACTAGTTTAAAATAGGTCATTTTCCTCAGATTCGGAGTAATTTACCATGTAGGATGAGAAAGGAGAGAAGATGACGTGCAGTTCTAAAAATTCCTTAAAAACAGCCCTGCATTCCAGCACCATGGAATTGACCATTTGTAATTTTTTTGCAGTCACTTGATTGCTAAGGGTTGCAATAATATTATTATTATTGTTATTTTTTATTGCCCAAGGTAGTAAAGTCTCCAGCGTGGTGCTCATAGGTGCCTCTAAATGCCACAGCTTTGATTATTGTTATTGTTATTATTATTTTTACAGTACACTTCTTAGGGCCTAAGCATTGCTCTTACCTTGGAAAAAAGATATATTAGTAAAAATAATTATAGAAACTTAAAGGACTGTTCTCATCACTGATCAAACGCAACTTTAATTTCCTATCTGTTATGCAATATTGTTTGTATTGCATTATTAAATGTCTGTACTCCGATATTCAAGACAAATTGATGATCAAAGCCGAACGGATTCGCCATATTAACTGCCACTTTGCCACCCACAATAGGAAATGAGCAAAACATTGATATATGATGTGGGGGAAAAGCGATTTAAGTATTAACATGCCTGTTGTGTTTGCTTCAGCATCGGCCTTCGCGTGTTTTGCGTGGCTTGAAATGATCAGTGGTATGGTTGGTGGAATTACCCAGAATGCAATATTCGCAGCAACAGCCAGTTGGAAGCCGACTATTGTCTTCTTTTTTGACGCTGGTGTCTATGCCGCAACGGCCGTCATCGTTTTGTTAGTACTTGCTGGTTTTGTGTGTGTTTTATGTTTAAAATGTAAATATAAATGTACTCGGATTTTTTATAGTGACCGTATGTGGCCTCGGAGTTAGACACTTATAAGTAGCATTACTTATGTAATCGGAGTCTTGAAATGACTTAAGCAGCGTTTTAGTGGATCGATAAGAGCTCTTATAAATAGAAGTGGAAATGGTATGCAGCCTATAGTGCCTATGTTACATGGTAGGGCTGTGTTGCGATGCCTTAGAAAATGTCCGACATTGTCCATGCTATTATTAGGTGGCATATGCATGTGATACATGCAACTTGTATTGCAAATTGTTAAAGATAAGTAATGCATGCAAGTCGACAACGAATCAATATTTTAGTCATTTAGATGATAGGCCTTTTCTGTATGCCGCTAAGTATCAATAATTATTGATGGCAAACAGTGGATGGCAAAGGCAAGAGATGTGGAGTGGGAGATTTGTCAAATAGATGTCCATCTTCTGCTGTTGTTGTTGCTTATGAGTTGTACGTCTTTTCTGTTGCAGCTTTTTCCTAATCTACAGACGATACTTTGATCAGCAATATCGTTACCAGCCAATTGTTAATTACGACGATGATAACGGCGACTTTGTCACAGACAATGAAGATGTCGGTCCTCTCCTGGAACAAAGATAAATTTATGTCGTTCTGTGCGGACAGACTGTCGTCAAGGAGTTGAGCAAAATGTCATGTGACTCTCTCCTAGTGACTGAGTTCCAGTCCGTAGAGTACTCGTCCTTTTAACTAAATGACCTGAGAGTGCAGCTCTCAACAAAGCAGTTTCTGGTCATTTTTCCTTTGCTCTCATTTTGCCGTACTATATATATCCAGAGGAGAAGCTAAATGAGAATGACTCACAAGACGGAGGTTCACGAGGAAATCAGCAGTTTTTTTACAGTTTGCTTGCCGACCATTTGGGAAATACTTGTTGAATACTCTGCACTGTGGCATATGCAGACGGAAATTTGCCTTTTGGTATTGGTAGGTTATTGCGCTCGGCTGATTGCGCGGCTTCACAAATTTGTCACTCTGTTAGTGATGTCAAAATGTAGAAAAATTTGATCTGGTTGCCCCAGCTCATTTTCAATGGGTTCTCGAAGGCCTGTTTTGCTGTAATTATAAGAAGTCGGTTGAGCTCAATGGAAAAAGTTCTGTCTAGTTATATATTGGAAGTTGTTGCACCTAATTCAAATTCATCATTGGTCTACACGTCGGCTACAGACCGCATCTCCAAGGACCTCTGTATAATAACCCTTTTATATAGGAGACTAAATGGCTAGTCGGATGATAGCCGGTAATGAACAGGTATGGGTGCCAACTGCCATGACTAATCCACTGCTGTTACTGACCAACTCGCAGCTTCACAGACAACAGCTATGCTGTCGAATCGGGTCTTGGGTATTGATTCGTGGGCCCAACCCCGACCCTACGAACGGATACACTGGCATTTGGGACCCATTGGCAACACTAGTCTCTGTATGCAGTATTCATGTGCTACATTGATGCCTCTGTCCCCCTCTACCCCCAACTGATCTCCTGACCATTCCAACTGGGTTTTACAAGTCACTCTTTAAAGTCTTATTTCAGTCATGGGCTAGGAGGCTTCCAGAGTAGGATTCTTGAAGGGGTGCTATATAAATTCTTCTGTTGTTTCCTTTCAGCAGCTCCAGCTTTACTGTGATGGGTCTTATGTTTGTTTCATGCATCTCACGAGGCAAATCTTTTCTTACACGAAAATGCAAATCTTTCTGACCTTATTGAGAGATATTACCAGTAATGCTTGTACTTGTTTTGCTGTTTGATGGAATTGAAAATGGTTCATAAGCATCAAATTACATTAATAATTTAACCTCGTGACTTTTGATATGCACGATGCTACTGTTTGGCTTGTTGCCATGGTTATGGAATGTGGAGTCTTCGGATTGATTTGCAGAGTAAAATGTGGAATAAGAACTAATCATTACTAATGTTATTGGAATCATGTAAACTTCCATTTATTTCTTGAGAATATGTCAATCGTGATTTTAAATCTTAATCAAGACTGTAGCACTTCTAGGACTTCGAGTTAACTGGTAACAGGTTTAGAACTACATAATTTGTGTTTGTTTTGTCATTGTGAAGCAATCGACACTGCACAACTTGCAGCACAAGTCATATTGTTTAAGTGTTAAGATTATGCATGAATAGTTAAATGTTAACAGTTAACTTATGGGATTGATTAGGAATGCCTTTATTTCATGTTTTTATGCAATTTGTGTTATATTTATACTCGGAAAATGTAAATGGTCTTGTTGTGTAGTCATTTTGTTGGTTGTCTTTTTGAATACAGTCAGCTACTAACTCTTCCATAGGTTGTGAAGTTTCTGCTCTTTATTAACTGCACTGGCTTCCTGTACCCATGCATACCCAATTGAGACAACACCCTTCATGTACAATTTGTGTTTAAATCATCTATTGTTTTACCTTATAGCTCCATTAGAGGGTAATTCTCTTTTCAATCAGCATCATATGATGCCCTTGGCACACATCTTTTCTTTGATCAGCACTTACTTACAGTTGCTGGTTCCACCATTTGGTTCCATAATTATCTATTCTAGTCTGTTTATGGTTGACATTATTTTGGTATGTGCTATTTATTTGTGTATGGTTGATTGCATCCTGTTGCCTGGCTTCAATGTGCACTTCTGAACTTTTGCAGGTGGGCATTGTCATATTTAGTTGCCTTAGCACAGTACTCATTATGTGGATATCTGCATTCTATGGTGCTGTGTCGGCCATTTTGTCGAGCGGGGTTGATTCTTGATCACTCAGCTTTGCTGTGCTTTATAGCTTCACATCATTATTTGCTTCTTCAAATTATTACTTGCTTCTTCAAAGCTGCATGCTTGGCTCTCACATTCGTTCCAGATGTAAACATTCTTATGGATTTTGTTAATTTGTTATCATGTTTCACGTGGAGGTTATGCACGGGTCATCCATATTATAGGACCATATATAATGTAAACAAGGAGGGTGGGGGTGATCGGATTTAAGTGATTTGTGTATGGTGTGGGACTGTGGGTAGGGGTCTCAATATGTGAATGTATGTAAAGTAAATCTTTAATTATGACTTCTGCGGTCTGCATTAGCTTATTTGCAACTCTGTAAATATTATCCTTTAGTCTGATGGCATTTTATTGCATTGTATCTACACATATATATAGCGCCTCTCGCAGAATAACTATTTCGCATGAAAAACTCCACGGTAAAATAAATGTTTTAACGAACGAGAGACTGATAATGAAAAACATTAAGTGGGGTTAGAGAAGCTTAGCTGTGCATATACATGGAGAAAAGTCCACGAATTTAGCAAATTTACGAGGTGCAATAAAGTGCAGGGGCTATGAAAATGGAATTTTTTAATACGTAATTATATGGATGACCCCTCAATAAACTATACCACACTGTATGTAGGATGTTTGAAAGTTATGTAAGAGCAACTGTGTTATAATAATACATGTATTTGACCATCGTTTTGACTACAAATTAATTATTATTAGTGTGGTGCGTCTGAATTCGTTTTTTTTTAACAATTAACTGCGTGAAAATAATAAACATTCTTATTAAATATTTGCCAGATGTTGCAAGAGTTTTGCCACATAAAGCAGCTGTGTTTTGAAGATTAAAGACGGACTACTCTAGCAGCACAACCTCCGTGCATCTGTATATACGGGTGGGATGTGAGGCAGAGAGATGGCCATTGCTCTTTTTGAACGATGCAACCAAAATCCAGCAGTTGACAATCAACACAAATTAATTAATTATATTTTGACTTCCAAGCACAGAGAACTTGTTTAACGGCAAGGATCTGTGAAAGCAGTGTAGTCATGAAAAAGTACAATTGTTTATGAAGTGAAACACATCATAACACAAAGTCAGACGTGCAGAATTAGAACACATGAATTGCAAAAATATTGATCTAATAGTAACTAAACAAAAAATCAGGTAATTTAAATTAAAAACTGTTATTTGTGGAACAACCAGAGCTCAGATCTGCGTCAACAGCTTCTCTGTAAGTGGCTTTGCATCTTTGGAACGCATCAGTGGACTGGCTGTTGTTCTACGATGCATCACATCAAGTGCCAAAGCCAGTGCTAGTTGTTTGCTGAAAGCCAGCACACAGGTGGTGCATTTGAACATATTGTGGCACTCATGCTCTGGCCCCTTCTGAGACAATGAACTGGAAGGGGACTGTACCCGAAAACTGCTCTTAGAGTCATCATGTTCTGGTAACAGGTTGCTTGTTGTCGGCTGATCACTGACAGATGATTGACAGGTCGCTGCCCGGATGTCAACAGGTGATGGACAGGTCACATGACTTTTGAAAGCCGACTGAATGATGTTCGACTGATTGACAGGTGGCACATAGCATCGCGGTTGATCGTGGCCATAGATATTGACAGTACTGCAAAGCAATGCCTTCCTTTTCTCTGCACTCTTCTGCACAGATTCCATGCACGGTCGTATGGACATAGACCGAAACACGTTTTCTGACGATGACTGTGTTTTGTTGTGGGAAACTTCATGGTCCAGAGCATTTGGTTCATAAGCATTTGGAACAGGTGTCCAGTACAGCTGAGGACCACAAGCGCCCGACCACAGCTGGATAGGAGAATCAGTGAGAAGACCGGATTCTGAATGAGAAGAGACAAGGCAAGGCATTGCAGCAGTTTTCTGAGCATCTTCAGCAGCACACGCTGCATAACCGTTAGCCAGACAATCAAGCGCTGGAGATGTTGATGCTTTGGCGATCAGGAAGTTAGATGTCTCTGTCTTTGCTAGGGCATCAACGGCAGCAAAGGAAACGGGCATCACTTCAGGAGATTGGCACCAAGTGATGGAATGAGGCGCAGGTTGATGCCATCCTTTGTCTTGAACACATTCAGTCGACCATGACACTGATGCAGGATAAAGGTACTGCCAGAAGAACATGGGTCTTGATACTGAAAGAGATTTCAGTTGTTCTGGCACCGTGAGTTTGTATGCATCTTGAGAATACATGGCTAAGTTTCTACAATTACTTGAAACCTGATATAGAGCTTCACTGTGAACACCGGCAGATTCAGCCAGTACAAGCTTCACATGCTTTGTCGTGTTGGAGCTCTCAGCAGACAGCGATAGTCGTTGATAATTGCATTGTTTTGCCACCTCTGTTAAAATACAATGAGGATTTTGTTGTAAACAATGCATATCTTCCGTTTTCCTTGAAAACAAGTCGTCATATGAACCATCCGTGCGCACTTCTACTTTCATAGCGAATGGTCTTGCAGAGGTTTTCTTTGAATCATCGTCTGAAGTGTTGCCCTTAGATCCTTTCTGAATGGTGCCAACATCTTTCATTTCCATTCGAAATTCAGCATTTTCCACATTCTTTTCACTGTCTTGTTTTTCAACGTGTGCACGAAGATGATCATCTGTTTCAGCTATCGAGAGTTGATATTTCGTAGCGGCGGTCTTGCAGATGGACTGCTCCACCTGGAAATGGTCCGGTAAAACACCAGCTAAACTCTGACCTGGAACATCTTTTAAACTCTGACCTTTTGTCATGCAGTTCCCCTTTATTCCCATGGGCCACAGATTCACATCTGGACGTTTGGTTACCTTTCCGCCAGCATCAGTTGGGATGAACTTGGAAGTGGAGCGGATGATGGAGGGAGCTTCCATCCACTCATCCGTTAGGTCGCTAAGACATCCTTCCGATGGATCGGTTCCACCTGAACCGACGTCAGACGATGTCGGGATGTTGTCGTCGAAGGCGGAGGAAGATTGGAGAGAAGAAACCTCCTCTGCCCCAGGTTCTTTTCCAATCTGTCCCGTGGAATTCATGGAAGATTGCCAACATCTGCAGACTCCTTTCCCTGCTATCATCGAAAACAGTTCAAATAAACAAGCTTGTAATAATTATAAACAAATGCAATTACTCATCAGAGCTGAGGCAGGCAACAAGTTTCTGCTTTCTGGTACAAATAACGAAGATGCTTACAAGTATTGTGTCGTATCTAAAATTTATAAAGCAAATCATGCAGTACAGACTTTTCAGATGCACCTTTGATCAGCCCAGAAGTCTCAGCTCAACAACACTCCATATATAAACTTGAACATAAGACACTTAGCAAAGTATATATATATGTATATATATATATATATATATTATATATATAGAGACAGACAGACATTCGGTGGTCAAGACACTTAGCAAAGTATATATATATATAGAGAGAGAGACAGACAGACAGACAGACAGATAGAGAGAGAGAGCATGTGTGTGTTTGTGTATTATTAGGCACTGGTGGGTACTATTCTAGAAAGATAGCTGTCGGATTTTGTCAATTAGTGAGAATTGAAGTGGGTGTTTTAAAAAACCACGGTCTTACTATAAATGACGCCATAGTAAAGTTTTCATTGCACACCCGAAATCCACACAACCCAATGTCTGACTGATTAACTGAAAAATACAGCACAGACTTTTAATAAACCGACTTGGGTCGGGTCCAGCAGAGTCAGCAGACATGTCACCACTACACGCATTTAGTAGGGCGGCATTCGGTGGTCAAGCACAATTCGTGCCCTCTTATCTGTAGCCTAGCTATTCAGAGAAATTTTTTAGGCCATAATGAAGCTCATAACCAGACAAAAATGACTGAGTGGAGAATTCAGTAACTGAACGGACAAATAACAGTCAAGATATCGCGTGCTTGAAATCGGGTCCGACATTTTTTTCGAGAATACAAACCATAATATTTATAACAACGAACTCTACTGCAGAGCGCCAGCTGACAAACGAATAACGGCGCCTTGGATTGCACCGTTGCACGTGCCCGATCTATTAATATCGATGGTGCCCGTAGCCAGATCACGTGGCACCATCTGTTTTATAAAACCAGGTGCAGGCAGATGCCATCAATCTGTTCCCACCCTACGTAAGGAGGGGGCGTGATATTGGTACAGCAGATAATTAGACTACGTAGGCCTATGGTGGGTACTATATAGTACCAAAATAGAGTTTAGTATAATTAACGCGGGACGGACGTGGTTAAGCCACGTACTGAATTTTTGGTCCGAAGGTCAATTTCTGGCAGTAAGTTGCGTGTATAAGTGTTGGATAGACCTATGGCTCTATCTGTTGGAGAACTTGAGATGACATTGTAACCGACATTCGTGAGAGTGAGACAAGCGGAGGATCAGATAGAGCGGGTTGGCATGGATGATGACGAGTTCTGGAAGATTATTTGGGCTCAGTCTGGAAGTAGGCTATTGTAGGGAGTTGCAGGCTAAGTGTGCAGAGTTGGCGGCCAAGGATCGACATTCCTTGAACAGTCAGAAGTAAACCCAAAATTTATTTGTAATGTAATGTAAATCTTCGAGAATTTCTCAGCGCCCACAAAGCCACGTCAGAGAGACCAGCTTATCACCGGCGCTATATCAAATCAAGTCCGCAATAGTCAGAGCTGCCGTTTTCGCTCCGGTGCCAGGTCAAAATCCGAGGAGGTCAACCCGAGGAGACAGCGTGGTGCATATTAACTGAACTCCGTGTTGCATATTAACTGAACTTACATATAAAACATTTTTAAAATTAATTGTATTTGACAAGCTGCGTTCTGCCAGCCTGAAGTCTTGAACGAAAATGTATCTGTTAGCCCAAGAACTAATAAACATTTAGGGTTTTTGTTTAAGCGCTACATCTTTAAGCGGCTTTCAGCTGTACGCCAGCCAGACCGGAAGACATTTACTGGCTTTTTTCAGAGCGGCTAGCTTGCCAGAATTTGACCCTCGAAGATTTGTATTCGGTGTAGTTAAAAGTTTTGCTCCGAGTTACGGTTATAATTATTAAAGAGTTTCGTTTTGTTCTGTCTTAGAATTACTTAATCCGACTGAAGCAGGCAGAAATGAGCCGTGAGCCAATTCCGCCCTTTGATCCGGTGGCTGTTGGTTTAGACGCTGGGTTTCGACTGACTCGGCTGTCAACCCTGAAAGGTTGAGGTTGCAAAGTCCCTCAGGCAGTTCTGCTCAAACTGCTCGAGGGACTGAAACAGGACGACACGAACGCAGACCAACAATCCAACGTGCAACAGCCTGCTCTACCACAAATCGGTGGGTTCTTCCCACAGTTTATTCGTAGATTGGTAGGAACTGATGTGCATGAGAATCATTCAAATAAAATGATCAGCCAATAATTATAATTCAAACGACATATTTCTCATATCAGTTATTTGACCGATACTAATGTTGTTTGCACGTCGTAGGCACACACACAAAATGCTAGCAGTCGCAGTTTTAGGAGTATATGATTTGCACACGTACAACAATTGGTGTCAGACTAAAAGGTTGGTTATTATGTTAAAAGGAGTTTTAGTTATCTCAGCTGGCAGGGGAGTCAATCCAAATATTCGAAAACATGAAAGTGCACAAAATCTCGATCTCCAGAAAACAGTTAATAGAAAGTGATTGAACTCCAGAAAACCATTCAGAGTTAATTTTGGTCTCATGACTTAATGGTCCTGTTAGTGTTGTTCATAACAGGCTATTGTCGAAAACCATAGGTTGTGTGTGTCACTTCAGTTTGAATTCAATTTCAAGGATCCAGCTAAAATTCGTTTTGAGGGTTTGGCTGCACCCTGGTAACTCATTGGTATTTTTAGAGTGAAATTTAAAAATAATTATGATTTTGTGCTCCATATAAATAATTCTGATAATCTACCTTTTTTGCTTCCATAATTATATCACCATATGTTGTAGCCTATCGTTTTATTGTCGTAAATTAAATGTACAGACGTACTTACAAATTATGAAATGGATATACCATTTGTGTTATAATAAATAAAAATTAGGACATGATAATAGAAATTGTTTAATTTAAAATGTCTGTACCACAATGATTGTCCATTGGAAATGCTGTTCAACTGAAAAGGGAACTTCCCAAAAATCTGCAAATTCCATTTTTTTTAGCTTCATGTTATTTGTGCCTATTCCTATTATATGTGTTGGGTTTATTTGTTTTGTGCTTATTTAACACTGAATGACATTGAAACTAATTTGACCACTGAGATGACATGCTACTATGGTTGAATAAACTGTGATGCTCAAATGAGAGATTACCTACAATTGTTTGTCCTCAAGTGGGCTTTGAAGTGCTATGCCTCAAGCTATAAAGAAAGTATAAAAATTTGGTGTTTTTGACGAATGGAGATAAGAATAGAAACTGCATTTTAATATATTTAATTTCTTGTCTTGCACTGAACCCTTTCACATGACTGGATTTAATCCTTGAGTGATTTTCTATAGGAATTGGTCTTGACTCAAGTGTGATGCCATTGCGTCATGGCCGGCTATCTCTCGTTCAGACAACGGACTTCTTTTATCCGTTGGTTGATGATCCATATGTAATGGTAAGTTTGTCGGGTTGCTGAATATTATCTGGTATATGTATGGCTTATAATGTGTTTTGTGCAGTGGTTTTCAAACGCTGATATGCATACCACTAGTCGTTCACTACGTGTCAATAAAGGGTACATGAAAACTTAAAAAAGAGACTTTCCATAAGTTCATATCTGAATATTCAGCCAGGTTTTGTAATAAAATCTGCTTGTCAAAATAAGCCCATACCTCACATTAGCACTTACTAATAGTGATTTTGTTTTGGGTTTTTGTTGACATGATTAAATTCTTAAAATTATTTAGTACGTTTTAAAATTGTCTACCTGTGATTGATACCTGACCTAGACCTTGCAAGAGAACTTACAATATTCCTCTAATAGTTATATGCAAGGCACTTTTGCACTCACCTATTTGCCTGTTGTTATTTACCTGGCTATTGCTGGTTGTACGTCAACATTTGATTTTTACCTGACCAGTGGTACAATAGAAGTTAAGTTTGAAAATCACTGGTTTAGCACCTTATAAGAAGTTCACAGGTGCAGCAAGCATTGCTAACTTTTGCTCATGTTCTTCATTACTCTAAATTCATGTTAAAAACTAACTGGCACATGAAGGGTTAATATGATATTAAAAACCTTTTACGTGCCAGAATCCAAAAATTCTGACATGGTTTAATTTGCTGTATAGGTTATTATGCAAAATTATGAATTATATGTGACGCAGGGGCTCGAAACCCGTCGTTTGTCGCTTCCTAAATATTGCGCTAGACGCCGAAATAGGCGGGAGGGGTAAAGAATGCAATTTATTCTTCAATTCAGTATATGACTGGGAATTCGCACTAATTTGCGAAATAGTGAACCGATTTTGATGCCGTTTGGGTTATCTGATTCAGAATATATGCCTCTAATGCCCAGAAGAATTTCAGAATATTAACTTAGTGGATTCAGTAGACTTGGATGACACGAATATTCAGTAACTTTTTATTTTATTTTTTCGCTAAAAACTAATGCAAGAATCAAATGAGCACAACTTTTGTTAGAAAAAAGATAAATTCATTGTGTTAAAAGCATTTTAGAGCATGGTCATTGTAGCACATGACTAAATTGAAAGGTCAAAATCCGACATGTGACGGGTTTTGAGCCCCTGTGTCACATATGTGTTGTTTCAATGGCTGCGAGACATGGACAAAGACAAAGAATATGGAGAAAAAGATTAACGCATGCGAAATGTGGATTTGGAGGAAGATGTTGAGAATATCTTGGACAGAGAAAAGAACGAACGAATCTATAAGAATGGAAATTGGATTGGAAAACGAAGAGACGTTAAAACAATTCGCAACAAGATTGAAGCTAAGATTCTTCGGACATGTAATGCGATCTGATGGTTTGGAGAAGGAAATGATGCTGGCTTGTGGTGAGGGAAAGAGAAGACTCGGCAGACCAAGGATGAAATGGATGGACGAGATACACGACTTAACTGGCATGAATTTGGAAGAACTGAGGGACTTGGCTGCGAACAGAGAACAATGGAGAATGTGTGTAAAGACGATCGCTAGAACTCTACGAGTTGACAGCACAAGGTGACAAGGTGATATGTGTTGTTTCAAGTTTGGAAAGGTGTAAATTCTTCATTTTAAATTAATTGTTTATTAGAGCAATAAATAAGGTAAAATTTTTCCGGTTATTACTTTAACTATAGTTGCTGAGAGATTGGACCTGAAAGTTAGGAATATGCTTAATTTTGCAATCACATTCTTCTTGGTCTCTCCTCCGTCAGGCGTATGCCAATGATGAAGCCTCAACATGCCGTCTCCAACTTGCACTGTCCCTGATTTTGTCCACTGCATCTCTCATATCCATCTTCTGCACTGTTAGATCTTCTTTTATATTGTCCATCCAAGTCTTCGCTTGTCTCCCTCGGCTTCTCTTTTCCTCCACATACCCGTGCAGAGCTGCGGCTGGTAGCCTTATTCGCGTCATGTACCCGAACCAGATGAGTCTTTTTCTGATCTTTGTCTGCCACTGTTTCCTTTTGACCCAGCTCCTCCCGAATCTATCACATTGCACATTCACAAACAAAGGTGGAATTTGGCATACGGTATATGATATTTTGGTATTGGTGAAAGCATTAATTTTATGTGTTTCTGCCTGCATAAAAGAATGTACTGGTCTATTTGATATGTATGGGTTATACCTGCCCAATTATATAGTAGATTTACAGCGAGAATCACTGACTAAAATCATCACTGAATTCAACTGTCATGCTAGTTATTGTGTTGCAACTTGCAAAACTATTGCTCCAAGTCCTAACCTAGTGATGCCTGAGTGTAAACATCGTGGTTTGTTTGTGGTTCAGGGAAAGATAACGTGTGCGAATGTGCTGAGCGATCTGTACGCGATGGGAGTTGTTGACTGCGACAATATGTTGATGCTTCTTGGAGTCTGTGATAAGCTGTCGGAGAAGGAAAGGGACGTCGTCATTCCACTCATCATGAAAGGGTTCAAGGCCAGTCTGCAGCCTGTGTCTCTCTTACTCTCTCTTGTCTGTCTGTCTGTTTGTCTGTCTGTCTGTCAGTGTTCATGTGTGCAACTATGATTAGAAGGCAGAAATTCCTGTTCCATACTGATTGAAAATTGCTTCATGTGCAATTGTGCATGAATTGTCAGCAAAGTTTTTTTCTTAAGTTCATAAGGCAGGTGACTGGTGTACATCATGAATATTCAATCTTCTGTCACATGTCTGATCGATTAATTCATTTAAGCTGCTTAGGTAAAGAATACACTTCATTGGGTGCAAGTTGTGCCCACCAATGGGTTACGCCTGATGATGAAAAGGAGAAGTCCTTAAAACTGGTTATTATTTTGAGAAGTTTCCAATGGCACGCTTCAATTTCAAGTTGAATATATTTTCTTAGACAAAAGATAATACGTAAGTGAGTTTAAAGTTGTTATAACTTGTAATGGATAATAATGATAAATTGGAATGGAAGCCTAGATGACGAGAAGTTCTTGAAACCCGTTTTTATTCTGAGAGGTTTCTAATGATCGTTCTTTTCAAATTGAAAATATTTGCTTAGACAATACATAATAGATAAGTGTGTTTAAGGTGTGTATTGTGAGAACTTGAATGACTTGGTCTTTAGACGTGTGTAAAACATAGAAAATGTTTCTGTTTCTTGTATAGGATTTGGCAGCAGAGGCTGGGACGAGCATCACTGGGGGTCAGACGGTCATCAATCCATGGATGACAATCGGGGGAGTGGCTTCATCCGTCTGTACACCAGATGAAATTATCATGTATGACCTCCAGCGAATCTATTGTTGAAAAGGATTACATTGACACATTGATACTAATGTTTAGGCAAACAATAGACATCAATGGTTAAATAGAGTAATCTAGTGTGTCATTTAGTGCAACGTAGGGGAGTCATTCCTCTCTTGTTGTTAGGTGCGGATGAAATCCCCCGGGTGCTGAATGCAGGGCCAGTGTTTTGTTGGACATGTCATTTACTACTTGGATCATATCAGTGCCAAATTATGCTGTTGGTGGCAAAGGCAATGTGCACAAACAACTTGTTAGGGGTTGTTACATGAAGTTCCGTTGTCAGTACTAGAATCAGCATGCTGACTAAATTATGTTAACTGCGAATGATTATTATCATTATTATATAAATATTTGTAATGGAGAAGGTGATATAACTAAATGCACTGCATATTAGGCATAACAGTACTAGCTTGGTGTAGTCAGATGGTGTAAAAGTGGATCTTCAGTTCTTTCTGAAGTTCTGTCAGATAATTCTGGAGTACGGATTTTAATGTACAATTCATTCCAGATCATTGTTTCTGTTCACAATTCGTAGTTGTCCACCAAGTTTTTTAGGCATTCTCATTATTGGATCGACACTGAATGTTATATACCTGAACTATTCAATGTGAACAATCTCCGGTTGTGTCTGTTTTAGGCCAGATGGCGCTGTGCCAGGCGATGTTCTGGTGCTGACGAAACCTTTAGGAACACAGATTGCTGTCCTTGCGCATATATGGCTGGAGGAACCACAGCGTTGGTCTCGCATCAGCAATGTTGTCTCTGTGGATGATGTGAAGAAAGGATACGAAAGAGCAATGGCATCAATGGCCCGGCTTAACAGAAATGGCAAGCTCTTTTGTTCTTCTAACTGACAAGATCGTTGTTTATTATTGTCGTTAGTGTAAAAGAAATTTTATACAGTGCCTCTTCAAGGCATGGGTGGAGGCTTAGGGAAGGGACAATGGATGTGGTGGGGGGACAGCCCATGCATCTGTCCCCCAATCGGTAAGTGTTAGGTCATCGTGTACACACTTCACAAAACACACGGTGAACAACAAACGAGACGAGGTGATGACTAAAAAAATGTCATAAATTTTTGCGGGCAAAAGATGGACAATTTCGTCGGCGTCTTAGCCATTTGTCAGCCCAAAATAAAAATTTTCGGCCCCCGCAAGTCTCCGCCTATGCTTCAAGGTAGGCTATCCAGAAGCACTCCCAGCACAAACATGGCTAAATAGTACAGTTTTGAGATTCATAAGGAGTAGAGTGGAGTGGACCCTGGGCACTAAGTGGAGTATAGAACAGGGAGGCCATTCCTGGTTGGAGGACCAGTGACCAAGAATGAATGGCGCTGTCAGATAGCAGTAGCTCAGCTTGGTCTGTGTGGATCGACACTGGACATCGAAGTTGAACAACAAAGTTCTCAGTGCTACAGGGGGACCAGCCCCTCTATGCATTGCCAAACCAACACACATACCCTGTAGGCAATCTGCTGTGGGAAGGGAGCCAATACAAGACATTCTGCATATAATATGAGATATGGCCAAATTTTGGGATATGATCAGTTAGTCGTACTACACAAGACCTGTTCCAGACAACCAATCCGATCAGTCATTGCCCAGTAGTCCATCGTAGAGGGTGCTACAGTAGTCAAGATGAGAAAACTATGAAAGAGTGGACAATTGTAAACGCATCACCAAATGTTAGACATCATGACACCACTCCAAGTGTTTGCAGTTGGTTCGTTTGATGCCAATGCACTGACAGTGTATGAATTAACTCCTTAAAATGTGTAATCATATCTTTGACTTTCTCAATGAAGTCCTCTAGCTTGTTAGCTGAAACTACTTAACTTTCTGTGTTCCTGACCTGTTTTCCTTGTCAAGGATGAGAATATTTTATAATAATATAAATTCTCGTTTTTTGAAACTGAAAAGGATGCGGTTATTTTAAGTTGACAACAGGTTTTGGATATTCAGCCGTGGATATATATATGCCTGCTTGCAGGAGAGGATGATAAAATCATTTAAAAGCAAAATGCTCAGCAGCTTCTGCTCTTAATCTGATCGTGTTTTCTTGAAGGTGCTAAGTTAATGCACAAGTACAAGGCGCACTGTGCAACCGATGTGACTGGCTTTGGTCTGCTGGGTCATGCCAAGAACCTTGCGTCCGCACAGAAAGAGGAAGTGCTATTTGTGATTGAAGTCCTGCCGATCATCGCCAACATCAGTGCCATTGCGAAGGCCTGTGGAATGGCTTCTCTTCATCAGGGAATTTCAGCCGAAACTTCAGGTAACGCCTCAATGTATATCTCTCTGCCTGAGAGGATTCTTGTGATCTGCTTTATTAGTTGTGGACCTGTAAATGGAAGTGCATTGTCTCTTGAAATTTATTCTTGGTTGGCAGAAATGCGAAGGAAGTTGTAGTAACTGATGATCTACTGCAGCACAATGAGTGGCCATGGTTGGTCAAAAGGAATTCTTTGCTCCTATGCATAATGTCTAGTTACAATAATTAGGTCTCTGCAGTGTCACATGGTGAGACTTTTTTCCTGAGGACTTGTGCCTTCATATTCGAAAGTTTGTAGGTTCAAATGATGCATGGTGTATAGATTCCAGTTAAGAGGCTTGCCCGGGTGGTTTGTTTTAAATTTAGTAAACATGGGTTTTTAATTTTTGGAGCAAACTGGGCTTAGTGTATAGAAGTTGCACATGAAAGGAATTTTTATCTTCATACAAGAGCTGTAAGTTTGTACAATTAGTGTTTGTGTTTTAATATGACTGTTGCATTTTCACTCACTGTCTATGCACGAGAGCAAGCGTTTGCAATTGCTGAGCACCGGTGGTATGAATAAATCTTCAAAGCTCATGTTGCTTAATAATAATAATTAGAAACCTCTTTAGCATTGGAATCCAATTCGCCAGTGAATGGGTATCACCGAAATCTAGCTGTTGTGAAGTCAGGTACCCAAGCCAGCTCACATAGCTAATAATAATAATAATAATGATTTATATAGCGCCGTAGCTCAGCCGAGGCCAAAGGAAAGGGCGCTGTTCAAAAAATTAATTGAAGTTACACGATTGTTTAAACAGATATGTCTTGAGTCTTGATTTAAATCCTTCCAAAGATGGTGCATTCTTCACAAATTTGCAAGTTATTGTTTTGTTGGCAACAGGAGGTCTGCTTATTGCGATGTCGTCAGAGAATGCAAATGATTTCTGTCGAGAGATTCAAGATCTGGATGGCTTTCCGGCGTGGGTGATTGGAAGAGTAGAGAAGGGCAATCACTTAGCGATCATCAGTGATAACTTCAAAGTTCTTGAGGTGACTGGTGAAGTGGATAAAGAGTTAGTGGGAGCAGGAGGAGACATGGACAAATCGAAATCCTCCTAAGACATATCATGTTTTCTGGAAGATCTTAAGCACGTTCCAATTGTTTCCTATTTTCTACTGTCGACTCTTTCATAATGGAATGCACTTGAAGCATTTTACCCACCTATTTGCGCTGTTGCTGTGCATTTAATGTATATTATTTTCTTTTGAGAAGTTTAAAATATAGATGTCTTCTGGTCAGTCTTTCTGTGACAACAATCTTTCTGTGATTCTCACTGCTGTCCAGTTGTTCTGGTCCAGTGTTTAAATCTTAAACTCGAACTCTAAACGTTCAATATGGTGTTTAATTTCATAAACTATAAAGTTAAATGTGCTTTAGATATTCGGCCAGCAATCTCCTGGATGTTTTCTGGTCGTACTATACATCATTTTCTATGTATCTGTTTAGCTTTTCAGTGACTGGCAGAAATATGTCCATTGTCCACGTGCTTAAATTCTATTTCTTCATTTTATTCTTCTGTTTTTTATTTTTATTTGCTGTCATATGGTTGACTATGCACTCTACATGATTTCAGCCATTCTTTCTTGTCTTTCCGATCTCTTGTAATGTTTCACTAATAGACTTTCACTTTAACGATGGGCTGCATTAGTTTCCAAGTCAAGATTTTAGTACACATTATTAATGTGTTATATATTGTTTTCTGAGTTGCTTCAGAATTTTTGCAATTGTTTATGCTGGGTTTTTAAACAGTTTGACATTGGCTAGTGCTCAAATATGTTTGCAACATCTTTGATATATGACATGTAAATTACAAAAGATGTATGGGGTATAGATTCCTGTTAAGAAGCTTGGTGGGTTTTTTTAAAATTAACATGGGGTTTTAATTTTTTTAAGTGGGCTTAGTGTATAGAAGTTGAACATGTAGAGAAGTTTGATCTTCATACACGAGCTGTAAGTTTGTATAATTAGTGTTTGTGTTTAAATATGACTGTTGCATTTTGCCCGTATTTTAGAGTAACGTGCCAAAGATTTGTCTAACTAGTTGCGTGTTATAATTGTCAGTATGTGCTTGTTCGTTCGACTGCGGTGTGGAGACAGTGTTGATGTGTTTACACGTTCAAGAACGACCTTGGGCAGTGCTCTTCACATCTGAGCAGTGTGGACTGAGCATTGTCTAATGTTGTTTGACGTGTGGGACAGACTGTCGTTATGCTTGGCATTGAGTTGATATGTGAAACTAGGCTAGTAAAGCATGTCTAACGATGTGTCTGGTCTCGGTTGAAGATGCATTTATTGCAGCAACTGATGTCGCTAATGACAATCTGGCACTGAATAAACTATTGACGGTCTCCACTCTGCAGAAATTTGTTAAATTTTTTTTGTTTTATACTGCAATTGACTGTTGTACGTTGGGTCTTGTATGCAGTTGTGATGAAAATATTGATAACTACAACTTTGTTTTAAGTTTTCCAATCTTTTGGAGTATCTGTTGATATTTGGCACAAAACAGTCACACGAAGCTCTCAAATATTTCATATTTAAATAATTAACAGTCACAAAATGTACTATCAGTTTAGCTTTTTAATCTAAAAATGCCCTATAAATAAATTCTCAAAAGCGAGTAGCAGAAACAAACACTGCATTCTTTACCTACAATATCGTACAACTTAATTTAAACAATCGAAACTTTTTAAAGGCTGTTTTTTGTTGTAAATTTCATGAGTTTCGACCAAGGTGCTAAGACAATAGTGTATATGCAAGAGGTACCCCAACAACAAGCAAACTGTACACGAAAGTTGTTCTCCAGAGAAGAGCAAGATCCAAATCCGTTTTTGTTTCTTGTTCCTCTAAAGGCTGCACGCTGGTTTGCTGTTGGTCATGAGTCATGTGCCAATTATGTAGAAGTCGTTCCATTTCTTCACAATTTTCCTTGTTCTTCGTTGCAAAAACTGGAACCATTAGACCTAGCTGTGCAAGGACAAACAGGTCGTCATCTGCTTTCAAAGGCAGTGGGAGCATTTTATCATCGATGACCAACGGCGATGGCAGTGAGTTGAGAAGAACTGCAAGATCTTGCAGAAAGGCTTGGATGACGATGTTCTTCGATTGAATTAGAGAAGCCAATTCCGTAGCCAGATGTCGCACTGTCCTGTTGCTCCTAACCACGGGATCTTCGTACAGGTAGTAGTGCAGATAAATGCTGGCCAGTGTTCCAGCAATGCCAACAATGAATCCAACGAAAGAGGCATAAACGAGGAATCTGAGAGAGCGTTTTGCTTTCGTCCATTCTTCTTTCTGGCTTTCTGCCAGTGTTCTTTCGTATAAAAGGAACGTCTCTTTTTCTGCTTCATCAACCAGGTGGAAGTCATACGACAGCGCACGCACCTCCTTTAGAATGCGCAGCTCTTCGGCTATTAACTCTGGGTATCTTTTGTCAACAGTAGAAACATTTCTCAGCTGTGAATGGACGTCTTGAAGACGTGTCTGTGCTGCTATGAGTTTCTGCTGATAAGCTAATCGGACATTTTGAGAACGCAGACAATCGTTTTCAACCTGCAATCCAATTTTAACTACTGTAATCACCAAAAACAACTTCCACAAATAAAAAAACTGGATGAAAGAGATATCTGACTATCATATTGAAACAAAAACCTGTGAACTGAATAATCTAAAATTGACATCAAATGTTCTCAATCAGTATTAGATCCTGTAGAAACTGATATGAATCAAGCGTAATTTTTCTATTTTTTAGGCATTTATTGAAATCTAATAATCAATATTTACAGTCAATTCAATTATTCAAATAAAATAATAGGCATTATTTTATTGTTCAGTCTCAAAGCAACCCATGAGCTTGAAAGTAAAGATAGCCCTTATCAAAAAGCATTTCCAACAAACAATCAGCATTCACACAGCGCCTCTTCAAGGCACCTCCTCAGAAGCGCTCCCGGCTGAGATCAAACGGAAATAAACCCACTCTTCAACAGTTTATGAAATTGATAACAGATTGGGAGGTGTCGCATAGTCATATTTTATCAATGGCACATTTATCAGTTTTGTTAACCTTGCAAGTGCAGCATTATAGTCTTAAATAAACGAAACTCCCCATTAAGCATGGTAGCACGAGCCGATAGTTGGCCGGAGTGAGGCTTTAGCATATTTTGGGGCATCAGTTTTGTCTGGGGTGGGGCTTAAGTGCTCAAGCTCAACGCACTATATGCTCCTGCTATTTGTACTGACTGTTGTACCTCAAATTTCTGCAGTGCAGGGTGGTAAATTAAGAGACAGGTGAATTTAAAAGTCAAGGTGAAACTACAGTATGAAAGACATGGCTCGATCTAGGTGTAGTACAGCTCTGAAAATACTTCTGGACAAAGCATATGCAAAATGACATAATAAAACAAACACTTTATCAGGTTTTTTTAGTGTTGTTTATCTGTGAGACAGTTGAATTACAATCACTGCCTGTGAATAAGCTGGTTCCATTGAATTGGAATTTTTCAGTGCTGTAGAAATCTTGAGATCACGATACACCAGAAAGAAGCTTAGTATTGAAAGAACGTGAACTCAGTTTTCTAAATGCCTAAAGACAATATGTTCTGAACACATTCATTCAAAATGAATGAACCATTAAAAAACTTTCTTATTCGCATATATATACCAGTTTAAGTAAAACCCTTAAATAAAGTTTCATACCATTAGTATCAGAAATAAAAATGTTAGCATCATTAGTATATTGTAAGTAAGTGTAACCTTCATTACTCCATTTGCAAACTCAAAATGGGACATCAATAAGTAATAATTTATTGATAGATTTGGGTTTATTGTACTACGTTGGGTTGAAAGGCAGACGGTTCTAAAAGAATATTGCACTTTCGATTATGTCCAGGTTCTACAAGACGCAGACACGACACGTGAGTTATTAATTTTATTTACCACGAAAATATTATTTTGCAGTCGCTCGAGTTTTTCGGACCCGACGAAATCCTCATAGACCTTGTTCCAACGTCCGACATTCGTCCGTCCAGACGAGGCCCTTCGCAGGGTAAAAGCAAAAGGCAGACGATGCTGAGCGATGAAGGGCAAACCCTGCAAAAACCGACGCCCATCGACCGCCTCTCGCCACAGACGCCCGATCGTGACTTTATTTCGTAAAATTAGCATCTTAAATCCGCCGGAAGTCAAAACACGACGCCATCTTGGCCATCTATGTTTTTGTAAACCAAGACGTCTCGTTTTCTGTGCCCGTGGGCCATAGAATGCGGAAAATAACTTGAGAACGTAAGTAAGCAAGCAATCTTTATTAACAGGAGACAAATGCTCATCCTTTACAAGAACTAGGCTATAATTATACATTCAATGGCGAAAAGTAGCATAGTGGCACATTAGTATCAGAGAGGCACATTAATCGAACAAGACGTAAGAGTAAATGCAGAGGCAGTATTAAAAACAAATAGAGGCAACCTGTTTATTGATCAGATTTTTTCACTTGTCCTGATCAGAGGAACATGAATATTGCACATGGGTGGAGATTTAGGGGGCAGTGGGACGGTCCCCAATGCTTGTGGTGGGGACCGTCCATGCTCATGTCCCCAATATTTAAGAAATAGCATAACATCATCATAAATTTTTTCAGTGCAGCGTTAGGACATTCAGGAAATTTTTGCTAATAATATTTTATATGAACCTACTGGTAACATCAAGGTGTCGACCAAATGACTAAAAAGTCATATCAGCTATTTTGGCGGGGAAGGAAATGGCATGCTTTCAGGAGATTTCGACCAAATGACTAAAAATGGGCGGGGGAAATGTCGTCGGCGACTCAGCCGTCCGCCCAAAATGTCGAGTCTCACCGATCGTCCTTCGGCCGCTCGTTAATTCGCCCCCCAACTTCTAGACCAAGTCTCCGCCTATATGACACTGCAATACATTACACGAACATTACAATATAACCTTAAAATAATACTATTATCGGGTTTAGTTCAGTGCACGAGCAGATATAAAAAGTAGGTAAAATCTTAGCGCTGCATGCATAACGATGTAATGTAATGTAATGTAAATCTTCGAGAATTTCTCAGCGCCCACAAAAGCCACGTCAGGGAGACCAGCTTATTCACCGGCGCTATATCAAATCAAGTCCGCAATAGCCAGAGCTGCCGTTTTCGTTCCGGTGCCAGGTCAAAATCCGGGGAGGTCAAGCCGAGGAGACAGCGTGGTGCTACGGTGGTTGTCGGTGATGGTGGTGGTTGGGTGATGGAACTTGATTGGGATCTGGATAGGATAGGTTGAAGAGTTCGGTTTTCAGTCGTGAATGGAATGCAGCAGAGGAGAGTGCAAGCGGAGGAGAGGTTGAATTTGGAGGTGAGACTGCAGGAGAGATAGGAGGGTGAGCGAATAGGCGGAGGTATGTTGGGAGTCCGTTCCAAAGAGCTGGTGCAGCATAGACTAAGGAGCGGTCGCAGAATTTCAGAGAGGATGATACTGGAGGCCGAGAGAGAGAAAGATATGATGATGAGCGCGTAGACCTGTGCGGTTGGATGGTGATTAGTTGACGAATGTAGGAGGGCTGAGAGGTTTGAAGAGCGTTGTAGGTTAGAGAAACAATTTTGTAATGGATGCGCTGAGAAACTTTTAGCCAATGAAGAGACTTGAGAACAGGGGTTATGTGGTGATGTTTGGGAGTCTTAGTGACTGCGCGGGCAAGAGCATTCTGGATAGAATAAAACGATTGTTTTATCCGTTATAGGTCTAAGCCACAGTAGGACTATAAATAATTTGCGTAGGCCTAGCCTGCTACATTTGTCTATTAGGCCTATAGGTTACCGTGGCTAGGCTATGATTTGAATCCCTCATAGGTTGAATGTAGGCCCTATTTAGAAAGTGTTGCTTGAGTCGAGAATAGCACTGTAGGTCTATTATTACCCCTTCGATATTAGTCTCAGGTTCTTTCCACAGATCGAGAGACCAGAGAAACAGACAGACAGGCAGACAGCCGGAGACAGAGACAGGTAAAGACAGAGACAGACAAAATCAGAGAGAGACAGACAGACAGACAGAGAGAGAAGGACAGAGGGAAACAGAGAGAGAGGGACAGAGAGAGGGACAGAGAGAGAGAGACAGAGACAAAGAGACAGAGACAGAGAGAGAGACAGAAAGAGAGAGAGAGAGAGAGAAGAGAGAGAGAGAGAGAGAGAGAGAGAGAGAGAGAGAGAGAGAGAGAGAGAGAGAGAGAGAGAGAGAGAGAGAGAGAGAGAGAGACGTAGTACAGAGACAGACAGACAGACAGACAAAGAGAGAGACAAAGAAAGAGACACACAAACAGATAAACAGGGAAAGGCAGAGAGGGACAGAGATAGGATGAGAGTTGTATGCAGGCGCAAGATGATTAATTGAGTAGGGCCTATATAGATTGCTTCGATGAAAAGAAGCAAATTAGATGATAGGAACTCAATCGTAGGACGACAATGCCTGAAGGCTGAACAGATACACTGTCGGCATCTATTCACCAGGTCTTTATAAGTCGATCGCTCAAATCCTACTTTTAAAGATGTGGCTGGGCTGGGAGCGCCTCTTAGTAGTTTTATTGACGAGGCGCTGTATAAATTCTCGAATTGAATGAACGAATCGAAACCTTTCGCATGCGACTCAAGCAACATGATAGCCTACCAGGCCTACCTCAACGATTTTGCACAGAACAAACTCTGGTATCATCTCTGAGAGCCGTTATTTGAAGCTGATAGACCTATGATGCAATCGCATTTATGATTTAACAATGTTATATTAGTCAATGTTATATTATATTATGTTACAGTTTGCTTTCTTGTTGGCAAAACAGATCATCCATGATTCCACGCGTGTAGCCTATATGATTCCACTAATGACTGCATTTATGGTTCCCATGAGTGCAGGCTTGATATCAGTGTTGCACGCATCATTCCTGTGATTGCATGCATAGTTTCCATGCTGCACTATAAATCTTTATTTTGTTGCATGTACGATTTCTATGACTTGCCAAATAGATGGAGAGACCGGAAACGTGTCCAGCGTTGGACCATCAATTGCCGCCTTTCAATCGTTGCATAATTTCTATGCTCTAATTCAATTACACGACTTCTCTTCACCGAGAAAACATTTGTTATGTGATAATGTGAACGCTAATTTGCTCTGTGAGACTGTGATAGCTAACGAGAAAAAATTGGAACGATTACCACTTATAGGATTATCAGCCCTAACGGACAGACAGACAGACAGACAGACAAACAGACAGAAAGACAGACAGACAGACAGACAGACAGATAGACAGACAGACGGACAGACAGACATACAGACGGCAGGCAGGCAGACAGACAGACAGACGGACAGACAGACGGACAGACGGCAGGCAGGCAGACAGACAGACAGACGGACAGACAGACAATCCCATTCAGTCTGTTTCTGTGTGTCTGTCTATCTGTCACAGCAGTTAAATATTTTTTCACCGTCTGTCTACCTGTCTGCATAATTATGCTCTAGTTCTTTGTCTCGGTTTCTGCTTCGGTTTCAAAAATCGGTCATTGACTCTGCCTGTCTGTCTGTCTGTCTGTCTGTCTGTCTGTCTGTCTGTCTGTCTGTCTCTCTCCACCTATCTGTATCTCTCTGTCTATCTCTCTCCCACTCTCTATCGTTCTTTACAGTGTGCCAGTCAGCTTTTCTGTTTATATGTATGTATGTCTGTCTGTCTGTCTGTGTCTGTCTGTCTGTCTGTCTGCATGTCTTTCTGTCTGCCTGTCTGCCTGGCTGTCTGTCTCTCAATCTCTTCTCTTTCGGCCTGGGTTTTTCGTGCTACGGGCGAGCCAGTGGCTACTATGGGCAGAAGCCGCACCCGCAGCAGCAGCAGCAGCAGCAGAAGGCATTGAATGTTTAGCATTCTATCGTCGCTCGAGCATCAATCAGTGAGTGGCTGGCGCAGCCGCCGCAGCCACTCCTTGACACAACCAGGGCCAGTCGTCGGTCCAAGTGGCACCGGAGTCAC
Source organism: Lumbricus terrestris (assembly GCA_949752735.1). Classification (NCBI taxonomy): domain Eukaryota; kingdom Metazoa; phylum Annelida; class Clitellata; order Crassiclitellata; family Lumbricidae; genus Lumbricus; species Lumbricus terrestris. The sequence goes on from OX457038.1 coordinate 65,596,592, forward strand.
GCTCCACTCGTTTCATATCCGCAGACCATGACTGCGCCAGCCATGCATCGCCTGCTGTCGAAGGCCTCGCCAGCCACCAGCTTCCCTCCCTCCTCTCGGCTTTCCTTCGGCCGAGCCCTAAGAGCATCTGTGCTGGCAGACAGCGAACCACCTGCGCCAGCTCGGACAGCCCTTGCTGCTGCTGCTGGTGGTGATGACGAGGAGAAGGAGGAGTAGGTGGAGGACAATGAGATGGATGAGGAGGAGCAATGGATGCTGATGGAGGGATCTGCTGCTGGTCTTGCGACAATGTCTCGTCATCCTTCGGTGATTTCTTGTCATCGAAAAAGATGTCGGCCATTCAGTTGGAGTGGGATGATCGGATGTTATTATCATTGTTCTGAAAAAGATGGCCTCCTCGTCATACACTTCCTACTCCTTTAATCGTCTTAATCATCATCATCTTGATCATCATCATCGTCGTCGTCGTCGTCGTCATCAGCAGCAGCAGCTGCAGCAACATCAACCGATCAATAAAAAAATCCTCATCATAATCATCATCATTATCATAATCCTCGTCATCCTGATCCTCATAATTATTATTAGTAACGATCTTCCTGCAAAGTCACCTGCAGTCTTCTCCTTTTTTTGTTAGACCGAAACTAATTCTGCATCTCCTCATTCTCGTCGTCCTCGTCCTCTTTCTCCTTCTCCTCCTCGTCCTCTTCTCCTTCTCCTCCTCGTCCTCCTCGTCCCCCTCCTCCTCGTCCCCCTCCTCGTCCTCCTCCTCCTCGTCGTCCTCGTCCTCCTCTTCCTCCATCATCTGTTTCATCATCGTCGCAAACGACATGGGGCACCCCTGAAACTGGGCAACTCTAAAGTCTTGCTGGAATATTGAGGCAGATCGATGGTCGAATACATTATTATGCGCCATGCAAGATGCAGATAACAATAATCATACATTAATTTGCGTTGCAGTGTTATATAGGAGATGATGACTAAAATATTATGCGGAGAGATTCCTGAAATATTTTGATGACTGATTGTTTCCTAGAAGTCAATGACCACACGCCGAGAGATTCCTAGAAAATAGAGCCTAAGAGAAGTAGGTAGGTCTGAGCAGGTAAGTAGAATGGGTCATGGAGAGATGCGCTGCTGTTGAGGAGCGATGTAGGTCGATATGTTGCTGCAGGCAGGTAGGATCAATCAATCAACCAATCAATTAATCAATCAATCAGAATATATATATATATATATATATATATATATATATATATAGTGCCCCTTCAAGGTATCTATTCAGAGGCGATCCCGGCCGAGGTCAGGCGAAAAGAAAACAATCTTCAATTTACAGTGTGTGTGAAATTGAGAAGAGCTTGGGAGGTGTCGCATACAATCAAGGGAAGCCCATATTCCAGGTTGTTGGACCAACCACAGAGAACGAACGCCGCCGCCGCATTGTTGCAGAATGTTTGTAGGATGGGTTCTTGAGAGACAAGGCGCCCTTGAGAAAAGATGTAGGTCAATGCACGGGCTCCAGCAAAAACTTGTGTTCGGGGCACAGTCATCAAAACACTAAGGTCGATGTTGAATTTTTTAGCAAAAGCTTGAAGAATGCAAAACAGGAAATTAGCCTATGAACCATGAGTATTTTTCACATAAGTTTCTAAAATAATGTAAATTTCTCTATTTCGCTTTGTGCATCACTAATATCTTTGGCACTTAGGTGCTAAGAAAATTGCGTGAGAACCAAAGCGTAGCAATTAAAAAATACATGTCAGTTACCCAATGGGCAGTGGCGTAGCCAGTTATTTTTTCATGGGGGGGCAGTGGGGTGGCAGCTTAAAATGATGGGGTGGCTAACGTTGGCAATTAAAGCGTGCATCGACATCGGTATATTGCCATAGACTATGTATTTTTAGATTTTGGATGTATAACAGTATTGGACATAATACGCAAGCAAGCCTCACTAGCTTGTCTGTCCCACAGTGCACTATAGTGGCCTGTCCCACTTTCCCATCACCCACCCTATAAGAAATTGTACAGGAAGTTGTATAAAAAATAAAATAAGTCAGAAATTATATAACATTGTTTAATTCTTTATCACTCGTAAGAGTAAAAAGTAAAACAAACGCAGGGATTGGGGGGGCAGCTGGGGGGCAGCCCTTTCATTTGGGGGAACGGCTGCCCCCCCTTGCCCCCCCCGTAGTTACGCCACTGCCAATGGGGCAAGTGCCTCTCTCACCCCAACAGGTACAGACCCATGGTCAATGGGCTGCAGCAGACAGGTATAGGGTGGGTTCCGGAGAGATACGATGCTCTTGATGGGGGAAGTAGCTAGGTTGATAGTTGGTAGCAGACAAGCAGGGTAGATCACGGAGTGATGTCACGACCTTGAGTATAAGTGGGACCATCGGTCGCAGCAGGCAGGTATATATGGTGAGACCTGGAAAGGGGTCAAGCGAGCACTCCATCCTATAGTTCACTCATGCTTATTCCTGACTCTATAATTCTCAGTGCTCGGAAATTGCGTTCGGTATAACTGACTGCATGGTTGGCAGAATGTATGGATAGGTGAGTGGAAGGATGGATGATTGGATGGGTGGATGATGGACAGGTGGATGGATGGATGACGGATGATGGATGGATGGACGATGGATGGATGGATGCATGCAGAGATGGATGGATGACCTGATTGATTTATGGATGAATGGATGAATGAATGAAGAAATTGATTGATTGATTGATGGATGGATGGATGGATGGATGGATGGATGGATGGATGGATGGATGGATGGATGGATGGATGGATGGTGTAGTGGCTTCGATTGCAGGCTACAGAGGCGAAAGAGGAAAAGCGGGAGGAACGAGAGAAGATTCTCATCAGCGAATTCAATGGAATGTTAGGCCTAACGAGGGCGTACTTTGACAGTGACTCAATTTCTCTTCATCTGTTTCTATATCTATTCCTTGTCTCTCTCTTTCTACCTGTGTTGTTCCGTCGACCTCTGTCTCGCCCCATCTTCATGTACTTGCTCTTCATACGCCTATTGCTGCTGGTGCAGCTGAGCCGTGCCGTGGTGTGCATCGAAGCGAGACAGGTAGATCAGGTGCCGCTCATCTGTGCACTCGGCCGGACGTTGCACACGGCAGCAGCAACCGATGGTGGTTCTACTGCCGCCGCTGCTGTTGCTGCTGCTGCTGATGCTGGCGACTATACTGGTGCCAGAAGATGGGAGGAGATAGCATTAAGTGCATCTTATTCTTTCGCGAAATGATCTGAGTTCATCATCAACATTTATTTCAGTCAATCTGTCTGTCTTCAGTATAGGACTGAATTTCTGCTGCTGATGCTGCTGTTGCTGTTGCTGCTGCTGCTGTTCTTATAGGAATCGATGAATCACTAGGATTTTAACTGGATACCAATGCCTTCAGGTAGGTATAATAGAGCGCACCCATCGCCGGGTGAGATAAAGGACGGCTCGTCATATATCGTGTCATCAAGGACTTTGTATAGCGCCAATCAATATATCGAAAAAGGCAACCGGAAAATCAAAGACAGACAGCCGACAGAAATCAATTCGACTAAATCGATTCAGTAGCAATAGAACAACAATAGTATCCTATGCAACAACAACAACAACAACAATGTAAAAAATGCTGGTGCCATGGAATTGCAGTTGTGTATACGTTTGGTTTCCATGGCAAAGTTCTGTTGTGTGGCGCTGGTAGGTATCTTAATTACACGCATGAGCAGAATTGTATAGTCTTTTATTCACAGAAACATCGTCTGAGATCTTTGAGACGCGTGTATGACAGTATTTATTTACCGGTACGTGCACAAATACATCATGGCGCCTCTTCAGGGTGACTATATTCAGATGCGTTCGGACTCTAGCATTAAAAAAATACAGTTTTGAGTTCAATAAGAAAAGACAGTAGATCTAAATAGACCTAAAAGGAGTTATGCGCTGCAGCGCCAAAAGGAATTCAATCCAGACCACTTGGTCAATCGCGTAAAAGTCTCGATTCAGCATGGTTGTAGTTCATGTAGGCTAAATGAAACTAAGAGCGCCTCTTCTGTGCAGAGAGCGTGACCTTGGATGCCCTGGGAACAACACAACTCTCGCGGGTAGTCTATAGGGCAATACTCAGCTGACATTTGCAAACCAGAGCAGTGCTCGTGTTGTAGGCATGTAGCTTGTAGCTGCGGAGACAATTTGCTTGGCTGATAAATTAGGGAGAGTTGCCTTGTGGACAACATGCCATTGAATCATTCTATCTGACCATGCAAAGACTCAAATGATATTAGGCTACTTAGAAACTGTCGGCAGCTCCGAAAGATGGATGCACAGCACGGATTTTCAAATGCCTCCTTCGCTACTTTAGGGCATAACTTGGGTTTCACAATGTATAAACTCCACCAGGTTCGCCAACCGAGCCATCTTTCAATATTGTGTACCACGTCTCTGGAACTACCGAGGCCTATGCCTTCCTGAATTCCACACTTTTCGGGTCTCCACCATCACCCGACACAATTGTTTCTCAGGAATCTGTGTCCATCAATTCCATCATCGCTCTGCTTTTCCACTCAAAACAACAGTCTCACCTCTTAAAGAACTCTTACCAAAATTCACATGATATCCCCACCGTCCAATTGTTAACCCGAACTGCGCCTATTTTAACATCTACTCTACCCCTTTAACCCTCTGGAAACCGAAATCACCATTTGGACAACTTATCTGGCTCGACGCAGCACTCCGATAAGAGCTAACCTCTTCCTATGTTCAGAAGGCCAAGCGACCTATAAGCCCTATAGGTCTATACCCGAAGAAAATCAGGAGATAGTTTAAGTTACGCAGTAGTCGTAAGAACTTTCGTTGACTCGCCCTTTTGCCGACCAAGTCCCAGAAGGGAAATCCTCAGGATCCTTCCGTGGAAACTCATTTTTAAGGGTGTCGCGTTTCTTACTAGGCCTATGTATTATAGGCCTATTATAATTACAGTTATTTACACTATAAGTAACAACCGATGCATCAACCACTTTACTTTTATACGTTACTTCAAAGCAGTTGAACAACAAGGACTTTTTAAAAAAAGTGTGACTGGATGGCCATGGACGGCGTCCAGGCATTTATTTTCAGATCTGAACGCCGTCCTGTCACTTATTAGACCAGCACAGCCTGGTAAGGTAAGTGGCGTCCAGACATTCCTTATTTCCTTTGTCTACACTTCAAGCACTGTGCAGAACTTAATGTGAACAGGAGTAAACGTGATTATGTGATCATTCATCCTAGAATTAACACACGCATTTTGCCTATTGGATACAAGGCACCATCAGCAAGGTCGTAGCCAGGATTTGATTTCGGGGGTGTTTCTTCAGTTTCCCGTCCGAAAAAACGGATGACTTTTTTAGTCGTCCGGCCGAAATCTTCATAAAATGCCACCAATTCATTAAATCTTTTTACATTTTTCATTTCGGCGGGTGTTTTCATGGTTTTATTTCATGATTTTACATCATGTGCTTGTAAATACATTCTTTTATTTTTACATTTTTCATTTCGGGAGTGTTCAAACACCCAAAACAACCCCCTATAGCTACGGTCTTGACCATCAGTATGGAAAATCCTGCCAGTGCTGGGCGGCATTGGAACTGCTACAGGTTTCACACGAACTTGTGAACATGCAGTAAAAAATATGTTAGTCCTTATCTGCAGTTAATATAGTAGCCTATAGGCTCTAATGTTCGATTTGGTTTTGTTATAATTTCTTTTTGCATTCACACAAAATAGTGTTTATCTTGTTTTCCCCCATAGTTCCCATATTGATGATGGTGTTGGTGATGGTGATAGTGATGGTAGAGGGACTAATATGGTGATGGTGTTGGTGATGTCATCATCATCATCGTCATCATCATCGTCGTCGTCATCATCATCATCATCATCATCATCATCATCATCATCATCAATAAGTACAATCTTTGCTACATCATGGCTTCACTTAGGATCCCCTCACCATGCAAGCGGCATTTCCCCCTCAGGTGTGCCAATATTGTTTCCGCACTATCTCCGCATTGTAGATTGTTCACTTTGATAATACACATTTAATATTATCGTGAAACGCGCGAACGACACGTGTTCAACTTATTATTGGGAACAGTAGGTTTGGTTTGATTTGTTTTGATTTGATTTGGTTTGATGGCACACAAACCAAACCCCAGAAACCAAGCCGTAGTCAGCTAGATCATCAATAGCCTACACTGCAGAGAGATAGTCTGCAGTGGCAGGGTTTGCACAATATAATGTTATAGTGAATGGCTTCCATTGCCGTTCGAAATCACTGCAGAATTGTAGCCATACTGGAAGTGCGTATATCTTCGTACAACAATAGATTACTGATTATTATTATCTTTGTTCATTGGTAGAGGACCGGGTGGTATACTCGTGGCAACCATTGACGCAGGTTCCTAATAAGAATGCAATTCCTCAATTGATTTCTGGGTCACTTAAGTGAGGTGGGACTGCACGCGTGACTATAGCTTTAGAGCACAGTAGGTGTGTAAATAAATTCACAACCTTCAACTTGTCACCCACGGAATGCTGCATGTGGGGCTACTTCTAGGCAGGTATATGCATATAGGAACCAGCATCCATCAGGTTGCACCTGAAGTCGTTTACAGTATAGCCTAGAGCTGACATGCAACCTGTGTACAAAAACTGAATTACGTCATTATATCATGTAGGTCACTTTGAGACTTCAAGAAATAGTAGGCCTAAGTAAAATATTTCTAAGTCGAGTCGAGTAGATGAAACAACGATCGACTCGACTTAGCAAGACTCACGATCGACTCGACTTGCAAGTCGATCGAGTCGACGATTTTTCGATCGACTCGACTTGGCCGAGTTATGATCGACTCGATCGATCGACTCGATCGACTGCGGGTGCGCCGCCGCTGGGTATTCGCTGAAACCTGAAATCAATCGTATACACGGCATTTAGGCCTAAAGCAGGTTGCAGTTTGGTTATACAGCGAAATAATAATAATATAATATTCGTCTAATTTCACTGCCACACAAACGCAGTATTATAATAATTGCATATGATTAAAATTCACATTTTGAACGACGTATGATCACAAGTAGTTGGAACAGAAGTTGAATTTAACTGTCGGCAGCCATGCAAGGTGTCCATCACGTGTCGTATATAGGCTACTGCTCCATTTACCAACACCATCTGAAGAAAGGTTGAGTGGACTTTGGGAAGGTTGGGGAGGTATCGGGAAGCGATTCTGCATTCGTGCCCTCTTCGTGTTAGATTGTTTACCATATACCTAAGAGGAAAGATTGCATATTATTATTATCAACTGTGGTGCTTATGAAAGTCTGCGTGAGAGAGCATACTAGATTGAATTCGAAGTATACTGTTTCACGTAATCTTATACCTATGATAGCGACGCAGTGTAAGCAAAGACCTTCGACGAATTAATTATCTAGATTCTAAAATACCCAATTAAGATGAAAATACATGTAAACACACATAGTGTCTGATTGACACTAGTCATTACGAGTTCTGATCATCATCTCTGCCTGTTACTACCTGACCAGCCTGCAGATAGTCCGTTTCTGTATAACTGCAGACTGCATCTTTTAAAGCCAGGTGCTGATCCAGGTGACGTGTTGTTCTCGTCGTTGTAAGCTTTTGCAATGCAACATAAAAAGCTGCAAAATAGCAATTCAAAATTTCATGGACCGACGACAGCTTTACTAAATTGTCAACCCATTGTGCTGGAACCAGGCCAGCCAATGCCCAGCCCATCTACGACATGAGTTACAATGCTTTCTTTCTATAGACTCTCCTTCCATCAACGCTTCACCAGCTGTTCGATCTACGTGCACGCTCTGCATTGGCAGGTCGGCTGCGTCTGTAATCAAGTTTCTATGTTAAGGTTTGCGCTATTCAAATCAATCAATCGATCAGAATTTATATATCGCCCTTTCAGGATCACTATAGTCTACTTGAATTTGCATTTACGATTTCACAATTTTAAACTGTTGCGAGGATACAAGAATGATCTTTAGTAGATGTTTAATTTTTCCAGGTGTTTTGAGGAACCGGAAGAACATCTCTGCCACAGTCGCCGCTTCTTCTTCTTCGTCTCCTTCTTCTGGAACCAAAGACTGCAGCGGACCATCATCCTCTGCTGGAATAGTCGACCACTTCGAAGAAGCTCTGATATGTTGCTGATCGGCCTCCCATTATTACTACTATCCGCCCGTCATCTGCTCATCTCCGTTCTCCTCACCGTCTCTGCCTCAGCAGCCTCCGTCGCTCACACACCCTCTCCTCTCGCTCATCTTCCTCGTCGTCCATCCGTTCTTCGGATACTGCTGCTGCTGCTGCTGCTGCTGCTGCGGGCACGCTGGCATTTGCGATGGGATGCTTCACGGTTGCGCGAGCCATCACCGTCCGCGTGATGTTCACGGCTCACGGCATCTTCTCCATCTGGCGCCTCTACGTCGTAACGAACGACGCCAAACATTGGTATCTAGCGATGGCGCTATTCGGACTCATCTTCGAAACAGCCGTCACGCTTTACAAGAAGCGAGGACAAGACTGGAAATGGCAAGTCCTTATCCGTATCCGTCTCTCAGGCAAAGCATAGTGCAGGCCTAGGTCTCTGAAGTTTGTCGGCACCAGCATAGGCGTACGGGAGATTTCAGCAGTTGGGGGAGGCAAAGATTTAACTTCTGCCGAAAAAATCCTGAGATCTCGTGGAAAATATAACTTTTTCCCAGAAAAAAGATGACGGCCTTTTTTAGTCATTTCCCGGTCTGCTTGCCCGGAAACCAGTTTTGCCCGAAATTTGGGGGGGGGGGGGTATTGCTCCTCTGGACCCCCGCCTCGTACGCCTATGGGCACCAGTCATGAGAACAGCGTTTGAATCGGTGCCAAATATATTATAGATTATTTCCGTATAATTATGAACTAAATTATTGAAGTATGTCTTGGTTGGTAGAGCGTCAAGCGAAGAAGGTCCTATTATAAAGTATATTACCCGTTAAATGAACTTCTATGGCGTCAGTTTAGCACTCTAACTTCCTCTACATAGTTGCATAACCATCCAATATAATATCTATCCGTCCATAATAGACCTATCAGCATGGGCGGAGTTTATCAGGGGCTAGGGGGGCTAAAGCCTTCCCCAAGCAGATCCAGATTCATTTTTAATCGTGTAAATTGTATCTTTTCCCGGGCTTAGCCTCCCCAAGAAGGCTTTAGCCCCTCCAAGAACGGAAACCAAACTCCGCCCATGCCTATCAGCTTATAGCTTCAGTTTTAACATGAAAATATGCGTCCAGTGTCTAATTCTGAGACTTCAGGTCAGCATAATACAATAAAATTATATTGCAGACATTTCTGATAAACCGACGGCTAATTTTTACATGGTAATAATCACCCAGGTACCGACCCATGCACGAACGCTGCGCCCAGTCAGAGTAGTTGTCGAAAGGAAAACTAGAAAGAGGTCAGAGTCCTGTTGCCATGGCAGAGGGTAAGAGGGTAAGAGTTGCCAGAGGGTCACTGTGGCAGAGTAACTGTTAAGGCGGGCGTCGTTTAGGATTGGAAGGTGATGGATAAGATGAAGTTGGGTGCGAATTCTTGACGACGTGAGACTTCATTTTTGAGCGGAAACACTGGAAACCCACCATAGGTGATGGATGGAGGAGTCAGAGGCAGATGATGGTGGACGATTGACAGTGGAGGAACCGAACATCATCATCATCATCATAATCATCATCAACATCATCATCAACATCATCATCATCATCATCATCATCATCATCATCATCATCATCATCATCATCATCATCATCATCATCATCATCATCATCATCATCATCACCATCACCATCACCATCACCATCACCACCATCATCATCATCATCATCATCATCATCATCATCATCATCATCATCATCACCATCACAATCCTCATCACAATCCTCATCGTCATCATCATCATCATCATCATCATCATCATCATCATCATCATCATCATCATCATCATCATCATCATCATCATCATCATCATCATCATCATCATCACCATCACCATCACCATCACCATCACCACCATCATCATCATCATCATCATCATCATCATCATCATCATCACCATCACAATCCTCATCACAATCCTCATCATCATCATCATCATCATCATCATCATCATCATCATCATCATCATCATCATCATCACAATCCTCATCGTCATCATCATCATCATCATCATCATCATCATCATCATCATCATCATCATCATCATCATCACCACCACCACCACCACCATCATCATCATCATCATTATCATCATCATCATCACCATCCTCATCGTCATCATCTTGTTACTCATGACTGAATTTCGCAACCTGCACCTGCTGTAGGTTCTGTCCGAGCGTTTTCTTCTACCTGTCGTGTCTTGTGCCAACGATCTGGTTCCTTGAACTTCATGAACTCGAAGTCAGAATCCAGAACTTCAACGCCAACGTCACCACCGCAAAGTTACGCGACATCGTTGCGACGATATCCCACGTGACACTAGACCCGGATGAAGCTTCCTACGCAGACGACGAAGATGATATATCCGGTAAACTAGAGGTAACAATCCACATCCATGAAAAATGCATCAAATCCACCGAATCAATAAATCAACCTATCTACCAATCAATCAATAAATCAACCAATGACTCAATCAGTCAGTCTATCTATCGATCAATCAACCAATTAATCAATCTATCAATCAATCAATCAGTACATCCGTGAAATTAAATTTTTTGAAAGAGATGAATCAGCAGGCACTGAATTACTGATTCAAACAACCTGTCGATCAATAAACGATTCAATCAATGCAGTCAATCAATGCAGTCAATCAATGCAGTCAATCAATGCAGTCAATCAATACAGTCAATTTGCAAGTAGGCCTACACATTGATCTTTTAGTACAAAATGCGTAAACGGTCGTCTAATACAGGTATAGGACTATACGTTGTTCACACTCACGCACATACATACATACATACATACATACATACATACATACATACATACATACATACATACATACATACATACATACATACATACATACATACATACATACATACATACATACATACATACATACATACATACATACATACATACATACATACATACATACATACACACACACAAACAGACACACACACACACACACTTAGTCTTGTCTCTATACTCACCAAGTGCTGATTATGGCTAGAAGCAAACTATAGCAATTCTGCAAGAGACTCTCCGTGTCCTTGGATTTGGTCCATTTTCGGATCAAGGACTCAAAAACAGGAAATGAGTTCATCCCTTATATTTTTACATGTACACTGCCATATCAAAGATGATTAGTGTCGCCCTCCTCCTTTATCCAGGCTTGGGACTGGCACTGGCAGAGCGCAACCAGTGGCGGAGTTCATCCTTGGACTGAGTATAGTATATATACGATAAAATTTTATTTTTCATGTTGCCCCTCTCAAGTTGGCGATAGACAAATTACTGTGAAAAAAGGACTTGCCCCTCAAGGTCCTTGTACATTATATTCACAGTATAATTAACCTCCTGCGTGGAACTCTTACTCTCGGCGTAACAGCTTACATGCCAACCGCTCTCACCAATAGGCCACCGGTTTGAAACTCATTAAGCTGATGGTGGACTACAGGGTGAGAATGGCTCAGAGGATGTGGGAGTGCAGCCCCCCTCTAGTCTTTCTTAGGACCCAATAGTGAAGTCCTCTTTGCTCAATGCTCTCTCTCTCCTGAGTCCATATAAATCAACGTCTGAACACCTCGCTGTTTTTATTCAATCCTCATAATATTATGGTCGATTATAATTATAATTATTATTCGGTGTGTAAATTAAACACGCAGAACATCATCATGACGTCTGGATTCAACCAGTACCAGTGGGTGAGGACGCTGGAGCAGCTGCTGCTTCTCATTCTCATCCTCGGTCGATGGCTTCTACCGAAAGGAAAACTCACGCACGATCAACTCTCACAACTTCTGCTCGTCTACATCGGAACAGCAGCAGACATAGTCGAATTCTTCGAAGCCTTCAATGAAAACGAAGTGCGTATATAGCCTACAGTCCATTGTCTGTCTGTCTGTCTGCCTGTCTGTCTGTCTATCGGTCTGTCTTTCTCTCTGTCTGTCTCTCAAGTCTGTCTTTCTATCTGTCGCACACTGTCTCAGTATGCATGTCCCACTGTCTTTCTCTGTCTGTCAGTATGTGTATATCTCAGTGGTGGTGATTGTGGCGATTGTGGTTATGGTGGTGGTGATCGTAGCGGTGGTTTTGGTGGTGGTGGTGGTGGTGGTGGTGGTGTTTCTGGCCTTGGTGGTGGTTTTGTGGTGGTGGTGGTTTTGGTGCATGGTGGTGGTGGTGGTGGTAATGTTGATGACCTTGGTGGTGGTGATTGTGGTGGTAGTGGTTTTGGTGGTTATTGTGGTGGTGGTGGTTTTGGTGGTGGTGATTGTGGTAGTAGTTTTGGTGGTGGTTGGTGGTTTTGGTGGTGATGGTGGTGGTTGTCTTGGTGGTAGTGGTGGTGATGACGACGACGATGATTGATGGTAAATTGTAATCTGATCGTGATAACCGTTGTGCACGTTATCTGTTCCTCTGCCGTCGTCATCATCATCTAGGTGAAGCACAACCGTGACCTCTGCAAGGTCATACTTGCCATCTGGTCGTGGAGCGTCCTTCAGTTCACCCTCGTCTTCACAGCGACGAAGGCCCGCAAGGAATCTGCGGGGGCCATCGCCCGCGAGACCGTCCCCATCGACCCCTCTGACAGCTGCTGCACCCCCGATGTCTTCGGCATCATCATGTCGATCTTCATGCAGGACGGCCCGTTCCTCGTTCTTCGACTGCTCCTCATCTTCAAATACAACGTTCTCAGCTACACGAACATGTTCTTCACGTGCAAGAACACGCTCGTCTGCATGCTCCTCCTCTACCGGCTCATCGTCATCCAGCTCGAACGCTACCAGGTCGTCAAGGCGTCCGAGGGCGACGGGTCGACGATGAAGGAGAGCAGCAGCCGCGCGAAGCTCCTTCTCCTGTCCGCCGGAAACACCGACCAGTACTATAACTACTCGACGAAGGTCATCCTGCGCGAGACGTCATCGGACGCCAACGAGGTGACGGTGACGTACGTCATCCGACGTCACATGAGTCTCCCGCCGGAACCGGGGTCGTCTGCTGCCGGTGGTGACGGCGGCGGCGGCGGCGATGACGACAGCGTTGAAGACGTACGGACGCTCTACGAGACGGAGTCGCTCGTCTTTCCCGGTGACTTCGAACTGCATTCGGTGCGAAGCGACGCGACGAACGGTTTCGGCGGCGGCTGCGGCGCCCTGACGAATCGAACGACCTCGGCAACGCCAACGACCCCTAGTGACAGCCGAGTGATCGACGTGGACGAGAGGGAGGCGTTGGTCGACCCCGGTCAGCGGACACTCGACCGGATTATCGCCGGCGCCCCGACGGACGATGCCCAGCGCGTCTTCTGCGACTCGGACAGCGATGACAGCGTGATGGCGTCACTCGTGATGAGGCCACGATTTCTAGGTAATACGATTCGGACTCAGTGCGTTGCTGCAGGCGCCGTGCCCTCCACGCTCGCCCTCACTATGCCTCCTGCCGCCGCCGAAGACGCCCCCTCGCTGCAGTGTAATAACTCGGTGACAACGGTTGTCGAGTTGCACCATCACTGCGCCCCCGCCAACGCCAACAAGAGCAGCAGTTGCAACAGTCTGAACAACGTCGTCGGTCACACGAACCTTCACTTCGAACAGAGTCCAACTCTGGAAAACGTCGTCGTTCAATGAAGGATGGATGGGAATATCAGAGGCACAAGCAGCAACAGAGGAAAGTCTGAGACGGATAGAGAGAGGGACAGAGACAGAGATGGTAGGAGACAGTTAGACAGAGAGATAGATACAGAGACAGAGAGAGAGATATATACACATGCATTTACAGCAAAATAATGACTATAGAGTAGGCTAAAGAACCTGACAGAAAGAGACTGAGCTTGCGAGGGAGTTCGTTTGAAAGATAAAAAGTGAAATGGAGCGATACAGAAAGTCCAGGTGAGCGAGAGAAGTAAAGACAGAATTTGAAATAGCGAGAGGGAGAGAATAAAAGTTTGAGATAAATTGGGCGAAAAAGTGTGTGAGTGTATGTGCGTGCGAAAGTGTGTGCGTAGGTGTGTGCGAAAGTGTGTGCGTATATGTGTGTGCGAAAGTGTGTGCGTAGGTGTGTGTTGGTGTGTGTGTTGGTGTGTGCGTTGGTGTGTGCGTTGGTGTGTGCGTTGGTGTGTGCGTGCGTATATAGGTGTGTTCATGCCTGTGTGCGCGAGTTTCCGAGAGATGGAGAATCATGTGATCATTTGGTGGGGGTAGTTCTATTTATTGTCAATGGATTATTGTGGAGCCATTTCCCCCGCCGAACCTCATCCTCTTCGCTGCTCCGGGACAAGCAGGAGAATGGCGCTAGAGAAGTCATTTGAAAATAGTATGTTCTTGTGTTCGACGATGCAGAAAATTCACTGTGCTTAAAGCATCCGACAGTAAATATGAAGTCATTTTCTAATTTCAATCACTTGTCTCTTCTTCGTCGTGTTCTTCTTTTTCTTATGAGGGACAGACAGACAGACAGACAGACAAAAAGTAGCACACACCTGCGCACACACGCACACACAGACAAATAGACATACCCAGACAGACAGACCTACAGACAGACAAACCAACAGAAAGCGATATTTTTGGGGACAATCCGTGATGTATATGATAAAAATGCAGGTCAGTTCAGATCGTAATCACGAATTTGTGTAGCGCCTTTTCAGAGAAACCCTTGAGATACATGTAGCTACATCAAGCACAAGCAAGGTTTTTCATGACTGCGCTGATAGGAAGGGTAAACGAGACAATATTTTAGAAGAGTTAAACTGGCAGTTAAGGAAAGCGGAAGATATATATATATATACACTACATAATTGTGTAATGTGTAGGCCTATGCCTACATGTGGAGATGTGCTTCGCCGACAATAGTGATGTAA
Source organism: Lumbricus terrestris (assembly GCA_949752735.1). Lineage (NCBI taxonomy): Eukaryota > Metazoa > Annelida > Clitellata > Crassiclitellata > Lumbricidae > Lumbricus > Lumbricus terrestris. Next base: position 65,611,716 of record OX457038.1, read on the forward strand.
TCAGCCATATTATGTTGCCAGCAGCTCCGATGGAAATGGCGAGCGGCACTCCTCACATTTCTCGTCCTCGTCGCTTTAGTTTTAGGTCTTGTCATTTCGTAAACAAGCAATCGATAAAGTAATTACTGATTATTGAAAATATACTGAGTGACGAATATTATTTATCACACCGGGCGATTTGCAAACCAAGTTAGTTACCATCGGAAAATCACACCTTCATGGGCGGAATTTATCAGGGGCTAGGGGGGCTAAGCCCCCCCTCCAAGAACGGATACCAAATCCGCCCATGCATACCTTTTTAGTTAGGCTAAGTTTCTTCTGGTTCTCCTACCATCAAACTATAGTTGCATAGATGCACATGTAGATAATTGGCTTTTGCATATAGTCTCAGAGCTACAATGTAAGCTATTTAGAGCCATTTCCCAGCTGTGCTTTGTAAAGTTTGTAGAATAATAATTATTGGTATAACTAATCTATAGGTTTATTTTCTTAGCTTCAAAAGATATCATACATGTATCTGTTTTATAGTGTACTGATTTGCACTTAATCGCAATCGCAATCGTAAACTCGACATTTATAAAGCGCTAGCTCTACTCGAAAGCTAAGCGCTGTCGTCTCGGGGCACCAGCTTATTCACGTGCGCTGCGTTGAGTTAGAAGGGTTGTCCGTGAGAGTAGACAGTGGAGGTCCGGGTCGAGTTACCATAGGATCAGAGGGGCGGAACAGCTACTAAGGTGGGTGTCGTCTGGGCCGGGAATTGGAGGGTGGAGGATCAGATGAGACAGGGTAAGAGTTATGGAAAGGAGTGTCTTCAGTTTCGAATGAAAAGCAAGAGGTGTGATGGATCATAGAGGAGCCTGAGGAAGGTGGTGTGTGATTAGTAATGCTGGTGGAGGAACTGAAAAGGATCGGAACTCGGGAGGCAGATTATTCCAAAGGCGTGGTGCTGAGTTAGATATGGCTCGGAGATAACTTGTGACCGGCGGTCAAGAGAGTGTACGGCAGGCGGATGTGGTGTTCCTCAAGGCTCCGTCCTCGGTCCGTTGCTCTTCATTCTCTACATGCACCACTCCTTTTAAGTCATCTTAAGTCATCGGTTGGAGAACTTGAGATGATTTTGACCGGCTGTCGAGAGAGTCTAAGACAGGCGGATGTGGTGCTCCTCAAGGAATAAGGATCGGGTAGAACGGCCGGGTAGGCTGGCTGGTGAACAGTTCGCGAAGATATCTGGGCTGGGAGCATTGTAAAGAGTTGTAGGTTAAGGAGAGAACTTTGAAGTGGATTCGCTCTGGGATTTTCAACCAGTGAAGTGACTTGAGGATGGGGGTGATCATGATGTGATGATGTCTGGGTGTTCTGGTGACGGTTCTAGCTAGAGAATTTTGAATGAGTCGGAGGCGCTTAAGTTGTGAAGAGTCAAGGTGTAAGAACAGAGAGTTGCAATAGTCAAGTTTTGAGTGGACGATGGACGTCGCAATGGTGGAAGCAGTTTTGAAATCGAGCATAGGTCGGATGCGACGGAGGTCTCGGATGTGCATGAAGCAGGAACGGAACACGATAGGTTAGAGAAGGATATCCGAGATGTGCGAATCGACAGTGGCGGCGCCAGGATTTCAGTTTGGGGGGGCTAAAGGGGGTAAATCGCCCAAATATTTCATTTTTACATGGGGGAAAAATGAATGGCCTTTTTAGGGGGGCTTAGCTCCCCCTAGCCCCCCCTAGCGCCGCCACTGCGAATAGAACATTAGGCCTACACCAAGATTGCGGATAGGAGCATCAGAAGTAAAGGTAAGAGATGAAGAGTTATAGTCGATAGGTGTATTGAATGGTCTGGAATTGTCTTGATTTGGTCAGGAAGGCCAAGAATAATAAACTCTGTTTTGGAGGGGTTGAGGCAGAGGAGGTTTGAAGACATCCATTGAGAGATTAGATTGACCACATTGAGAAGTGGAGGTGAAAATGAGCCTGGGGAGAAAGATAAAGAGTTGAGTGTCGTCTGCGTAGAGATGGTGGTCAACAGACGAGGATTCTATGAGATGACTTAAAGGAGCGGTGTAGAGAATGAAGAGCAACGGACCCAGGACGGAGCCTTGATGAACACCACAAGATGGTGGAAGGGGCTGTGAATAGTGACTGGAGGCTTTTAACAGAGAATTATCTGGAAGACAGATAGGACTGGAACCAGAGTAGAGCAGTGCCAGAGACGCCAAAAGAAGCTTAGCAGACCTGCGATGGGTAAAGTACAGCACGGATTCCCTTTGGCACCACAGGGCCACTGACCGCGGAACCAATATTTTATAAAGTCGAGCGCTACAACTGTAAACCCAAAAGCAAAGGCTAAAATTTAGTGATTATTATAAACAGTATTGAAATTAATCATGGAATGATTACTATGTAAAATGAATAATAATACTGCATAGGCCTACTAACATCATCTGATATTAAACACGGAGGTGCGAATCTTCTGCAACCGGTCCGATGAAGAATGTACTTACTTCCTTACCATATTTCTCGTTGAATCAAGCCATAGATATGAATTTACACGCCCTGCGAAGTTTTCTTTTTATAGACATCTTACATTTACTTAGACCACTGCCAATTCTATGGTACGTAATATACGTCGATAGTACGAATCAGCTCGTGCGAAGATCAGCGATGACGCACTTTCCCATAAACATGGAGTACATATTAATGCACACAAACACTCCGCATTTTCACGAAAATTTTTCATGCATTCGGATGAGCATAAACCTATATATAAATTGCCAAGCTATCTAAAAAATCTGTAGCAAAGCTGTTATTACTTTTATTATTCATAACTGGTTATTTTTTATATCTAAACAGGAGTCAAAATAAACTGAATGCAAAATTGCAGAGACGTCATCCGTTTTGTCGGTGACTCTGCCGCAGCATGATATTTACTTCACTACAAGCTTTCACAAGAACAGTGATGCCACAGCTGGGTTTTTTCCACTAGATCTGGGTTTTCTGCCTTCGTCTGGGTTTCTGGGTTTTTTTCGGCAAAATCTGGGTTTATTTTGGTGAGTTGACATTTTGCACTTACAACACATGAATATTCTGTAAAATTCAATGTAAAATGGTTCTGATACATAATTTTTCCACTAATTTTAATTTTAAACTCCAAAATCAAGATCTCATGTTGTCAATTCACAAATAACTTACAACCTGCACAGAAATGAACCATTTTGACATTTCAAAATAGGTCAGGTCACTTGTTTCTTTCCTTGTTAACCCGTATTACATCTATAACATGCACATACAGTTATACACTGTAGGTCAGCCTGGTCAGGTCAATCCTCTAGACTCTAGTGGTATTGTAGCGTTTTGGGAAAAGCTACAAAATTATACTTATTTTTATCCATGTTGGCCATAACGGTTAATTAACTCTATGCTGCACCAGAGCGAGGCTGCAGACATTACGCCAGCGTGACGTGTGACCTTTTAGGTGACGTGGCGAAAGCGTGGGCGCCGCTGATTGGCCAAGAGCGACGCGTGACCTACAAACAGCGGTAAAAGGTCGCTTCCGATTGGCTGTTGGACCAATCTAGGTCAGTAGGACGAAGAGACGCGAAGAGGTGAAACCGACGAGAAAGACTAGGCCATCTTTTTGAATAGAAATTCGTTTAAAAACTAAGTTTTCGGGCATCTAAATTAATAAGGAAGTCAACTAAATTAATAGATAATAAAGTAAACGACCGCTGGTCGCCTCCGGTGGAAGGAGAACGTCGAAATAAGCAAAACCGCTTAGGAATCAGGGAAGTAGAAATAAATTAAAGTGTAGCGTGCTGAATCTGTAAATGAATGAATGTTTAAAATGGCCGGAACGCATTGATATAGATTATATAGCGCATTACAGGTAGAGCGAAGGATAAATTAGCGCTTGTGTTAAGAAGCGTGAATATATTGAAAGAGTTGCTAGAAGTAGCCTTGCGATATAACTGTTGCTGTGGTCGTGGTAAATTAGTGCAAAGTGTTGATGTTAATTCGTTGCTTTCGTGTAACTGATTAATAGCGTGATTTGACCTTCTGCAGTAGTTAAGGAAATAAGAACTGAACTGATAGCCTAGTTATATGCAGGAGCATAAGAGATAGGTATCAAGTAATGCAGAGTGTGTAATAACCAGCCATAAATGCTGTGTAGTGTTAGGAATACTTTGTGTTGAACTGATAAGTATTATAGGCAGAATTGTATTTGCACAGGTTGCTGCCAATTGTATATTAATTAAGTAGTGTTGCAAGAATAAATAAAGCGTTGAATATTGAACTAGAATTGAAGGTGATTCACTGACTGACTTGCAATTAGTTGTAAAACAGAATAATCCCATGTCTCGTGCCAGCTCTTTGAAGGGGGACGGCCTAGAGGAATCGGATGATTCGGAGGGAGGGGGGTCAGTCAGTAGCGATGAGAGATTGATAGAGCGCCAGATATATCCAGCCAAATACTCTCCGCCACCTCTTCAGGAGTTCGAGTCCCTTTCGCCCAAAGCTGCCGTGGGGATAACGAACTCAGACGAGCACCGGAAAGAGGGTGCTGTCGCGCGTCGACAAACCGCCGCGGAGACATGTCCTGTAGGCCCTGGTACCCATGAAAGAAGAGAATCTGGACGTTCCTCCCTGTCGTTCACACTTGAGGTTCCCGTAGGTGGTTCCCTGTCGCCCCGGCAGTACGCCGCCACACTAGGGGAGGGGGGCGAAAGTAAGCGAGTAAGTGGGGCATCCCTTGCAAGCGCTTCCGGTCCCCTAGCGGTTAGGGCGGGCGTAACAAATGGTACCAGAAGTGGGGTAGAAGTGGAACAAGGGGAACAAGTGGAACAGGTGGAACCAAGAAAATTTAGAAGGGCAGAATTTCCTGGAGAGAGAGAGAAGTGGGAAGGCGAAGAAATGGCTTATTATGGCGCTAGACCCAAGCGTCCTTCGGACTACCCTGTTACCGCAGCAATTGATACGGGTTTTGATTTTGAATTTTACATGAGAGATAAACAAGCGAGGTTGGTTAACAGAAAGCTTGGAGGAGATAATTATGAAAGTGAAGGTTCGGAGGTAACTGATCTGCGACCCTTTCATAACGTTCTGTTGCATCCTAATATGTTGAATTTGGATAAAGGTTGTGTTGGGATCCTTGCTAACTCTGAGTGTATAGTTTCAGATATGGAGGATGGGGATTCGGCGCTGCCGAGGGAACTGGGACTCCCGACTTCGGATGCACATCCCGGGCACCCAACCCTAGTCCACCCTCGGGCTACCACCTTCCCACCACCGCCTCCCTCGTCGCACCCTTTCGCCGTCCGAGCCCCTCCTGCTCCGACCCCGAACACAATCGGTGGTGTCGTCAAGTCGAATCCTTGGGTGAGAACCGTCACCCCGGTCACAGCCTCGGTGTGCAAACTGTCCGTATCCGTCGTGTCGTCGACTCAGTCAATCATGTCGACCTTGTCCTCGTCGTTGAAACCACAGGTTACACAAAGTTCCGCCTACCTGCCCTCGAACCCTGGCCCTCCCGCTCACCTGTCAGGTTGTCAACCAACAACCGCTCTGCGTCGGCCAGCTTCCGCCTACGATGAACGATTCTGGGTAACCACACGAGCAGCCCAGAACAACCTGGAAGCGAAGTTCCATATTGTGTCTACATCCGGGAGCGAAAACAGTCAGTTCCAGTTCGAACAGTATGCTGAACCGCCTACAGCTGAACCTCAACCAACGATCCAAGGTCGTTTTCAGCCGAGTACGACTCCACCCTCGTCGGTCACTGTGCAGTCCCAATCACGCGTGAGCAGAACTGTTGATTCGAAATCCAGACAGTATATGAAATTGGACAGGTACAATGGAAAGACATCGGTCGAAGCTTTCCTAAAGAAATTCGAGATCTGTGCGAACAGTAATGGTTGGACAGATGGGGAGAAATTCGCCCAGCTGACCTGTGCCTTGACAGAGCCAGCTGATCAGCTGCTCTACGAGTTCGACTCCGAGACCATAGCATCCTGGTCTGACCTGGTTGATCGTCTACGCCTGCGGTATGGAAGCTCCGATCAAGCCGTCCTCTACCAGACCCAATTGAGCACACGACGTCAAAAGATGGGTGAAGACCTCAGCTCTGTAGTACGAGACATTCGACGAATCATGATCCTGGCGTTCCCTGGTCCCACCTCGGTGCACAGTGAAGTCATAGCGATTCGTGCCTTTCTCGACGCCCTGCGAGACAGAGACTTAGCCATGAAGGTTCGTGAGAGAGAACCTACCACCTTGGACCATGCTTATAAGACTGCCATGCGTTTAGAGGGTTACCGTCAAGCAGATGATGGTAACCTTGGCCGCGATGAACATCGACCCAGTCGGGTAAAAACTGTAACGGAAGTAGACTCTGCCCCTGCTGACAGTCAGAGACAATTCCAAGAAATCGTGTTGAATAAGCTGGAGCAGATGGAAGCAAGAATAAACGCCATATGCAGCAGCCCCTCCGGCGATGGACAATTTCGCCCCTGGCGGCCCCGAAGTCAAGCTCCACCCAGGGCGGAACCTACCTTCGGAAGTCAGAGAACAGTTAACCGGTCATCCAGGTTCCCCGCGGGTGACCGTCGCTGCTTCGAGTGTCAACAACCCGGTCACTTTGCTCGAGTTTGTCCCACTCGTTACCACGACTCGACGCCGGAGGTGGAGAGGGAAGGACTGGAACACAACGAAGTCCGCGATGTCCGCCATGTGAAGGGAAACAACGACGCCTACCTCGACGTCACAGTAAACGGGAAAAAGGCAATGGCGCTGCTGGACTCCGGATGCGAGGTGACCCTCTGTCCGGTTTCGCTCGTGAGTCAGGAGACCATCCAGAGTTCGCAGCAACGGTTACAGGCTGTGAACGGTTCAGTGGTTCGTGTGGCTGGTGAGGTGAAGCTGCAAGTACGAATCGGCGACTACCCCTTCGAAATACCCTGCCTGGTTACCGAACAAGTGTCCGAACTCATCTTGGGAATGGAGTGGATGAAAAATGAAAATGTCCTGTGGCACATGGGACAAAACTGGATCCTGGTAGGAAAGCGTCGCTTCCAGGTTCAGCGGAAGAGCCGCCCTGCGCAGTGTCGTCGAGTCATCGTCTCAACCGCTGTCCCGGTGTCTTCGAACTGCAAAGTAAAAGAAAAGCCTTCAGTGAGGCGTACGAATCCAAAAGTCGCTGGAAAATCCTGTGTTGTCCCACGAGCATCGGTCGAAGCGGAAGCGCTACCACCAGAAAGAGTTCCTGCTCCAGCCAGTCCTGGGGGGAAGACCTACCAGCCTAGGGTGGTGGCCCGAGTCCCGCCTCGTCGGGGTGTGCATCTGCCCTCCCACTTCGCCAGCCCTACCTGCGGTGGAATGTGGCCTCTACCGACTTTCGTCGGGCTTCGTGGTGCTAACATGCATCCTTCCTCTGGTCTCGCCGCCTATCGAGACAGAGAGAGGAAACGCACCAGAGTTCCGCAGAATCGTCACTTTCTGTTGAGAGGCACCATTCCTCACCATCGCTGGCGAGATCACCAAGAAAGCTTCGTGCAGCCTTGGGGATGTAAAGAGTAATGTAGTGTAATGTGATGGTAACGTCGCGTAATGGCGACGAGTAGAGATTGTGGCGAGAAGCCTAGGTTTTAGTTCCTTTGGATGAATAAAATGTTTAGTTTATAACTTTGATCTAGGTTAGATCATTGGGGGTAGATTAGCATTGTTTACTTGTGTTTTATTGCATTGTTGTTTTTATTGCCACAGAAGAAAGGCAAAATGTTGTGCTTGCATGTTATTTTAAAGTTTGAGGTGCATAACCTTGATTGCAGATTAAAGTTGAATCTAAAATGTGCTAGATTAGGAGCAAATTGCATTTGTGCATTGAGTGAAAAGCAGTCTGCTAGAATTTGGTGAATTATCCTGATGTATGCATTGGCCTGAGTAGTCGGTAAGTGAGTAAGTTGTAGACTAGTAGGCAGACTGATGTTGTTGCAGGCAGTAGGGATTGCATGCGAAGGTGAGACTAAGGACCTGTTATTTGGTAAGAGCGATAATCCGTCCAATCGTCGCTATTGGTTGCTCAAGTGTACTCTTTCCTGTGTGGAAATGGAGGTGTAGAGGTCATGGTGCATAGGTACGCTTCCCTAAGCGGTAAGGCCTGGTGTAGGTAGCTTCAGCCTTCATGTGATGTGTCTTGCCTGTAATAATGATTAGTGCCAATGTCTATGATTTTTTATCTTACTGGGAGAATACGGCTGTGGAAATGGTTTGACATAGGATGATAGAATTCTTAAAGAACACTGCATATATTCAGGATTGCTGTTGATACTTAGCTATTTGTCATGTTGAATAATAGTCTAAATTCTTATATAAAAGTTTGTTGTAAGGATTGAGCTCTTGATTAAGCAGTAACTGGGAAACAGTAGTAATAATTGACTAGGGAGTCTAAGGTGTGTATTGCCCTGAGGAAGTTAAGTAAGCAAATCAGTGGTAAACTTGTGGGTAGACTGAAGTTGTTGCAGGCATTGAGGGTTACATAGAAGAGGAGGCTGGTGGTCTGTTAGTTAGATGAGCGGTAATCCGTCCAATCGTCGCTATTGGTTGCTTAAGTGGACTCTTTCCTGTGTGGAAATGGAGGTGAACTTTTTCCTGTGTGGGAATGAATGAGATGTAATAAGCGGTAATCCGTCCAATCGTCGTTATTGGTTGCTCGAGAGTTTTCCTGTGTGGGAATGAATGTGATGTACTCTTTCCGTTGGTGGAAATGGAGGTGAACTTTTTCCTGTGTGGGAATGAATGAGATGTATAAGCGGTAATCCGTCCAATCGTCGTTATTGGTTGCTCGAGAGTTTTCCTTTGTGGGAATGAATGAGATGTACTCTTTCCGTTGGTGGAAATGGATGTAAACTTTTTCCTGTTTGGAAATGATGGTGATATATTCTTTCCGTTGGTGGAAATGTGTGTACTTTGTCCTGTGTGGACTTCCTGCGTAGAAAGGTGACGTAGAGGTAACACCGTAGGTCATGGAGTCAATCCGTCCTAGTAGGCATAGGTACGCTTCACTAAGCGGTAATGCCTTATGCAGCTGGTTCAAGCCTTGTTGTAACGTGTTATGCCTGTAATAATGTGTCAGCTACTGATGTGATGATTTGTGCCTGCTGAGAGTTAACTTTGGGCTGAATACATAATGACAGAGAAATGATTCATCTTAGGTTTAGTTGCTTTTTGGATGAAAACTGCTTTAAGTCAAATTGCTTATATTTCGTGTTAGTCTAAGTTGTCGTTAATGTTGTAGCTAATAACATGTTAACTGCGCTAAGACTATCTGTAGGATTGGGAGCCGAAGCATGATTGTATGTGTTAGAGGACATTCTCTTGGTTTGTGGCTTCGAGCTGTTGCTGAAATGGATTGTAGTACATTGTTTACTGTAACTGTTTGATGTGCATTACCTGAAACCTGGGTGGGAGGATAACCCGATAGCACCTGATAATGTGTAAGAGTATGGATAATATTTCTATTGGGATTTCCAACCCTGCTTTAGTTCAGAGACTTTGTGTCTGGTAGTTAGTAGTCCCGGGGTTCGTGGAAGCAGAGACTGGTGATTAAACACCAATGGCCTGTATTCCGACGAGGATTGGGTAACCAATGGACGTAGTTAGTAACCCTTGTGAGGTAAAGGCTGGCCTAGTGGTATGCTTTCTCTGAATCGCCTGATACCCTGACCTTGTGCCTTTGCTGAATTGTGGTCTGCGTGGAGTAGGGAGCGAGAGTGAGTTGGAGACCTTCCATTTAAGTAGACGTCCCTCCCTCTTTTTGCTGGTGATTCCGAACGTATGGTTTCAGGGAGATTGCAAAGTAAGGATGTTACATGAGCGTAAACATTGCCCTGCAGTCACCTTGAGAATTTAAGCGGCTGTGTTGTTAGGGTTAAGTTGTTACGAGTAAAGCCGTGCTAAGATGCCGCACTTTGATGCCTAAACTTTTACAACAAGCGTTGCTAGGAAGCTAATTAGTTGATTCTCCTTTTGTGAATTAGGAACCCTGTTGGTTCTTAGAGTTAAAATGAGACTTCATACAGTTGCTGATGTAGAATTGCCTGCTTACTGTTCAGACTGTTCTCAAGCGGCAATGTCTTTTAGTATAGTAGTGATGACCCTGCCTTAGCAACTCATGTACAACGGATTCAGTACGCGACCACTGCTGAATTTTCCAGTAATATGGAAAATTCGGGTTAAGGAGGGGAGAGTGTAGCGTTTTGGGAAAAGCTACAAAATTATACTTATTTTTATCCATGTTGGCCATAACGGTTAATTAACTCTATGCTGCACCAGAGCGAGGCTGCAGACATTACGCCAGCGTGACGTGTGACCTTTTAGGTGACGTGGCGAAAGCGTGGGCGCCGCTGATTGGCCAAGAGCGACGCGTGACCTACAAACAGCGGTAAAAGGTCGCTTCCGATTGGCTGTTGGACCAATCTAGGTCAGTAGGACGAAGAGACGCGAAGAGGTGAAACCGACGAGAAAGACTAGGCCATCTTTTTGAATAGAAATTCGTTTAAAAACTAAGTTTTCGGGCATCTAAATTAATAAGGAAGTCAACTAAATTAATAGATAATAAAGTAAACGACCGCTGGTCGCCTCCGGTGGAAGGAGAACGTCGAAATAAGCAAAACCGCTTAGGAATCAGGGAAGTAGAAATAAATTAAAGTGTAGCGTGCTGAATCTGTAAATGAATGAATGTTTAAAATGGCCGGAACGCATTGATATAGATTATATAGCGCATTACAGGTAGAGCGAAGGATAAATTAGCGCTTGTGTTAAGAAGCGTGAATATATTGAAAGAGTTGCTAGAAGTAGCCTTGCGATATAACTGTTGCTGTGGTCGTGGTAAATTAGTGCAAAGTGTTGATGTTAATTCGTTGCTTTCGTGTAACTGATTAATAGCGTGATTTGACCTTCTGCAGTAGTTAAGGAAATAAGAACTGAACTGATAGCCTAGTTATATGCAGGAGCATAAGAGATAGGTATCAAGTAATGCAGAGTGTGTAATAACCAGCCATAAATGCTGTGTAGTGTTAGGAATACTTTGTGTTGAACTGATAAGTATTATAGGCAGAATTGTATTTGCACAGGTTGCTGCCAATTGTATATTAATTAAGTAGTGTTGCAAGAATAAATAAAGCGTTGAATATTGAACTAGAATTGAAGGTGATTCACTGACTGACTTGCAATTAGTTGTAAAACAGAATAATCCCATGTCTCGTGCCAGCTCTTTGAAGGGGGACGGCCTAGAGGAATCGGATGATTCGGAGGGAGGGGGGTCAGTCAGTAGCGATGAGAGATTGATAGAGCGCCAGATATATCCAGCCAAATACTCTCCGCCACCTCTTCAGGAGTTCGAGTCCCTTTCGCCCAAAGCTGCCGTGGGGATAACGAACTCAGACGAGCACCGGAAAGAGGGTGCTGTCGCGCGTCGACAAACCGCCGCGGAGACATGTCCTGTAGGCCCTGGTACCCATGAAAGAAGAGAATCTGGACGTTCCTCCCTGTCGTTCACACTTGAGGTTCCCGTAGGTGGTTCCCTGTCGCCCCGGCAGTACGCCGCCACACTAGGGGAGGGGGGCGAAAGTAAGCGAGTAAGTGGGGCATCCCTTGCAAGCGCTTCCGGTCCCCTAGCGGTTAGGGCGGGCGTAACAGTATTATAGCCAAGTTGTTGCAGAGTATTATAATGTTCTAGGTGGTTGAATCGTTGGATTGTTGGTGTATTAAGAAATTTGGCTGGAACCTCCGACAACTTTAAAACTTTGTAAACTTAAGCCACTTGTGTTATGTGCTTGCAATTCTGGTAGACTCGACCTGCTGCGCATGCGCACACGAATATATCGATTAAGCTTATTGTCAGTATAGATCCCGAGTCTCTGACAACTTTGACAATTGATATTTTTACAGTTGTAATTACATTCTATTCGACTCTTCTGACGAACATTTTGTTAGTCCTCATGCGAACAAGCGAAAAACCAACTTAATTTGAACAAAAGGGGTCTAAAATAGCTTATATGAATAGTCTGGGTTTTTCTGGGTTTTTTTCGGAAGGAAATCTGGGTTTATTTCAGAAACCTCAGTGGCAACACTGCACAAGAAGTTGTCGTCATTGGTCGCCATTTTGACGAAGTTGTGTAGTAGGTATTTTTGTCGAATTTATCGTAAGCTGTTGAAGTTCTCAGTTAAGATAGTTGTGTGTTGTCAGATAGTTTGACGCATAACATTTTATTCGTGTATCGTAGAAATTTAGAGACTAAGAAATCTGGTTATCCGGAAAGAATCGAGTGAATCAAATCAAAATGTCGGACACGGATAAAACGCACGCCATGCCACCAGCAGGAGACAAAGAAAAGTCCAAGTTCGTTCGAGATTTCAGCCGAGTTATCATCACCTTAGAAAATATCGTCATTCCCGATGAGAACCTCTCGCCGACGCCGTCCATGATTGATGGACTTTCCGAAGAAACGGAGATGGACCTGCGGATCCTGGGTTGTGAAATGATTCAGACCGCTGGCATTCTGCTCAAACTTCCGCAGGTTGGCTTTGAATATGGTAAACGGACATTTCCCCCCCTGGACATTTCCCCCCCCGGACATTTCCCCCCCCGGACATTTCCCCCCCCGGACGTTTCCCCCCCTACCCTAGGACATTTCCCCCCCCGTATGCGGAAACTATTGTTTTTAACTTTTTATGGTCTTCAACATATGAAAAAGCGCTTGAGAAATGGAAGCTGGATGAAGGTATTTTTAGATCTGAAATAGAAGCTGGATTGATGAAAAAATGCAAGTTAAATAGAAGCTGGATGAAAGTATTTTTTGATCTTAAATAGACGCTTTATTGATGAAAAAACGCAAGTTAAATGGAAGCTGGATGAAGGTATTTTTAGATCTGAAATAGAAGCTGGATTGATGAAAAAATGCAAGTTAAATAGAAGCTGGATGAAGGTATTTTTTGATCTGAAATAGAAGCTGGATTGATGAAAAAATGCAAGTTAAATAGAAGCTGGATGAAGGTATTTTTTGATCTGAAATAGAAGCTGGATTGATGAAAAAATGCAAGTTAAATAGAAGCTGGATGAAGGTATTTTTTGATCTGAAATAGAAGCTGGATTGATGAAAAAATGCAAGTTAAATAGAAGCTGGATGAAAGTATTTTTTGATCTTAAATAGACGCTTTATTGATGAAAAAACGCAAGTTAAATAGAAGCTGGATGAAGGTATTTTTTGATCTTAAATAGAAGCTGGATTGACTTAAGGGGGGGGGGGGGAAATGTCCGGGGGGGAAATGTCCTAGTTGAAATCGGGGGGGGGGAAACGTCCAGGGGGGGAAATGTCCGGGGGGGGAAATGTCCGGGGGGGGGAAATGTCCAGGGGGGGAAATGTCCGCCATCCAGATTACGTCTTTCGCTAAAGTTTCCCGTTAAGTTATTTTACAATTAGGCGTCTCCAAAATACCAGAGGTAAACGTGTATTCTGGCGTCGTAAATTATTCGACATTGTATGAGTTTCATCGTTGGTCGATTACAAATCGGATTGAATAAAAGAATTCTTGCTAAATAGAGGTCGGATTGATTTTAGATCATTTTTACTTTAATAGTAGAGGATTTATAAAAGCCGTATCGCTGAAATTGAAGCTGGATTGATGAACAATAATGTTTAATTATATAGAAGTTATGTTGATGACAAAAAAAACTGCTGCCAACATAGGAGAGGGATTGATGAAACAAACTCTTGGCTAAGCAGAAGTTGAATTATTGAGAAGGATTCTTGCCAAACTAGTAGTTGAATATATTAAAAAATTATGATGCTGCAGCAAACGAATAATGTGCGATGCTAAAATACACGCTTACCATACCAGGTTATGGTGAAACAAAATGCTGTGTTGCTTTTAACAAGTAAAAAGAGAGATTGCAGTGTAATGAGACATTCTTGAAATACTTTTAAATTGCTAAAGGCACAATTTGCTAGAGAAGATACTGTGATGATGAAATGTCTTGTACCATATAAATTTCTGCAGATCTATGCTCTATGATTTTGAGCATGATTTATTCAAATAATTGTTTTGGCATGAATATTAAATTTTAACTCAAGAAAATATTGTCTTAATACAAGTTGTTTATGCTGCTACCAGAGACTGTAGCAGGATTCTGGGGTAAACCACATTTTAACATCGTTTACTTTAAATGAACCAAAAATCAAATTGTGAATTATTTTATGTTGGTTTTAGTAAATGGTTAAAGTTAAACTAGTTCATGTTGCTGAATTAATATCATGTTTTCAGCATTCATCCAACTTCTACAGTAGTATATTTTTATCGCAGATCTAGAAGTTGAATTTTACTCGAAGCACTGCAATAATTTTGCTACCTTAAAATAAATTATGAAGCAGAATGCTTGATTATCATGTGAAGTGTTTAACTTTTTTATATTCTTATGATTACTTACTTAATTATTGAGCAATTGATGCTAGTTTTGCAACACTCTATTGTTAAATGTCACATGTTAAGCTGTTGCTGGTCATTCAGGATGTAAGCTTTGCTATTAAGAATGTTTGACTGACCTTCTAAAGATCATTGTTATGTTAACTGAGTGAGCTTTTGTTTTGTGGAATGTGAATAGGTGGCGATGGCAACGGGGCAAGTTCTCTTTCAACGATTCTATTATTCAAAGTCATTTGTGAAGCATGGAATGGAGGTAAATTCTGTTTTTTTCTGCTACAATACCTGCATAGATGCTAGATTTTAACGCATGTCAGTAGATTTTAAGAGACGTTCACCTAGGACGACTATCAGAATTTTCGTAAAGAGATTTTCTACTTGGGAATTTTGTTCTGCAGTGGCTTGGTTGCTTGATACGTGATTATTTTAAGCATAGTCAATGTTGTGTGTTTTCCTGACTTTTGTTTGGCTATTTTTCCATCTTGTTTGATTCAATCACTAAAGTTCTGAGCTTAGTAAACACTTGACTGCAACTGGTTATATGAAATGGTCATGGATACATTTGTGGCTCATCTGCACAAGCCATTCTAAGTTGGAAATTTCCATTAGAAGATGACTAGCGAGTCAGCGACAACAGGAGCAAAGTCAATATTTTGCAATTGCTGGATTATTACTTATTATAATTTTGAAATATATATTTTATATACAAATAACCGAAGAGATCAAGTAAAAGTAACATTGAAGATTCTTATTTGGATTATTTCGTAGAAATTATGAAATGCAATGTGCATTATTGGTCCAACTTGGATGCATTTATGTCAATAAACATTGTCATGGTGCAACTAGTGTTTCATCCATAAATTCATCTTGGTTTGATTTAGAATGTTAAGTTTGGTGTCATTGTAAATAAAATGTGTTTCTCCGTTAAATGGTACATGATACTCATAGAGTCAAAAACACGACTTAGACTGGTTTTGTTCAGATGGGTCACATTTTATTTTCTGTTTTTTTAAATGGATTGCAAATAATGAAACTTGGTTTATCTGTTTTATTGCCACACGTTATTGATTTAATGAAATCTTGTTTGCTAGGTTGTTGCGATGGCCTGCATTAACCTCGCGTCGAAGATCGAAGAAGCTCCACGAAGGATTCGAGATGTCGTCAACGTTTTCCATCATATCAAGCAATTTAAGCAGAAAAAGTAAGTGCAGCCATTCCTCAGAGCTATCTCTTGCTTTTCGTTATATTGTTCTCACATGTGTCAATCTTATTTTAACTGGATGGTGACTTTTAAAAATAATATTATCTGAAGGAATATTTGAGCAATTTACTAAGTTGCTATATGATACAGTATTTAAAACACGTATTTATGAAATTCATTCCTGTTAACGTCATGTGAAGAATCAGAGCTTCTTCCATGGTAGTTTCACATTTGTGATGTATTTAATTATTTTAACTCGCACTTCATAAGTGTTGGTGTAATAAGAACTGATTTAATGTAATAAGTGATGATAATGCAAATATTATTTAAAGTAGAAATATTAGAACATAATATGTTAGTGTGAGTTCTTTATAAATGCAACTTCTTGTGCTGACAATTTTTATGAGACTGTTGTTATGTGTTGGTTGCGTTTGCATTAGAACGATCTCGCCTTTGATACTCGATCAGAACTACATCAATCTGAAGAATCAAGTGATTAAGTCTGAAAGACGAGTCCTCAAGGAACTCGGTTTCTGTGTCCACGTGAAGCATCCTCATAAGGTAGGATTTCCTTCCTTTATTCCAGTCTACCTATCGCGCTTTTCCTCTGTTTCTCTCTTACAGACCTGTAAATCTTTTCCTGTTAAGAGACTGGAAATTAATTGATGAGCGAGGCATATTTAAATGTAGGAGATTGTAATGTTTAGTAAATTTAAATATGAATATAAGTACGCTTTGCCATTACTTATGCTAAGCAATTCTGCTTTCTTAAATCAGTGCGGTATATTATTGGTTTGAAATTCATATTGACTTGGACACTAGAGGGAGAGGTTGTCAGTTTGTTCATGTTGCAAATTTTGTTCCATGGTGCAAGCCTTCCACATGGTGACACCTTTGTGTGCTTGTTCCTGTGAACCAGCGTCACCAAGCAGTGTAATTTGGTATTGGTGTAAGTAAATGGAAAGTCCTGTGATGCAATGTCCTCACATCCAGAACCTTGAGATTTGTTCGCCAGAGACTTGCTGGCCAAAGAGCCAGGATCTCCATACGTTCTGCACAAGGCATGGTGGCTTTAATAATTAGAGTTTAATAATTGAACCTGGACTTGTCACGGATAAGAGACTTGGAAGGAGGGAGGCTGAGGGGGGACCTGCATCGTGACCAGACTCTGGTCGGTGATTGATTAGGCGCCTGTTCATGAATTTCATCGATTATTGAATACATGTTTTGTAGATCATTGTGATGTATCTTCAAGTGCTCGAGGCTGAACGCAACCAGAGATTACTTCAATGTGCCTGGTAAGTTGGATTCTCTTGTCGTAACAGGTTGCTGTGCATCGTAAAGAATGATCAGAGAGCAAGCCCTGATCATTTTTATCGTGTTGCAGCACCTTTAAAATTTTGTCATTATAAGAAGAATGTTGATATTTGAAATATTTTGCTAAAAACTATCATTTTTCTGTTTTTTTATGTATAAGTTTTTTGTAAACTGGCTAATTTGTTTATTTTTTGACAAGCGAAACTTAAAGAATTACTGTCGCAAGACAGTGGCTGTGATGGTGTGATGATGATTTTCAACGTGTTGTCCTCCTTCCTTTCACTATTATTGTCCAACTCTAATCTCGTTCAACCCTCAAGATGCGATGAACGAAACTCTTGTGCGTTTGTTGTGTTTAACTAATATTTTTGAAAGTATCTGTTAAAATTCTGTTTTATGGACTGGCTAAATTTATTGCAATATACTGATATTATGACTGTCACATTTGTGTACATGCTTTACAGACTTCTGATTAAAAACACCAATCTTGAGCATGACATTTAATTTTGAAAGATGCTATTTTGTATATTTTTATTACTGACATTGGTCAATCTGTATGTGTCTATAGGGCAACTATTGATGTTTGTTTTTGATGTGAACATTGCTTTGACGGTGAGTTACCTGTGGTAATCGAGTGTTTTTTTTAATTTACCTGCCAGCGCAGGGTGGGTAAGCGTATGAGTCGGTGCTCAGAGGCTGCTCACCTGCAAGCATGGCCTTACCTCCTCTACCACAAGTGCCCGCCCATCCAACCATCGTCAGTGGCACACAACACCGAGGCAGGCTTCTGGGAAGGCTTGGCCGAGGAGATGTGGTGATGTGAATTCATATTGGACGCTATTCAGTAACACACAACCGATTGACGGAAGTCGCAGATGACAACATCACCGTTATCATTTGCCTCTTGGATGGTAGTAATAGGAGTAATTTCTTGACAATTACTTTCTGTGCTCTGTTTTTAAACAGGATCTGTAAATCAAGCCAGTTCTATTTTTTTTATCTGAGTGGCTGATTGGTAGCGTTATCTCAACTTGATTGATTGATAATGGTCATTTTAGCTTTTTTGGCTAACACTAACTTTTGCAATGGGAATGGGTTTGATTTTGCATATTTGTTACATTGTATTCTGAGTTTTCTGTAGGCTTTACTGTTAGCACATATGAAATTGAATAACTAAATAGTACATACATGTAGGTGAAAATGCTAATGCATATTGAAGAACATTTTACTCAAAACATTGTTGCAAACTTCTTCTGAGTCGATAATAGAGTGACAGTTACTAGATATGTCTGCAGAGATCATGCCTGCTCATTCTGAGAGCTTTGAACTTTCTTGGTCAGAATGATCTAGGTTTTTGTAAGAGACTTTTCTAAGTAACTGTCTTGTTTCTGTGGAACTATATGAAGTCAGACACTGTTGCAGAACATCATGTACTGTCTTGAGGCTTCGCTGATGAATTGCGTTTGGTCAAGCGGTCGAACTTCATCACAGTTGCTGACGGAAGACTACCGAAAATACACGAAATGATTCGCTTGCTGATGCCTTAAATGTGCTTTGTATTAAATGTAAAGATTGTTTTGTTGTGTGCTTTCCGTTATTGACAATTGCGTAAACACTGCAAGCATGAAAGGAGTTTCTGGTGCCTGTTGGAGATGGTGTTTTGATTGATGCAGAACTGAATTTAAAGATATGCTCGTCGTTTTTCCCACATCAGAACACATGAATTGTGGAGGCGCTGTCTTTTAGTCAAATTAAAACTTCCAGACAATGGAAATGTGAAGCAGTAGGCATGAGTGATGTGCATCTACACTGGTCACCTGTTCTGTATAGGATGTAATTCCTATTTAAAGGAATGGTGTTGCGGTGTGTCAGTCGAGTGACGAAGCAAGCAGGCGTTTCCCTCGTCATCGCTGCCGTGTGAGTAGTTGTCGCAATCATCATCGGTCTGTAGGCATTTCATGTAGAAGATCGACTGGAAGGAAAACCTGGTCGTTTTACCGAACGAACTTTTTCATCGTGAACTCGTCGTTGCTTGGTGGGTTACTTTGGACGAGCCAGGTAATGACAAGCAAACTGACAAGGAACATTGATAGATTCTTGCTGCATGCATTGTGTTTCTGATGTTGTGCAAATAAAAAAGTTTTATTTCACTGGTGAGAAATTTTGCGAATGAACTTTTGCAATTGAAAAATTGAAATGATTGAAGTTTAGGTTTGTTGAATTGCGCATAACTTTGCTTCGAAGATGCGAATGAACTGCCATTTTGTGAACACTGAAATGTTTTTTGGAAATTCGTTGAAACTCTTTCGTGTCCTATCAGTCTGTAACCGTTGAAACTTGATTATCGTCAAACACACATCACAGGTCGCCACAGTAATTCTTTAAGAGAGCGAAGTAAACGAGCGAAGTTAACGATGAAACAGCGTTTGTCAGGACATGCATAACTTAAGCTTGATGGTCAGTGTTTAATCTAGTCCCCTTTTAGAGGAGGGGCGAAATTCGTGTCTCTGGGGGTGGGGGAAAAGGCCATTTTGAGCAGACGCAACCAGTCTGATGACGTCTTTAAAGTCTGCGTGCCAAATTTTTCCCAAAACATACCAATTCTGATCGTAAATTTACTGGTTTTATATCTGATGATAAATACAATTATGCTACGCTGTCGAATTATTGACATACCTCAATTGTTCTGGGGATGTTGCATGCATATTTTTATGGGGGGGTTGGTGCATATATACATGTGAGCAGCAGCATGGGTGGAGTTTATCAGGGGCTAGGGGGTCTAAGCCCCCCCCAGGAAGCCCCAGGTTCATTTTTTTACGTGTGAATGCTAGCTTTTTTCAGGCTTAGACCCCCAAGAACTTCCAACCAGATGACTAAAAAATGGTCATCAACTTTTTCGGTCGAGAAATATATAGTAATAATTTTCATGATATTTGAGCTTGATGGCTAAAAAAAAGTCGTCAACTTTTTTGGGGCCAACACGAAAAATTATTGTCGGCGCCGCTCGTTCTGGACCAAGATTTTTAGCCCCCTCCCCCCCAAAACGGAAACCAAACTCCACCCATGAGCAGCAGCTCAAGATTTTTCTGGGAGTAAATGTCATTCCTAGAGGGAACCCACATAGACGTCTAGATTAAACACTGCATGATGGTGTTAATGTGGTATTGAGTGCCATGTAATTTCTAACAAGATTTAATCTGTTTCTCGTTTTGATGTGCATTGTTTTTTCTTTTGTCTTCAGGAACTACATGAATGACAGTTTCCGAACGAACGTCTTCGTCCGTTTCAATCCAGAAACAATCGCCTGTGCCTGCATTTATTTAGCCGCAAGACAGCTGCAGGTGATTAATGTTTTGTTCTGTCCATTTTAGTGGCATCCAGTCTGCTTACGTGTGTAATGTTTTGCACTGGCTTCCAGTCTCGCAGCACATCTCGTACAGAGTAGCAACCCTAACCCTGGTAGTGCTCCATCCTACTCTGATCCCTGTCTCTGACATAGCCTCCCGTTGAGCTTTACGCTCTTCGGCCAATCGGGAGCTGCTGGTCCCTCGAACCCGCTCTGCTACCAGACAGTGTCGAGCCTTCTCGGTTGTTGACCCGTCCACATGCTTTACGCTTACTACCTCGGAATAATTTGCTTGCTTTCTGCCAGTTGCTCAAAACCTATCTTTTTAGCTGTGGCTGGACTGGGAGCGCCTCTGAGTAGGCTTCTTGAATATATGTTTTTGGAATGAATGGTCTCCTTTTTTGTTGTTTTCCAGTCTGATTCTGTCTGTTAAAGGATTGGGATTTCTTGCTTAGAAACCGTTTTGCATAACAATAGCAGCAATGTATTATAGCTGTGTAAATTTCCATATTGGATTTAATTGATAGTACTAAAGACTGAATAAAATGAGATGTTGGTCTTTGCTGCTGGATGGTTACATCATGTGTGCAATATATCTGTCAGCTGGCAAGTGGGAATGTTTATACAATGTTTGATTGTTTGTAGATTCCTTTGCCAAACAATCCGCACTGGTTCCTGTTGTTTGGTATTAAGGAGCAAGACATTCGCAGGATCTGCCTGTCCATCTTGCAACTCTACACACGTAGTAAGGTAGGTGTTCTCTGTCCTTCGCCTGAACTCCTGGTCGCTGGTTTTGGCAAGATGTTTCTCGATGACAACTTCAGTCTGTACTTGTGGTTAAAGTCGAATCGTGTCTTTGAAGATGAAGATTGCTTATACATGTGCGAATTTTTAAAGACGTGCTAAAATCTGATGTCAATTAGGGTATGGCGAATCTTTAAAATCGTGATATTTTCCATGCAGATACTGTCTTAAATTTAGTTAAACTTAAAAAATTGACCTCTTCATACTGACCATACTTGCAGTATATTGGCGCATTTGCAGTATATTATAGTTATAGACTCTTGTTCGAGAGATTTTCATATAATAATACTAAACACTGCATTTTAAAACATTCTCCTGGTATGGTTTATGATATAAGCGCTAAGTTTTTGCATGATTGTTAAAAACACTGGATACTGGGTTTTTTATGTAAACTATTTCTGTGTATATAAGTTTGCTTTGTTCTTTCTATGGCAGCCAAATGCCGATGAACTTGAAAGACTTGTCGGTGAGATCAAGAAGCGACATATCGAAGCGAAGTTAAAAGCGAAGGAACTGGCAGCTGCCCAAGGTGCAACTCCAAACAGTACATCAGCTCCCAATACGCCGGAGAAGTTTGGCCTATCTCCAAGCATTGGAAAGAAGAGGAATGAGCACGAGAAGCTGGACTCTGGAGCAGAGTGAGTATATTCTCAATCGGTCAATCGATCAGAATTTATATAGAGCCCTTCTAAATTCCTACTCAGAGGTGATCCCTTCCCAGGCGAAGAGAAAAAGTCAGTGATGTTCATGTTTTAGTGCTTTATCTGTAGAGGAAGACAACAGGACAAGAATATATGGTTGTTTCGGTCTGGTTTTATGAATGGTGCGATTGGGTTGTGCATTTAACATTTTACAACAGAGAAATCCTTTTATAGTTAAGACTTCCCGCCGTCATAAGCCTGCTGTTTGTCACTTTGGTTGTTTACCGCAGAAATGCAGGTCCAGCATGAGATGAGATGTCTGCTTCTGTTGAGACTTTCGTCAAGCGTGTTATCTAGCTGTTTTGTGATTCTTGCAGAGCATGTTCAGGTTGTGTAGCACCAGAAGTGTACTGTTAAGTCTTCATCCGTGATAGCATGGCTTCATATATCGCTGTGACTAGTGTTGTGAGGCGGAAACTTTCCTCGGAAAGTTTCATATCTTTCCGGAAAGTTTCGGAAACTTTCCGACGAATCTTTCCGGAAACTTTCCGACATATTTTTCCACCAATAAAATATTATTAAATACATACTCAATTCTAATGAGTCCGAAGTTTTCTTTCAATATAATGTTACTAAATACATCCATCACTATAAGCAGTCTTAGGTGGTTATAAGTAATAGTTTATTCAATAGATGGCACTGCTAGTGTTAGTGATAATAATTATTGTTCACACAGCCCAAAAATACCTGTACATTTAGGAATTAAATGCAATTAAACTTTGCTGTAAATTTAGAGAAAATATTTTTTATCATTCAGTCACCTTCATATTTGTGAGTTATGAAAATATAAGACAGAAACAGAAATTGATGCTGTATTATTTCATGTTTATATCAGGTTTTTTTACACATTCCCTGCAATAGAGATGACTGCAGACATGCAAGCAACTAGTTTTCCATAGGCTACTCTAGTCTGAAATGCTAATGAACAGTGTTTATTGCTCATATTAATTAATTTTAAGTTCAACATTGTTTGCATCGACAGAAGAACTGTAAATAAAAGGAGTTTAAACTATAAGAAAAATTTCTGAGAGTGAAATTCTGATATTTTCTGAGTTTAATGTATTTTTCGGTTCTTCGGAAAGTTTCCATCAAAATACTTTTCCGGAAAAGCTACATCACTAGCTGTGACCTTGGTTGTTCTGTGCCACAGATAGTTTAGGGGCTGTAGACAAGTTTCTGGGAGTTTGTACTGCGTCAATCTTTTGTTGCCTAGGGGGTCAGGGTTGTATAGAAGGGTTGTATAGCTATGAATCAGGGTTGTATAAGCTGTTAGCTTTTCCTGATCCCTATTGCACTCTGTTTATCGAGTCACGTTTATACTGTTTGACTTGTGTGTGTGTGTGCAATAAACAACAACAGCATCTATTGAAAATCACTAAACCTTTTTAAAACTGTTAGTGATGATGTCCTGATTCCTACGGCTATTATATTGATGATATGGGTTCCAAGTCCTATAGCTGCAGCATTTTAGTTGCAGTGTTAGTTGTATAAAATTCCTTTACAAAGCAGCATGTTGATAAATGATCTCTAGATATTTTCAATAAGAATACTCTGGTTGTCTTATTCTTCTTGCTATTTTTAATCTGAATATTTTTAATTGGTGCGGAAGTTTTTTCGAGTTGGCATGATAGAGTGCAATGTTTTTTATTTCTTTTAGCCGCAAGGATCAGAGTCTGGGGACACGGCACAAGCGCAGTCGGTCTAGGAGTCGAAGTCGTATTGATGTCAAGAAAGCAAGATCAGATGATTCAGGCGAACATAAGTTAGTAAAGTTGCCTTAGCTGCTTTTTTATATGCACACGTCATGTTGACATCTAGAAGCTTAAATTTATACCTACTGGAGAGCTATCGTTCTATGTTACGACACTAGCTATTTTAGATTCCATTCCAGATATGATGTGTGCAGAAATAATATTTTCATACCTACCCTGTTGGACCTCGAACATTCTGTGGACCCCTCCGTTCATACGTGCACGTTCATACGTGCAAATAGCTTCTCTACTTCCCCCTTTACACTAGGTAATTAGCAGAAGTCGGAAGATGTTTATTTTACTGTAAAGACTGTTGTTATTTTGTTAAACATTATATGTGGCACCATGCACCGAAACCAGTATTGAGGTGATTTTGCACTGTTCATAAATTGAGTTTTATGCGTCATTTCAAAGGTCAGGCTTCAAAATGACACAAACATTATTGCTCTAGCTTTATTCTTACCCAGGATATAGAGCTCAAAAAGTAATCCAATTAAATTAATTAACTTAATTAAAATAAAATTATGCATATCAAGAACATTAATATAGCTTTAAAACTTGTTTTTTAGCAAAATAAAGGAAATTAATTTTTAAACATATTTTTAGATTAACTTCTGCAAAAAACACAAATATACTATTTCCCTAATATAACTGATGTGTAACTTCCGACTTGGTACCGATTTCGGTGTGGATCGCCACATATTTGCACTATCTAAAATTTAGTAACTTGTTGTTTACTGTTTAGATCTGAGCAGAATTTGGTTATAATGGAATAAAATGCCATCGAATGACTACACGATAATACAGAGTTATTAATAGGCTAATTGGGATGTCAAATTAGAAGTCACCTAAATACACTGCACATGTAGTACATGAATGGCCCTGGCATTGAATCACATCATATTAGGATTTTACATTTACAACCTTGCATGTTACCAGATTTCTGTGTTGTTAAAAATTTCCACAAAACTAGACAGTTTGGCTTTGTGCATAAATTCACTTGTGTTGAGAATGTGTCACGGAGCGCAAGCATTCAACATCGTCCTTCGTAATGTTACTCTTCTTAAAAGTCAACATTTGCATTTGTGTGTCACAGGTCGTATAACAGCAGCAGTCGGAGCCGAAGTCGTAGTCCGAAGTCGAAAGTCAGGCAGCAACAACAGCAGCAGCAGCATGGTCGTCATGTGTCAAAGAAAGAAGACTACTCGTCTTACTCGCGACAGAAGCAAGTGAAATACGAAGACAAGTACAGCAACAGCAGCAGCAACAACCGTGACTGGAAGAAGCGAAAGTCAGGCAACAGCCGATCCGAAACGACGACCGTAGAGCTAACGAAATATTCTAAATACACCTCACACGATAGCAGCAAAAAGGACAGACCTTATCAAAAAGTGGATACAAAAAATGACGATAAATACGAGAAACGCACCACGAAGTACACGCGCGAAGATGTGTCGCCGCCGAACGCTCGTGCGTACAGCAGCTCCCCAGACAGGTTGACGGCTGCAAAGAAGAAGAACAAGCACAAGAGCAAAGCGTCGTTGCCGGACGAAAGGATGGATTCGAAGAAGCGAAATGGACAGAGTCGTCTCGGTCATTCCAACCACCACCATGTTCCACGATGAAAATGAAATCTGGTGGATGGTAGGAAGGGGTGGCGGGGAAGGTAGACAATTTAATTGAATTGTGGTTCAGCGACGACCCATTTATTTGTTGGAATGATTTAAGTGTAAACTTGTGGGTTAATCATCATGAGCAATTGAAGAAATAACTGGTTTGCTTTGCGCCAAGTCCCTTTCGTTGGTAGGACGATAATTATGTTGACGGATGTCAAGAATGAAATTTGTTTCTTTTGTTTTTGGAAAATGGATTGTAGTCTTACCAAAAAAAAAGCTGTGGGTGACGGCAGGCGAGTCGCTGTGCTTTGTGGTTTGGCTTTCATGATATGGTCCGTGCAGTGGACGGTGATCATAATATTGGTTAAACTGTTTTAGCGTTTTGTACATTTTATAGGAGGAACTGTGCCGAATAAAATTCTGAGTAATTGCTCTTAAAATTGACAGGTGCTCTGCCTGACTGAGTTACATTTGAGTGAGCATGCCATCATTTGTAAAGTTGATTGCAGAACTTGCCCCACTGTTTCAAACTACATGATGCTAATTGATTAGGTCCTGATTACTTCTAACTCATTTTCAGTTGTCATCTTTATGTGTAATAACCGGCAGAATATATGGTTAATGCACTGTGTGTCTTCTGGCTGTCTAGAACCATGTCTGATTTTCCCATTACCGTCATTGCTCAATTTCAAACCGTTTCTTGTCCATTGATCAAGTGTTTCACTAACAGTTAACAGTAGGGACTCTGGCTACTAACGATTGCATGAAGGATTTTATTTAGTCCTTTGCGTTATGAAGACTGTGTTCTTAGCGAGACAGGCAGCGAAACATTGTATGATGTCTCTAATAAGATTCTTTTGATTTGTCACTGTTGTGATGCCTGCAGAAATGCCTTGCTCTGTCTTTAAGTCATCTTGTTTATTTGTTTGCGTTTCATATCTTCACGGTGCCATGTGGCCTCTGCTTTCAGTTTGTTTTTAACTTTTGTTGGATTTAGGGAGGATGTTACTGTAATGGCAAAAGACAATGAGATGTACAGCATAAAGTGTTATATTGTCTGCTACGAGTCAAATAATACTATATTTCCACATTATTGTCTTTGTTTTCTATCGATAGTGATTTCATAGTCCAATGTCATAGAATGGTGTTGCCTTGCTTGTGTGCATCAGTCTGCTGAGATCTTTAGCTAGTTGTTCTCATAAATTGGCACCACTATCATCCCCCCATGCACATGTGATTCTAGTTCAACTTGAAGGGAGCATTCACAACTCAACAATGGAGAGGTAAAAATTTGCCCTGTCAACTTTTATCGTTTGAGAATCTATTGTCAAGTTGTGTCTTCAAAAACCAGAGCCGTCACCATATCCAGTTACAATGAAAGAAATGAATAAAGAATTATAGAAATCCAATCGGTGCAAGTCAGATAGGCTGAGCATGCCTATCTGTATAGCACGGGGGGGCGAAATGTAATTTCTTTTGTTTTTGATTGGGAGTTCAAAGCTGCAACGACGAAGACTATCGGTGTGAACGGGCTAACCAGGATGCGCGAGTCTAGTCAAACACCAGCTTGCAGTAGCCGGTGTTCAGAGTCGAGTACGAGAATGTAACTACTTGTAGCCAACTAACTTAAGCACCTCCAACTCATCCAAAATTCATTAGCTAGAGCCGTCACCAGAGCACCCAAATATCACACCGCCCCCTTCCTCGAGTAGCTTCGCTGGTTGAAAATTCCAGAATGAATTCACTTAAAAGTTCTTTCTTTGACCTACAACTCCTACATTACTGAATGCCAGACATCTTTGTAAACTCTTCACCATCCCGCTCTACTTATAATTATCAATCGCCTGTCACTCACAACCACCGGTCACAAGCCATCTTAATTAAGTTCTTCGATTCATTTTCGACACCACACCTTTGGTCTGAGCTGCCTTCTGAATTCCGCTCACTCAGTTCCTCCACTATCATTAGTCAAGTCAAGTTTATTGATGCCATCATCAACATAAAAAAGTACAAGAAATTATGATCACATAGTATGATAAAATAACATACATGGCTTACACAGTGGTGCAGTGAGAAAATTTACTAGGAAATTAAGTTATGTGAGCCAGCAGATTTATCAACAAACCGCAATCATAGCAAAGGATTGGGGAACAACAGGCCCACCAAAGGGACAAAGTCCCGCTAAGAGGGGGCCTATTTAGCTAGGTAGCATTAAAAAATTTAAGACGACATACATGTAGGCTTTCAGAACGATAGACATAGGGATCACAATCTTTAGCGACAACAATAACTGTTATAGAAAGCACAAGAGTAAAATAATAAACTTAACTAACAACCAACAACTATGATACATGTGTGCTCTTAAAGTACGCTTAAAGCAAGAGATATAATTAGAGGTACGGATGTTGACAGGTAGGTTGTTCCATAGCAGTGGGTCCTGAAACTTAATAGATAATTTACGGATAATTTTATTAGTTCTTGTGAAGATTAATTTATAATCAGGTTTGTTTCTTGTGCCAGCTTTGAATTGGGTAGGGAGAAAATAAGATAGGAAAGCAGATGGTAGGAGTTTGTTGTGATATTTGTACATAAATTCACAAGTATCTGTGTGACAGTTAATAGTTTAAGTGTTGAGAATAATGGTTGAGTATGAGAGTTAAAGGGAGATTTGGTTTAATTCGTATGGCTCTTTTTTGTGCAATTTGCAGTTCTCTTAAGTGAGTGGCATAAGTGGAAGTCCAGATGATGTTACAAGATGTTACAATAAGTAAGATAGGGATAAACCAGAGTACAGTATAAGTTGGTTAGAGTGTGGTAAGGTAGTAAGTAAGAGATTCGATTAATGATGCCTGAAAATACTCTTGGCGATTTTCTTATTGCCTTCTTCTATATGTGTTTTCCATTTGAGGTGTTGGTCCATATGCACGCCTAGAAATTTAGATGTGTTAACTTGAGGAATAGTTATGCCATCAATGACTATATCTTTTGTATGTTGGGGTATTTGCTTTTTATTAGTTGTAAATAATATAAAATTGGTCTTAAATAATATAAAATTGGTCTTGGAGAGATTAAGTAACAGCCTATTTGATTTGAACCATTTACTTGTGGCCTTTAACTCTTCATTAGCTGACTCAAACAATTGGTCATAAGAGGCATGTGATAGAAAGACGTTTGTATCATCAGCAAACAGGATATAATGTAGTAGAGAAGGAGAGTTGGGTAGGTCATTTATGAAAAGAAGGAGACCAAGAATGGAGCCCTGGAGAACTCCAAATCGAATGGGTAAGAAGTCAGATAGTGAATTGTTACATAAAACTTGTTGCTGTCGAGATGTTAGATAACTGTGGGTGGATTTAATGGTTTTATTTATGTTAATCACTTCATATGGATTAGTTGGAAGAAGGACTAAGGAATCCATGGAGGAGGGAGGCATAAATGCTTGAAATTTTTCTCAGAGGGAGTAATCTTATCAGATAGAGCTTGTTCCATTCCGGTGAAATATGCATTAAACTGTTTGGCCATATATACATTCCGGATCATTTTTCAGGGATCCGTCAATGTTTATTTCTGTAATCATTGTATCTCTACTGCCCGTTTTGACTATTTTTCTAATGATTTGCCAAGTTTTCTTGACGTCATTACAGTGTTTTGCAAATTCATTGGCATAGTAAAGTTGCTCAGTTTTGATCCTAGTTAATTTATATTTATTCCGATACCTGGTCAAGATTTGCTTGTTCTCCACTGTAGATTTTTAAGAAATTTGTTATACAACTTTTGCTTCGTTTTAGTTGACTTCAGCAGACCTTTCGTCATCCATGGTTGATGAAAAGACTATTTTGTTTTTGTTTTTTGAGGGCGCAAGGGGAAAGTCTCATTATATGCAGAGTTAAATGTTTTTACAACTTAGACTTCATAAGACAAATCAGGTTCATTGTCTTCACAAAGATTTAAGACAGGTTGTCAATCAGTATACGTAGGCCTATTACTCATTAACAAGGGCGGATCCAGGAATTTTCGAAGGGGGGGGCCAAAAATGTTTTGGGCTGGGGTCGGAAATTTTTTCGTTGATCTTTCGCCGAAAAATCTGATGAACTTTTTTAGTGGTTTTTGGCCGAAACCAGAGTTTAATTTAGCCCCCACCTCTGGGGGAATTGAGGTTTTCGGAGGGGTAGATAATTGACCGTCTGAAGACAATCATGAGGCGCGCAGCGCCGATAGTGGTAGGGGAGGGGTGTGGGGAGGGGATATGCCCCTCCCCACCAGAAACTTTTTGAATTTTCACATTGCAATGGTAGCATTTTAAGCTGTTATCTTAACAAATTAGCTGTACTTTTCAGTGCTTGTAAGAGTGCCATAAGGTCTCAATAAATATAGACTTTACTTAAAAACTTCTTTCCCGAAAACTAGATGTTCTTTTTTAAGTAATCCGCCGGAAATCTTCAAAAAAGGTGTTCAATTTAGCATCCCAAAAACTGATGACTTTTTAAGACTAGAATAAATAAAATACTTCCGGTACGTGACTTTTTGGCGCCGCCGTTTGCTTGAACAATTGAAGCTGAAAGGAGATTTTTTTGCCGGTGAAATAGAAGCTGGATTTTTTAAACAAATGCTTTATTTAATAACAAATTATAAGACATGTGAGGTAGCAGACTAATAAAGTACAAGCGATCAAAGCAGAGGATGTCACATCGAATGATTGAAAAAACAGGCCCGCCAAAGAGAGAAAGTCCCGCTAAGACTGGGCCTATTTAGCTTAGTATAGAAATAAGAACTTTGAGATGACATAAGATTTTAGCACGATAGATCGAGGAAATACAGACTTTAGTGACAACAATGAATATGGTGTATTAAAGACAAAAGCGACAGTTCTTTTAAAAAGTCCATTGTTTTGAAATGTCCAAAATTGCAATTATAATAAAAAGGTGTGCAACTGCAAATGTCTGCCAACACTAAAGAAGGTGTGCAATTGCCAATTTTTGCCAACACTAAAGAAGGTGTCCAATTGCCAATTTCTGCCAACACTAAAGAAGGTGTGCAAATGCCAATTTTTGCCAACACTTAAAAAGGTGTGTAATTGCCAATTTTTTAGAAACCTAAACAAATCCATTGGTTCGAATTGTTCATTATTGCAATTGTAATATAAAGGTGTCCCACTGCAAATGTGTGCCAACAGTAAAGAAGGTGTGCAATTGCCAATTTCTGCCAACACTAAAGAAGGTGTGCTATGGCCAATTTTTTAGAAACCTAAAGAAATCCATTGGTTCGAATTGTTCATTATTGCAATTATAATATAAAGGTGTCCCACTGCAAATGTGTGCCAACAGTAAAGAAGGTGTGCAATTGCCAATTTTTGCCAACACTAAAAAAGGTGTGTAATTGCCAATTTTTTAGAAACCTAAACAAATCCATTGGTTCGAATTGTTCATTATTGCAATTGTAATATAAAGGTGTGCAAGTAAAATTATGATGCTTTAAAGCACACTGCTGTTGTACAAAAAAGTTGTGCAATTGCACACCTTCTTTAGTGTTGGCACACATTTGCAGTGGGACACCTTTTTATTATAATTGCAATAATGAACAATTCGAACCATTGGATTTGTTTAGGTTTCGCAAAAATTGGCAATTACACACCTTCTTTAGTGTTGGCAAAAATTGGCAATTGCACACCTTCTTTAGTGTTGGCAAAAATTGGCCATAGCACACCTTCTTTAGTGTTGGCAAAAATTGGCAATTGCACACCTTCTTTAGTGTTGGCAAAAATTGGCCATAGCACACCTTCTTTAGTGTTGGCAAAAATTGGCCATAGCACACCTTCTTTAGTGTTGGCAAAAATTGGCCATAGCACACCTTCTTTAGTGTTGGCAAAAATTGGCAATTGCACACCTTCTTTAGTGTTGGCACACATTTGCAGTGGGACACCTTTTTATTATAATTGCAATAATGAACAATTCGAACCAATGGTAAATTACTTCTAAAGGGAGGACAATGATATTTTGGCTAGTTTTAACTGTACGTAAGTGCTTCTACAAATGCACAAATTCGATTACAAATGCACATTTTGTGTATAGCTGCACGTTAAAAAAGCCCTGCCGGGTACCCGGCTAATGTTCTAATATAGCGGCAGTTTTCTGATTTTATTGAATGCCAGATACGATTGCAACAATTATTATTCAAAAGCTTAACTACATGTACATCATGTGACCACATTGACTATAGGCCTACTCACTGCCATACCATATAACAATTAAGGAAGTTTTATTACATTTCGACAAAAAATACTTAACATCAGATTTTTGAACACAGACAAACATACTTTTGCTTAAATCGGAGTTGGATTGTTCATCAATGCAACCCTAGTTTAAGGAAGAACATTTTCAGCAATCCAGCTCCAATGAAATTTAATTGTGGTATTACCTAATACGAATAAAAACCAGCTTTGACCCTTTCAGATCAAGTGAGGAGTGTACGTCGAACATACATTCTGAGCTATTTCGGGCATAACTTTTGAACGGCGTGGAATATCATCACAAAATTTAACTCAAAATGTGCGTAAATGAACCGCCTAAAATTACCTACAATTTGATAATTTTTATACTTTAGAATGAGGGAGAAAAAAATTCCGGCGCCAAAACGTCCGGCGCCAAAACGGCGGTGCCAAAACGGCGGCGCCAAAAAGTCCGGCGCCAAAACGGCGGCGCCAAAACGTCCTGCTTCGCGAATAACATACATTCCATGCCATAAATCATAGTTGGATACTGTTGAAAGATTGTTTCATTTCGATGCTTTATATAAAGACAATGCAATTGCGTGAGAGACTTAGATTGGATTTTAATTACATTTACACAGTATTTTTATTATAGGTTTTAATTACATTTATACATTAATTCTCCTGTGCATGACTGACACCCTGAAATTTTTTTGCTCCACCATGGATGGGGGGGGCCACGTCCCATGGTGATTTGAAATGGGGGGGGGGGCCATGGCCGGATTGGCCCCCCCCTGGATCCGCCCTTGCTCATTAAGCATATTAAGCATTGAATCTCAGAGTGTCATCACTATAGAAAATGAACGGGTCATTTTCAGGTTGCTATGATTACTTGAGCTTACAGGTGATGTATCCATCCATGTTATGATTGGGAGGTGGTCAGAAATGTCCGATGTGAGTATGGCAGATTCAATAATGCCATCATGAAAATTGGTAAATATATTGTCAATTAATGTTGCAGTCGCAACAGTGATTCTTGTAGGTTGCAATATAAGTGGCAGGAGGTGATACATAAACATACAGTCAATAAAGGCACCAGTGGGTATATGAGAATGAGAAGCCAAGAGGTCAATGTTAAAGTCACCTGTGAGAAATATCTTCTTATTTATAAACTTTCTTGAGGTTAGGATAGTTGCAAGAGCTTCAATTTCAGTATTAAAACTTTATATTTTTTAGCCTGGGGGCCTAGCTGTAAATTACACCAATCACCATATCACGTAGTGACACGTACCATATCAGCACGCTTGTTACATGGGATATCAATGAACAAACTCTCATAGGAAGATGAAGTACTACATAGGACGTAGTAGCCTATAGTCGGTTAATCAAGTGGGATACTCTGTATTATCCTGGATTAAGAAGCCAACAACACCCCCTCTAGTGTTGCCTCTACTTTTATGGATGAACTTATTAACTTGTTAACCACACACCACCTTTCTCAGGTTGCCTATTCGAAATTGAAGTCACACCTCTTCATGAACTCTTACCCTGTCAGGATCAGACAGATCCTCTACTTTCCAATTTCCGACCGAGACGACACAAGCCTAATTAAGTATAACTGTTCCGCCCCCTTTGAACCTATGGCAACCAAACACTGATCTCCTTTGGATTACTCTTATGGACAACCCTTTCAACGCAGCGCTCGTGAATAAGCTTGTACCCCGGCCGTGCTTGGCTTTTGAGTGGCGCTTTAGAAGTTTGGTGATAACGAGTATGAATGTCAAGCACGACTGCTTCTACAGCCCTAATGTCAGGCGACACTCCGACAGAAGACCAACACTTACAATGAAACCCCTCAAGTTTTGACGACCGCAGTTGCTTGGCCCAACCAGGCATTAAATATAGCGCCCTTGAGGAAAAATGTAAGGTGCTATGTAATTATGATAACAGATATACAGATCTGAACATAATCTTACTTACTTACATACATACGGACCACTTGGCTTTGTGGGCATACACAAAGGTGCCACCCGTGATACCGGACTTGGTTTATATTTATAGATTTGATTTTGATTGGTCCATGGAAAGATCCAAACATTTTCTGAGAATATTTATATTATTTCAACCAATCGCCGAGCAATATATAATTAGCAATGCCACGTGATTGGGTGATATTGCATTAATATTAATGAGTTGACGTCATTTAGCCGCCAAAATCAAAAACTGTTTGATAACATTCGAAGATTAAAATTTGCTGATCGTCAGTTTGGAAATTGATTTTGTTCCGAATCGAGCTTCAGAGAGAAGATAAAAGATATTGCAAAATGGAGAAACTGTGCAGCATAGGAAGTTCTAAATTGAATGGTAGGAGATTAAGAATTTGTATTTGTGCGGGGTTTCAGTGTGACACTTTTACCAATCGATAATATTTTTTAGCCAAAATAAAGTTCGACAACTTTACCACAATGTAACATCACTGTTCGGGAAGAGGGAGAACGTTTTATCATTAAGCGATATTGCTGTTGTTTTAGTTGTCTGTAGGAATAAAATAATGGTCTCTCAGAAACTAAAAAGTCAGACATTTCTTTCATAATAATTGTAATTTGAAATTAGAAATTTCAAAGCGCTACTCTGAGGCTAAGAACAGGGCACAGCCTATTCACGTTCGCTGCGTCGTAATCACCTCAATATAAACATTGCTATTAATTTTATGCTTTTGTATAGCAGATCGATATCATGTTGAGGTTTTATTCAGGTTTACTCAAACAGTACAGCTACTAGGGCGAGTTTTGCGGAGGACGAGAAAACTTTAGTTTTGCAGAAATTTTCTGGGGGACTCACCGAACCCTTCCCAGATCCTGCTCTCTTTTGCTCAGGCATCCCTGTGTTTGCCTGTGATGCACTGTGTAGATTTTACAGGGCTACCAGGTAACTTTAAATTGGACTCTACAACAAGCCCGATAGCTGCAATGCAGCACTGACTATTTTTAGGAGTTGCAAAGGTTATTATTATCTAGGAAGTTTTATATAAAGCCTCCTCTAGGTAGGAAACTCAGTAGTGCTCCCGACCCACCACGGCATAAATAGACCAGTTCTGAGATTCTTCAGGAACAGTGGAATGGCTCCTGATCACTCTGAAGGAAGTGAGAATCCATTGCAAGTGGTCAAAGCTTTTGGTCTTGAACTGACCTTGTTTTTGAATTGGCGCTAATTTTTAGGGCGATCTATAGATCGGTAAACGCCTTTGATTGTGAAGATATGGATGATCAGTTTTATGATTTGTGTCCTTGTCTGCAAAAGCATGATGAAAATGATTGATGTATTATATGTTTTTTTAGACTTTTATGTAGTGCAAGTTTATAACAACGCATCTGAACGTTGAAACTTCTGAGGCTTCTAAGTTTTGCCAAGAGATAATTTATGAGGATTTATCAAATTCAGTTTAGAAGTGTTTGGTGTCATTTTAAGCAGTATAGGTTTTGATAACTATGCCCATCCTCAAATATTTAAATTGGACTACGTATGGCACAGCTAGTTCCTAGAAGTAGGACATTGTCTTTAATAGCTAATTTTGTTTTTGTTTCATAGCAGAATGCTACAATGATTTCTCAATTCCATGGCAGCGAAAGTCAAAGAATAAATTTACCGTAGGTGTTGTTAATTCTTGTCTTCTCAGGTATATAGCGTTCTGCTAAGGCCTAAATGAAAACTGGCTTAAATATTGTTTAATATATTGCAGTCTAAAGTGCACATAATTATTTATTGTTAATATGTAGAAATTATTCCAACTTATTAATCCGGAATAGTCGCTTGCTGCACAAGATCTTTGAGTGCTTGATTGCAGAATGCCCATGAATAATTATATGCGCTCTGTTGTTGAGGAGCAAAGATGATTTAGTTATGATTTTAATTTAATTTGGGGCTAGTTTTGGTAAAATTTTTATTAATTTTTCAAGGTCATATGCTGTAAGTGACCATTCTTTTATCTTGCTTGATGACTTAACTTTCCAGCTTTTCATTCATATGATAGGAGGTAACTGGATTTATAGTAAGTTTCATTGAAGAAACTTTTCCAAGGCAGATATTGATTTTCCTCGTGTTTTCAGGTTGCTGTTGAAGGCAACGTGGGCAGCGGAAAGTCCACATTCCTACAGTATTTCGAAAAGTCTGACAAAGTTGAAGTAAGTTAAACAGTTGATCATTTCAGGTTTTAAACTTTTATGTGCGTCTTTGGATTTGACATGCTTCAATTTTCCTGCCAGACAGTCACAGTTCGCTTTTATTTAGGAAGTTGTTTCTATGCCTTGTAGAAGTTCACTGGATTGACACTTCTGTTAATGCAATTGGGTTTGCATTGAAAACATTTTATGTTAGCAGTGGTGTTTGATCATGATGGATGACTTAGCTGTTTATTGGACCTTCCTAAGATTTTAACTCCGCCACTGGTGGCACTCTGCCAGTGCCAGTCCCAAGCCTGGATAAAGGAGGATGGCGTCGCTAATGGTCTTTGTTACCACACAGTGACGTTAAACTGCAAATGCCGCCGCCTAAGATTTTGTCTATGTTCATTCATTCATTCATTACATATGGAGATTTAATATCTATAGCACTCCTTCAAGGTTACTACTCAGATGCGCTCCCAACGCAATCTCTGCTGAAAATTACAGTTTTAAGACTGCGATAAAACGCATCTGAGCAAACCGTAAGCATAAGGTGTATAGACAGTAATAGCCCATTCCATACCATGTGGCCAATTGATGACAAAAAGCATAGTGCTGTCTAAGAGCAGTTCATGCTGGGGGAATGGCGAGAGTGTATTATTGTTTTGTGATTGTTTGGTATTGTTTAGTTTACAATTGTTTGTTATCGTCTGCATTGTTTTAGGTTCTTCTCGAGCCAGTCGACATGTGGAAAAACGTTCGTGGCTGCAACACTCTCGATCTGATGTACAAAGATGCGAATCGATGGAGCCTAACGTTTCAGTCTTACGTTCAGCTGACAATGCTCATGAATCACGTCAAGAAACAGGTGGGAAAGCATGACTTTCTTGAGGACTGTCTTTCTATGTGCGATTTTTAAAATTCTACTGGTCTGAGTTCAATATGTATGTATGTTTATGTGTATGTATGAACTATTGTTATAGCACCCTTTCAAGATTACTACTCTGAGGCACTCTCGACAACAGCACAGACACTGAATGAATCGGAGTTTCACGCTGAAGCGCATGAGCAAAAATTTTGCGAGTGAAGGACTTATGCGTCGGCTTGAGGTGGACTTGAACCCGCAACCTTCTGACTCCAATGCACCGGGCATACTCGTATGCCACCGTGCCCCACAATGTACTGGATAAGTTGTCCTATGTGATATAAAAAATGACAGCTTGGATAACCTCACAAACTCCGTTCAAAGTTCCATTCTGTAAAAGACAGACTGCAAATATATTACGTTTAACATTCGTAGAAACGTTTTATCCTTGGAAATGTGTTTTGTATGTTAGTTTTTGTGGTTTAAATTCTGACTTGTAAAATTTTTGTAAATTTGGATTTTATGAGTTTATGTTGGTGTTCATAGATCAGGAGCTTTATTTTGACTTTCAACAGTTGCTTAGAGACATAGTTGCTGCACGATTTTGATACGGTTATAGGTTCATTAATTTACATCTCCTAATCTCAGTTTTGTTGTTTATTAGTTAAGCTTTAGTTAAGCTTTAGTTAAGACATACTTTCATATATTATTCATACTGTATAATAATTATTATGTACTATACTATAGCGCCTGTTCTTTCCCCATCTAATCATACCCCACCATCTTGCTTAAATTAATCATGGTATATAGGCTCCCTACTAAGCGGGACTTGTCCCTTCTGGAGGGCCTATTGCTCCCTTCTCTATCTAATAAAGTTCTGTATTGAATACATTACAATGTTAAATATAAATTGTCTTGCATTATTTTCTGTTTGTTATGTTTTATTGTAGGATCAATAAATGATTTGATTTTGATTTGATATTATTATTGATTAATTGATTGATTTGATTGATCGACTAATGAATTAATTCTCTCTGCTGACGAGTTGCAGGTTTTAAACTTGTCTTAAATTTATGATAATTTTGGTTCTCTTTGTTGTTTCTTCTGCAGAAGAAGCCAGTGAAGCTTCTGGAAAGATCTCTCTTTAGTGCTCAGTACTGCTTTGTTGAAAACTTACACAGAAGGTGAGTCAGATTTCGTACGTTTTAAGATTTTAACGGAATGGAACCTGGAGATGTACTGAATTCTTCTTTGATCTGATTGTGATCTTGCTTGAAAGAACCTTTCCAGTGTGTTTGCTCTATGCTGTGGAATTGTTTTGTTATTTAGTTTTAACGGCTGTGGTTGTTTGCTGCAGTGGTCTGATGCCCGAAGTCGAGTACGCTGTCTTGTCCGAGTGGTTCGGCTGGCTCCTGAAGAACACGGAAATTGGAAACATCGACTTGATCGGTATGGAGGAGGATCTTGTTGTTTGAAGTTGATGGATTGTTGAAAATGTTGAAATTTCATATATATTGACAATAGCTGTCTGCTATATATGGCTATAACTCTTATGAGAAAATATGACATGGTATTAGGAGATGATGGGACTAAGAATATGATGCAGACTTGTTTATATGCTGATGGTTTAAACACCATTCTACTTAATGCGAAGTGGTGTTGTTACATCCTCCATAGCTATTTACTTGACACGCGGTATGAAAAGAACCATGCAAGGACTGCAGTGTTATACTAAACTTTTGCATTTCCTGTGTAACATATGGCTTCATTTTTTTGAGGCAACGAATTCTCATTGTTTCTGAAATTGGATGCAAGTTCTTTACATATGTTGTAATCGTTATCATGAATTTATATGGCTCCACTTCAAGAGAAACTCCTCGGAGGCACTCCCGACCTGATAGCACGAACCACAATCAAAGAGAATGATTTTCAAATACTTTCAGGAAAGGAAAGACAAAGAAGTTCATTACGGAGATTGCTAGGGAATTTATCCCAGAAAGATTGACCAACTATAGCGAAGCTTTTGTGGAAGTATATGTGCACTTAGTTACGCTGGGTGTAATTGACTTGGCCAAAGTTCATTTGCGATGTTGATGTTGTTCCAGTTTGATAATCAAGACTTTGGATTGAACTGACAAAATTTGATGTTGCTGCATTTTTTGTAAGCTATTGATATGATCCGTCTGCCTACTTACTTACGTATGGTTTGACTTTCAGTTTATCTGCAGGCCAGTCCCGAGGCATGCCTTGAAAGAATCAAGAAGAGGAATCGTGAAGAAGAATCATCGGTTCCTTTGGTCAGTGTCCTTGCTGCTTAGGTTTCAACTGAACCATTGCCGTCCTTTTAATCTCTATTTCTGAACATCACATTGAATTTTCTTCTATTTGTCGTTCGTGTACATGTCTTATTTCCTTGAACATTTTTTATCCGCGCTCCAACTGAACCATTGATGCATCTCACTTCCTGCTCTTGCAATTTTTAAGTCAGAGCAGTTTACCTAAGTAAATATTGTGATTTCTCATTTGAATTTGCCTGTGTTCATTGTTCAACTGTAAAGAAAACTTGTATTTTTAATTTCTCTAGGAGTATTTGAGGAGTCTGCACGAATTGCATGAAGAATGGCTGATCAAGCAGTCAAAGTTCAAGACCCCAGCACCTGTCCTTGTAAGTCTTGAATGTGCACAAATTTCTAACAGACCATTTGTACTTCTCCCATTTGTAAATAGTGAATACCTGTAAAACTCTTATCATGCTTATTCTATGCATTCAATTCTTATTTCCAGAAGTCTGAATGAGCTCCAAGAAAGAGGAATAGCTGCGATGTTTAGTAAAATGCTTGCTATTACATCTGAGTGCACTTTAGAGCTGTGGAAGTGGTGTTGCCTAGTTTGCAATTTTACAATTAAAGATTTTTTGTTGTTATTTTTTTGGTTAGCTGAAAATTTCTACTTCTGAAGATTTATCATGTTGAACTGCATCTCTGTTCATCAATTATTATTCTTTGCTTTTTCTAAGCATCACTATCTTGTAACCATGCATAAACCGAAAGTGCTGAACAATTGTGTGTTAAGTTATGTTAGGTTAAGTTACGTCTTTACAGCGATCAACAGTCATTATTGGGTACAACATTCCAACCTATAAACGTCTTGCGCTGTAAATTTTCAGCATGAGGTAGGCAAAGGTCGTTTGATCGTGGTCGCAGGGTATATTGTTAAGACTTTTGGGAGAAAGTAACCCTTGCAGATTCATCAAGACTGCAGAGACTGTTGTTGTTGTCTTGTCCCACAATTGATAATAACGTATTGTCTGTTATATTGTTGTCCGTTTCTTCGTAGGTGTTGGATGCAAGTAAGAGTCTGGCTGAGCTTCAATTGGACCTCGAGAAACGCAAGGAAGAGATTCTGTGTGGACAGATTTAGCGTGGTGTGGTTTTATTCCGAGAAGCAATAGCAGAAAGATGTACGCGGACTGTCGAGTTTTGTGCTGCTGTGGACTGGCTTCTGCAAACGGAGACTCTGTAGCACACTGCGTCGTCGTGTGTTTGCCGTCAGCTGAGTCAAGTTGCCTCCCTCCTGGCACAGGACAGTGTATGTGTTCTATTGTGAACTACCTACAGTTGGACATTTGTGACTGAGGATAATAGGTTTTTATCAGCTAGTGCCTGTCGTGTTTTGTGTTGAGGTTTCTCAGGTCCTTTTTGTCACTGTTGTGTTCAATTTTCAGCGTGTAATTTTAAACTTTATTGGTATGTTGATATTTTCTTTTCAATGTTCATGTGCCTTGTCGAAGATGCATGAAGCAATCTTTCTGCAGACTGGGGTTGTGGAATCTGTCTTGGTTTGAAATGGTTTCAAGTGTCTGAAATGCGGTTAAATGCTCTTGAGAGGCTCTTGTACAGAATCTACAGATGATAATTTATATAATCAGTCACGTTGTGTGATGCAGAAATGTGCTCAGGTTGACAATTTCTTTATGTACTTATGACTGGAATTAGTGTTCGTTGAAGATGCATTTATTTATACTTCGACCATTAATTCTCTGTCTCACAAGCATGTGTGAACTGCGTTTCAATGTTTTTTTCTTTGATAATGTTGTGCAGAACTCAATGGAAGACATCGAGGTTTTAAAATTTGACTGAGGCTAATTTACTAATAAACTAATTAATCTGGTTGTAATGTTTTAAAATTTATTTCTGTACCTCATGATCTAATTTACCTAACATTTCAAAGTCATCTTGACAACTACTTGTTCTATAAAACCGGATTTATTTTGGTTTGGCTATTTTTTCTGTGCTTTTTCCGTTGAATTTCCCTATGAATTTTAGGGGATTTGTGATAAAAAAAAAAGATATACCTGGTACACGGATGTGAAAATTTGGCCAATAAAATTGAATGAAGAAGATGATTTTGCAAAGTAATGTTCATTCTGAATAGGAGCCTGTGTAGAAACTGTTACTAGATAGGAATAGTTTGAATGTGTATCTGTTTGTCCAATAGTGTTTCAGTTCTAATGTGTTCTGCTCGTTAATTTTTATGGGATGTATATATATGCATATTATAGTTCGTTATAATTAAATTTGGTGATGTTGAATTGGAGTGACAGCAGGAGTGAGCAATGAGAAAGGAAGTGAAGGAGGAAGATTATCATTGTTATGTTTTATTTTATCATTGTATATTTTTAATGTGATGAATAAATCTTTTATTAATCATTTCCTGTTTAATTGTTTTATAAAAATCAATGCGCCGAATTCTGTATGCCATAATCATCGAAGGATATCATGTTCTCAGGACTCTGAACATTCCAGTCAGTTCTTGACAAAATGTGCAATGATTCTCAATGGATTTGTTCAGTTGTAGAGGCTAGAAATAGTAAGAAGATAATAGTCGCCCGATTGGGAGTAATTTATCATGGTGAATTGGAATAGAAAGAAGATGTTAAACATCATAATTTGCTTACTAGCTAATTTTTTAAAACTTATTCATTCATTTATTCGGAATTTATATAGTGTCCCTTCAAGAAACACTATGCACAAAACTAAGCCCGGTGAGTCGGTGACCACCTCCCCTCCATGCATTCATAATAAATATACGGCCATCGTAATCGTAATCTCGAGACTTCTACAGCGCCCACAAAAGCCAAGTCGCGGGAACCAGCTTATTCACAGGCGCTCAAAACAAAATCGATAGGCAGCGGGTCAAGTCCGGAGAGTCAGGCAGGCAGATAGATGGACGGCTAAGGTGGGTGATGTTTAGAATTGAAATGACGAGGAATGTGATGAGAAGAGGAAGAATCAGGATAGGATTTGTGAAAGAGCAATGTTTTCAGTTTTGAGTGAAAGACCTTTGGCCATCTAGCTCTGACTACCATGTTTACTGGGTTTGGAAAATGAATAATAGTTTTGATTGACATAATGTATATTTTTGCTTTGCTGTTCTATTTAGACAGCTGAACTGTCTCCAACAAACTCCAAGCCTCCAACATTAACCTAGAAATAAATTATATCATTATATGAGCAGTTCTTGAACTAACCGTAGACTACTGGCGTCTTTACTGGCTGAAATATTAGGCCACTAATTTATGTCTGGGCTCTTAAAAAGAAATTTTTTTAAAGAAATTTTTAGAACTCCACAACCAGGATTTTTTTTATTGCGTCTTTGTTTGGCGAAAATTTTCTCAGTAACCACTTTTACAACTGCACAAATTCAGTTACAATTGCACATTTTGTGTAGAACTGCACGTTAAAAAGTCCTTTACCGTTCTGTAGGAGATTCCATTGCGGCTAAGCTGCCTAGGCCTAGCAATCCGAAGCTTAATACTTACAAGTCAACCACACGCGGTGTAATGCAATAAAGTTGTTTCATTAATAATATTACAATACCTGAAATTTTACCAGTCCAACCGTAAACATTGTACGCCATCTACTGACTGCTTGAAAAAGGTTATGCGATTGAAATTCATCAGCAGCAGCCTATAGGTCTAATCAATATACGTCGATGGTCTAATCTAGGTCAGACTACTGGAACATGAGAATGCAAGAGTGTCGGAAATGTTGGACAACAGACTACAGTTGAGTCGATAGAAGTCGACCAAGTCGATCGCTTATTTGCACTGAATCGATCGCGGACCATAGTGATCAAAATCGATTCCAGCTTTGATGATTGATCAATCAACCGAGGCAGCTTTTGACACGGATCGATGGCTGTGTTTCCGTTCCAGCGCATGCTTCTGCCGACCACCACCTGTTGGATTCTGACGCAACAGTTGATTTCTGCGTCTTTCCAACAATTGACGACCACCTGTTGACTTGCTGCCAGGCATCGATCGACCTGTCCACAGATGCGACCACTGGTGGCTTGATTGGTTATCAATCAACTCCTCATTCTTTGTCCTGTCAGTCTGTTGTGTCCCATATATCTATATCTATGAAGGAGAATGTGTGCACGTATGTATGCATACATGTGGGGCTTGTGGGCCTATGTAATACGTATGTATATCCGCTCTATGTGTGTGTGGGTGTATGTATGCATGCGTGTGTTTGTATGTACGTACATAGCCTACATGTGTACGTAACGAACATACATGCGTGCGTACGCACGCATGCACGCGTATAATTTTATGTATGTATGTTTGTATGTATGTATGTACGTATGTATGTATGTATGTATGTATGTATGTATGTATTGTATGTATGTATGTATGTATATATGTATGTATTTATGCATGCATGCTTGCATGTATGTAGGCTATAATATTTGTCCAGAATGCACGTCCACAGTTTCGCAGCAACTGACTTGAAACCTTGCACCTAGACAGAGGAGTTGCCATCAAAACCAACCCGCCCCACCCTCATCTGCGGGTGGGAGCGAAAACCGTAAATTGTCGGGTACCCTAGCTAGTCTGCTACTAAAATCGATTGTGTAAGCACAAATCAAACAAGCACAAAAGAATTTCTGAAAGCCATAATGCATGCACATGCCATGTTCATTTAAAACTGAACTCCATTGTTTATAGTTGAGCCCCCTAGTTCAAAAGCGGTTCATCGACAATTTTGCTGTTTCGAGAAAATCGACTTTGAAGTTTTGGCCTACTCTAGTTGGCCTAGTTCAAATCGGAATGAAAACAATTAGGAATGAAAGATTGATATTATAAACTGTTATAATGCATATAATCGGCATGGATAATGCCGGCAGTAAATATTAGTGAACTTTGGAGAAAATAGCATTTTTATAGCGTGGGCCAGTAATGAATTCACAAGAATATTCGTAATCTTTACGTCAAAGTGAATCAACTTGACTTGATCCGTTTATGAACTGAATGTTTTACAACTTACGATATTGTATATGTGAATCAAACCGACATGATCCACTTAGGCTAATCTCTGAATAAATGTTAAAAAAACCTGCAAACAATTACTTTAGGCCTATCTTATAATTATTAATATT
Organism: Lumbricus terrestris; assembly: GCA_949752735.1. Lineage (NCBI taxonomy): Eukaryota > Metazoa > Annelida > Clitellata > Crassiclitellata > Lumbricidae > Lumbricus > Lumbricus terrestris. The sequence continues at coordinate 65,655,588 of OX457038.1, forward strand.
GGAAAGCGTAAATGCACAAATATAATTCTAGGTTTATGGAACAAAACTTTTAACGTGACACTTTTTATTATGTAACCAACAATTTGCAAGCACACGTTGGTTTGACTGTCTCCTCTACAGTTTGTACTCGACACTGCTGCAAGACATTCCAACTCTGCCACATAAGTACAGCTCTGCCACACAAGTACAGCTCTGCCACACAAGTACAGCTCTGCCACACTAATACAGCTCTGCCATACAGTACATCTCTGCCACACAAGTACAGCTCTGCCACACTAACACAGCTCTGCCACTCAAGCACAGCCCTGCGACGCAAGTACACCTCTGCCACACAAGTACAGCCCTGCCACACAAGTACATCTCTGCCACATAAGTACAGCTCTGCCACACAAGAATAGCTCTGCCACACAAGTGAAGCTCTGCCATACAAAGACAGCTCTGCCAAACAGTACACCTCTGCCACACAAGAACAGCTCTGCCACACAAGTACAGCTCTGCCACACAAATACAGCTCTGCCACACAGTACAGCTCTGCCCCACAAGTACATGACTGCCACACAAGTACATCTCTGCCACACAGTACAGCTCTGCCGCACAAGTACAGCTCTGCCACACAAGTACATCTCTGCCAAACAGTACAGCTCTGCCACACTAATACAGCTCTGCTACACAGTACATCTCTGCCACACAAGTACAGCTCTGCCACTCTAGTACAGCTCTGCCACACAGTACAGCTCTGCCACACTAACACAGCTCTGCCACACAGCACATATCTGCCACACAAGTACAGCTCTGCCACGCAAGTACAGCTCTGCCACACCGTACAGCTCTGCGACGCAAGTACATCTCTGCCACGCAAATACAGCTCTGCCACGCAAGTACAGCTCTGCCATGCAAGTACAGCTCTGCCACGCAAGTACAGCTCTGCCACGTAAGTACAGCTCTGCTATGCAAATACAGCTCTGCTACGCAAATACAGCTCTGCCACACAGTACAGCTTTGCCACGCAAGTACAGCTTTGTCACGCAATACAGCTCTGCCACGCAAGTACAGCTCTGCCACGCATGTACAGCTCTGCCTCACAGTACAGCTTTGCCATGCAAGTACAGCTCTGCCATGCAAGTACGGCTCTGCCACGCAAGAATAGCTCTACCAGACAGTACAACTCTGTCACACAAATACAGCTCTGCCACACAAGTACAGCTCTGATAGACAGTAACAGCTCTCCCACACAAGTACAGTTCTGTCACAGAAGTACAGTTTTGCCACTCAAAGTGCAGCTCTGCCTCACAGGCACAGCTCTGCCACAGAAGTACAGCTCTGCCGCACAGTACACCTTTGCCACGCAAGGACAGCTCTGCCACGAAATAACGGCTCTGCCACACAGTACAGATCTGCCACGCAAGTACAGCTCTGCCAAACAAGTACAGCTCTGCCACATAAGTACAGCTCTGATACACAAGAATAGTTTGCCAGACAGTACAACTCTGCCACACAAACACAGCTCTGCCACACAAGCACAGCTCTTAAACACAGTAACAACTCTGCCACACGTAAAGCTCTGACACACAAGTACATCTCTGCCAGACAAGTACAGCTCTGCCTCACAGGCACAGTTCTGCCACACAGTACACCTTTGCCACGCAAGTACAGCTCTGTCACGAAATTACGGCTCTGCTACACAGTACAGATCTGCCATACAAGAACAGCTCTGCCACATACGTACAGCTCTGATACACAAGAATAGTTTGGCCAGACAGTATACAACTCTGCCACACAAGCACAGCTCTGAAACACAGTAACAGCTCTGCCACATGTAAAGCTCTGCCACGCAAGTACTTCTCTGCCCCACAGTACAGCTCTGCCACACAAGAACAGCTCTGCCAGACAGTACAATTCTGCCACACAAGTACAGCTCCGCCACACAAGCACAGCTCTAAAAGACAGTAACAGCTCTGCCACACAGTACAGTTCTGTCACTTAAGTACCGCTCTGCCACACATGTACAGTTTTGCCACTCAAGTACAGATCTGCCAGACAAGTACAGCTCTGCCGCACAGGTACTGCTCTGCCACAGAAGAACAGCTCTGCCACAGAAATACAGCTCTGCCACACAAGTAAAATATGTTAACGTGTATATAGGCCCATTTGTATATTATGCATACAAATTATGCATCTAAGCCATAATAAGAAAAACTGTTAAGGTGTAGGTCACATTTGCATGTTGGACATTTAGACATTGCGTCCAAAAGCAGCTACAGGCTAAGAATAGCTATAATTTGTTTAATTTTTACATGGTGACAGTAACAATTCTTTGCAATGACGCGCTTATTGCCTTGCAAGTCGTCATTTTTTCCATATTTTTTATTATTAGCAACTTGGCGAGGTTCCTATAAAAGTTTGCGAAAATTTAGAGAATATCATAATACACTGAAAATTAATTTTCTAAATATTGTTTTTTGTACAGTGCTAATTCAGTAGGAAGACCGTGACTGAAACGTCCAAAACCTTTGGTGGAAGAGTGAATCAAGTGTGATTGATCCACTATGCCTTGTCATAGATTGTCACTGAGTTAATAAATTTAAGCGCAAAAGTGAATCAAACCAACTTGAACCACTCTTGCACCAGCTTGCAATCAAAGTAGTGAACATTAAGAATGAATTAAACAGACATGATTCACTAATGACATTACGTATGCGTTGATTATTGTCAGTTCTATAACAAATATATCACAAATACGCCATGATAGAATCCTCTAGCGGCTTAGCTGAATGCACCATCGGAAAGAGCGCACTCGATTTAGTGGAAAAGTGGCTTAAAGTGAAAATCGCAAAAAATGGACTTGAACCACTTTAGAACTAGAGGGTCCAGTTCATGAGTATCTAAAGCTGCAAGAAGGCTTTGGGCCTACATTTAACAGACGGCCTACATGTTAGATTCGGTCGGCCCAATAGAGCAACTGTTTCAAGTGTTTGAATATGTAGGCTAGGCTACATGTATATATAATGTCCCGCTCGCTGTAAGAGGCAGATACAAGTTCACTTGTGTGTAACCACTCGCAAAAACAAACTTATTTTTGGCGAAGTTTCAAAACGACAGCGATGTAACCTGTGTTTTGTGACCACGAGAATAAACTTATGAAGCTCCTTTTTGCGGAGATTGACCATAGGCGGAGACCTTGGCGGAGACTTGGGGGGGGGGGGGGCGGAAAGACGCGAGATTTTTTGATGGACGAATGGCTGAGTGTCGCAGAAAAATTTTCCTCTTTTGCCGGCCAAAATTTCTGACGACCGGCGAAATCTCAAAAAAATTTCTATTTTCGCCGCCAAAAAAGTTGATGACCTTTTGGTAAAACTTCATTTTAGGTGCGTAAATTATTTCTGCTGCGTAAATTATTTCTCCATGTATACACTTACATAATAACACGATACTTGCACCCCAAGGAAGAAATGAAATATGGAACCCGTAATAAATATTGTTACACATGAAATAGAAGCTGGATCGACGAAAACGTCTTGCTTAAATTAGAGCTGGATGGAGTAAAATGTATTGCCTTAAATTGGAGCTGGATTGAATAAAATATTAAATTGAATATTAAATGGGAGCTGGATTCAAAAAAGCTTCAGAAATGGGGGCGGAAGGGATCAATGTATTTTATATCTTAAATAGAAGCTGGATTAATGTTTGATAGATCTTAAATAGAAGTTGGATGAATGATAAAACGCTTAAGAAATCGAAGCTGGATGAAGGTTTTATATCCATGAATTTGTCTTCCGCAACCGATTCCGACATGAGGACATGTTTCGTACAGTGTTAAGGATGATTTCAGACAACTATCCACTTTGAAATCGTGAGCAATAATATACGCACCTAAAATGAAGTTGGAAAATAATTTACGCACCTAAAATGAAGTTTTACCGACCTTTTTTTAGTCTTGACGCTCAACGATTGGGGGGGGGGGACAAATGCATGGGCCGTCCCCTACACCTTCTCTTGGGGGGACCGTCCCCCCCTGACCCCCCCTAGGTCTCCGCCCATGAGTTTGACGTACAAAACCAACGTCTCCGAAAGACTGGCAATGGAACTTTGAGCGTAAATAGAACCACGTGATCAAACGCACGTCACTGAAACCGAAGAAACCAAATCAATAATATCCAGCTCGAAAAAAACTAGGCCTATACGTTAGCTACACATTTGAATAAAATGCTACAAAAACTGCATGTGAAATGTTCGCGGGCTTCAAATAAAGCCGCTATAAAAACGAGGTATAAAGACCAAACAATAATAATACAACGAACAATTCCGTTATTGCCTTCCTCCATTCATCTGTCAGCTTGCCTAGGCCTACACATGCGGTTATTACTGCGATGTAGACCTATCTGTCAATGTATACGACCTACATAACCATAAAATGTACGTTTGTACTTTGTATACAGCCACGGGAGGCCCATTAATTCTGCAGCCCGTTATTAGAAAAACAAACAGCAGTTTTAATAACGCAGCAGTAGGCTAGCCCTGAACTCTTACAGTTCTGCAGGTAAAGACGTCGTTGCCTACGTCACTAACGCAATTATTGATTGACAACAAATTTCCTGAATGACGACACTGAGCCAAAACGTCACCAAAACAACGTAACGTTGGCGATACTTCTGGCTGTTTCTCCGTCGAGAAAATGACGTATTTTATCGCTAACAGCGAACAATTGAACGAGGTCACAATGGCTTAAGACGTCACGAACCGCTGTCGTCATAGTTGTGATCGAAGTGGAGCGAGATGGGAATAATTGAGTCCTTGCGCGAGTAGAGGAGACTGTCCGTGTTCCAGTCAAGACCGGCCTTCTCGTGCGCTGTGGCCTTCATAACCAGGCGACAGATTGTAAAGCACATACCGAAGAGGACAAGTGCACTGAGTATGATGATGACCATGTACCAATTGATTTGCTGGCGTAGGAGGAATCCGTCGCTATCCCCTGCAGCAGAAACTATCGTCGGTGCTGTGGTCGACGATGGCGACGTCGCCAAAGAGGGGATGCTCTGCTGCAGCAGCAGTAGCAGTGATGGAATCTGTGCTGGCACTGACGTCAGCTCCGAGTCATCGCCGGAAATCATGGAAGACGTTTCGTTGTAGACGATCATTTTTGCTTCTAGAAGGAGGGATGGCTACATCTGCTGATTTATGATCTGTGATTGTTTGCACTGCGGAAGCCGTCCTAGAAATACCAACCAGACAATTGAAATCGTTGTTCGCGGATATCCATGATGGATATACAAATTATACAATATACATGCATGCTATGCAAGACCATTGTTTAACAATATGATGGATGATATCAAAGATCATCGTGCGATATCATTCATTTATCCATCCATTTCGGGGATTCGAGTAGCGCCCCATCAAGACAACTAATACGGAATCCCCTTCATCCAACCCCGGCTGAAAATGGGGGAAGGCTGCGACTAATAAACTCATCTGGCTTAGGATCATTAAGGTGTAATTTCAATGGTAGAATTGGTCGCCCATTCCAAAGTAATTATATGGCACCACATAGACTCCCAGAAATTTTATGGACTCTACCCTAGAGAGATGAGATCCATTAATACTTAGTAAAGGCAGCTGGGAGGGACAGGGTTTCCTATGAGACCTGAATAGGATATAGGCCTATAGTTCGGTAAGATTAAGTGTAAGTTTATTGGCACAAAACCAATCTGCTGCTAGTGTCAGCTCCGTATTTACTATTTGAAAGAGGTTTTCCAGAGAACTATGAGAATAGAAGACATTCGTATCGTCTACAAACAAAATGAAATATAATTTAGAAGAAACATTGGGGAGGTCATTTACACAAAATTAGAAATAGTAGAGGGCCCAGGTTAGAACCCTGAGGTACTCCATATTTAATTGCTTTTAGCGCAGAGAAGGAGCCATACATACATACATACATACATACATACATACATACATACATACATACATACATACATACATACATACATACATACATACATACATACATACATACATACATACATACATACATACATACATACATACATACATACATACATACATACATACATAGGCCTACATCCAATACTAACAAGCCTACGAATAGCCTCCGGAATAGGCTAGATCTTCCAATAATGGTGAGCTATATCGAAAGTAAAGCAGATATCAGCAAAAGTGCCAAAGGCGAAAGACATGTTTTAAAAATAGTCGGATAGAATGAAGAGTGAAGAACTAATATTATAGGTCCTATAGGATGTCGATTCCGTGACGTTGAATGATGGCCCCTAAGCCCCAGACTGATTAGTATAGGCATGATATCAGATTGTTCTAGATGGAGCAGGAGTAGGAGAGGAACAGATCGAGTCACTCTCTCAAAGGGTTTTGGAATGGAGAGATTGGACGAGATTGGAGAGATCACAGGACGATAGTGTTTCGACAGGCATTTCAACATCCGGGTCAGGATCTGATTTTTCTTAGACAGGGAATACAATAAATGGTATCGAATTATGATCCATTCTTCGACGGTGTTTGGCCGGAAATAATAGACCTCATGAATTTTAAACCAATTTCCGAGTGAAACAACTATCGATCTTACTACATGAGATGATCTGCCCACGACTATCGACTTCGTCAGATTCCAGCATGCAGTGATTAGACTTTATTGAACGCAGTAGGCCTGTATTCCCCTTTCCATCGTTCCTTCATTTCTTTATTTCCCTCCACTTCGTTCATCTATTCCCATTCCTTATATTTTTCCAGCCGTTATTCATTTTCACGTTGAGGTCATTCGTTAGTTATTCCACAACTGGGAAGCAATATCTTCCGTCAGCATGGTGCTAAGTAAAGACGCCATGCGGAATGATTGACCCATAAGACAGACAGCCAGACAGAGACAAAAGAGTCAGACGGACAGGCAGACAAACAGACAGATAGACAGACAGACGGAGACAAGCAGACAGACAGGCAGATAGTGAGCCACGTTAATTATTACTGCATGGTCTATAATTATATGCTCTTATATGCTACCATAGTGGCTGCTCATCCTAGACATGGTGGCGACGTCATCTTCGCATCTGTCGATTGGTAATCTTCCGGTCTATGCATGGGTCCAACTCCAAGTGCAGTAGGTACACGCGAGAGAGAACTGAGTTCTACTTCACTTTTTTTGCTTACCTCTAGAAATATATGAATAAACTCAGTCGAACCTATTCAATGTATTCATATCAGCGAATGGACTTAGTTAGGCTTATCTTTTAATAGACGTGTAGCAAAAACGAAAGTCCGCGGTCAACACGTTTTGTTTTGGGAAGAGCCGATTGTGATATCAATAGTTTTCTCATGCTCTTCCAGGACAAAAATTCTCTATTTGAATGGATGAGGTCTTCTACCCAGTTTGAATGGGTGCCCCGCTTTTAAAGTCCCTGTGCTTGCTCGAGATCAGTTGTTGATCTATCGGCGATCCAGCTTTAAATTTTGTTTCGACAGCAAAGCATCCTATTGTTTGGTTCTGTAACCTTCTCTGTTAATGCAAGATTATTATTATTCTGATAACATTGGTGATTTCGAGAATGATTTCGTTCTAAAGGATAGTAAACTATTGAGGAACACACACACTGCACTCATACGTACAGTCCTACACACACGCACACACACGCACACACACCCTTGTCTTCATTTACCCACACACGTACACAAACCCACGCACATACATACATACATACATACATACATACATACATACATACATACATACATACATACATACATACATACATACATACATACATACATACATACATACATACATACATACATACATACATACATACATACATACATACATACATACATACATACATACATACATACATACATACATACATACATACATACATACATACATACATACATACATACATACATACATACATACATACATACATACATACATACATACATACATACATACATACATACATACATACATACATACATACATACATACATACATACACACATCTACTCACGGTCGCACAAACGTACGCGCGTTGGCTGTATATGACCATTATCTGTATTACTATAATTATGTGCACTATGGCAATGTATTTTTTTAAAGAGTACAATGCATTATTTTTTCCATCTCTTTCGCTCATTCAGAGAGTAATATACACAGTGATCCTTTAAGCCTAAGGTAACCATTCAGAGATGCTCCAATGATCCAGCGGAAGAGAGAAATTAAGTTGGGTGCGAGGGTTAATTGTTACCTCTCTTAAAGTCTCTTTCCTCAATGTAGAACTATAGTATGTGAAAAGTTTGAGAAGTGTGTGTAGGCTAAAACTATAAGCCCCAAGTTCATCTCATCTCATGATCTCATCTCATCTCATCTCATCTCATCTCATCTCATCTCATTCATTCATTCATTCATTCATTCAGTCAGTCATTCATTCATTCATTCATTCATTCATTCATTCATTCATTCATTCATTCATTCATTCATTCATTCATTCATTCATTCATTCATTCATTCATTCATTCATTCATTCATGCATTCATTCACTTCAGACATTTATATATCGCTTCTTCAAGAGTACCTACTCAGAAGCGCTCAAGACCCAACCACGGCTAAAGAGAACAGTTCGGTTAAACCCTTTGCTGCAGACTGTCAAGACTGAAACAGGGCTCTGACAAGTAGGCTAGTCAGACACAGATTCCAACGCTCTCATCTTTTTGATAGCCGCGTGACCCACATTAAAATCTATATTTCGATGCGCTGTGAAACAAGCCAAAAAGGCAGATTTCGCAAATTATTAAGTGAGACATGTCACATGATCAAAGTTTGAAATGTCACCAAAACGTCTCAGTCGCAGAAAGCATGCATTCAAACTCCAACAGGGAACCAGTACAGTATACATAATACCTAATACCAAAAGCATGAATGTACCACTAACAAGAAGATGCGAATGTTTTTTTCTGTTACCTGTTTAAACGCGCGACAGAAGAAAATCGGTCTTTACTGGAGTAGGGAACGAGTATCCATTCATCCGCCGCTCAATGAAAATAATCTGGACGTATAGGATGACGGAGGCACTGCAAGAGATTACTACTCAATGTAAAGCAGCCGTTATAAATGCTTCTCTAAAAGCCAATTGGACAACTGTTTTAAGCGATCGCTTGCTGCTTCCTATGTAGTTGTAAAATGAAGAGGAACTGCGTTGGCGTCGGGTTAATAAGTGTTCCGCCAGAAAGGCGTTTAACGAAACCTGACGTTAGACGTCTTTTTGATGCGTAATATCTCTGTCTATGGTGGAAACACATGTACATTGTATATCGTCGGTGTTCAGAGGCCTCGTTTGAAGCGTATACATGCCGGTGAATAGACGCAACCTACATGCATCTTTGTCTGGGGCAGCTGACGTCTAAGCTCTCTCTGTCTTGCTGTCTGTCTGTCGCTGTGTCACTCTACGTTTCTGTCCATTTTCGTCACTGTATTTCTGTCTATCTATTTCTCTCTCTGCTCGTCGCATCTCTGCCTTGCAATGTTGCAGCCGACGTCTAAGCTTCCTCTTTCTGTCTCTGCCTCCGCCTCTGTCTCTGTCTCTATTTCTTTCTCTGTCTCTGTCTGTTTCTCTCTCTGTCTTTCTCTGTCTCTGTCTGTTTCTTTCTCTCTGTCTTTCTCTGTCTCTGTCTGTTTCTCTCTCTGTCTTTCTCTGTCTCTGTCTGTTTCTCTCTCTGTCTTTCTCTGTCTCTGTATGTTTCCCGCTCCGTCTCCGTCTCTGTCTCCGTCTCCCTCTTCCTCTCTCTCTCCCCCTCCCTCTCCCCTCTGCTCATCGATTCTCTGTCTTGCAAGGCTTCAGCCAACGTTCAATCTCTCTCTCTGTCTTGCTGTGTGTGTGTTCATCTCCGTCTGTCCCCGTCTCTGTCTCTTATTCTGTCCGTCTCTCTCTCGCTGCTCATCCAGTGATAACAAACATCTGGCGGTCATGGCAGTACCAGCTGCAACAGCTGCTGCTAATGCTAATGCTTCTACTGAACTGCGTTGCTCCGCCTGAAGCTATTTTCACCGTTCAAAACTCGATCTGCAATTACACGCTGAACTTAAAATAGCTCAACCTCAAGGTTCCTCCCTCCCTCCGCCTCTCCCTCCATCTCTCCATCCTTCTCACCATCCTTCTCTCCTTCCGTCTCTCCCTTTCTGTTTATAGAGGGTGAATACAGAATCCCTAACCAAGACAACGTCCAGATTATATCGTAATAAGATGTTCTGCGAATAGCGTTGATGAGTAGGCTTATACATTAACAAAGGGTTTTAATTGACCGTCAATGACACAATGTAGATATGCATGTATGTATGTATGTATGTATGTATGTATGTATGTATGTATGTATGTATGTATGTATGTATGTATGTATGTATGTATGTATGTATGTATGTATGTATGTATGTATGTATGTGTGTGTGTGTGTGTGTATGTATGTATGTATGTATGTATGTATGTATGTATGTATGTATGTATGTATGTATGTATGTATGTATGTATGTATGTATGTATGTATGTATGTATGTATGCATGCATGCATGCATGCATGCATGCATGTATGTATGTATGTATGTATGCAACTATGCATGTATGTATGTATGCATGTATGTATGCATGTATGCATGTATGCATGTATGTATGCGTGCATGCATGTGTGCATGTATGTATGTATGTATGCAAGTATGCATGTATGTATGTATCGGTGTATCGGTGTATGCAAAGTAGACTATGTACAGGGTGCGCCAAAAAAAGACCCCCCCCCTAGGTTTTTTCCCAATATCTTTTTTGACGTTTTTGAATCATCCAAAAAACCGAGGGTGGTCTCACTAAAAGTGATATAACTTTTGTTCTGTTTGAAATATTTTGATGAAATTTCGGTCGTCATGTGTAAATATGAATTGTCTATCAGACTGTAAAAATTTCATTTTGAAATTCTTACTTTTTGCCAACATATTGGCAAAAACCTACTTTTTGTTGCGTTACGTTTTTGAATCGTAAAAAAACGGTGGGTGACCTTCCTAAAAGTGGCATAACTTTTGCTTTGTGTGAAATATTTTGATGAAATCTGGCCATCATATGTAAATATGAATTGTCTTTAAGTCTGTAAAATTTCATTTTGAAATTCTTACTTTTGGCCAAGATATTGTCAAAAAACCTAGGGGGCATAGGCGGAGACCTGCGCCGAGAATTGGGGGGGACGGAAAGACGCGAGATTTTCCGAAAATTTCTGACGACCGGCGAAATCTCGGAAAATTTTCTATTTTCGCCGCCAAAAAAGTTGATGACCTTTTTTTTTTTTTTTTTTTTTTTAGTCATCCGGCCAAATCTCGACCAAATCCCGACGAAATTTTCTATTTTCACCGCCAAAAAAGTTGATGACCTTTTTTATTTTTATTATTTTTTTTTTTTTAGTCATCTGGCCAAATCTCGCCCAAATCCCGAAGAAATTTTCTATTTTCGCCGCCCAAACAAGTCTTGACGCTCAAACATTGGGGGGGACAAATGCATGGGCCGTCCCCCCCAACACTTTTATTGGGGAGGACCGTCCCCCCCTGTCCCCCCTAGGTCTCCGCCACTGCTAGGGGGGTCTTTTTTTGGGCGCACCCTGTATATGGTATATGTGTGTGCGCGCGTGTGTGTCAGTGTGTAATCGCATTTGTAAACTCTGCATTTCTAAAGCGTCATTTGAGGGTGGCCAGGTCTGGATGCCAATAGAGACAGATGCAAAGCAGAAGAAGTGGCTGTTGTTTATGTTGAGAAGAATTGGAGGACGAGCATCAGATGAGTCATGGTGTGTATCAGAGGCGTTGCTGTGGTGGAGTGGGATGGTGCTGCTGGTGTACATGTGTGTACAAAGGCGCCAAAGGAACAGATGTCATAATGAGGATTCTAATTAATAATGCTACTCTGGATTTTTATGCAAATATGATTGATTTAACCCCAATGAATTTTTAAAAATTTAATTTTGACGCCCGAAAAATCCATTTATAGCCTAATGCTCACAAACCAGTGATTATGGACTAATTTGGTGCCGCATCGAGTGTTAACGAACTCCAAATACTCGTACACAAATGACAAGGATAGTTCAGCTAATCAGAAATAAGAAGTCTCTTTTTTATCAAATCACGGAGGTTTCATTTCAACTACATCTTTCTTTTTTACAGTAGGCCTATGCCTATGGCATGCCCTATACATGTAGTATGGTATAGGCTACAGAACTTATATGCATGGGCCCATTAAACCAATAGTATGTATTTTTTAATGTTTTTATTTTGAATTTTAAATATGTTATTTATTTAGTCTCCAAATTGCTATTCGATTTATAGAAACATGTGAAAGAAGTGAAACAGGCTTGGCGCCAATTTCGCTCTTCATCCCGGGCACAAAAGAATGAAAACATGCCAGCAGCGTCTCTGCATGCATGGTTAGAATTCTTGTGAAGTGAGAGCCAAGTTTTGAGTGGAAAGCCTGTGGAGTGATAGAAAGAGAATCCTGAGGCAGATTAAGGAGAGTGAGTGGCAGTAATTTCGTTCTAGTCGAGTATGGTATCATTTTATACAACTTTATTGCTTAAAGTCTTGTTAATCGACATATCTTTAGTTGCATTCACTTGTTCTACATAATTATGTAACTTCATAGTGTGCACTTGTTTCAGTTTATTTTTAAAAATTATATGCAAGCGTTGTGTATAGGCCTACGTAGTACACGACGTAAATTACGCGCGCTTTTTTTTTACTTAATTGCTTACATAACTAGACTTACTTACTTAACCAGAAAACTATGCGAACTTCAGGAGGAAGATCACTCCAGAGTATGATATAGTGTGGCAGGCATGTGGCTAGCTTGAGAACTTGAGGTGAGTGGTGACCTGAGATCGGGAAAGACTGAGGTAGCAGAGTGATCGTGTGGAACGGGTTAGTCATGGATGGTGAAGAGTTCGCGATAATTCGGCTGGAAATATTGTAGGATGTCGTAGGTTAGTGATTAGACTCTGAAGTGGATTTGCTCTGGCTTTCTAGCCAATGAAGTGCTTTGAAGCAAACCTCGAGGGTACGTACCGTACGTATTCTATTTTGTGAAAGGTACGTACGTATTTTAACGTACCCTATTTTAGGGTACGTAAACAATAATAAAATACGTTAGCCTTGTCATTGCTCATTTTTAAGAATGTTCAATTTAATTTAAGCAAACAATCACAGCCAAGTATAATAGACCTACAGCGTAGTGAATTGCTGTAATGCTATTATTGTAGGTCTGTGTTTATCCAGTAGGCGTATACATTGTACATTGCACTTAATGCACTGATTAATGTCAGTTAGTCGGCTCAGTTCTGCTGCAGAAGTACAACTCCAAGGAAAAGGTTGAACAGTTGCATTCAATTAATTACAACAGAAAAATTGTTCCAATTAAATTTGCTGCTATACGCTACCGGAAATACAGATTTCAATGACGCATACTGTCATGGGCGGAGTCCATCAGGGGTTATGGGGGCCAAGTCCCCCAAGAAAACCCAGAGTCATTTTTTACCGTGTAAATGGTATCTTTTCTCGGGCTTAGCCCCCCAACCCTCCAAAAGTTGCAGACTCAGAAATTTTTTCGAAAAATGGTTCTTTTCACGAACGCAAAATTTACGAATGACTAAAAAAGGTCATCAAATTTTTTGGGCCGGAGAAAATATTTCTCGGCGCCGCTCGTCAACAAATATAGCCCCCTCCAAGAACGAAAACCAAACTCCGCCATGCATACTGTTGACTGCGTGTATACGTACATGTAGTCTATGGGTCGCCGAGTAAGCCATAAACAAAATTTTCATGCACATGTATGGTACGTATCATACGCGTATTGTATTTTTTGAAAGGTACGTGCGTATTTTAACGTATTCTATTTTAGGGTACGCGTATCCTCGAGCTTTGCTTTGAAGATAGGAGTAAGTCGGGGTAATACGGCGATGTTTGGGGTTCTGGTGGGAACTCCGACTTGTAAATGAATGATAAGTTGCAGACGTTTTATTTTAGCGGATACAATTAAGGTTATGGAAGAGGGAGTTGCAACAGACCTAATCAATTTGAAATCTACAAAGGAGGTAGCAATACAATACAATAAGGTCCACTCAACCTTGAATTCGGCATATAGCGTTGGTTAACTTAGTAGTAGGATGTGATGAGTCACGAGTGTCTTGCATGGCTGCCGACGACGACAATTAAACAAATCGACTCCTGCAATAACTTTTGACAACCCGTTCAGACAATAAATTCATACTATTCATACTATAAGTCTATACATAAATTCATACTATAAATAAATAGAGCCATACTATAAACTGCAATTATATCGCATCGTTTCAGTTTGAAAAATAAACGAAGATTATTATTAATACTGTCTATAGGCTAATTATAATGAAACAGGTGTATCTTGGAACCAAGGGTTTTACAGTTTACAGGAGACAAAGCCGTGTTGCTAAGCGACATTCATTTAGCCTCCCATAGTTTGTGTGTGTGTCCTACTCCAGTTTCTCATTTTCTTACAGGGAGTCTATACTTCTTCATGACACTGTCTAACAGCCCTTCTTATATTTTTAGCTTATAGGCAATCCCGACTCACTGTGTTGGGGCAATCCATTGACTTGCCTCAAACAAACCAATCGAGAGAGAGAGAGAGACATGTTTTTTGTCTGACCTGCAGCCATCCAAGGCTTCTTTTTTAATGTCAGGAATTTTTAGAAATGCACAACCTCTTCTTTCCCTTCCCATCCTCCATAGTAAACTATACACTCAATCGCATGACAATGAACTTTTTAAACTATTTTTAAAACTGCGCAGAAGTGCTTCTACGACTGAACAAATCCATTTAGAACCATTGCACATTTTGTGTAGAACTGCACTCTGCGAAAGCCCTGCAGCCATCAGTCTGCCTACGTGTATGTGTGTGCGTCTCTTGTTGATGTGTGGATTCGAACCGTGGTCCGAATCAGTTATCGCCACCGCCACCGTTGCTGCCACCGTTGCTGGTGTTGTTTATGCCGAGTGGAATAACACCCTGGCCTACTCCTCAACGGGGTCGGTGCTTTGGCAATGTTCATCAGTCGGAAAGGAGGAGGAGAGGAGAGGAGAGGAGAGGAGAGGAGAGGAGGGATCGAGGAGTTAATACTCTGTGCAGTGCGAAGGTTAAGGAGTTGAGGAAGAGTGGGAGATGCGAGAAGGATGAGTAGAAGGAGGAGGAAGGGTAGCAGGCGGAAGGAGGCGCATGAAGAAGAGGAGTAGGAGGCCGGGAGGAGAAAGAGGACGCGGACACGGCGGCTTAGGAGGCAGAGTATATCTATAGTAGGCTGGAGGAGGAGTAGTGGGAGAAAGAGGTAGTTGTAGATGGGATCATGGGAGGGGGAGGAGATGCCAGGAACGAAGACATGGCAGAAAGCAGAATGAGAAAGAGGAGTAGAAGTGAGAGAGAGGAGCGAGAGAGGAAATGAAAAGTTATCTGTCTGGCTTATACGACCTGTGTTGTTGTAAACAGATCCACGGTCTCTTTTCTTCCTTGAAACCAGGCAACTGGGTTCGTTCTAACTACAGCCTGAGAAATGCGCTTCAGACGAATCTTCTCGAGAGAAGAAATGGCGGAGGAAGAGGCCGGAATGAATTAAATCAGGAGGGAGGTATGAGTGTGCAACTGTGCATAAGACAAGGAGAAGAAAGGAGCAGCAATGGGGCGGGTACTGCCAGATGGCTTGATTATTTTTCTAGGCAATAACTTGCAAATTGAGCTTGCATGAAGGTGTAAAACTACCCGTTCTGATCCTCCTCCTCAGGCTGGAGTGATTTTTTAAAACCAGATGCTTGGAAATATCGGTGCCAACTTGTGTACTTAAGACTCGGACGGCAGTGAACTCCATGAACAACATGGTTGCTAAGCAGCAATGAACTCAAGTTGAATGCGTGATTCAGTTGAGCAAGAACAATCTTCAAGGAACTGCGCTGATTTTCCGCTCAAAGGAACCCAGTTGCCTTGCATTCAATTCAAATTCGACTTATCAATCAATAAATCACTCACTCACTCACTCACTCACTCACTCACTCACTCACTCACTCACTCACTCGCTCGCTCGCTCACTCGCTCGCTCACTCGCTCAATCAATCAATCAATCAATCAATCAGTCCGTCAGTCAGTCTTATCTATCCATTTATATCTATCAAATAACAAGTCAATCAATCAATCATTCATTCAATCAATCAATCAATCAATCAATCAACTAACTCTAAATAAATGAATAATCAAATCAATCAATTAATTGACCAGCCAATCAATCAGTTAACCGGTCAATCAATCAATCAGCTAATCAATCAACCAAGTAAAACTATATATAGCGCCCTTTTTAAAGATACCCACTCGGACTCGGAGTCACCGGTGAAAGGCTTGCATCATTATAGTGCATTGGATAATAGTTTTCTCTAAGAAACGACGACCTTTCATTCCTCGTCTGCATGCAATTAAACAACACTTTAAAGAAAAATACGATTCTTTGTTTGTGCTTAGTAGTTTCTCTTCAGTCTTCACTAAATTAAAAGAGGTGTACGAAAATTGTCCATTGGCTAGCCTGCTGAGTTGAAAGGTCTGGGGTCGAGCACAGCTAGAGCATCAGAAATAAAATTTTGAAATTTCTGCTCCACTAGCGCCCCTAGCGAATAACGAAGTCAGCTGATCGTACGATATGCAAGGATTGGCCATTGCAAGTGAAGATGTTAAGAAAGTGAAGTGGCTGACCTGATAGGCGTACTTAGTATACGGTAGGCCTATACCTATATGTTTCAACATCCCGGTTGTAGCTTAGGGAACAATACTGTCCTTCTTTTCTTCATCATCATCGTCCAGATTCGTCCTTCGACATCATCAACAGTTTCTTCTAATTCCGCCTCTTCCTCTTTTTCTTTATCGTCCTCTTCCTCTTCCTCTTCCTATTCCTCTTCCTCTTTTCTTTATCGTCCTCTTCCTCTTCCTATTCCTCTTCTATTACTCTATCCTCAGGAAATACGTGTATAGGGGTTAGACCATCAACTGTGAGAGCAGCCGAAAGCACCGATTGTCATTCGATAGGGGGACTCAATAAAATGCACAATGATGCTAGCAGTTAAATGTCAGTTTGAGCAGAAGGAGGATTGTTTATTGTTTATAGTTCACTGTTTATTGTGTATTGTTCATAGTTTAGTGTTTATTGTTTATTGTTTATAGTTTACTGTTTATTGCTTATAGTTTACTGTTTATTGTTTATAGTTTACTGTTTGTTGTTTATTGTTTATAATTTACGGTCTATTGTTCATAGTTTACAGTATATTGTTTATTGTTTATAGTTCACTCCTTATTGTTTATTGTTTATAGTTTACTTTTTATTGTTTATAGTTTACTGTTTGTTGTTTATTGTTTATTGCTTACTGTTTACAGTTTACTGTTTATTGTACTTTTTGCAGTTTACTGTTTAGTGTATATAGTTTACTGTTTATTGTTCATTGCTGTGCGAATGTGTGATTGCTTGAGGTCTAATCTCAGGGTGGCTGAGATCCGTTGTCCACAGATTAGAACTTTCGATGAAAATGTTTTAGAAACAAATTGAAGTGATACGACCTATAATTTTATGTTTATAGATACACTGTGTCCTAATGAAAATATAGGCCTAGACCCCAAGAAGTGTCATAACTCGGTCGAAACCTTTATCATTTTCCTGAAATTTAAAACAGAAACAGAAACAGTATCCATAATTATCACCAAATCGTAGCCTAACCAGTTTGAAAATGTTGGTGAGTAGGTCAACTTTATGAGCCTTTGAGATAAGGTAATAGAAATGAGAACTTTCCTACATAGGCTACAAGTGCCATAAGGACGTGAAGTTCAGCTGTAGACCTAGTGTTCTAAATAAATGGCGTGGCGTCCATTCAGAGGTGGTGAGGGATCTCACCCGATAAAATTCACACTGAAAAACAAGCATGGGTCGAGGGACTCGAGACCGATCGTTATCTGCAGTCTGTTGCTTATCGTTGCTAGTGGTACGATTCTAAATGACAAACAACTGAACATATGTAATAAGTCACACAATGCCTGGCCGCCCGAAGAGATTATTTAAAAGGAATTCGTCGTCGTCAACAACGTCAGAGACGCAAGCAACGTCGTCGTCTTAGTTCGTAGAGCACAGCTTTTTTCCGAGAAACTCACGAAGATGTTGAAACTTATAGTTCTTCTGGCGTCTGTTGCAGCTTCGTGGTAAGCGTCAGCCCACATATGGTGCTCAATATTTACGACCTCAAGCCGCCTCGTTGGGACCTTCGGCAAGTCCTTCACTAGCAATTGCTCAGCGCTTCGGCGTGACACTCCGATTCAGTGTTCGCGCCGTAGTCGGGAGCGCTTCTGAGTAGATTTCTTGAGGGGCGCTATGACAAGTGCACATACATACATACATACATAGGCTACATAGATGCTTTAAACGATAAAAGTCAATAAAAACGGAGGAAAAGTTGTTTTTTCCACAAAAAAGACGAAGAAAAAAAAGACAAAAAACTTGAACTTTGTTACATCTTGTAGCGAACTAAGCCTATAGTTTAAAATAAAAATCCTTGTTCACGATGCTTGATTTTAATCCGCATGCAAGTAACACAACTTTATTAGTAAACAGTAAGTGAAACGGTCAAATAGCGACTTGAAATGTCCGATTCCTTGAAAGTAGTTCTACGGAGACAGCTCGATGGACATCAGACGAAAAATAAAATTAAAGAAAATAATTACAGACAACAGATAAATTAATATGGCCGCAGAAAACCCCAGAAAAAACGAAACGTAAAATAAACAACCGGGATTTTTCTGAGAAGAGTTAAAAAAACGAAAAATGGGCAGAGACCGAATGTTGATGGAATGAAGAAGAGATTTCTTGTTGGAAGACCTGGTTATACGATGTGCCGATCCTGTGCATATGGTCGGGATTTATTTCTATGTTAAGAGATGGCAGAAGCGTGAACAGAAGTCTTGTCGTAATGTTATTGCAGATGAGACTTTTGAAGTTCTGATGGAGTTAAGAAGAGGAGGACGAGCATAAATAGCCTAAGAAAGATTGAGGCCAGGGTAATATCAAAGATGGCGGACGACTAAAATGTGGAACCAGATGTAAAGCATATACACGGGGAATTAATAAGAGTTAATCTGAGGCAATGTGGAGATGGTTGAAGTAATTTGAATGAAATGGGAACCATCGGATCTGACCGGATATCCGGTCTGCCTTAACACATTCCACGTACTGCGGAGGAGCTTATTTCCACCGACAACGACGAGACTGCTACCAAAAAATGATAAAAATTTCATACTCCTGGTCTCTTTTAAGTTTGTCTACAACGAAATAAATCTAGTCAATGTTATCAATTAAAAACAGCTAACCATGTAGGAATCTACATAATTAGGATCTAATATCTACCTTGAACTCTTCCTTCAGACCATCCTATTGACTGTCTGGTTGGTGGTTGTCATTCCGATTGATAGGGGCCTATGATAATAATAATAATAATAATCGAGAGAAAAGCGAGACGGCTAAAAGGACGAAAATAGGATGACTGTTAGTAGTAGGCACGACACCCGATGAGGCGAATAGAGTGTTAGGGGCTTTAGTTGGAAGATCTGCTGCTGCATGTTTACTTGCGTTTCAATCTCATCGCAGGTCGGCTCAGATCTGTTGTCCAGATATCGGATGCTTCACTGACGGCGCTCCTTTCAACGGATTGCCTCTTCCGTGGTGCATGAGTGACGTCAATCCACACTACACGATGTACACGAGATCCAACCAAAACGCAGGACAAGACTTCGATGCCAATTCTGTTCCGTAAGTCATCCCTCCTCCCTACATACCTCCTCCATCCGTCCGTCCGTCCGTCCCTCTATCACTTTCTCCTTTCCTCCTTCCATCCATCCATCCGTCCGTCCGTCCGTCCGTCCATCCGTTCGTCCGTCCGTTCGTTCGTTCGTTCGTTCATTCACTCATTCATTCATTCATTCATTCATTCATTCATTCATTCATTCATTCATTCATTCATTCATTCATTCATTCATTCATTCATTCATTCATTCATTCATTCATTCATTCATTCATTCATTCATTCATTCATTCATAGGCAGTCAGTCAACCATTCTCTCTGTCTGTTTGTCTGTTTGTCTGCTTGTCTGTCTGACTATCGATCTGTTCTGCATTTACCTTTATCTCTCTGTCTGCTTATACCTTTATCTCGTGCACTCTTAGCCTGTCTGCCAGTGACGAAAACTAAGACAACCCGAGCGGAAACTTGAAGAAACAAAACAATTTTCCAGCCTTTCTATCGATTCGCTTTCTCTTTTCAAGTCTGTCTATTCTATTCAGTGATGAAAAACTAATCGGTCGAAGGCAGTAGATCATTTAGAAGCGTTAGAAAGTCTAAAACTAACTACAGGTTATAAGAACAAAGCGGTTGTTGGGTATGGTAAAAAAAGTTGACGTCAGCGATCGTTACGTCTACAAGATGTGGGTAGACCCAAAGCACTACAAGTTCGCGTAGTATTATTTCCTCTTCGTAAACAGTAAGGCTGTAAGATCACCGTCAGTAGATCTATGTCAGCAAAGAGGATTCAGTAAGCCAAAAATAGTCTTTGTTGACGGCAACGGCGTTTGTCGTCATAAGCTGTCGTTCTGCATCGACGCCAGTGGCCCTAGCAGGCAGTGACTCGTGGTCACGGGTTAGAGTTAGGGCGAGGGTTAGGGGCAGTGCTTCATCTAGACGTCTCTGGGGGGGGGAGGAGTCCCCCACACAGAGAAAGTCCAACGGTATTAGTAGAATCCCCCAAAAGAAAAAAATCGAAAGGTGTTGCACACATGTGTATACGTAGCATCCCCCCAAGTTTGTATGGAAATTTACCACTCAAACAAATTCGGCAGGTTTATATATACACACGCAACGAATTCGACAGCGAAGCATTGAATATCGCAGGTGAAAGAATGTCGTCGGTATCCGGCTGAGCCTCAAAGCAGAGCTACTAGATTAATTAAACAACGGTTAGGGCAGGTTAAAAACTACAATACATGCCAAAGACATGAAGCACTGGCTCAGGCCGATCCCTGGAGTTCAAAATGGACGAAGTGACAATGATGGAATAAAGGTAAGTACCGTAAAACCAGCCGTGTGATGTTAAAAAGCGGTTCCCTCCTCCTTTTATAGTTATGGTTAGGGTCTGACAGTGGCGGATCCAGAACGTTTCAAAGGGGGGAGGGCAAATTTAAAAATATACCATTTTATCCACCAAAATAGTTGATGACCTTTTTTTAGTCTTTCGGCCAAGATTTCGGACAAAAAGAGACCATTGCCCAGAAAAATCAGAAAACCATACCATTTTCCCCGTCAAAAAGTTGATGACTTCTTTTAGTCATCATAGACTACTTTTTTAAAGGTCTGCCGAACTGATGGGGGGGGGGGGACGTCCACTTTCCACGCCAAAATGGCTGGTGAGAAAAAATATTTTCCCAAATGAGGAGGGGGCATAGCCGGATTGGCTCCCTGGATCCGCCCCTGGGGTCTGAACTAAGAAGCAAAGCAAACATGACTGCTGGGATTAAATGGTTCGAATCCAAAGCCGAACATACTACTTCAGTAAAAGTCAACTGAGTTAATTATCGATAACAATGTCGAAACATTTCTGGTGTTTTAGCGGAGTCTATGCCGGAAGTCGCAGAACTGTTTTCATTGCTCATGGCTACCAAAGCAGCGGCTCATCATCCTGGTTGCCCAGTATGAAGAATGCATTCCTCGCTAGGGTAAGATATTCACCTAAGCTAAATGGTCAAACCCATGTACTCATATAATATATAGCATATGATGATTAGTCTGTGATTATATATTGAGAAAAGACGTCGCTGGTAAATTTTTTTGAAAATTTCGACCAAATGGCAAAAAAGTTATCTGAAAATTTCGTCGATGAATGAAATGGAGAAAATGTCGTCGGTCGGCGACTCAGCCGTCCGCCCAAAATGTGGCGCCGACTCGGCGACTGTCCTTCGGCCGCCCGTTCGTCCCACCCAACTGCTAGATCAAGTATCCGTCTATGGATGCTATGGATTGTGTGTGCGCGTTTTATTGTAACAACAGGAAGACATAAACGTCGTGATCGTCGACTGGCAAGGCGGTGCTGACATCGTCAACTACAACCAGGCTGCGTCGAACACTCGCACAACCGGGGCTTACACGGCCCTCGTCGTTGAAAACCTCCTCAGCAGCGGTGGCACCAGCGCACGCATGTGGTGCGTTGGACACAGTCTCGGATCTCACGTCTGTGGCCACACCGGCGCGCACACGAACCTCGGAAGAATCACAGGTCAGCTACATAATTGTACATTGCACATTGTTAGAATCAGAGGTGTAGATCGCAATAAAACGGATTAACTGTAGCAGGTTACACAGACCTATCTTGAAATTTGATCAACAGATCTTTTACTCGCACAACTTCATTTTATTTCATAATTTTATTTAATTTCATTTCAATTATTTATTTAGCGCCGAACAGTCTTTAGAGGAGAGTAGGCCTATAGAGCGTGGTCTAAAGAGGTTCTATAGACATTGGACGTAGTTCCACAACGACTTTGACATTCAGTTAGACACTGATTATGCTCCAGTAACTTTAATGGGTGTTGTTTGTAATTGGTTTGTTATTTGGCTGCGATTTCATTTCGCGAGTGCTGTAGTCGCTTCTGACTTCAGCCAATAGATCGCGGAAGTCAGAAGCGACTACAGCACTCGCGAAATGAAATCGCAGCCAAATAACTGCTGCGATGTGAAACCGATATGATTATGCATAATAATTTATAATAATTATAGGAATGGATCCAGCTGGTCCCTCGTTCGAGAGCAACTCAGACTTAACGATCGGACTGAATCCAAACTCTGCCGGCTTCGTCGACGTCATTCACACAGACACAACGACCTACGGAACCCTGCGAGACATCGGTGACATCGACTTCTACCCGGCTGGCGGAAGCAACCAGCCAGGATGCGTCTGTAGGTTACTTATATAATCATATGCCTTTCTATTGCATATAATGATAAAAGAATGACAAGTTGAGCAAATCGATTACTTAGCGATGACACAAGATGGATGTTTATTTGGATGGATGTTTATATGGATTGGTGTTTATATGCAGGTGTGACACTCATAGCTTTTCCCTCCTCGATCTAGGTTTTTTCGGTCTAATCTAGGTTTCTAGGTATTTCTCGAGATCTAGGGTTTTTTCGACCGCAGATTTTCTGACATTTTTCGAAATATAGACTTTTTCAGGGAAAATGTACGAAACAGTAGTAAAAAGAAGGAAGATTTAAGGAAAATTTCTGACTTTAGAGTGAATGACTAAAAAAGTCATCAGCCAATTTGAGAGGAGAAATAGAAATTTTTCGGAGCCTGAAAGAAGACTAAAAAGGTCGTCAGAGATGTCAAGCCCAAAAATTCAATGCATTTTTCAAACATTTCCAGATCTAGCCTTTTCTAGCCTTTTTCCGGCCGGATCTGATATTTTTTAAAAATGGATGGATGGTTGAATGTTTAATATATGGATGTATATTTATATGGATTGGTGTTTATATGGACGGATGTTTATATGGATGGATGGATGGACGGACGGAGAGATGGATGTCTATATGGATGAATGGATGAAGAAATGACACATCTGGGTAATGACGACGTCTCCAACGTTTTCTTTTCCAGCGGACATAGCTGGTTGTAGTCACAGCCGAGCGCATGAATATATGGAAAACTCCATTCGTGACGATTGCTTCCAGTCGAGATCAAGCTGCAACAATTACAATATCTTACCAGTAAGCTAATCACTTAGACCGGTTTTTATTCAAATGAAATTGATTTAGTCATATTATATTAAATGAGATCGACTGATTGATGTGTGTGTGTGTGTGTGTGTGTGTGTGTGTGTGTGTGTGTGTGTGTGTGTAGGCTCGGTGGCCGATTGGTTAGAGTGGTTAACCGATAATGCGGAGAGTACGGGTTCGATCCTCGTCCGAGGCGGTTGCTGTGTATGGACCTTGAGACTCCTTGTAAATTACTACAGACTTATAAATGTAATTGCAGTTGCACTGTAGAGGCGTGTGTGCACTTCTGAGTTTAGTAAGAATGGCGATATCGAATTGCAGTTTATTGAATTCTTTTGTATAGGCTTAAACTTCTTAAAGCATAATGCGTTGGTTGCTGTTGCCTTGTTCTTTAAATTATAATAGACCTAAAAATCTGTATCCTTGTACATGTAAATTACTGCAGACTTCTAAAGGCCTCAGCGATGCTCTGACACGCGACTGCCGATCATTTATGGACGTTCTTTACCTCTCTGTCGTCTGCTCCATATGCAACTTCTTGCACCAACCCACGCACCTCCAGACACTGCTCTCGTATCATGTCCAGTCATCGCTTCACTGGTCTTTCCCTTTTCCATTTCTGTTCCCGTCTTTGGTCCTCCCCTTTTCCTGCTTCCTAACGAAAATCTTTGCAAATGGTTATGCACATTTAAAGACAACTAATAATTCGATTTTCTCTGTACCACAATCATGAGTTGCAGCGCATTGAGTTCCGTTTTTCCTGTCAACAGGGATCGTGTTCGGGCTGTACGTGTGGAACGTCTCCTTGCGCCTATATGGGTTACGCAGCGGATTCCAGCTGTCAGAACAGTGGAATGTACTACCTGGACATCAGTGCTAACCAGCCATACTGTGTCAGTTAAATCAACCGTCGTCAGATCTACACCGATATATCGGATCTAAAGTGTAATAAAACAGTTTAACAGAAGTCTAGCAGTTCGGAGTTAACAACAATAATTGTTGTGGTCTCACTCATTGTTCTTGGCTTGTAAACGAGATTAATTTTAAAAAGTGAGTAGGTGCATTCTTTAATATAACCAGCTGCCAAATAGCACTCTGGTGAGCAAGTATTGCAATATAGAAAAACTCACATGAACATCAAAATCTATACATGACTAGCGAGATGACGAGAGAGGACAAAATTAGCAGTTTAGCTCGTTACGTAGGCCTACAAGATCAAGGTGAACAACAGAAAGTCATATAAATGGCCCGGCTACTGGAGTGAATAAGCCAGCTACATCGATTAAGTAAGTAATATTATTAGCTTTAGGGGTATACCTCTGAGCACCATCACAGTAATGAGTAATTAAAACACACATTTCAGTGGCAGTTGGGTGAAATGACACTGAAGAGCGCTCGTGAATAAGCTAGTGTCCTGCGCTTGACTTTCGAGTGGCGCTTTAGTATTATTTGGGAGTTTCGATTACGAAGTAAAGAGGCGTAAGGAACAACGCTCAGTTTTTTATCGAGATGTTTCTGGGAAGAAGTTCCTCACAGGAATGACATTTCCTGCCTCCAGAAGAAAAATTCCAGAGGTGTTGTTCACGTAGGCCTATACGTACCATTTCCTCTCAGAAAAATTATGCACGTAGGCGACTAGGGCCTATCATTCCCACCCTCAGAAAAATTCAGCGGCTTTTGTTTACACGTATATGCGTATAGCCTATATACCCTCAATGTGGAATCACCTTCCCTCTGGAATTCGTGGCAGTATTCTGGTAGGAAATTCACCCCTGCATCTTTTCGCTGTTTGAAGACCTTTCTCTTTTCATGGGCCTGTCATGCTGAGAGCGCTTCTGAAAGACTACGCTTTGAGATGCGCTCTACAAATGTTAAACTAGATTTAGATTTTAGATTTTAGATATGGTATATATGCGAAAAAATTTCCCGTCAGAATAATTCGATAGCACAGCATCAATGTAGGCCTACCGAAAAGTCATCAGATTTAAAAGTAGCCTATAGAATTTACTATGGGAATATTGTTTATCGGGTTCTCCGTGTCTGGCTCAGCGGTTGCCATCCGCCCAAAGCGCCCGTTTTTCATTCCCCTCCCCCGAAACCTGAACCCCCTCCCCCAAAAAAGCAGGGGACTGGATTAAACGCTGAACAACGCTCCTTCTTTGTGTCAAGACGATCAAAACCATTCCATTGCGCAAATAGGAGAGTAGAAATACTCGTCTCATGGCAAGGCCGTAGCCAGGATTTGATTTCGGGAGGTGTTTCTGTCCCGGCCGAAAAACTGATGACTTTTTAAGTCATCCGACCGAGAAATCGAATTGTCACCAATTAAATGAATTTTTAAAATTTTTCCATTTCGGATGGTGTTTTCATGGTTTTATTTCATGGTTTTTACATCATGTGCTCGTAAATGCATGCAATTATTTTTGCATTTTCCATTTCGGGGGGTGTTCAAACACCCAAAACACCCCCCTAGCTACGGCCTTGTCTCATGGTAGAACTATTGAGATCTGTCCAATCCTTTTCTTTACCACTTAAACCGGAAATGGTGCGCCACGTCGGTCCAGCTTGTCTAGTATACGTTCGCGCTGAGTCTGTCGTCCAGATGCACGAACTATTTGCTGATGGTGCACCCTAGCCTCATTAATTAATCAATAGAATTTGGACCCGAAACATGTTTGGAAGAAAACGGCAAGTGAATTATTTTGCAAAACATTATTTATGAATGGATATAATCGCAACTCAACTGCTCAAAAAATCACAAACAACCGAAAAGGTTGCATATTTATTTTCTTAGAGAACGCTTTGAACGCTATACAAGTGCAACTGATGATTAAAAGTCAAAGTGTGACCTTTTTAGTAATAATTATACGGAATGGGCCTAATATTATAAGCCCAATGTTTCAGGCACATAGCCTACCATTCAAACTATCCATTACCATTTAGGCTATAAACTGGCAACTCTTTCTAAACGAAATTCTTGACCACGATTAGACTTCATGCATGGCTTGACTTCATAAGAGAAATAAGCTTAATAGACTAAGCATTGTTTTTTAATAAAAATCCATGAGCGCTCATAAAGGATTAGTCGAAACAATGGGATCTTTGTTAGACAGTCCTCGCAGGTCTTTGGGCCGGTGTCACGAAATAAAGTCTCCCCCGATACAAAGTCTCCTTCCGAAACAGAGTCTCCCCCTGACCAAAAATCTGTAATGGAAGACATTTTCTGATGAAAAAAGTATTTATATGCTCGTGTTAAATAATTTAGCAACGTATACTAACGGTTTAATATGCTCATCAATAAATGTCATGCGACTGTAGCCGATTTCACGCTCAACGGGGGGAGACTTTGTTTCGTAGGCGGAGGAAATATTCTCTCCCCCCGGAGACTCTGTTCTGAAATAAAGTCTCCGGGGGCGAATTTATTCTGAAACAGATCCGCCGGGGGAGAATCTGTTTCGAAATAAAGTCTCAGACTTTTAGGGGGGAGACTCTGTCACGCGACACCGGCGAAGCAGCAGCTCCCTAAGCGTGGAAATGGTGGTTGTTGTATGTAGGGCTCTGTAGACCAATCCATGGAAAATGCTTGTCTTCGCGCCTCGACCTCGCAGGTTTGTGACCTTGGCTATTTGACACTGGTTTCTCAATCTGAACACAGTCCAGCAAAATTCCGCATTTAATCTCCCAACTTGCGTTGATATTCGTTAACAGATTACATATGACCAAGTGGGCGACAGGTGGCATGTTAGCGGGATTCTTGTTCCGCTTTATAATAGTCTTCCGTTAAGAAAATGTTTTTGCAAGCTCTTCAGTCATTATTGCAAACGCCAATTAGACTTAATTTCAATGCGATTCTGTCACGCAATTATGGGGACCAAGAGATGTTTTAGTAGATATAATGTGATAAAACATATTGCTCGCGGAGTTATAGAATTATACAACCTAACCGTTTGCTGATTGCAAATGAATAAATTGTGTCCATGTCTTGCTTACCTTAAAATTACAAAGTAGTTGCGTCCGAAAGGGGTCTACCTTACAGGAAAAGCAGGGACAAATAATACTCGATTATTTTTACACAATATAATGTTGACTCGTTAATAAAACTCATCCGACTTAACGAAGTCACTCGGTCCAACGACCTCAAAAGTTAGTTTCCGTATTTCGAAGCAAGTCATTTGTAATTAATTCATTCTATGGACCTAAATAGCGCAACTTCAAGAAAGATAGACCTACTCGATCAGGATCGCTCTCAGCTCAGCCACGGCAAAAGAAAAGTCTTGAGAAATTTATTAAACAAAGTTTCATTGGTCAGGTGTATTAAACGCAGCTTTGGAGGGAGGCCATTCCAGATGGGTGGTTCTGCAGCTCGGTGTTGTTGGTAGATAAGCGAGCCATAGGAACTAGGAGTCACTCCTTCATATAGCAGAGTTAAGTTCGCTTCAAAGTCAGGGACTGCAGGGTGACAGAGTTCAGGTAGGTAAGACCCGGACCACCATGGACTACCCTTACGGACAACCCTTTTGACTCAACGCAGCGCTCGTGAATAAGCCGGTGCCCCGCGCTTGGCTTTCGAGTGGCGCTTTAGAAATTAGGAGATTAAGATTACGGTTACGATTAGATGGAGCGCAACAAAAGAATGCAGCGTGAAACAAAACCACAAAATCCGATACGAGATACATTGATCTACACGCAACACATAATTACTATAATTATAGACAAAGAAAAATTTGAGAATTCACCCAATTGATCGGTATAAGTTTAATAATATATTATATCAGTCAGAACACCTTGATTAAGGCAATCTTTCCACAGTTTCGTTCTGAATAGGCCCACTCTCTCTCTCTCTCACTTTCCTCGACCACTCGAAGAGTAGTCTTCTCCAAGTAAACGATTTGCAGATAATAACGAGATAATTTTAAGATTTAATTATCTAGCTATTCCACCTAGACATTGGTCTCGTCACTTCAACTTCCGTTTCCTTTGGATATAATAGACAAACCTTTGACACGGTCGATCAGGAAAATTTGCGCCGACATTTTGAAGCCTATTATAAAATTGGGGGATGACCTCCGTATTGGCTGTGACCTTGAAGGGATGGACCGATTCTATCCTATAATGTGGAGTAATTTTTCCTTCAAGGCTTTTGTTGCCTCATATTGTCGGCAACGGCCCCTACAGTGTAGGCCTATCAGGAATCTCTATGTTTTGTGAGTAGACTGGGTCCTTGATCGTTGCGCTCATCTACCTGCGGAGTATTCAAGTCATAGACATTTTCAAAGATTTACTTTGCAATACATGTTTTAAACTCCGTGCACCAAACACATTCAAAGTATTTTGAAACTCGGTTGAATAGTCTGATCCCTTATAAGCTTACTCAGACATGACATGTCTGAGTATCGACTTGTATTGTATTGTATCAACTTTGATTCTGCTTGCCTGTCGATTTGATTTTGACTAAGCGCCTGTGAATGCGCTAACTTTTTTGCTTTGCAGAAATAGTGAGATTCACAATTGCGATACGATAACAAGCGCGGCTGAGGATACGAAAATGCATGAGAAGTTGGATCTGTCATTAATTTGAGAAAGAGGGATGGGAGTCATTTGCACGAGATCTGTCATTTGAGCGCCTCTGAGTAGGTCTCTTGAAGGGATGCTATATGAATTCTCGGAACGAATGAATTAAAGAGAGATGTGGGTCAAAAGTTAAACTGATATCACGCACGAGACGGAGGTGAAGGTGAAAGATGAAAGTTTATCTGCATGTGTACGTAGCAGTGGTTAATTTAGACGCCTCCGGAGTAGAGGAGGGGGGAATTATCCTTCATCAGGAATAAATTCCCCCAGAAAAATACGCGAGGTGTTGCATAGCCTACATGTAAATAAGTACCATTCGCGCCCACAGAAAACTAAATGTGTAGCAATTCTCTCCCCAGAAAAATCGACAGGCCTAGTTTACAAGTACCGTCGGCTTATATAGTCGAAATGGCATGGTTGGAAACGGTGTCGATCAGAAAATTTAAAAGAAAAGTTTTAAAAAGTGATCATTTAAAAAAAAGGAGAAGATGTTATGTCTCATTAAAGATTCTGACAGAAAAGAGGAAAATTTTGCAAACAGACAAAAGAAGACCAAAAAAGGTCATCCGATTTTTAAGAAGCGAAAATGGGTTTATTTTAAAGAAATTTTGATCGGAGGACTAAAAAAGTAGTCAGAAAAAAATGACCGATCAAATGGTGTAGTCGGTGGCTCAGAGGACGGTTGCCGTCCGCCCATAGACGTAGAGGACATTAAATTTTCAGCATTGGGGGCCAAAATTTTGCTTTTGCCCGAAAAAATAAGCCCGGAATAATTGACGTCGTGCACACATACAGTGTAGCTGTTCTTGTACCAACACCCTGGGACAAGGGGCAGAGGGGCAAATACCCTGGGGCTCGGTCATATTATAGGGACCAGGCTGGGTAATTTTATAATATTCCTGACACTTTACTATACAACCAGTTCAAACTTCTCACGAGCAACCGATTCAATTCATAATTGTACATTGTTTTGTATTGTATCGTATTTAATCATCTAAAAAGCGATTCTAATAGGGTGAACGGTTAACCGTTCAGAGGCGCTCTCCTAGTGCGCAAGACCACGCGCGAAGAGGCAGGTTTTAAGAGAAGAAGAGGAAGAAGAGTGTCTGCTAGAGAAAGTGTAGAGCGAACGCAAGGAGAAAGCTCATTTCAAAGAGAAAGACCAATTGAGACAAAATAATGATCAAGACTGAGCCATAGCAGTTCTAGAAGGAGGTAGCAAGAGTCAAGTCTGTTGGATGAACGAAGTGGACGGTTGGGGGAAGCTGAGTGAGGGCCTTGGCTTAGTATAACGTCGGTCAGATATCTGGGGCAAAACACCGCTGAGCCTTGAAGATCACAGTGAGGATCTTAGATTGCATGTGAGCACGGAGTGGAAGCCAATGGGTGGAGACAGAACGGCGAAAGATCACGAGACACCTTAAATTAAGAAAATAAGAGAAATGTGTGCTTTTAGAAATGTGCTAAGTTGAGGTATACCCTAGTTTAAGTGAGCTATCAAGTGCAACAACCTGTCCCCGCGCATAGTTGACAAGAAGAAAAAGATCGGAAATTTCAGAGAGCAGAACAAGATCTGCAAGTTCAATAGTCGCAATTTTCGGGCAACTTTTGGCTAGTGAATTTGCTGCGGTTCTCGCCATTTTTTTAAAACAATATGCTACCGTAAATTCTGAACCATTTTCGGGAATTTCTGCTATAGGGCCTATATGGTTGTTGTGAGCCAGTATTTAACTCGATTCGGGCAAGTTGGAACTGGGAGACAATGCGGAGTACTAATGAACGTTGCACTTCAAGAAGTTTGGTTAATATTTTCTCGGGCCTGCTTGCCCGAAAAACAAACTTGCCCGAAATTTGGGGGGGCATTTGCCCCCTGGACCCCCGTCTCCTACGCCCATGCGTCCGCCTAAAATTCCGTCCGGCCCCCTCCCCCGACCCTGCAAACCCGAATTCCTCCACTTACAGCAGATTAACACTTTGTACGGAGAAGTCGTGAATTTCCTTGATCTAGTCTGAAAGCCAGGTAAATGAAATAATGTCCGACAGGTTTGAAGCAGAAGAGGATGGAGGACATAATATTAGTTTAGCAAAGGAAGAGAGCGCCTCTGAGTAGATATCTTGAAGAGACGCTATATAAATTCTCAGAATGAATGAATGAATGAATTAATGAATTATAATATATATATATATATATATATATATATATATATATATATATATATAGAAATTGGATTGACCAAACCGAGAAGTTGAGCAATGGAGCAGAAATTCTTAGGTAGAACGATATGAAGAGCTGGAAGTCATCCACATCAAGAGAATGATCTATAGAAGAGGATTTTATTAGATGATTTAGAGTCGTAGTATAAAATATAATGAGGAGATCTGACCATACGACGGCGGATTGAATAGCACCACAGGGCAGTGGAAGAGGGGGCTGTGAACAGTAGCCAGCGACTTTGGCCGAGAAAGAAATAGGACAGGGAGGGACCAGAGTGAAGCAGTTTCAGAGGCGTCAAACCAACAGGGCAGCCGAAGGAAAGGTAGGTCATGATCAGCCGATTAATATAATTATAAGTATGTAGGACACGAACACATGTTTCTTATCGTTGGGGTTAGTTCGTGTAAGTCCTTCAGGAAGTCATAATCGTTATCTGCATTCTGTCGTGCTTCTTTGCCATAGTGAGTCTTTTAGCAGTGGCAATCATCCGAAACAGATGTCATTAGTCACACAGTAGGCCTACGCAGAGATTGTTCATAAGTAGGCTAGTTGCGCAATTTCCTCGCTCAGAGACGCAGAATTTTAGTTCATAGTAGGCGACGTCTTTGTAAAACTAACGAGAAATATTTTTTATTGACGGTGATGTTCAAACCTGTAGCTTTCTTGATGTTAGCAGGCAGTATCATGGTGAGCTTCATAGGCCTAGATCTGGGCAACTCACCACAAAGAAGATATATTACTATGAAACGCCTGACTTGAAAGCGTTGCAACCTTAGCAAAGTAATATTCTAGATGAATAACTATTTCGGCAGCTGCGATCCAGAGCTTGTTAATCTTTGCCCAGCTTTGACGGAACAATCTGTCTTTTTGCAGTTTTTTTTCTTTAATTGGCGTTGCCCTGTGCTCTGTTAAATATAATGAAATAGGCTATATGCAAGCGCTGCAGAAATGTTAGAATCCATTTTTTACCGGAGCCAAAGCTATTACGTCCAAATATAAACCTGCCTATCAACCTGTAACCGTGTTGGGGCTTGTCACCCTGATATGTATCCCAACATAATTATATATGCACTACATATAAAATTACACTCGCTGGGGTACCCGGCGTTGCCCGGGAAATTTAGGATTCGCCTCGCTCCCGCTCAATTCCTCACTTACGGTACCGACCCTCACTGCCGGCTCCACAACCGCCCGCTCCCCATCCCACCCCACCCCATAACACCCCACCCCACCACACCCCACCCCACTCACGTACCCACTCCACCCACCCCAACCCAACCCACATCATCCCACCCACACCCCAACCCCACCCCAACCCACCCCACTCTCCCCACCCATCATACCCCAACCCTAACCCCACTCAACGCACCCCATCCCACGACAACTCACCCCAAACTACCCCACTCCAGCCCACCCACCACACCCCGCCCACCCCACCTCTACCCCACCCCATGCCATCACCCCAACCCCACAATCCCTCACCCACCAACTCCACCCCAACTCACCCCACATACCCCACCCCACCACCCGGCTGCAATTATTTAGTCTTGTAAGATTGGAAACAGTGCACAGCTGAAACTTTAGCGCAAGAGGCTGAAACGTTGCTGTTCAAAGCTGTTCAGAGAAATGAACTTCGTGTCCTTTGTAACTTCTTCCTACTGCAGTGAGATCTGTTCTATTATATAACTTTAGACAAAGGGCTTACAATTTCACCCTTCCCAACAGAGACTCGAAGAATGTTATTTAAAAACATGTATTAACCATAAATTCTAAGTAGCCATATTACTGTCAATTGTGCTAATGTAAACCTACAGCGTTCTACCTGTTGTTTTTTGGAAATTGAAGGAATAATATGCATAGACCTACTGATATCAACTAAACATAGCGCTAATCTCAGGGAAATCAATTAAATTCTGAATATAAATGAACGGACAGATTTGCCACGTGTATACTCGTAGGGTGGCAGAGATCTGTTGTCCAGATATCGGATCTTTCGATGACAATCCACCTTTCGAGTGATTGATTCTTCCTTGCTGCATCAGTGACGTCAATCCATCCTAACGATGTACCCGACATCCAACCCCAACGCTGGACGCCAACTCCGTTTCGTAAGCCAGTCACTCAGACACCTGAATGGTCCGTTATGTTCAATCACTGAATGATTCGTTCTACGTTCATTAATGCATCAGTCAATAATATTGTTCGTGATATAATATTTCGTTATTCGTCCAGTCTTTTGCCAATCAAGCAGTCAGCCAGTTGGTAGGTCGTGTAGCGTAATAACTGATTATCAAAAAAACTAATGACTAAACATGTTCATACATTAATTTAAGTAGGCCTACGAGAGTTAAGCTAAGCAATTCAGCTGTGGCGCATTTCTTTATTTAATTTAAATGTGCATTAGACTAGATAAAACAAGAGTTGAAACTATTCTGCGTGAGCTACAAAAGTAATTCGAATAAAGTTGCTATGCCAACATGTAGACTAAACAGCGAATCATAATATGTAGGCTACGCCTACAACAAATCAAAATGAATTCTAGTGCACGTGTTCATTTCAAATGCTGAGTAATTCAATCAACTCGGTAACTCTTCGCTTAGTAACGTGCCCTTGAATTCAGAGACTAATACGGCGCTACAGGTCGGTCGGTCCGCGATGCGGCAGGTGCTCAGACTGTCAGACTTAGTTAGTTAGCATTTAGTATATTTGCTAGCCAATAGTCAGTCATCAAGAATGGAGACGTCAAACATTCGAACCTGCCTAGGGGCAGAGAACGAAAAGAAGAAGAAGTCAGTCATTCAGCTGAGTCAGTCAGTCAGTCAGTCAGTCAGTCAGTCAGTCAGTCAGTCAATCAATCGGTCAATCAATCAATCATTCAGCCAATCACTTAGTCGATCAATCAGTCAGCCAGTCAATCAATCAATCGGTGAATCAATAAGTCAGTCAGTCAGTCAGTCAGGTCAGTCAGTCAGTCAATCAATCGGTCAATCAATCAGTCATTCAGTCAATCACTTAGTCGATCAATAAGTCAGTCAGTCAGTTAGTCAATCAGTGAGTCAACCAAATAACCAACCAATCAATCAATCAGTGAATCAGTCAATCATTAAATCCTTCAGTCGGTCAGTTGATCAGTCGGAGTAGGAGTCTCAACAATGGAACAGTCAATTAATCCTCAGTCAATTATAATCAGAGGAACAATAAAAAAATTATTACCAGACAATGCAGAATTGAACAGGTGAACATCAGCAGGGTATTGTATCAAGTACCACCAATGTTTAATCTAAACGTGTTTTTTTTTGGGGGGGGGTATAATAAGACTAATAAGAGTATTAAAAAGTCGTCAGAAAATTTTACAAGATGAAGGTGTCGTCGGCGACTCAGCCGTACTTTTTCTCGGCCCCAGAATCCCAAATTCCGCCTACCCCAAACAAGGGGGCTTAGATTAAGCACTGAAGTACAACCATGCCCATCAGGGTGCAATGCATGGGCATGGGTGTCTATGTAGTCTCAGTAGTAATAGGTTATCATTTAGGCCGATCAGTGTTTACTCAAATGCTTCCATGTATACATAGGGTTTTCGTGTTCCAGCTGTACCTGTGGAACGCAGCCCTGTTCCTACATGGGTTACGCAGCGGACTTTGACTGTCAACTGAGCGGCTACGTGGTCATCAGTGATAATGATCCATATTGTGTTGTTTAACTGATCAGCTGCCGAGAGAAACAAAATAATTGGAGTCAATAATTATGACTTCGGAGGATTCTGCATCACTCAACTGACACAGGAGACAATCAATTCAAATTGCATCTGTTATGAACACTTGCTAGCAATTTAATGTTCTATCACTTGTTAAATCATCATCATCACCATCATCATCACCAAGGGCGGATACAGAAATTTTCGAAGGGGGGCCAAATTTTGGGTCTTGTTGGTGGGACAGGGGAAAAACTTAGTTGTGCCGCCGGAAAAACTGATGACCTTTTTTTTTTAGTCATCGACCAATTTTTCCGGGGAAAATATACCATTTCATTCGCCAAAAAAGCTGATGACCTTTTTTTTTTTTAGTTGTCGGTCCATTTTTCCGGGAAAATATACCATTTCATCCACCGAAAAAGCTGATGACCTTTTTTTTTTTTAGTCATCGACCAATTTTTCGGAAAATATACCATTTCATCCGCCACTAAATCGACGGGGTGGGGGCCACGTCCCGTGCAATTTTTTAATAGGGGGGCCTGATGTCCTGTTTTTCTCTCCCACTACATTAATTTAATGGCTTGTTGAAACCAAATGGGGGTCCCACGTCCCATGCGATTTTTAAATGGGGGCCATGGCCGGATTGGCCCCCTGGATCCGCCCCTGATCATCACCATCATCATCACCATCACCATCACCATCACCATCATCATCATCATCATCATCATCATCATCATCATCATCATCATCATCATCATCATCATCATCATCATCATCATCATCATCATCATCATCGTCATCGTCATCGTCATCATCATCATCATCATCATCATCGTCATCGTCATCATCATCATCATCATCATCATCATCATCATCATCATCATCATCATCGTCGTCGTCGTCGTCGTCGTCGTCATCATCATCATCATCGTAGTCGTCGTCGTCGTCGTCATCATCCTCGGTTCATGACGCTAACGGAGATGGGTGCTAATGAAAGACCTCTGTTCTCCTTGGTCACTCGCCAACTCCCAATCTCCCCTCACTGTTGGCTCAGGTGATGTTATGTCATCACTCATAGTTTTGGTTTGTCTTTTTCATTCGAATCTTGCATGCAGTGAGTTATCTAGAATTTAGTCATATTTTATTGACTTCGTCCCAGTTCTACATAATGATTAATAATAATAATAATAATAATAATAATAATAATAATAATAATAATAATAATAATAATAATAATAATGATAATAATAATAATAATAATAATAATAATAATAATAATAATAATAATAATAATAATGGAGAGCTCTTGGACGGGCGAAAATCCCGTCCCACAAAGAACCCCTCGGTCTGCTAAGAGAAGACGGAAAGCGACCAGACGGTGTGACAATCATCCCTTGGTCACGAGGTCGATGCCTGGCATGGGATGTGACAGTGCCCGACACCTTCGCCCTGTCTCACCTTCCACACACATCCATCGAAGCTGGCAAAGCCGCCGAACGCGCAGCTGCATCGAAAACTATCAAGTATTCCACCATCACCAGTACCCACGCGTTTGTTGCGGTCGCCTTGGAGACCGGCGGCGCTTGGTGCAAAGAAGGACTGGATTTCATTTCTGAGCTGGGGAGGAGAATTGCTGCTGCTACGCATGACCCTATGGAAACGTCTTACTTATTCCAGCGGATTTCGGTGGCTCTTCAACGGGGGAACGCCATCTGCCTCTCCGGAACATTGCCACCGCTCCCCGATCGACACGAGAAGGAGATTTACAATCCGGCAAAACGAGCCGTGGAACGACAGATGGAAGCGACCTGCAGCAGATGAGACTGTGTGGCACATTAATATGTCGATAGTAGCCTAGACATTAGGGTTGTTCGAATGTAATGGACATAATAATAATAATAACAATAATAATAATAATAATAATAATAAAATAATAATAACGACAATTTATTAGGCGCTCTAACACGGCTATACCGCCGCAAGGGCCCCTATATGACCAAACCATCGCAGTATTCGCTGAGCGACTTTGTGAATTATAGAAAAGTTGATTTGATTCCAAATGCTCGTCTAATGTCATCGTTTCCTGTGTAAGTAGGTAAGTAAGCATGTAAGTATAGCCCCTATTACTTAATTTGCAAACGCACAATGGACATCGACAAATTATGCAATTTAACACATAGAAGTAACAATAGGCCTACAGTTTGGTACTTGTCTTTTATCTGACCACCAACATTTTCCACTTAATTTTTGGTATTAAGCGTTGGTAATACCACGGAAATACGTCACATCATCGCAAAAATGGTCATAACGCGCGATATACATTCAAGAAAATCTTCTTTATTGTCTTAAAAGAATGAAAACAAGTGAAATTTAACCGTTGAAAAACAACGAGCTTACTAGAGTTA
The DNA here is from genome assembly GCA_949752735.1 of Lumbricus terrestris. NCBI lineage: Eukaryota > Metazoa > Annelida > Clitellata > Crassiclitellata > Lumbricidae > Lumbricus > Lumbricus terrestris. The sequence continues at coordinate 65,693,366 of OX457038.1, forward strand.
CCATCAGTCATACACCGTATACGTCGTATAAGTCTACAGGGTCGGTTAGGTCAGGCTAGGTGTCATGAGGGTCGTTTAGCTCAGGTTACCCTCCGTGAAGGTCGGTTAGGACCAGATTAGGCGTCGTGAGAGTCGGTTTGGTTTAGGTTTTGGGTTAGAGTCGTCATTCAGTCGCCGATACCATAGTTGGTCAATTTTTCTGTGAAACTGCAGTATGGGGAACCGAAGCATAATATGCAATATCTTTGGAAGATATCTAATGACGACATTAGTTAGCCATAGGCCTAACACTAACCCTAACCTACCATCACGACACCTGATCTAACCCTAACCGACACACACAGTCCCCGATACTGCCATAACGCCAATTATTCCTGATCGCATGACATTCAGTGGCCTTATTTTTAAAAAAAACTTTCAAAAGTTGTAGATTGTCAATTGCAAATTTCAGTTTGAATTAAGGAAATACATATTTTGTCTATCCATCGTGTTTTCTGCGTATTTTTCGTCAAAACTAAACTTTGGTGGTCAGATAAAAAAAAAAAAAACATGTACCATAGGCCTACAGTTTAATAATTTACACATGGAAAGTAGGCCTAATGTAAAACAAAATATAAGTGTAAAGCATTCTAGTAGGCCTATAATGAAACCTCAGAACGTGGAATGTTAAGGTTGTGTGAACGAGGTCGCATAGAGTGTTGTGATTCATGTAATGGAAGGAGTAAACCCTGAAGGACATGCACATAGCTAGCCAAAATAGTTGGGAGTTGGAGAACAAGAAAACAGTTTCGTATAACAGAAGTACAGAACTCAACCAGTGATGCCACAGCTGGGTTTTTTCCACTAGATCTGGGTTTTTTGGCCTTCGTCTGGGTTTCTGGGTTTTTTTGGGCAAGATCTGGGTTTATTTTGGTGAGTTGACATTTTGTACTTACAAAAAAGGAATATTCTATGAAATTCAATGTAAAATGGTTGTGATACATAATTTTTCCACAAATGTTAATTTTAAACTCCACAATCAAGATCTCATGTTGTCAATTCACAAATAATTTATAACCTGAAGAACAGTTCTGCACAGAAATAAACCATTTTGACATTTCAAAATAGGTCAAATCACTCGTTTCTTTCCTTGTAAAGCCGTATTAGGCCTACATCTATAACATGTACAATGTACATACACTCATACAGTTATACACTGTACGTAGGTCATGTCAATCCTATAGTGGTATAATAGCTAAGTTGTTGCACAGTATTAATGCTCAAGGTGTTTAAAACGTTGGACTGTGCATGGTGTATTAAGAAAATTTGGCTGGAAACCTCGGACAACTTTAAAACTTTGTAAACTTAACCCACGTGTGCTATGTGCTTAGGCTACAATTCTAGTAGACTCGACCCGCTGTGCATGCGCACACGAATATATCGATTAAGCTTATTGTCAGTATGGATCCCAAGTCTCTGACAAACTTTCACAATTGATACTTTTAAGGTTGTAATTACATTTTATTCGACTCTTTTGACGAACATTTTGTTAATCCTCATGCGAACAAGCGAAAAACCAACTTAATTTGAACAAAGGGGGTCTAAAATATTTATATATATAGTCTGGGTTTTTCTGGGTTTTTTCGGAAGAAAACCTGGGTTTATTTCAGAAACCTCAGTGGCAGCACTGAACTCAACTATTCACGCTCGCACAAATGAGGAAATCATCACAAAGAGTATTTCACTGGCGGTCAAACAGCAAAAATTTCCTTGTTTTTTAGGGTTTGAAGATTGTCTCCGGGGCAAGTGCCTAAGTAATAACCGACTGACCTTATGAGTTATCGACTGACTTTAACGACTCCGTTGACTGGCCAAAGATGTTGAAACCAGCGAATTTTCAATGCTAATTTTGCTTTGCGAACAGACGCCATTTTCTCTAGAGAAGATTGCGTGATGTCATGCGACTTTTACAGACGCTGATCGGGCAGGTAGTAAATAAAAAGCAGCTGGAAATCATACCTCAACCGATTGTTGTAGGCTACTGCTAGCCTACTGCACTGTCACTCGCGCTTATAACTGTCCTGCAAGGGCGGATACAGAAATTTTCGAAATAGGGAGGGTCCAAAATTTTCGATCTTGGGACAGGGGACAAACTTCGTGTTGGTCGCCCGAAAAATCTGATGATCTTTTGTTTAGTCATTCGTCCAATTTCCAAGAAAAAGATATACCGTTTTAGTCGCCAAAATAGTTTATGGCCTTTTTATCATCAGTCATCCTGGTCGGAGTAATGGCCTCTGTAGTAGCCTATCCTGCTTTACTCTCCCGCTGCGTTGATTTAATGGCTTGTTTAAAACAAATGGGAGGGGGCACCAGTACCATACAGGACATTCATTGTTTAAATGGAGGAGGCTTGGCCGGATTGGCCCCTGAATCCGCCCTGCTCTCCTGCTGCAGACGTTTTGTAAAAATCGAAACTCGGAAACCGCCATTGAAACAATTAGGGGCTGTCCATAAATTACGTCACGCACCTATGGGGAGGGTCACACATTTGCGACGATTTGTGATGGTCCCATACTAGATATCGTATGCCTTTGGGGTTGACGCGTGACCAGAGAGGGCAAAAAATCGTCTAAGAATGCGTGGCATCATTTACGGACGGCCCCTATATAGGCAAGTCCCTATCAGTCGATAGCTAAGCGACTGGTCTCCATCTGAGGGCCCAGCGGGGACGGCGGTTCCGTGAACCTGGTCAGTGGTCAAGCAATAGTCAATTCGAAAGCTTCAAGGCATGTCACCAAGAACGCTATCTATTATAATTATAAGGTTCACGTGAGGCACTGTTATATGCAGGGTGTTCAGAAAAACATGGGGTTCTTTGACGGAGTTAATGGTACGGTAAGCAAGAGAGGTATCTGAGCGAACTAATAGGTCTAGGGTTTATAAAGTGGGAACGGCGTTCCCAATGCTCTGGAAATTCCTGCCTTGCGTTCCCACTGCTCACTATGCATGGAACGCTGGATACACGGGCGTTCTAATAAAACTCTCTTCAGCGTTCCCACTGCCCATGCATTCAGCATCCCCACTGCTCATTCAAATCACTTTAGCCACTGAGTTGTAGTCCTACAGTCAGTGGACTTAAAAGATTATCTTTTCAACATAATATTATTAAGTACTTCCCAGCATTGACGAACCATCAATCATTCCGAACCAATAACTTTTGGCCAACTAAGACCGCAATACTTTATGAAATTCAATGCCGCTATAGTAGACGAGAAATTAAAAACGTCGAGGTCAGATATACATCAGACTGACTATGATCTGTTTATCTATTGTTGACACATAAAACTAAAAACTGACCTTTCTCAAGGCCGCTGCATGATAAAGACATCCTGTGATCGTGCAGCAGGCCTAGGTCTACGTGTCGTGCGCTGTTTCATATCAACATCATTGTATTTGTAGTAATTTTGTAATATATAAGCATACACCGTGTTGATGGGTCGCTGACACGTTTGTTATAGCTCCATAATTATTACTGCAGAATGTAATAATATCCTAAAATGTCTAGGTACGCATATGCACAGTCAACTCTTTATCTGTTGTTTTCGTGTTCAAATTCAAGTAGCCACAATCGTAAGCAGAATTTAGGCCTTGATCGCATGCTAATTATAGCTCATTAGAAAAATACGGCCAGATAATAAGTTCACAATTCCCACCGATATCGCGTTGCATAAAGGTGGACGTGGATAAATTTTAGTCAGTTTCGATTCTTTATCTCAAATCTGCTGCGTTTCACGGCTACTAGGACTGTTTACGATGAAAAACAACTGAACAGGTGTCAATATTCACACAATGCCCGCAGATTATATATATATAAGAGGCTTCGGAGTCTTTAAGTTATGAGACACAGCAACAGCTTTTCTCAAAGAAGACATTTTTGCATCAGCGAAAAACAGACGACGATGCTGAGACTTGTGGTTTTGTTGATGCTGGCCTCGACATCGTGGTAAGATTTTTGTTTATAGTACTTTATACGCGGAGCTCAGGTCTATGTAGGCAAATCTCGATGAAACGCGTTACTTGAACGATTGTACAAATTTAACCTGGTATAATACAGCTAATTTGTTTGCCTATAGGGAGAATCTGTTTCGAAACAAAATCTCCGGGGGAGACTTTTGGGGGGGGGGGGAACTCTGTCACGAGACTCCCGCTTCTTTCCACAGCTTGCGAAAAGTTGATTTTGCAGATTCTTAAGACTCACGGTCAAATGTTTTTTTATATAATATTTCTCAATGTCCTTGTGTCCTCTAGGATCTGGTTAAACATTGTTCTCTGTTTCAATGAACTATCAAATTGCACATCTGTGACGACAGACAATGGACTATTGCACAAACTGTATAATTATATTGTACATACTATATAATTATATTGTACATACTATGTAATTATATTGTACATACTATATAATTATGTTGTATATACTATATAATTATATTGTACATATACTGTATATTTATATTGTACATACTGTACATTTATATTTACATACCGCATAATTATATTGTACATACTGAACAATTATATTGTACATGCTGTGTAATTATATTGTACATACTATATAATTATATTGTACATACTATATAATTATATTGTACATACTATATAATTATATTGTACATGCTGTGTAATTATATTGTTCACACTGTATATTTATATTTACATACCGCATACTTATATTGTACATACTGAACAATTTTACTGTACATACTGTGTAATTATATTGTACATACACTGTGTAATTATAATGTACATACTATATAATTATATTGTACATACTATATAATTATATTGTACATACTATATAATTATATTGTACATACTATATAATTATATTGTACATACTATATAATTATATTGTACATACTATATAATTATAATGTACATACTATATAGTTATATTGTACATACTGTATATATACTGTATATATTGTACATACTGTATAATTTAATTGTACATACTGCATGTTTATATTTACATATCGCATAATTATATTGTACATACTGAACAATTATATTGTACATACTATATAATTATATTGTACATACTATATAATTATATTGTACATACTATATAATTATAATGTACATACTATATAGTTATATTGTACATACTGTATAATTATATTGTACATACTGTATAATTTAATTGTACATACTGGATGTTTATATTTACATATCGCATAATTATATTGTACATACTGTATAGTTATATTGTACATACCGAATAATTATATTGTACATACTGTATAATAATTATATTGGGTTATTTTGGTAGTAAAATACACTTTTGCCAACTCCATATAAGCGTCTATCTTGGAGAAGCTGAATTAGTTCAATTATCAGTGATTTCTACCGAACCTCTGCTAGGAAAAAAGGCCTGCTCAGAAGCCCTCCAGACTCTGGCATGGCGAAAGCATAGATTTGAGTTGAACATGAATGTTGGACTAATAGTTTGAGAAAGTATGATGCTCAGCTTCTGAAGGAGTCCATTCCAGACCACTGGGCCCACTATGGATCTGGTTCGATTCTGAATAGTTGCAGTTCGGGGCAAGACGGACCAAAAGCACCAGCTTCAGAATTTCAGCAGAGCAGAAAAGTGGCCCTGGATACCAGAGCTTTTCATAAGGAATGGTTAGAACTGCACAATCCCTTCTTTCTATTCCCATCCTCCATGGTAAACTACTCTCAATCAGAAGACAATGACCTTTTTTACTATAGTATTCACTGCAAAGAAGTGCCTCCATAACTGCACAAATCCGATGAGAACTGCACATTTTTGTATACATCGCACACTAAAAAGCCCTTTGGGATACGCGAGGATAAACAAAGGTCTCACAGATAGTTTGGGACGATGCCAAACCGATATGCCTGAACCGAAGCAGCGATCCTTTGATGCTGAACGCGCTCTCGGGTAGGCTATAGATTATAGATAGCTAGGATGCCAGTCAAAATGCAGAAAGTGAATGCACAGAGATTTTGCTGCTTATCATTCACAGGGCGTTGGAGAAATGTTGTACCGATGTCGGGTGCTTCAATGACGATCGCCCATTCAATCTCATGCCGCTTCCAGATTGTCCCAGCGATATCAACCCATCCTACAGGATGTACACGAGAAGAAACCCAACCGTCGGAGAAAACTTTGACGATACGATTATTCCGTAAGCTGTAGTCATCCAGACACATCTAGATGAGGCGCTATGTAAATTCATGTGATTGTTCATTCCGTTAATTTATTCAATTAATGATTAATTTAAGCATTATATTCACTCAGTCTAATAATTAAGCATTCGTTCAGCCATTTAATCATTCAGTAAACCAGTTGGCCCGTCAGTTATCAAGACAGCTATTACACCAATGAAGCTGTTAATCCGTTGCAGTCAGTCAGTCAGTCAGTCAGTCAGTCAGTCAGTCAGTCAGTCAGTCAGTCAGTCAGTTAGTCAGTCAGACAGTCAGTCAGTCAGTTAGCTTCAGATCAGTGACGACGCCAAGCACACTGTAAGAGTAAATGTTGTAAATGATTTTGTATGAAAGGTCAGAATTATTCAGCATCGGGGTCAGTCTGCCGATTCAGATGCATAAATATCTTATGACCGATTAGAAAGATTTCAGTATGACATATCGATTTAATGCTAAGCAATAACTTATACAGAACGGAATTCGATCCGACGAAGAGGACAGTGTTCATGGTCCATGGTTACCAAGGCAACGGAAACGATTTGTGGTTGGACGATATGAGAGCGGCTTTCATCGACAGGGTCTGTTGATAATTATGTCACTCGCAAATCATCTGTTGCTTTTCAACATTTCTGTCCAGCTTTTTCACAAGTCCTATCCTGATTCCTTCTCTTCTCCTCGCATCCATCGCCATTTCAACTCTAAACATCACCCGCCTTAGCCGTCAATCTGTCCGCCTGGCTGACTTTCCAGATCTTGACCCGCTGGTTTTGTTTTGATTAAGCGACTGTGAATGAGCTGGTGCCCCCACTGGGTAGCGGAAACAATTTGTGACTGGTCGATAATTATGAGACACTGTTGAGACAGGCTTTCATCGATGGAATATGTTCATATGTCACTCGCAATTTTGTCTGCTCTTCATATCGTGTCGATCACGTGTGTTGTCTGTTCATTGATCTATAGTTTGTCCGTTGGATTTATCTTTGTATAATTCCATCAATCCATCCAGTTACCCAACTACCCGCCCACAGATCCATCCATCTACCCATCCATCCATCCATCCATCCATCCATCCAACCGTCCGTCCGTCAGTCCGTCCGTCCGTCCGTCCGTCCGTCCATCCATTCACCCAAGCATCCATCCATGCATCCACCCATGCATCCATTCAACCATTCAGCTATTCACCCATTTCTCATGTATCAATCATCCATGCTTTCGTCCATCCATTCGTCATGCGTCCATCCAGTCAGTCATTCCGCCATCTGGCCGTCCATTATGACATACAATCAGCCATACTTCACCCGTCAAATCATAGTCAACGATTAAGAAAACGTTTTATTCTTGCATTCAGCAAATGTTTTATTTGTGCATTCGGCAAATGTTTTATTCGTGCATTCATCAAATGTATTATTCGTGCAATCGGTAAATGTTTTATTCGTGCATTCATCAAATGTTTTATTCTTGCATTCAGCAAATGTTTTATTCGTGCATTCATGGTTGTGATGTGAGACAGGAAGACTGCAACGCCGTTATTGTTGGATGGGAGGGCGGTGCAGATATACCTAACTACAATCAGGCGGCTTCAAACGTTCGCACAACCGGAGCATACACAAGCCACGTCGCTAATAACCTCGTTGAGAGAGGTGGCTCGTCTCACTCTCTTATGTATTGCGTTGGCCACAGTCTCGGATCTCACGTTTGTGGACACATGGGACAGACCAGAAAAATTGGAAGAATTACAGGCAAGCTTTTTCAGAAGAATGAATTCAAACTAATGCAACTTTTTGAAATAATTACAGACTAATTTCTACTTTCTAGTTTTCTTTGTTGACGCGTGTATCTTAATTATATCTGCTGCGATATGACGTAGGCTAACCATGTAAACGATTCGTATAACCTACACAGTGCTGTATAAAAGATTCGCTTTGTTTTTGTCTTTATTTCTCGACCTAACAGCCTCTGTAATTAACTCATTGGTCCTTTTTTTACCTCTCTTCCGTAAAACCATTCTCTTTGATTCTGATCGCCGATTGACAGTGTGTCGTTAATCACAAGTTAAAGCAGATTAAATTGTAGAACAAATCTTTAGAAATTACCCAGAGTTGACAGCACAAAAATTCCAGTATTATACTAATGATGAAACTATTTCCGGCGCAGAAGAGAGTTGAAAATCGAATACCTATACTTAACTAAAGAAAGTTGTTGCACAGATAGGCCTATGTAGCCTACGACGTTGAATCGGAGTTGCACGACGAAGCGTATGCGCAATTGTGACATGAATGACTTTCTCAGGTTCCATATCACTCAGGGACACCTTAGAATGTCATGAACTCTACACCAGAAACGGCTGGGCAGAAGGTCCCATTTTGTCATAGATTTTTGCATGCATCTATATTGTATAACTGCTCCTATTTGAAAGGGAGCTGATTTCGTTGGGTGCGTTCTTCAGGTATGGACCCCGCCGGTCCCTCTTTCGAAGGCAGTGACGACATTACCATCGGATTGTACCCGGGCTGCGCCGACTTCGTTGACGTGATCCACACAGACTCACAGGCGTACGGATCACTGCGTCCTCTTGGTCACGTTGACTTCTACCCAGATGGAGGACACGATATGCCAGGATGCGGAGGTACGCAAGCTTACAGATGAACGATTTCATGCTAATCAGTGATTTTATTATTTCATCATCATCATCAGCAGCAGCAGCAGCAGCAGCAGCAGCATCAGCATCAGCATCAAGTTTTTAATCGGTGGAATATAAAATCAAGTCCGAAACAGCCAGGCTACTATGTTAATTGGTCATTTCGATGCCACGTCTAAATCTTGGGAGGTCACGCCACGGGGAAAGGATAGAGCTAAAGTGGTCATCGGTTATGATGGTAGTCGTGTGGGGGCGAACAAGTAGAATCCGGACATGGTCGCTTGACGAGTTCGATTTTCAATCAAGACTGCCACTAAGTGAAAGTCAGGCGAGTGCAATCGGAGAAGAGGGGAAATTTACAGACGATTTACGATTATGGACAAACTGGTGAGTACGAATTAATTAGACCGTTGTAGCCTACAGATTGAGGGACAGTTACTGAACATGGGAGAGGAGGAGATTATATTCACTTACATTTTGACTTTTTTGATTGAAATCTAAGTTGCCATTCGGTGTAGTTTGAAAATGTGTACTACATAAAGAAAAGTGGGCGCCAATTCCATAGTTTATCCCAGACACCAAGTTCGTTCATTCATTCATTCATTTATTCTGAGAATTAATATTGCGCCTCTTCAAGATGCCAACTCAGAGGCCCTCTCTGCACTAACTAGCCGAAATGATGTTAAGAGTTAAACCAAGCGAAAAATAACAACAAATTGCAAAACAAAACACAGTTAGCTCAAACTGTCACCAGTGGCGAGTCCTCGCAAACACGTAGAGTTAACCAACGGTTTCCTGTAGACAGCTGGTAGATGGCGTGGTTGATCAGAGTCTCAGGTACATGGTAGATGATGCCCGTCCGGCTAATCGTCGAGGCTCAAGCAGGGATGCGTATAGGAGAAAACATTCCTCGCTTGTCGGTCGGTAGTTGGAAGCGCCGCCAGTGGCAGCAGTCGAGGCCACCCACTGACCCGCGTGAGCCGTCCTCAGGCGAGATGTAAACACTGGCTAGCAGCGGCATACACGCACGGCTGTGCATCATAGTGATGGTCGCTGATGTTGTCACGTGGTGAAGGCGACTTGCAACAAAAACCTTCTAACCAAATATCCTATAGCGCGTGCCCGCTGCCTGTAAGCGGTATTCTGTGTTCCTTTAAACTTTCCTTTTCTCACTGCTTGCTGACCCCTCCTCCGGTAATTTTTTTTACAATTCTCGCACTGGATCATTAAGCCTTAGAATCCGACAGGCCACTAGAACGCTACGCCACTGGTTAGCATAGGCTACCTAGGCCTGGACTACCGACGTAGGCTACACAAACCCCAATATCGCGTCCGAAGTGCATAATAAAAAAATAATATCAGTATTCTGCATTGAGGGTCGTTAATTATGCGTTTTCGTGTGTTCTGTGATCAAAAGATAAGAGTTTATAACTTTTCGAAGCATAAATTTGAAAAATTCTTATTGTCCAGAATATGCCTCAAGAGCGTCGGGTATATGTGCTAAATACTTAGGGGAAGCGGGTTCAAAGGGTTATCTTATGTTATAAATGCTTGTAAATAGTCTGTGTTTCTTATTTGAATCTAGCCGATGTCACCTTCTGCAGTCACTTCCAGGCGGTTGTTTACATGACGGAATCAGTTGAAGAGGATTGCTTTGCGTCAAGAACCGATTGTAACAACCACGAAAACATTCCAGTAAGCTATGGCTAACACACGTGCTATTTGCATTTGAGTAAATACGTTATGGTGAACAGTGAACACGAGCAACGTTGAACAATTTAATACCTGTTCAGGGCCGGCTTTAGGTATGTTCGACAGGTCATGTTCGACCAAAAAGGGCCCCAAACTTAAGGGGCCACATAGATGAAAAAGTAAAAATTCAATATTTAACCTATTGTGATTAATGTTGTTTGTTAAGTCGAGTAGTAAAATTCAGCAAAATGGGATTGAATTGTTCGACACTTCTCATTTTACTGCACACAACGTTTGCACACGTGTGGGTCCTTGTTGTGTTTTCCAATATTAGGATTGATTCTGATTCACCTCAAAATCATTCAGAAATGCTTATAGCAGAGAGACTTTTCTTGTATTGAAAAGTGTTTTTTCGTGACATCATGGACCTTCCCTTATTGGCAACCTGCATAATCAGCATTTAAACAATATGCTGGCATTGTTACAATGTCGATGTTAAATAGGCTCATAACACGCTTTATACGTCCTGTTATTGTTTTTCTGGGATGTTGGCAGACCCGTTTTATGGTCATTGTAGGCCCTAGGCACTTTTGCATATTGATCTATTCGTAGGACCTATCCAACTCAACTCTGCATTAATTCAAATTGCAAAACTATTAAATTATTTCTTAAAATTATGCTGAACCATGTTTTGTAAACGCATTCAATGTTGATTTTAAATCTCAATCTACTTTTGTAATATTTAGAGATCAAAATAATGAATGACAAGTCCTGCTATGAGCCTAGTAACATTTTAGAGCTAACCTGCATGCAATAGCTGTTTTAGAGAACTGTAATATCAACGTCATATCCAGCAATCAACTTTCTTAAGTTTATTTCATGTTGAGTCTTGTTTAAATAATTAACATTCGTCATTACGTCCCAGTATAGGCTTCATGCAGCCCAATATTAGGCCTATGCCCTATAGGCCTACGTGCAGGCAACTTGTACAAACCCACAGCAGTTTTTATGCAAGGGCCGGACACAGAAAAGACCGATGTGCCTTATTGGTCACTTAGGTGCCCAGACTTTACATGCCAGAAATATTAAGTTCCGGTACGTTAAAGTTATTCCCTTCATCCGTCAATGTTTTGCAATGGTAAACTTCAGTTAAAACCATCACATACATGTATCTAATGTCTAATAGGTCGGGATTCCATATCCATTTAGGTCTTCATTTTTTCGAGCCGTTACTGTGGTGTGTAGGATTGGCACCTGATTTCTTTTATTTGGTCGCAAAAATAAACCATTTTGATTGACTGGTGTCATTGCTGGCGCAGACAAATAAACAATAAATAAATAAATAAAATTAATTAATTCATTTATTTCCTGTGTTCTCGTTTATAGGGTTCGTGTACCGACTGCACGTGTACAACGAGTCCTTTGGAGCCATGCGCCTACATGGGTTACGGAGCGGACACCAGCTGCCGTCAGTCTGGGGTCTTCCATGTCGACGTTAGAGATGGCAATCCACATTGTCAAGGTTAATCAACCGTCAAAAGTAGCAGATTGGAATCAATCAAAGCTTCCGCAGATACGACATCGATTCATTGAAATTAAGAGACAATAACTACAAAATTTCAACTGTAATGAACACTTGCTAATGATTTCCTCTTTGATCAATTGTTAAATTGTGAAATAAATTTATACATGCATAATATTGCCTTTTTAGAGTTTCTTCATGAACATCAATAATGGACGTGTAAGCCTTTATAGGTGGATGGACTGAACGGCAAAGTTTCCATTAAAGTCCCAGTTCACTTGCCATTCATATATTGCAATCTGTCTTTTAATGATTTCCTCTATGACCACTATAATTATAGTTACAAAGCTAATGCACTTTTGAAACATAAAGACAGCAAGTAAGCCTAGTAAGGACGTCAAGTTTCACCTTTTAAGTCAAAATAAATTTCATATAGGCCTAATTTATAAGCGTCTTATGCTCTAAGTACCCGTCACTTAAAATATTATTTCAAGGTTCGCTATCGAGTCGCAAAAGAAACAGAAACTCTTAAGCTCTTACACATTCGTATCCCAATGGAGGGACTACCCCTAGACTCAATGACATCTGTCTGCATGTTTATCTGAGTACCTGCCTAACTGCCCGTCTGTCTGTATGACTGCGTGTATGACGTTCATCAACCCTTAGCCCTAAAATATAATTTCAAACTCCTATAATCAGAATCAAAAATCTAATCCCAAAGTGTTGACAGCTAATTAAGTATCTGATACTTAGACTGCGCTACTGTTTAGATGATGTCAGAGCGCCGTAGACCTCACTAAGGGTGCGTTGACTGGTCATCCAGGATGAGATTCGGGTAATCATTATACATGGGCCTGACGCTTTAACGCCCAATAAAATGCGAAACCACTCCTATTTATGTTAGCCGATTTACAAATATTACTTATATAGACTATTTGGTTAAAAGTAAGACATGCAGATTATAACAGAATCAATCAATCAGCAATTAAGTGAGTTATCGAGTTTAACATAATCGTAATTTTTTAGATACTGTGTAATAGGCAGCATGGAGAGAGTGCTACACTGATGCGCAACTGACTAAGTACTAAAGCTGTTGCACAGCTGATGATGTACGGTCACCGGCTAATCTCATTGAGGTGAAAAGGAGGGCAGCCTCAGCGAGGTAGAAGTCCCTCCCTGCCGGGATAGCCTCTCAGTGTAGAAGATCATCCTGATACCTCCTCGTGGTTCTCTCTGGAAACTACTGGTCTCAGTAGGCGAAATTCAGGATGGTACTGCCTTGGTGCCTTCGGCTGAAGTCCGGCATGTCACGGCAATGGCGAGGGCGGCACCGCAGCACAGCATTCGCAGGTAGCTGCTGATAGCATACTGACAGCCAGCTGGCATCAGTTCTGGTCAACCTACTGCGTTTACATTCTCGGGTCCACATGTCTCAGCCTCTGTGCCTGTGTACGATCGTCTGTGTGAGAAGAGAGAGTGGGATTGGACGACACACACCCCTCTCACTTTAATCCACTCAATTTGAAGGTATACACCGTGACGATTGGGAGAGTCCTGCGGCGATGGGCGAGTGACGACTGGTGCAGGTGGAGGATACCACTGGGAGCGCCTAGCCACAAACCTGCACGTAGGCGGTTTGGGTGTGACGGTCGTCTGCTACTGACACGGAACAACAACAGCATTCGTATCCTGCCCAAGTGACAAAGCAGCCCTGTTTAGGGATAGCACTGCTTTCTTCACACGAAGAGGGGGAGAGAAAAGGATCCCTGAGCGAAACTTGTTCCAAACTATCCTGCTGACCAGCCGGTAGCAAGAATAAAAATGATAAGAGTGGGAGGAATGGGAACTGGAACTGGAACACGAACCAGCGACGACTGCATCTTGGATCTTGGAACGTCCGTACGCTCCTTGATTCCCATGGCCGTCTTGAGCGCCGAACTGCAATGATCGGACGTGAACTCGCGCTATAACATAGACATCGTTGTACTTAGCGAAACACGCATCTCGGGTGAGAACCAATTTGAGGAGGTTGGAACTGGCTGCACCTTCTACACTACTGGACAACCGTTTGGTAGGCCGAGACAAGGAGGAGTCGGACTTGCCGTCAGGACCACCTTGACTCCTCAAATCAAAGAACAACCCACAGCGATTGGCCCTCGACTGATGTCCTTAAAACTGAGACTCGACAACGGACACTCAGCTGTCATCCTGACGACGAGAAAGAGGCTTTTTACGAGACTCTCGATGCTGCCATCACCGGAGTGCCCCATAAATACCGTCTGTTCCTGCTTGGCGACTTCAACGCCCGCGTCGGTCAGGACCACTCCGCATGGCCGGAGGTGCTCGGACATCGCTCCACTTGCAAGGAAAACACCAACGGCTCATTGCTGCTGCAGCTCTGTTCCCAGCATGCGCTTGTGATTACAAACAGTCTCTTCCAACAGGCCAACAAGACAACGCACCCACGCTCGAAGCACTGGCACACACTGGATTATGTCATGACTCGACAGCGTGACGTTCATGATGTACATCTGACACGAGCCATGCGCGGGACTGGCTGCTGGTCTGACCATCGATTGCTGCGGCGCCGCGTAGCTCTGAAATTTCGCCAACAGAAGCTTAGGAAAACAGAACCTTGCAGAAAGGGGCTGGACGATCGAACGCTTAGGACTACCCAAGACTAGGCTTCGACTGCGCGATAAACTGGACCTGGCTCTACAGAGCGACTCAGCATACATCTCTGACGCCTCCGAAAGGGAATGGGCCATGATCAGAGACGTCACTTACACTGTTGCTGCAGAGGTGCTGGGCTACAAACAAAGGAGGCTTGACTTGAGGAGCTTTTATGACGGCCTAAAAACAGTCTATGGGCCGTGGCATAATGGCTCTGCACCTATCCGATCCAAGGACGGTACCATCGTGATCACAGACCGAGAACAAATCCTTAAAATGGTGTGATGAGCATGACGTTGCTGCGCGAGAGCTCTTGGGTATGATGCACAGGTTGCATTTAGCGTGGATAAATGACAAAAGCAGCACCGCCAAGAAAAACGCTTACACTACAGCAAAGCAGAGCGCACAACTGAAGCTACGTGGGATGAAGGAAAGCTGGTGGGCTCACAAAGCCCGCGAGCACAGGATGCAGCGGACAGACATGACTTGAGGAGCTTCTATGACGGCCTAAAAACAGTATAGCCTATGGGCGTGGGCTAATGGCTCTGCACCTATCCGATCCAAGGAGTGACAGCACCGTGTTCACAGACCCTTCTATCTGTCGCTGGTGAAATACTTGCTCGGGTTCTGCTGAATCGACTAACTGCACACGTCGCTCATCATGACATCATTCCTGAAAGTCAGTATGGCTTTCGGGCGGGCCGAGGCGCCATGGGTATGATTTTCACTGCCAGGCAGATTTAGGAGAAATGTCGGGAACAACACTAGGATCTGTACAAGATCTTCATCGACCTAACGAAGGCATTTGATTCAGTCAACAGAGAGGGCTTCTGGAGGATTCTTGAGAAGATTGGTTGCCCCAAAAGTTCATAAAAGTGATCCGATCCCTTCACGATGGAATGATTGGTCGAGTTCTGGACAATGGTAAAACATCATCGCCCTTTAAGGGATCCAACGGGAACAAGCAAGGATGCGTGATCGCTGCAATGCTCTTCTGCATCTTCTTCTCTATGATGCTGCTTGTTGCCTACGGAGGATGCGATCTGCGCATACCTATACAGTTTAGAACAGACGGGAGGGTGTTTGATCTGAGACGGCTTCAGGCCCGCACAAAGCTATTCTCGGCAATCATACGCGATCTACTCTATGCCGATGACTGTGCACTAATGGCACACACACAGGACATGGCGCAACATCTCTCCGACCGTTTTGCATGTGCTGCCCGTCGTTTCACGAAAAGAGGAGAATTGTTGAGAGGAGGATTAAACAAAGGCTTAAAGAAAAGACTGGTCAAAACACTGGTATGGAGTGTGGCACTGTATGGGTCGGAGACCTGGACCATCAAGAAGGAAGATATTAAGAAATTAGAGGCTTTCGAGATGTGGATTTGGAGAAGGATGGAGAAGGTGAGCTGGACGGAGCATATAACGAATGAGGAGGTGCTACAAATGGTTGGTGAAAAGCGATCGCTAATAACAACAATAAGAGAAAGACAAAAGAACTGGGTTGGGCACGTACTAAGAGGAGACTCCCTCCTGAAAGAAATCATAGAAGGAAGAATGGAAGGAAAGAGAGGGAGAGGAAGACCGCGACAAATGATGCTCGGAGGGATGATGGTCAACGGATACAGCAAACTGAAGGAAAAGGCACAGCACAGCACAGAGAGGAGTGGCGTCATTGGAGGTTGGAACCTGCCGAAGGGCAGAGAACCTAAAGAAGAAGCCCGTCGTTTCGGACTCACCGTCAGCCTAAAGAAAACAGAAGTCATGTTACAGACAGACAACGGCAAGACTGCATGCACTCACCCGATCATCGCAGCAGGTGATGCGACTCTCAAGGCGGTAGACAAATTCTGCTACCTCACTAGCATCCTCTCTAGCGTTGCAAACATCGATGAGGAGGTTACTGCTCGACTGGCTAAGGCAAGCGCCGCATTCGGAAAGCTCTCGCGACGACTGTGGAACAAGCATGGCATACACCTGGCCACCAAGTTCGCAGTCTACAGAGCAGTTGTGCTGACGACGCTTCTCTACGGATGCGAATCATGGCCGCCATATCGCATGCACATATATCTAGGCTTGACCGGTTTCATATGAGGTGCCTTCGAAGAATAGCTCATATATGATGGCAGGACCTGCTCCCCAACACCGCGGTCCATGAGTGCTGTGGCATCACGGGCATTGAGGCTATGTTAACAGCTGCACAGCTCCGCTGGACTCAAGGGCGGATACAGAAATTTTCGAAGGGGGGCCACAGTCATACGGAACCACTCATGGGGGGGGGGGGCCACGTCTACTTTCCGAGCAAAATAGCTGGTCAGAAATAAAGAAATTTCTAAATGGGGGGGGGGCCATGGCCGGATTGGCCCCCCCCTGGATCCGCCCCTGGCTGGACTGGACACGTTGTTCGCATGGCTGACTCACGGATTACGAAGCAATTCTTTTACGATCAGCTTGCACAAGGTACCCGGGCGCAGGGAGGACAATATAAACGATACAAAGACAATCTGAAGTCCAACCTGAAAAAGTGCGGCATGGCAGCTGCTGATCTGGAGGGACTAGCGGAGGAGCGCTCGGAATGGCACGGCACATGCAGCGAAGCGGTGGAAAGATTCGAACTTCAAATGATAGTGCAGCTTAAGGAGAAGCGGCAGCGGCGCAAAGTAAGGAAGCAATGCGCTGAACATAGGAGCCCAGGACTAGAACACTACTCCCGACGTGAGATCCGTCGTATCGACGGCTCAGTCCATCATCAATAGGCAGCATCACAATCTTCCAGGTTTTTAAGGCATGAAATTGTCCACGGAGTCAGTGGCTAAGGAATAACCGACTGACCTGATATGTTATCGACTGACTTAGTGACCCGGATGACTGGCCAAAGACGTTGAAACCAGTTTATTTTCACTGCTGAGTTTGCTGTGCGAGCAGACGCCATTTCCTATGGAGAAGATCATTGCGTGACGTCGTGCAACTTTACAGACGCCACTCGGGTCGGGTAGCATAAACAAATTGGTGATCTAACATCCACTGATTGTTGGTTAGGATGTCAGTCTATAATACTGTGTCACCACTCGCATCTGTTGCTTATGTCCTACTGTCATTGTCAAACCAAAACTTGGAAATGCCATTGGAGCAATAAGCAAGTCACTACCAGTCGATAGCTAAGCGACTGGTTTCCACTTGGTGGTTATTGGTTAGTGGTGGCGGCAGTTCCAAAACTAGTGAGTCACGGCGGTGGAGTGATTAGACGGCCAGCCTGTAATGTGGAGCGTACGGGTTCGATACTCGTCTTAAACGGTAACCGTGTAGGGACCTTGAACAAGTCCTTCACTCGCAGTTGCTCTGCAATTTATATTATTGCTGCAATTGAGCCGTGGTCACTTCTTGGCTTTGTAAGAAAGTCGATATCAAATTGCAGTTATACGGTAATGTATTGTATACAGTCAAAAGTTGAAGCGAAAGCTTTAAGACAAGCCAACGACAACGCTGTAGAGTTCGTCAATCAAGGCACTGCTCTGGTTTTCAGGGTTGAACGCTATGTTCGTTGACGGAGCTTATTGGTGTAAATACAAGAAATCTGAGCGAAATATAACACAGTAAACGGATTGTCATTAGCAACACTTACTTACGGTCCTTTCCAACTTTTGCCACCGACTGCTGCGCTCTTACTTAGCCTAATATTAAGGACGTTTGATTTAATTTTGTACGATGACCAATCCGTAAAGTAGAGCAGCAATTATGAAATTCATCACCTGTGCAGGAGACGAGAAATGAGGAACATCAAGGTCAGATGCATTATAAACTGATTAGATCTTGTTTATTCAATGTTGACACACATAAAGCTGACCTTCTTCAAGGCCGCTGCATGATAAGGAATCATATGATCGTGCAGCTGGCCTACGTGTCGTTCTCTGTTTCATTTTCATACCATTTTCAAAATTCTGTGTAGCAATTTTTTTGGTAATAATTATATGCACCGTGTTGATGGGTCGTTAACATCCTTGTTATAGCTCCACCTGACAAATACAATCTGCGTCCTAGGCCGCACCCATTCGAACTTACCAATAAAAACTTACCAATAAAAACAATAACAATTTCATAACACGGATGCTGTATAAAAACGTTTACTAGACTTTATTCGCTGCTCCTCTGTGCTTGTTAACTGTCGCGTTATGTCGACTGGTTTATCAATAAAACGAATATTATTATTATATAATTACTGCAGAATGTAGGAATACCCAAGTATGTCTATAGGTACACACAGTCAGCTTATTATCTGCTGTTTTCGTGTTCAAATTCAAGTAGCCAGAATTGTAAAAAAAAGTTAGGCCTTGATTGGGTGCTAATTAGAGCTCATTAAAAATTAAGTCAGATAAGAAGTTCGCAATTCCCACCGATATCCTGTTAAAGTATATTGACGCCATGAAACCAACTGTTCCAATCAAGGATTCGCGCAGACTTGCCTCAGTTCTTATTCTTTATCTAAAGTCTGCTGTATTTCACATCTTCTGGGACTGTTTGCAATGAAAAATAACTGAACAGGTGTCTATATTCACACAATGCCCACAGATTGTACCGGTATATATAGGAGGCTTCGGAGTCTTTCAGGTAAGCTTTGCTCAAAGAAGACATTTTTATAACAGCGATAAACAGACGACCATGTTGAGACTTGTGGTTTTGTTGATGTTGGCCTCCACATCGTGGTAAGATTTTTGATACGCATAGCTCAGGTATATGTAAGCAAATCTCAATGAAACGCATTACTTGAACGATTCGCAAACTTAACCTGGAGATGTATTATAAAGCTAAATTGTTTGCTGCTTCTTGTCACGGTTAGCAAAAAGGTAATTTTGCAGACTCTAAGACGTAGGCTACGGTAGGCCTATCTGGTAAACTATTTTCTCCTTACATATCAATATACTTTGTTTGTATTTGTTTGTTTGTATGTGCACTTGTTATAGCGCCCCTTCAAGCTCTATCTACTCAGAGGCGCTCCCGAATGCAGAGCGGACACTGCATCGGAGTTTCACGCCGAAGCGCTGAGCAATTGTGAGTGAAGGACTTGCCCAAGGTCCTTACGCGGCGAGGTGGATTCGAACCTCGAACCTTCCGGCTTCAAGGCAATGACGCCACCACTAGACCACCGCGCCCCACAAATACTTGTATTTGGGATCTTGTTAAAAAATTCTATTTTCGACGAATGACCAAGCTGCACATCACTGACGACAGACGAAGGGTTAAAACGAACCGCGTTTATTTAGTTAGATTGGTAGTAGCCTATAGAGAGCACTTACGTCAACGCATGCATGTAGCGCTTAATAAATATCTAGGAGAAACCAAATTTATTCGAAGAAAAGTTTATTTCTATACAACCTCTTCAAGGGGAATACTTAGAAGCACTCCAGACTCTAGCACGACGATAGCACAGTTTTTAATTGCTTATTTTCTCCTTATCGAACGCTGCCGCAATAGTTCCAGGAAGCATGGTGCGCAGCCTCCGAGGGATCCCCTTCCAGACCACTGGACCCACTACGGAACGGGCTCGATTATGCACATCTGTAGTTCTGTTCGTGCAAAACTGATTACTGCACCTGCTTTAGAGTCCTGCATTCAGTCAATCAGATCTAGGAGTGGCCCTGGATATTCGAGGAGCAACACAGGTCTCGCAGCTAGTCTGGGGCGATGCGGCTGATGATGCTGATCCGAAGCAGCGATCCTGTAATGCTGGATGCGCTATTGAGAATAGGAAGCTACAGGAAGCCAGCTTAAAATAGAGAATGTGAATGCGCAGAAATTTTGTTCCTTGTCGTTTATAATAATAATAATAATAATAATAATAATAATAATAATAATAATAATAATAATAATAATAATAATAATAATAATAATAATAATATTTTTTCTTTAATTAAACGCATGCAAGACGCACTGCGCTTTACATTTACAAGTTATGCAGTAATCTTAATTAAACTTAACTACTAACTGAACAGACAGCTTTGTAATTGCACGGCGCCGATGGCAGCCTACAAAGCAAATCCGCCCAACGGGGGCTCGAACTCACTACCTCTCGCGTGTTAACCACTACTCTACCGGCCCCCCCCAAAAAAAAAATTATAGTCCGGTCAATTAAGTCTTAAACCCGGACATTTACTATGGCAGGCAAATTTTTGCACGAAAACTTTCTAAATGGACTAAAAAATATATGGTAGAAATCCTAACAAAATGCGATATTGGGAAATAATTAAAATTTTGAATTTAGTTTTGAGCAGACGATCAACAGCCATGCCTATACGAGTTTGTTTACATTTCAAGGACTGGCGGAAGTACGATTTATCTGCTGGAAACACAGTGAAATTACCGATTTAAAAAATTAAATATCGATTAATATATTTTTTATCTGAACAATGTAAATGTCGATCTTGGAGACAAAAATAAATAAAATTTTATGCAAGAACTCTGCAGTGTGTGGTCGATGACTACCCCGCACTTAAGACCACGCTCATAATGCATAGGCGATGACTAAGCGAAAAGCTATACGCGCAGTCATAATTTGCATCACAATAATTAACGATTTAAACATATTTAATAATAATAATAATAATATCTTTTCTTTAATTAAACGCCTGCAAGACGCACTGCGCTTTACATTTACAGGTTATGCAGTAATCTTAATTAAACTTAACTACTAACTGAACAGACAGCTTTGTAATTACACGGCGCCAATGGCAGCCCAAGTTTGAATTCATTCGGATTTTTACTGTAGGTTAAGAAGGTGTTTCCGTGCAATATTCTACCAAAAAAGGTCTGCCATTGTAAATGAGTGGGTTCATGTTGAATTTCCCGTATTTTTGACTGGCCTACTGGCGGAAATACGATTTATCTGCTGGAAACACAGTGAAATTACCGATTAAAAAATTAAATATCGATTAATATATTTATTAACTGAACTATGTAAATGTCGATCTTGGAGGGAAAAAATAAAATTCGATGCAAGAAATCTGCAGTAACTACTCCGCACTTAAGACCACGCTCATAATGCATAGGCGATGACTAAGCGAAACGCTATAGGACCTACGCGCAGTCATAATTTGCACCACACTAATTATTAACGATTTAAACATATTTCCCCAAGTTGGAATTTATTAGCATTTTTCTTTAGGTTAGTAGGGTATTTACGTATAATATTCTGCCAAAAAATGTCTGCCATAGTAAATGTCCGGGTTCATGATGAATTTCCTGTATTATTAACTGGCCTATTACAGGGCGGCTGAGATATGTTGTTTGGACGTCGGGTGTTACACAGACGATCGCCCCTTCAACCTCCTGCCACTTCCGGAATGCCCCAGCGATATCAACCCATCGTACAGGATGTACACGAGAAGAAACCCAACCATCGGAGAAAACTTTGACGATACGACTATTCCGTAAGCTGTAGTCATCCAGACACATCTTGATGTGGAGCCATATAAACTTATGTCATTGTTTGAGACAGTTGTATGAATCAACGAATGATTCATTTATGGTTCCATATTAATTCATTCAGTTAGTTAATTAGTCATCGTTCAGCCATTTATACATTCAGTAAATCAATTAGCCAGTTAGATGGCAAGACAGTAATCAGTTAATCCATTGAAGTCAGTCAGTCAGTCAGTCAGTCAGTCAGTCAGTCAGTTTGCCGATCGGAGTGGCGGCCTCAGTGATGGAGCAGTCCATTATAAGGTATCCGGTCAAAACCGCGCACACAAAACCGCGCACACAAAACCGCGAATCACAAAACCGTGCACGACCATTACCGCGCGCGATCACTACCGCGCACGATCATAACCGCATTCAAGTATTTCAGCATGCATCCAGCTTCTATGTCAGATCTAAAAATACCTTCATCCAACTTCTATTTCTCGTTCGTTATTTTCATCAATCCAGCTTCTATTTCATATCTTAAAATGCCTTCATCCAGCTTTTATTTCTGATGCGTTATTTTCGTCAATTCAGCTTCTATTTTATATCTAAAAATACCTTCATCCAGCTTCCATATATCATGCGCTATTTTCATCAATCCAGTCTCCATTTCACCTCTAAAGCAATTTAATCCAGCTTCCATTTCTCAAGCGCTGGACAAGTTGTCTGCATACCAGTTGTCGTTAGACCAGTTGTCTGTAGACAAGTTGTCGTTTGACGAGTTGTCTGTAGACCAGTTGTCGTGACACCACTTAAATAGAAGTTGGATGACGGTATTTTTAGACCTGACCAAGAAGCTGGATGCATGTTGAAATACTTGTATGCGGTTATGATCGTGCGCGGTAATGATCGTGCGCGGTAATGATCGTGCGCGGTAATGATCGTGCGCGGTCTTGTGATGCGCGGTTTTGTGATGCGCGGTTTTGTGTGCGTGGTTTTGTGCGCGCGGTTTTGATAGTAAACCCATTATAATCAGTCATTTTTTATCTGAAAGACTACGACCAAATCGTCATGGATTGTAGATTGCGAAAGCAACAGCTTCAGTTCAGTGACGACGCCAAGCACAATGCAAGAGTAAATGTTGTAAATTATTTCAGTGAAACGTCAGCATCGGGTCAGTCTGCCGTTTCATATGTATAAATACCTTTTGACCGATTAGAAAGATTTCAGTATGACATATCGATTTAATGCTAAACAATAACTTATACAGATCGGAATTCGATCCGACGAAGAGGACAGTGTTCATGGTCCATGGTTACCAAGGCAACGGAAACGATTTGTGGTTGGACGATATGAGAGCGGCATTCATCGACAGGGTCTGTTGATAATTATGTCACTCGCAAGTCATCTATTGTCTACACTTCATATTATTATGTTGTCTGCTTTATGAGTTCTCTGCTGTTTCATTTCGTTTGTTTTATGTGTTGTCTGCTTCACGTCGTTTGTTTAATGTGTTGTCTGCATCATGTTGTTTGTTTTATGTGTTGTCTGCTTCACGTCGTTTGTTTAATGTGTTGTCTGCATCATGTCGTTTGTTTAATGTGTTGTCTACATCATGTCGTTTGTTTTATGTGTTGTCTGCTTCATGTCGTTTGTTTTATGTGTTGTCTGCTTCATGTCGTTTGTTTTATGTGTTGTCTACATCATGTTGCCTGCTCATAAATCGATTATGTGTTCATTGGATTTATCTGTTTATAATTCCATCAATTCATTCAGTTACCTTGACACCCGCTCACTGATCCATCCATCCATTCTTTAAACCCATATACCCACCCATCCATCCATCCATCCATCCATCCATCCATCCATCCATCCATCCATCCATCCATCCATCCATCCATCCATCCATCCATCCATCCATGATTCATCATCAATACATCCATCCATCAAACAAACCGTAAACCACCCATTCATCCATCCATGCATCTATTCGTCATTCATTCATTCAACCCTTCATCCATCCATTCAGCCTTTCGTCCATTCCTTCATGTATCAATACATCCATGCATTCATTCATTCATTCATCCATTCATTCATCCATTTCTTGTATGAATACACCCATACATTCATCCCTCCCTTCGATCAGGCGTCCATCCATTCATCCACTCACTTATCCATCCATCCCTCCATCCATCATCCATATTCATACATCCATTCACACATTCATATATCCATTCGTTCAGGCGTCCATCCAGTGAGTTATTCCACCATCTGGGCGTCCATTCTGCAAGACAGTCAGCTACTCAGCTACACTTCACCCGTCAAATCGTAGTCATCTTTTAGCAAACGTTTTAATCTTGCATTCGTGGTTGTGATGTGAGACAGGAAGACATCAACGCCGTCATTGTTGGATGGGAGGGCGGTGCAGATATCCCTAACTACCTTCAGGCGGCTTCAAACGTTCGCACAACCGGAGCATACACAAGCCACGTTGCGAGCAACCTCGTTACCAGAGGCGGTTCGTCTAACTCGCTGATGTGGTGCGTTGGCCACAGTCTCGGATCTCACGTTTGTGGACACATGGGCCAGACCACAAAGATTGGAAGAATTACAGGCAAGCTATTGGAGTAGAATGAATTCAAGCTAATGTAACTTTTTGAACTAATTACAGACGAGTTTCTGCTTTGTCAAAACCCGTGGAGGTCAAGCCGAGGAGATAGCGTGGCGCTACGGTTGTAGCCGGTGATGGTCGTGCGGTAGAACAGGTTAACTATGACTCTGCTCGTGCTATCACTCAGAACACTAATACAGAACACGAACTCTAAGTATGCCTAGATCTTTCACTGTATACGCAGCAGAAGTTGTTATTCAGTTTTGCTTGTATAACTGGTCCTATCTAAAGAGAAGATAATGGGTGCGTTCTTCAGGTATGGATCCCGCCGGTCCCTCTTTCGAATCCAGTGATGACGAAACCATCGGATTATATCCAGGCTGCGCCGACTTTGTTGACGTTCTTCACACAGACTCACAGTCGTACGGATCACTGCGTCCTCTTGGTCACATTGACTTCTATCCGGATGGCGGACACGATATGCCAGGATGCGGAGGTACGTAGCCTACGGCAGAACGATTTCATGATAATCGGTGACTTTAATATAGCAATATTACCATTATGATTTTTACTGATGTATATAGGCTATATGTATACATAATTATATAATTATAATATCTCATGTGTGAGATATTAAGCAATTTTAACTCTGGAGTGGCCGTCCCTGTCAAGATCTCGAAGAACAAAAGTGTTTTGTTGCTATTATCATCAGCAGTAGTATTTGTATTTATTGTCATTTTTTAAATAGGTTTTTGCACCGAGGTATGTACAGGATCCCTTATGGACTTCACTGTCACCTTACATAAAGTCAAAAAGTCTGAAAAGGTCCTAAATTGTTGTTATTATTATTGTTGTTGTTATTATTATTTTATTATTATTATTATTAGTAGTAGTAGTAGTAGTAGTAGTAGTAGTAGTAGTTGTAGTAGTAGTAGTAGTAGTAGTAGTAGTAGTAGTAGTAGTAGTAGTAGTAGTAGTAGTAGTAGTAGTAGTAGTAGTAGTAGTAGTAGTAGTAGCAGTAGTAGTAGTAGTAGTAGTATTAATGATTTTAGGCCTATAGTCTATAGGCGCAATATCAGATAGACTATAATTTATTAGTCACCATTCTTACTATTTTATTTTAATTGAAATTTAGATTGCCGTTCGGTGTAGTTTGAAAATTTAAACTAAATGAAGGAGGGAGGACTCCAATTTTATATTTCGTCCTCTGGCACCCAAATTTAATGTCCGATCTACGCAACTGCCTGTAAGAGTAAGACTTTGTAAGCGGAACACTTTGTTCCCTTTTCCACTGCTTGCATTTATTGTGCACCGTATTTGTTCTTGTTTAAAGGTTGCTGGACATCAAAGCGCACTTTTATTTGATATTGATTTGCTGCCATAAATCAGAATAACGTCGCTCAGGTGCATTCCCTCATTCTCTCTCTTTGCTCTTTTCCGTCAGTCATGCGACGACGATGAGGCTCCCACGTGTCTTCTCCAGACTTGTCTATTTCTGGTGATATCCTATGCTCTTGACATACTAATATCCATCTCCTTCAGATCCTCTCTGACGTTGTCCATCCAAGTCTCTGGTTGTCTTTCTCTGCTTCTCTCTCTCCTTCTATATGCCCGTGCAGGGCCGCGAGTGGTAGTCTTTTTCCCTCTCGCTCCACATGACCGAACCAT
The DNA here is from genome assembly GCA_949752735.1 of Lumbricus terrestris. NCBI lineage: Eukaryota > Metazoa > Annelida > Clitellata > Crassiclitellata > Lumbricidae > Lumbricus > Lumbricus terrestris. The sequence goes on from OX457038.1 coordinate 65,719,780, forward strand.
CTGAGCCTTCTTTTCCTGATTTTATCCACTTATTCCACTACCGTTTATTCCCTCATTATCGACTGGTAACGTAAACTATGATTGTTAGCAATATTTGTTTTATTATGGCCTTTGTTTCTTATTTGAATCTAGCCGATGCCACCAGCTGTAGCCACTTCCAAGCGGTTGTTTACATGACGGAATCAATTGAAGAGGATTGCTTTGCATCAAGATCCGAATGTAGCAACCACGCAAACATCCCAGTAAGCTATGGCTGACGCATGTTCTTGCATTTGGGTAAATATGCTGAAAGCGGGTGAAACGTTGAACATTCAATACCTGTTATTGGAAGTCATTCTCACGTAAGCTACTCTGCTTAGGGTACGTCAGAATGACTTCCAATAACAGGTATTGAAATGCTCAACCTCGCTGCTCATTATAATAATTATTCCCAAATAACCCAGCTCGCAGCACGTGACCTTTCGACAACTTCACTATAATCTATGACAGGTAAAATTGTGGTTGAGCAATCATGTGTGATTGTTTTTGCTTTCTATCATGGTCATACAATGCTGATGCCAGTGTCAATGCCGATCAGTTCATTTTTGCAATGCGATTATTTCAACGCCTTAGACAAACCTTAGCCTAGCAGTAAGGCCTATTCTTGCAGGTTTTCATTGCAAGAGATCTAGTTGTTGCAAACTGGCCTCATCGTAAATTATTTGACCAGAAAGACCAAATTAATTTAGGCCTAATATGAGCCTAGTAGGCCTAACCTTTAGAGCTGACCTGTAGCCTATAGGCTACATGCAGTAACTGTTTTGAACTGTATTATCAACGTCGCATCTCACATGCAGTCAAGTTTCTTTTCTTTTTTGTGACTCTTATGATTTTATTAACATTCGTCATTGCAATTTCGTCCTGCAATGTATTTTCCATGCAGAGCCAACATGTACAAAATCCACAACCTATTTTTGGTATGCAAAGGCCGGGCACAGAAATAACCGACGTGACGATGTCCCTTATGTCACTCAGGTGCCCAGACTATACATGCTAGAAATGTTAAGTACCGGACGGTATGCAGCGTTTAAATTACTCCTCATCAGTGATTAGCCTAGGGGCCGTCCATAAAGTACGTCACGCTCCGGGGGGGAGGGGTGTAAGAAAGTGTGACAGAGTGTGACAGGGGGGAGGTGGGGTCAGGCCATGTGTGACGTCACACATTTATTTTTTAAATTCTTTATTATTATTTTTGTTTTTAGTACCTAAAATCCGACCCGGCCCGGCCAGGCGTGTCTAAAACCCGGCCGGCGGGATAAAAGTTTATTTCCCGTCACTATCAAAGCGTTTAGGGACACACGTCACTATCAGAGGGATTAGGGATAGTATCCTACGGTTGAGAGGGTTAGGTACATGGTTATGTTTTTTAAAAAAAATTCGAAAGTGTGACGTACTTTAGGGGGGGGGGGGGGGGTCCGAGATTTGTGACAGTTTGTGACAGGGGGGAGGGGGGTCAAAAATGGTCAAAAATAGTGTGACGTACTTTATGGACGGCCCCTACCTCCTTGATCAGTCAATGCTTTGCAAAGGCAAACTTCAGTTAAGGTCACCAAATAATAATTATTATCTTGTGTTTAATAGCTCAGCTAGCGTCCCGAGTGAGCGGGATTCTCTATTCCTTTAGAGCTCCCTTTTTATCAAGCCGCGTTACAATGGTATTCAGGCCTAAACCTCGTTTCTTTTATTTTGGTTGCAGAAATAAATTCTGATTGATTGATTGATTGATTGATTGATTGATTGATTGATGTCATAGTTGGAACAGGCAAACAAACAATAAAGAAATTAAATTTATTTCCGTGTTTTCGCTTATAGGGTTCGTGTACCGACTGCACGTGCACATTGGAGCCATGCGCCTATATGGGTTACGGAGCGGACACTGGATGCCAACAGACCGGCGTCTACCATCTCGATGTTAGAGATGCTGATCCACATTGCCAAGGTTAATCAACCGTCGATAGAAGCAGATTGGAATCAATCGAAGCTATATACCGCGGATACGACATCGATTCATTGAAATTAAAGAGACAATAACTAAAAATTTTGTAATGAACACTTGCTAATGATTTCATTTTTGATCAATTGTTAAATTGTTAAATACATTCATGCACGCCCACAAGAGTTTTCTTCGTGCACATCGATAATAGACGTCGAGGTGTATCATGTGGGTAGAAAATAATTGAACAGTAAGGCTACGATTAAAGCCACAGTTCAGGTGCCACCCATTACGACTTCCAATCTATCGTCCCATCCCTGTCTCATCGTCCCGTCTCCAATCCTTCAGCTCCATCTCAAGCAGCCGAATTCATTGTCTTTTCCCGATTGAACTTAACATCAATAATAAAATATAAAAAATAATTATAACAATAATAATAATAATAGCATGGGGCTCACATGGTCTCTCATGCTCCCTTGGATTCGGTCGACAGGCAAGACATAGCACCGTCAACGACCTTGTCTACCGAAGTCTTAACAGAGCTGGTACTCCGGCAATCAAGGAGCCGTCGGGTCTTACGAAGTTGGACGGGAAACGACCGGACGGTCAGACTCTATTATTCCCTGGAGTAACGGATGGGGGGGGGGGAGCGGGCGTTGATTGGGATGCGACCGTGGTTGACACGGTGGCTTACACTGTAGAAATTTATTCTGATATTTATGAAATATTCATGAAATATTTATGAATTATTGGGGGGATATACGCATCTCCGTCCCCCGCCCCAAACTTTGGAAAGAACCACCCCCTTCTGTCTGCCCCTCTAAGCCTCCGTCCATGTGGAAGACAGATAAAGATGATTGAGGTGGAGAAGGTGAAAGGTCACGAGTGGAGGCAGGTCAATCGATGGTATAGGTTTTTGGGAGTGGTTGAATGGAAATACACGGAGAGTCATCGTGTCTTCCAAATCTTCCCGACCCTTCCATACAATTTCCCGCCAACAAAGAGGTAGAGGTCGTTGATGGTGCTATGTCTTTCCTGTCGACCGAATCCAAGGGAGCATGAGAGACCATGTGACCCCCATGCTATTATTATTATATAACAGAGGTCACTTCTGACTTTCATCTTCAACTCGCGATGTCACATCAGACCCACGTATCTCTTTCTCTATTCACGCGTGTGACCTCTTGGCACTCAGCTTCATCAATGCTCTCAACAGCGTATTGAACTTTGTTTATTGCACACAGACAAATCAACCAGAATAAACGTGACTCAACAAGCAGAGTGGAATAGGAATCAGGAAAAGCTAACAGCTTATGCAACCCTGACTCCAAGACTATTTTTAGTGCAAGTTAATATACTTAATTAATACTTAATTAATTAATCAATTAGAACATAACTGAAAGTAATAGGGATAAACATACAATGCAATTATATTAATAATGAGAAGAAGAAAATTATAATATTAAATAATATTAATAATAAATAATAAATAATAAAAATAATAGTAATAGATAATAGTAACAACATATTATTGCAGCTGTAAATCATAACAAACTACAAAGGAATAGAGACTCGTATAATTACTTATGAGTAGGCTATGACAACTATTATCGCACAGTAAACTGCGACGACATACGGCTCTAGGGCAATGAAGAAAAACATCATTGTGTGTTAAAGATGTTACGTGCGTTGTTTAATAATAATTAATCAGAAAACATAGGCCTATCATAGGAGCCTACACCAACTCGCATTAGTTAAGTATTCAACGTGTTTCAATCGTTTGATGCGATTTCATTTATTTCTGAGCATTATAATCTTGATAGTTGCATTCTTAACGTCGAATCCTAGCATTGTAACTTCGAGATCATTTTCTTCAAAGACAACAGAACGCGTTTAATTATATGCAGGAAGAAACAATCAAAAACAAATCGGTTGGCAATTAAGACCATGTTCAAAGACCAAGTGTCAGACCCAGCAGTACAAGTTAATCTACTAGGGCCTATCATATAGTATCATCTAATGATGATTTGGAATATTATTCATCTATAGCTGACCAGGCTTGTTACATGTTCAACGACAACGCAATATCAAAGATGATAATGCTGAGCAGTCAGCTTAATCCTTATAAATGAGCACAGTTGAAACCGGATTCAATAGAAATTCCGAGGTCTTACGAATAGACATTAAAATGATAAAATGTGTTGATAGCTGTGATCACAGCGTTAGGCTACCTATAGCTGCGGTATAGATAAACAAACAACGCACGTAACATCTTTAACACACAATGATGTCTTTCTTCATTGCCCTAGAGCCGTATGTCGTCGTTTGGCATGCCAAAAGATGCAACGGTGAGCCAAAGTGATTCGCCTTAGGAGAATATCAGATCCAAGTCACCTAGATTCATCACTTAGGCTACTTCTGACTCACAACGTCATGATTATAAGTCTTTATATTCTGCCAGCTCGTCAAACCGTTGGCGAGTTTACAGAGAAAAAGGTTGCAGAAGAGCTTCTATAATCTGTTCGTTCGTGTTGGCAGAAAGACTCCGACGCTTAGAACGTTCGCTGGAGTATTCGTGTTTATAAAAGGTCCTAAAATGCTGCTGACTAAAACGGCGAGAGAACTACGAGTGAAAATGGTTGTTCGTTGCCTCGTTTATCTTATTCAACTCGCCGTAATATTTCCACACGCTTACGGATATAGTAAGACAACTAGTAGATTAATTTAGGTCTATAATATTATATGGGAGCTATGCAGTCCCTCATTTTTTTGATTCTTCATCATCACCGATAGCTTGTGATGACCTTTGTGAAAGTTACATGACATTAAAATCAACTTCAGAATCTGCAGATCAAACTCTATATAACACATAAGCCTATAATAAATCTGATTGTCATGTCATGTCAATCGCCGACGCCGCCGCCGCCGCGCGACGGTTGGCCACATGCATGGACTATGGCTCTCCACTGCCGTTTATCGCGTGCAGCGGCGAGGAGATGAGATCCGGAAAGGTGAGACCAAGAGAGAACATTGTCAATCCAGCTAATGCGCGGTCTGCCCTTGCGTCGATATCCCTCCACGTGACCCAGCATGATGGCTTTTTACATTAAACATTAGAATTTAGACATTTTTATTGATTCCATTACAATCATACATAGCCTACATGATACATGTAACTAAGTATAAACATAATCAGAATTAAACAAATTCACATAAAGAGTAGGCAGAATAACAACGTGGGAGCAGTAGGCACATCAAAAGGAACAAGTCCCGCTAAGTAGGGGGCCTAATTATTACCATTGAGAAGTACAATAAGACAATGAACAGTGAGCAGTTTGAAGATTACGATTACGATAACGCTTGCACGAAACTCACAAACGTAGCTTTACCTGTGTATCGTACGACCGTTTTCAACATGCAGCTATAGTTCCACCTCTCACTTACTTAGCACCCGTTCTAGAAACACGCAATGATGTTAGCGTCCGAAAGCTCTCACGACGACTGTGGAACAACCATGGCATACACCTGGCCACCAAGGTCTCAGTCTACAGAGCAGTTGTGCCGACGACGCTTCTAGACAAGGCTTGGAATTCTAAAAGGGCTCTAGAAATCACTGCTAGAAGCAAATCATGTAACAATTTGCTAACCGGTGTTTCTAGACTAATTTGACCCTGCTGAAAACGAAAATCGCTGTTAGCAAGCTGGATTTTTGGCCGTTCAATGGGAAAACAAGATGGCGGACAAAATGGCGGTCAGTTGCTTCAAATGGCTATAAGTAAAGTATTGTATGTGACAGAAACACGATTTTAGACTCTAAATTAAGATTATAGGGTGCAAGGAATACAATGGAACCAAATACACATATGTAGCACTGCAAGAAAATCAAAATGGCGGACAAAATGGCGGCTGGAATCTTAAAATGGCTGTAAGTGAAGTTATGTATGCAGTGGAATCATGATTTCAGGGTCTAAATCAACATTTTCGGGGTCAAGGAATGCAATGGAAGCAAGGTAACATATGTGGCATTGCACGGAAACCAAGATGGCGGACAAAATGGCGGACAAAATCTTAAAATGGTCATAAATGAAGACATAATTATATGCAACTAAATCATGATTTCAGGGTTTAAATCAACATTTTCGAGGCCAAGGCATGTGATGAAACGAATGTGACATACATAGCACTGCCTGGACACCAAAATGGTGGCAGGAATTTCAAAATGGATGCTAGTGAAGTCATGCATGCAATGGGAACTTGATTCAAATTTTTGCCAGGTCTTTGCAAGATGGTATCTGAAACCTGCGCAGTTGAATTTATCTACAATGTTCCCTTATTTGACCAGATATGATCATTCAAATTATCGCATTGCCTTCAGCAAGTCTTAAACCAAGGAGTGTTCTTCAAAAGAACACTGAAAAAATTATAAAGGAACATTGGTAGCCTATATCATGCAGTGCCTTATTCGATCGTATCAAGCTGACTGTCCATGGATCTGGAAAAACGATTGTGCCATGGACTTTTCTCAAAACCAATGGGAATGGATTCTCTCTGCAAAAGTAACTTGTCCAGTCCGCATTTCTATAGCAGAGTCATAGCATTTGTTTATTTACAATATTTTACGTAGTGCCTCTTCAAGGTGGGCTGTCCGGAATCGCTCCCGACTTAACTACAACTAAATAGGACAGTTTTTAGATTCTTACGGAACAGAGTGGAGTGACCCATGGGCTTGCAATAAGCGCTGTGACAAGGGGTTGGCCATTCCCATTCCAGATTTTAGTACCAGCTACAGAGAATGAAAGGTGATGTCGAATAGCAGACCGCGAGTGAACCAGCTCAGCTTGGTCAGCCAACCAAAGAGTAGATCGACGCTGGACATCCGATGTTGAAAAACAAGAGTTCTTTCAGACATAATGTGGCTAGTCCATCAAGGCACTACCTAAGCAACACACAGACCCTGCAGCAATCCTCTGCGGGAAAGGGGGCCAATGCAAGACATCCCGCATATTGTATGAGACATGACAAAATATTGTGATATGCCCATAAGTCGCGACGCAGTTCATCCAACCTGTTGCAGACAAATTATTGATGGACAAGCAATGGTTCGAGCAATAGGGAACCTCCAAACGCGAAGACATTTGGTGACCTGACAGATACAGTGGATACCTGTGTACAGGTAGCCTACTTTTGATTGGCTACAAGAGGGTTAATAATTATTGCCTTCGAAAGATATAGTGGACATTGCTTTTAAAAAGTGAAATCGTACAGAAAATTACCACCACAACTCTGTCACTGTGTGGAGTCCTGAAATACTTCGTTGTCAGAAAATTGGCTGTATGTTCTTGGTATGCTTGAAAGAAAGACTGATCTAGCTTTGAACATTTCTGTCTATTCAGCTCTCAACAGCCACATTTGGAGATATGGACTAGAGCGGTTGCTGGTGGTTACGTGAAAAAAGATAAGGTGTTGTCCACTGCCGGGTCATGTGTTTGCTTTATATTTAACGGTGTGGTATGGTGATGTCAGGAACATCAGCGGAACGGAAGCTCATCCAAATCACGTAACTATGAAGATGAAGAATAGAGTGTCCTTCATGCTACAACTGGATGTGATTTGACATATTTAGCAGGAATCAGCTGAAACAATGCATGAATAAACTATTTGAAAGTTCCCACTTACTTTATACATTTGGAACATTCCATTATGAGCTCATTACCAAGAGCTCTGTAAGTTTGGAAAGGCCCATTTTCCAGATATTGATGTTCAGATATCATCCTCATCTTCATCGGATGGAGTGTGGTGGAAGAAAGTAATCTTTACCAGTGTGCGCCAAAGCCACATTATAGAGTTTGTCTACAGCAAATCATGTGAAGTTGACAAACGTAGCATCAGGCTCTGCTGCTATCGAAGTGCGATCTTGTCATGTGCACTCAGGTGCAATTGCATTGACAGTAGCAAGGCCTGAATTGACTCTACGGTAGGCCTACCCTATATCCGTCAGGCCATGAAAAGTTGAAACTATTGATAGATGAAGTTATGAAACATTGAAGCATGCATCCAGTATATACATAAAGCCAGCAATAGTTAAATTGCAGTGCAGTCATAGGCTACTAAAAAATTTCACTATAGGTATGACAATTTCACTGCATAACACTGCATGTGATTTTGTTGGAAGCATATGACCTGGAAATTACTAGTCCAGACTGAAATCAAGTCTCCATCGCATATGTTCAAGACATCACTCATAGCCAGTTGAAGTTTTTTTCCACCATTTTGGTTTTTGGTTTTCTGGCAGTGTCACATAATATATTCTGTGCTCTTAATTTCATCACTTTCCTTAATTCCGAAAATTCTCATTTACATTCTGAATTGATTTATTCGTTAGATACAGAAATTCACTAACAGCCAAGTCGATAATCTGGCCGCCATTTTGGCCGACATTTTGGTGTCCAGGCAGTGCTATATATGTCACATTGTTTCATCACATGCCTTGACCTTGAAAATGTTGATTTAGACCCTGAAATCATGATTTCATTGCATACATAACTTCACTTATAGCCATTTTAAGATTTTTGTCCGCCATTTTGTCCGCCATCTTGGTTTCTGTACAATGCCACATATGTTACCTTGCTTCCATTGCATTCCTTGACCCCGAAAATGTTGATTTAGACCCTGAAATCATGATTCCATTGCATACATAACTTCACTTATAGCCATTTTAAGATTTTGTCCGCCATTTTGTCCGCCATCTTGGTTTCCGTGCAATGCCACATATGTTACCTTGCTTCCATTGCATTCCTTGACCCCGAAAATGTTGATTTAGACCCTGAAATCATGATTCCACTGCATACATAACTTCACTTACAGCTATTTTAAGATTCTAGCCGCCATTTTGTCCGCCATTTTGATTTTCTTGCAGTGCTACATATGTGTATTTGGTTCCATTGTATTCCTTGCACTCTATAATCTTAATTTAGAGTCTAAAATCGTGTTCCTGTCACATACAATACTTTACTTATAGCCATTTGAAGCAACTGACCGCCATTTTGTCCGCCATCTTGTTTTCCCATTGAACGGCCAAAAATCCAGCTTGCTAACAGCGATTTTCGTTTTCAGCAGGGTCAAATTAGTCTAGAAACACCGGTTAGCAAATTGTTACATGATTTGCTTCTAGCAGTGCCATTTTGAGATTCCAAGCCTGGTCTATTCTCTACGGATGCGAATGCCGATGACTGTGCACTAATGACACACACACACACACACGCGCGCACGCGCCCGCACACACACACAGACTACGGCACAGCATCTCTTCGACCGTTTTGCATGTGCTGCCCGTCGTTTCGGACTCATCGTCAACCTGAAGAAAACAGAAGTCATGTTACAGACAGACAGACAACAGCAAATCATGGACGCCATATCGCAGGCATATATTTCTAGGCTTGACCGGTTTCACATGATGCCATTGAAGCAATAAGCAAGTCACTAGCAGTCGAAAGCCAAGCGACTGGTTTCCACCTGGCGGTTATTGGTTAGTGGAGGCGGCAGTTCCAAAACTAGTGAGCCACGGCGGTGGAGTGGTTAGACGGCCAGCCTGTAATGTGGAGCGTACGGGTTCGATACTCGTCTTAAACGATAACCGTGTATGGACCTTGAACAAGTCCTCCACTCGCAGTTGCTCTGCAATTTATAATATTATTGCTGCAATTGAGCCGTGGTCACTTCTTGGCTTTGTAACAAAGTCGATATAAAATTGCTGTTATACTGTATTGTATTGCATACTGTCAAAAGTTGAAGCGAAAGCTTTAAGACAAGCCAACGATAACGCTGTAGAGTTCGTCAAGAAAGGCACTGCGCTGGTTTTCAGGGTTGAACATGACGTTGGTGAACGGAGCTTATTGGTATACAAGAAATCTGAGCGAAACGGATTGTCATTAGCAACACTTACTTACGGTACCTTCCGACTTTTGCCACCGACCGCTTCGCTTTAACTTAGCCTACTATTAAGGACTTCTGATTTAATTTTGCACGATGACCAATCGGTAAAGTAGAGCAGCAATTATGAAATTCATCACCTGTGCAGCAGACAAGAAACTAGGAACATCGAGGTCAGATAGGTCCATACATTATAAACTGACTAGATCTTGTTTATTCAATGTTGACACACATAAAGTTGACCTTCTTCAAGGCCGTTGCATGATAAGGAATCATAGGCTCGTGCAGCTGGCCTACGTGTCGTTCTTTGTTTCATTTTCATACCATTTTCAAAATTCTGTGTAGTAATTTTTTGATAATATATTTGCACCGTGTTGATGGGTCGTTAACATGCTTGTTATAGCTCCATAATTACTGCAGAATGTAGGAATATCCAAGTATGTCTAAGTACACACAGTCAGCTCATTATCTGTTGTTTTCGTGTTCAAATTCAAGTAGCCAGAATTGTAAAAAAGTTAGGCCTTGATTGAGTGCTAATTATAGCTCATTAAAATATGGTCAGATATACAGTTCACAATTTCCACCGATATCCTGTTAAAGTATATTGACACCATGAAACCAACTGTTCCAATCAAGGATTCGCGTAGACTTGCCTCAGTTCTTATTCTTTATCTAAAGTCTGCTGTATTTCAAATCTTCTGGGGCTGCTTACAATTAAAAACAACTGAACAGGTGTCTATATTCACACAATGCCCACAGATTGTATCGGTATATATATATAGGAGGCTTCGGAGTCTTTCAGGAAAGAGACACAGCAACAGCTTTGCTCAAAGAAGACATTTTTGCAACAGCGATAAACAGACGACGATGCTGAGACTTGCGGTCTTGTTGATGTTGGCCTCCACATCATGGTAAGATTTTTTATACGCATAGCTCGAGTCTATGTAAGAATACCTCAATGAAACGCGTGACTTGAACTTTTCGCAAACTTAACCTGGAGATGTATTATAAAGCTAAATTGCTTGCTGCTTCTTTTCACGGTTTGCACTAAAGTTAATTTTTCAGACTCTAAGACTTACGGTACCTGGTAAACTGTTTTTTCTCTCCTTATATCTCAATGTAGGCCTACTTGTATCTGGGATCTTGTTAAACATTTTTTTCTATTTTTCGACGAATGATCAAGCTGCACGTACATCACTGACTACAGACGAATGGCTAAAACGAACTGTGTTTGTTTAGCCTAGTTAGTTTGGTAGTATACTATAAAGCACACTTATGCCAACGCAGTGCGTGTAGCGCTTGTCTAGTGGAAAACCAAATTTATTCGAAGAAACGTTTATTTCTATACGACCTCTTCAAGGGGAATACTTAGAAGCGCTCCAGACTCTAGCACGACGATAGCACAGTTTTTAATTGCTTATTTTCTCCTTATCGAACGCTGCCGCAATAGTTCCGGGAAGCATGGTGCGCAGCCTCCGAGGGATCCCCTTCCAGACCACTGGACCCACTACGGAACGGGCTCGATTATGCATCGGTTCGAGCAAAACTGAATACAGCACCTGCTTCAGAGTCCTGCATTCAGTCAATCAGACCATAAGTGGCCCTGGATATTCGAGGAGCAACACAGGTCTCGCAGATAGTCTGGGACGATGCCCAGCCGATACGACATTACCATCAAGCAACGATCCTTTAATGCTGAATGCGCTGTTGAGAATAGAATGTTAGGAAGCCAGCTTAAATAGAGAATGTGAATGCGCAGAAATGTTTTCCTTGTCGTTTACAGGGCGGCTGAGATATGTTGTGGCGATGACGGATGTTTCACCGACGATCCCCCATTCGATGGCCTGCCACTTCCGGATTGTCCCAGCGACATCAACCCATCCTACAGGATGTACACGAGAAGAAACCCAACCGTCGGAGAAAACTTTGACCATACGACTATTCCGTAAGCCCATCGTCACCAGACTCATCTTGATGTGGGACTATATAAACTTATGTCATTGTTTAAGACAGTTCTATGAATCAACGAATGATTCATTTATGGTTCCATATTAATTCATTCAGTTAGTTAATTAGTCATCGTTCAGCCATTTACACATTCAGTAAATCAATTAGCCAGTTAGATGGCAAGACAGTAATCAGTTAATCCATTGAAGTCAGTCAGTCAGTCAGTCAATCAGTCAGTTAATCAGACGGTCAATCAGTCAGTATTGTAATTCCATCAATCCACCAGCCTTTGTCATCTTAGATCTGATCTCAACCTCACTAGTTTAATACTCGTGGATCGAGTAATTATGTTGTTCCTTTTGCTCGCGCCACCTATGCTTCAATAGCTTCCAAATTCTAGGTCCTCGTTTATGGAATTCACTATCAGATGATGTGAAGAGGAAAAATAGTTTATGTGCCTGTATATATTGACTCACGTTTGTACCGTTTGACTTTTTGTGTGCAATAAACAAATTCATTCATCTGAAGGATGCCACAAAACGTCGTTGAGTACAAGCTTGGGGCGACGAATGCCAATGCATGAGTTCAGTGACGACTCCCAGTACGGCGTTAGAGAAAATTGTATGTTGTAAATGTATGTGGACGGTCAGGATTATTATTCAGCAGCTTTATTTGTATAGATACGTTGTGATCGATTAGAAGGATTTCAGTATGACATATCGATTTAATGCTAAGCAATAACTTATACAGAGCTAATTTCGATCCGACGAAGAGGACAGTCTTCACGGTCCATGGTTACCAAGGCAGCGGAAGCGATGGGTGGTTGGACGATATGAGAGTGGCTTTCATCGACAGGGTCTGTTGATAATTATGTCACTCGCAAATCATCTGTTGTCTACACTTCATATTATGTTGTCTGCTTTATGAGTTCTCTGCTGTTTCATGTCGTTTATTTTATGTGTTGTCTGCATCATGTTGCTTGCTCATAAATCGATTATGTGTTCATTGGATTTATCTGTTTATAATTCCATCAATCCATCCAGTTACCTCGACACCCGCCCACTGATCCGTCCATCCATTCTTCAAATCCATCTACCCATCTATCCATCCATCCATCTATCCATCCATGATTCATCATCAATACATGTCCATCCATCAAACCATAAACCACCCATTCATCCATCCATGCATCCATTCGTCATTCATCCATCCATTCAGCCATTCGTCCATTCCTTCATGTATCAATACATCCATGCATTCATTCATTCAGCCATTCATCCATTTCTTGTATCAATACACCCATACATTCATTCATTCATCCATTCGTCCATTCCTTCATGTATCAATACACTCATACATTCATTCATTCATCCATTCGTCCATTCCTTCATGTATCAATACATCCATGCATTCATTCATTCATCCATTCGTCCATTCCTTCATGTATCAATACATCCATGCATTCATTCATTCATTCATCCATTCAGCCATTTCTTGTATCAATACACCCATACATTCATCCCTCCATTCGATCAGGCGTCCATCCATTCATCCACTCATTTATCCATTCATCCCTCCATCCATCATCCATTCACACATTCATATATCCATTCGCTCATGCGTCCATCCAGTGAATCATTCCGCCATCTGGGCGTCCATTCTGCTAGACAGTCAGCTACTTAGGTACACTTCACCCGTCAAATCGTAGTCAACCTTTTAGCAAACGTTTTATTCATGCATTCGTGGTTGTGATGTGAGACAGGAAGACATCAACGTCGTCACTGTTGGATGGGAGGGCGGTGCGGATATACCTAACTACCTTCAGGCGGCTTCAAACGTTCGCACAACCGGAGCATACACAAGCCGCGTTGCGAGCAACCTCGTTACCAGTGGCGGTTCGTCTAACTCGCTTATGTGGTGCGTTGGCCACAGTCTCGGATCTCACGTTTGTGGACACATGGGACAGACCACAAAGATTGGAAGAATTACAGGCAAGCTATTGGAGAAGAATGAATTCAAACTAATGTACCGTTTTGAAATAATTACAGACTAGTTTCTACCTTCTATAGTTTTCTTTATTGACACATGTATCTTATAACTGCTGCGATATGACGTGACCATGTAAACGATTCGTATAACTTGCATAGTGTTGCATAAAAGTTTCGCCATAGTTGGTCCATATTTCTCGACCTAGCGGTCTGCGTAATGAACTTCTTGGTCTTCTTTGCCCCCTTTACGTAAGCGTTTAGAAACCATTCTCTTTGTTTGTGGTTTGGTGTCTGGTCGGGAGAGCCTCTGAGGAGTTTATATTGAAGTGGCAATTTATAAATTGATCACGATTACGATTTCGAACCATTGTGTCGTAATGTAATCACAAATTTACGCAGATTCAATTGTAGAAAAAATCATCACAAGTTAACAAGAGTTAGCGACGCAAAATTCCAGTAACCAATGGGGCAATGATAAAACTGTGTCCGGCGTAGAATGTAACGTAAATAAATTGTAACGTAGTGTAAATAATCCAAAGATTTTTCAGCGCTCTCAACAGCCACGCTAGAGAGGCCAACATATTTACCGGCGCTATACAAAGTCAAGTCCGCAATAGCCAGAGCTGCCCTTAACGTTCCGTGGCCTTGTCAAAACCCGTGGAGGTCAAGCCGAGGAGACAGCGTGGCGTGGTTGTGTTCGGTGATGATGGTAATCGTACGGTAGAACAGGTTAACTAGTGCCCTGCTCGTGCATGGTCCCTATCAATCAGAACACTAATACAGAACACGAACTCTAAGTATGCCCAGATCTTTCACTGTAGGAGCAGAAGTAGTTATTCATTTTTGCTTGTATAACTGGTCCTATCTAAAGAGAAGATAATGGGTGCGTTCTTCAGGTATGGATCCCGCCGGTCCCTCTTTCGAATCCAGTGATGACGTAACCATCGGATTACATCCGGGGTGCGCTGACTTCGTTGACGTTCTTCACACAGACTCACAGACGTACGGATCACTGCGTCCTCTTGGTCACATTGACTTCTATCCAGATGGCGGACACGATATGCCAGGATGCGGACGTACGTAGCCTACGGCAGAACGATTTCATGATAATCGGTGACTTTAATATAGTAATATTACCATTATGATTTTCCCAGATATATATATATATATATATATATATATGTACATATATATAATACTTCAGATATTAAGCAATTTTAACTCTCCATGGAGTGGCCGTCCATGTCAAGATCTCGAAGAACAAAAGTGCATTGTTGCTATTATTAGTAGTAGTAGTAGTATTTCTATTTATTGTTATTTTTTAAATAGGTTTTTGCACCGAGGTATACAGGATCCCTTAGGGACTTCACCGCCGCCTTACATAAAGTCAAAAGTCTGAAAAGGTCTTAAATTGTTGTTGTTGTTATTATTATGATTATTATTATTATTATGATTATTATTATGATTATTATCGTTATTATTATTATTATTATTACTATTATTATTATTATTATTATTATTATTATTATTATTATTATTATTATTATTATTATTATTAATGATTTTAGGCATAATAGTCTATGGGCGCAATATCAGATCAAGTTCGTAACTGCTCTCCGATGCCAGGTCAATCATTGTCCGGGAGGTCAAGCCGAGGAGACAACACGGTGCTACTGTGTAATCGGTGAAGATAGCAGTCGTGTGGCGGCGCACGAATATAATCAAAATAGGATCGTTTAGAGTTCCTTTTTCAGTCGAATGTGCCATTGAGTGAAATCATGTAGCAAGAATTGAGGAGAAGTTACCAGGCGAGATAGAAGTAGGCTATGAGTCTTGGCAGAGGTCTTTCGGGA
Source organism: Lumbricus terrestris (assembly GCA_949752735.1). Lineage (NCBI taxonomy): Eukaryota > Metazoa > Annelida > Clitellata > Crassiclitellata > Lumbricidae > Lumbricus > Lumbricus terrestris. The sequence continues at coordinate 65,735,469 of OX457038.1, forward strand.
GTCCGTTTGAAAGAGTGCACACGGTAGGTATGCAGACTATAAGTCTATGTAAGGAGCAGTTGCAGAAATTCAGAGATTAGGAAGAGACTATAATTTATTAATCCCCATTCTTACTATTTTATTTTAATTGAAATTTAGATTGACGTTCGGTACAATTTGAAAATATGAACTAAATGAAGCAGGGAGGACTCCAATTTGATATTTCGTCCTCTGGCACAAAAATTTAATGTCCTATCTACCTAAGAATAGGTATATCTACGCCACTGCCTGTAAGCGGAACACTGTGTTCCCTTTGTCACTGCTTGCGTTTATTGTGTGCCATATTTGTCTTTAATTTAAAAGTTGGTGAACATCAAAGTGTACCCGGTACTTTTATTTTAAATTGATTTGTTGTCATAAATCAGAATAAAGTCGCTAAAGACTAAAGTGCATTCCCTCATTATCGGCTGTTAGCGCCGCCATTGCAGAATCTGTTGATTAGATTAACCTGTAATTGTTAGTAATACTTGTAGAATTATGGCCTCTGTTTTTTTTTTGTTTGAATCTAGCCGATGCCACCAGCTGTAGCCACTTCCAGGCGGTTGTTTACATGACCGAATCAATTGCGGAGGATTGCTTTGCATCAAGATCCGAATGTAGCAACTACGCAAACATCCCAGTAAGCTATGGCTGACACAAAATGTCATGTTCTTGCATTTGTGTAAATATGCTGAAAGCTAGTGAAATGTTGAACATTTCAATACCTGTTATTAGAAGTCATTCTGACGTAAGCTACCCTGCGCTGCGATCGCCGCCATTGCAACGCTGCTCATTATAATAATTATTCCCAAATAACCAAGCTCGCAGCACGTGACCTTTCGACAACTTCACTATAATCTATGACAGGTAAAATTGTGGTTGAGCAATCATGTGTGATTGTTTTTGCTTTCTATCATGGTCATACAATACTGCAGCTCATTTTTGCAATACGGTTATTAAAACGTCTTAAGTAGCCAACCCTTAGCCTAGCAGTTAGGCCTATTCTTGCAGGTTTTCATTGCAAGAGATCTAGTTATGCCAAACTGGACTCTTCGTAAATTATTTGACCAAAGAGAGCAAATTAATTTAGGCCTAATAACTATTAGAGATAACCTGTATACATGCAGTAACTTTTTTGCTAACTGTAATATCAACGTCGCTTCTCTCTTGCAGTCAAGTTTCTTCTCTTTATTTGACTCTTATTATTTTATTAACATTCCCATTGCAATTTCGTCCTGCAATGCAGCGGTTCTTAACCTTTTCACACTGACGGACCCCTGTTTAATTTTCGGTCCCGGTCACGGACCCCCATCGAAATTTGGCGCCTTTGACGCATTATCGTGACTGTGTGACTCTATAATCCTATATAATAGTAGGCCAACATGTATGCTATAGCCTAAATTCTGGATAAATAAATGGATATGCCCCTGCAATCCTGTAGTATAAATTTATATTACTGATAAGATAATTTGAAATTTATTAGAAAAAACTGTAGTTTATTTTAATGTAAGCTTTGGGCATGCATATTCGAGCACAGTTTATCTGCTCGAAACACTCATGCATCAAGCTAACTCTTGCATGGATCATGATGGATGCAACGTACATCTTCAATGTAGGCCTAATGTTAAGCCTACTAGTCAGTTCAATGATTTGGTTCAATTCTGAGGTTAGTAAATTCCACGAATCAAAGTTTGCAAGAAACTGACTGGAAGCTCACGAAAAACTGTGTTCAAATTACCAAATTAGAAGTTGAACTGATCCAGCTATGATTGACCGGAAATTAAATTAACAAATTTTGGTTGATTGATCTGAGCATTTCTTTGTTTTTAAATATGAATTCATGCAATTGATCAAAATGTGTCAAAGTTATCAACCACTATCCGTTTTGCACCAGAGATCATCTCTTTTTTTTTTACAAGCAGACACTTTATCACTAATTAAGGGCGTTTAGATTTGTCTGCATCACTTGCATAGGCCTAGAGGAATTCAGTTAATTCAAAAATGCCAACCAGGTAAGCCAAAGTTGAAACTCATGAGTTGTTTATTCAAATGAATTACAGGCTGTGGGTTTTTCTAAGAAACTCTCTCAAAAGCATCCCGAAATCTAGAGTAGGTTACAATCAGACCCATCTAAAATAAACGAATTTGTCATTAATCAGCGTATTATTAGTTTCATGTCGCCATTGAAAAGGAGAATTATTGACAAATTGACAAAGAGTTTTCGTTTGTCTGTTTCGATGTTTTTAACTAAGAAATATGTAATTTTCAGGACGTGCCGCGGACCCCCAGGCAGATGGTCGCGGACCCCAGGGGTCCGCGGACCCCCGGTTGAGAACCGCTGCTGCAATGTATATTCCATGCAGGGCTTTTTTAAACGTGCAGTTGCACACAAAATGTGCAGTTCTAAATAGATTTGTGCAGTTGTAGAAGCACTTCTTTACAGTTAAAACTAGCAAAACAGGTCATTGTCCACCGATTGGAAGTAATTTGCCATGGAGGATGGGAAAGGAAAGAAGGGGTTGTGCAGTTCTAAAAATTCCTTAAAAGCAGCCCTGATTCCATGCAGAGCCAACCTGTACAAAACGCACAACATATCTTCGGTATGCAAAAGCCGGACAAAGAAATGACCGACGTGACGATGTCCCCTATATGCCACTCAGGTGCACAGAGCCACAGACTATTCTGCATACGTGCTATAGAAACATTAAATACCGGACGGTATGCTGCGTTTAAATTACTCCCTTGATCCGTAAATGCTTTGCAAAGGCAAACTTCAGTTAAGGTCACTCCATAATAATTATTATTTTGTGTTTAATAGCTCATCTAGTGTCCATAGTTAGCGGGATTCTCTATTCCTTTAGAGCTTCCTTTCTATCAAGCCGCGTTACAATGGTGTTCAGGCCTAAACCTCGTTTCTTTTATTTTGGTTGCAAAAATAAACGATTCTGATTGATTGGTTGATTGATTGATGTCATAGTTGGAACAGACAAACAAACACTAAAAACAAAACAAAACGCTGAACTTCTGGTTCCCCGTTCACGGACTGCTATCCGACAGCGTAATTCATTCTCTGTTGCAGGTCCTACAGCTTGGAATGGTCTCCCTGTTACACTGCGCTTAATTCCCAGGGGTCACTCCGCTCTGTTCCTTAAGAACCTAAAAACTGATTTATTTAGCCATGGTTGGGCCGGGAGCGCTTCTGAGTAGCCTACCTTGAAGGGGCGCCATATAAATTTCTGAAATAAATAAATAAATTAATTAAATTTATTTCGTGTGTTCTCGCTTATAGGGTTCGTGTACCGACTGCACGTGTGCATTGTTGCCATGCGCCTACATGGGTTACGCAGCGGACACTGGCTGCCAACAGACCGGCGTCTACCATCTCGATGTTAGAGATGCTAATCCACATTGCCAAGGTTAATCAACCGTCGAAAGAAGCAGATTGGAATCAATCGAAGCTACCGCGGATACGATATCGATTCATTGAAATTAAAGAGACAATAACTACAAAATTTCAATTGTAATGAACACTTGCTAATGATTTCATTTTTGATCAATTGTTAAATTGTTAAATACATTTATGCACGCCTACAAGAGTTTTATTCGTGAACATCGATAATAGACGTCGAGGTGGGTGTGGGACTGTGGGTGGAAAAGAATTGAACTGTAGGCCTATAAGGTTATGATTAAAACCACAGTGCAAGTGCTACCATTACGATCTCCAATCTATCGCCCCATCCCAGTCTCATCAGTCATCAAGTGTTCTTCGGTGTCTCTGGGACCATAGGCGCAACCACCCTATGGGACCCACGGGACGCGTCCCCCCAACTTTTGAGTGGTCCCCTAACTTTATTATTATGGTCCCCCAACTTTTAGGACGTGATTCATTATGGTCCCCTCCAACTTTTAGGACGTGATTGCACCTATGTCTGGGACGGCCTTAAACTGGTTAGCTTCTTACCTGCGTGACCGGAATAAGCAGGTCGGCATTGGGACCGCTCGGTCTGAGCCTACTGTTTGCACTGCTGGAGTTCCACAGGGATCTGTGACTGTCCTTGGTCCCTTACTATTTACTGTCTTTACTTCCCCAATCAGTCGCATTGCTAATCACTTTGGGATCCAATTACAGCAGTATTCGGATGATACCCTGCTCCATATTGCTTTATCACACACTGATCAGTCTGGTAAACTTAAACTTGAAGAGTGTCCTTCATCTACGTATTCCTGGTTTTGTTTCAATGGTTTGGCCATAAACCCTGACAAGTCTGAGGCAATTTTGTTTGGGTCACGCCAGCATCTGCGCTCTTTCCCTCCACTTTCTAATATCGACCTCGTCGGCACTGCTGTTCATCTGTCAAATACTGTCAAAACACTTGGAGTAACCCTAGACCAGCGGTTCTCAACCGGGGGTCCGCGGACCCCTGGGGGTCCGCGACCATCTGCCTGGGGGTCCGCGGCACGTCCTGAAAATTACATATTTCTTAGTTAAAAACATCGAAACAGACAAACGAAAACTCTTTGTCAATTTGTCAATAATTCTCCTTTTCAATGGCGACATGAAACTAATAATACGCTGATTAATGACAAATTCGTTTATTTTAGATGGGTCTGATTGTAACCTACTCTAGATTTCGGGATGCTTTTGAGAGAGTTTCTTAGAAAAACCCACAGCCTGTAATTCATTTGAATAAACAACTCATGAGTTTCAACTTTGGCTTACCTGGTTGGCATTTTTGAATTAACTGAATTCCTCTAGGCCTATGCAAGTGATGCAGACAAATCTAAACGCCCTTAATTAGTGATAAAGTGTCTGCTTGTAAAAAAAAAAGAGATGATCTCTGGTGCAAAACGGATAGTGGTTGATAACTTTGACACATTTTGATCAATTGCATGAATTCATATTTAAAAACAAAGAAATGCTCAGATCAATCAACCAAAATTTGTTAATTTAATTTCCGGTCAATCATAGCTGGATCAGTTCAACTTCTAATTTGGTAATTTGAACACAGTTTTTCGTGAGCTTCCAGTCAGTTTCTTGCAAACTTTGATTCGTGGAATTTACTAACCTCAGAATTGAACCAAATCATTGAACTGACTAGTAGGCTTAACATTAGGCCTACATTGAAGATGTACGTTGCATCCATCATGATCCATGCAAGAGTTAGCTTGATGCATGAGTGTTTCGAGCAGATAAACTGTGCTCGAATATGCATGCCCAAAGCTTACATTAAAATAAACTACAGTTTTTTCTAATAAATTTCAAATTATCTTATCAGTAATATAAATTTATACTACAGGATTGCAGGGGCATATCCATTTATTTATCCAGAATTTAGGCTATAGCATACATGTTGGCCTACTATTATATAGGATTATAGAGTCACACAGTCACGATAATGCGTCAAAGGCGCCAAATTTCGATGGGGGTCCGTGACCGGGACCGAAAATTAAACAGGGGTCCGTCAGTGTGAAAAGGTTAAGAACCGCTGCCCTAGACAATAGGTTCACATTTCGACCTCACATAACTAGCATTTGTAAATCTTGTTTCTATCACATTCGGGCAATACGTCACATCAGGTCGGCCCTGACTATGGACATGTCTCAAACCATTACCTGTTCTCTTGTCTCCTCTCGCCTTGATTATGCTAACGCCGTTTTTGTCGGTCTCTCAGTCACTGAGCTCAACAGGCTGCAACACAACCAAAACTCCTTAGCGCGTGTTGTGCTGCGCGTCCCAATACAAACTAGTTCCTCAGTCCTACTCCATCAACTGCACTGGCTTCCTATTCAGTACAGGATAAAATTCAAATCGGCATGTTTGACCTACAAATATCTTCGCACCAACACACCTTCCTACCTTCAGTCACCTACTCAATCAATCAATCAAATTTTTCTATTGCACCAATATAACAAAAACATTTATACGAAGTATATCTACATAACAGTTGGTTACAATCGGAAACCCAGAAGGGATTAGAAGTCCCACTGGTAGGGCTACCTATATAGACAAGGCTTGGAATTCTAAAAGGGCTCTAGAAATCACTGCTAGAAGCAAATCATGTAACAATTTGCTAACCGGTGTTTCTAGACTAATTTGACCCTGCTGAAAACGAAAATCGCTGTTAGCAAGCTGGATTTTTGGCCGTTCAATGGGAAAACAAGATGGCGGACAAAATGGCGGTCAGTTGCTTCAAATGGCTATAAGTAAAGTATTGTATGTGACAGAAACACGATTTTAGACTCTAAATTAAGATTATAGGGTGCAAGGAATACAATGGAACCAAATACACATATGTAGCACTGCAAGAAAATCAAAATGGCGGACAAAATGGCGGCTGGAATCTTAAAATGGCTGTAAGTGAAGTTATGTATGCAGTGGAATCATGATTTCAGGGTCTAAATCAACATTTTCGGGGTCAAGGAATGCAATGGAAGCAAGGTAACATATGTGGCATTGCACGGAAACCAAGATGGCGGACAAAATGGCGGACAAAATCTTAAAATGGTCATAAATGAAGACATAATTATATGCAACTAAATCATGATTTCAGGGTTTAAATCAACATTTTCGAGGCCAAGGCATGTGATGAAACGAATGTGACATACATAGCACTGCCTGGACACCAAAATGGTGGCAGGAATTTCAAAATGGATGCTAGTGAAGTCATGCATGCAATGGGAACTTGATTCAAATTTTTGCCAGGTCTTTGCAAGATGGTATCTGAAACCTGCGCAGTTGAATTTATCTACAATGTTCCCTTATTTGACCAGATATGATCATTCAAATTATCGCATTGCCTTCAGCAAGTCTTAAACCAAGGAGTGTTCTTCAAAAGAACACTGAAAAAATTATAAAGGAACATTGGTAGCCTATATCATGCAGTGCCTTATTCGATCGTATCAAGCTGACTGTCCATGGATCTGGAAAAACGATTGTGCCATGGACTTTTCTCAAAACCAATGGGAATGGATTCTCTCTGCAAAAGTAACTTGTCCAGTCCGCATTTCTATAGCAGAGTCATAGCATTTGTTTATTTACAATATTTTACGTAGTGCCTCTTCAAGGTGGGCTGTCCGGAATCGCTCCCGACTTAACTACAACTAAATAGGACAGTTTTTAGATTCTTACGGAACAGAGTGGAGTGACCCATGGGCTTGCAATAAGCGCTGTGACAAGGGGTTGGCCATTCCCATTCCAGATTTTAGTACCAGCTACAGAGAATGAAAGGTGATGTCGAATAGCAGACCGCGAGTGAACCAGCTCAGCTTGGTCAGCCAACCAAAGAGTAGATCGACGCTGGACATCCGATGTTGAAAAACAAGAGTTCTTTCAGACATAATGTGGCTAGTCCATCAAGGCACTACCTAAGCAACACACAGACCCTGCAGCAATCCTCTGCGGGAAAGGGGGCCAATGCAAGACATCCCGCATATTGTATGAGACATGACAAAATATTGTGATATGCCCATAAGTCGCGACGCAGTTCATCCAACCTGTTGCAGACAAATTATTGATGGACAAGCAATGGTTCGAGCAATAGGGAACCTCCAAACGCGAAGACATTTGGTGACCTGACAGATACAGTGGATACCTGTGTACAGGTAGCCTACTTTTGATTGGCTACAAGAGGGTTAATAATTATTGCCTTCGAAAGATATAGTGGACATTGCTTTTAAAAAGTGAAATCGTACAGAAAATTACCACCACAACTCTGTCACTGTGTGGAGTCCTGAAATACTTCGTTGTCAGAAAATTGGCTGTATGTTCTTGGTATGCTTGAAAGAAAGACTGATCTAGCTTTGAACATTTCTGTCTATTCAGCTCTCAACAGCCACATTTGGAGATATGGACTAGAGCGGTTGCTGGTGGTTACGTGAAAAAAGATAAGGTGTTGTCCACTGCCGGGTCATGTGTTTGCTTTATATTTAACGGTGTGGTATGGTGATGTCAGGAACATCAGCGGAACGGAAGCTCATCCAAATCACGTAACTATGAAGATGAAGAATAGAGTGTCCTTCATGCTACAACTGGATGTGATTTGACATATTTAGCAGGAATCAGCTGAAACAATGCATGAATAAACTATTTGAAAGTTCCCACTTACTTTATACATTTGGAACATTCCATTATGAGCTCATTACCAAGAGCTCTGTAAGTTTGGAAAGGCCCATTTTCCAGATATTGATGTTCAGATATCATCCTCATCTTCATCGGATGGAGTGTGGTGGAAGAAAGTAATCTTTACCAGTGTGCGCCAAAGCCACATTATAGAGTTTGTCTACAGCAAATCATGTGAAGTTGACAAACGTAGCATCAGGCTCTGCTGCTATCGAAGTGCGATCTTGTCATGTGCACTCAGGTGCAATTGCATTGACAGTAGCAAGGCCTGAATTGACTCTACGGTAGGCCTACCCTATATCCGTCAGGCCATGAAAAGTTGAAACTATTGATAGATGAAGTTATGAAACATTGAAGCATGCATCCAGTATATACATAAAGCCAGCAATAGTTAAATTGCAGTGCAGTCATAGGCTACTAAAAAATTTCACTATAGGTATGACAATTTCACTGCATAACACTGCATGTGATTTTGTTGGAAGCATATGACCTGGAAATTACTAGTCCAGACTGAAATCAAGTCTCCATCGCATATGTTCAAGACATCACTCATAGCCAGTTGAAGTTTTTTTCCACCATTTTGGTTTTTGGTTTTCTGGCAGTGTCACATAATATATTCTGTGCTCTTAATTTCATCACTTTCCTTAATTCCGAAAATTCTCATTTACATTCTGAATTGATTTATTCGTTAGATACAGAAATTCACTAACAGCCAAGTCGATAATCTGGCCGCCATTTTGGCCGACATTTTGGTGTCCAGGCAGTGCTATATATGTCACATTGTTTCATCACATGCCTTGACCTTGAAAATGTTGATTTAGACCCTGAAATCATGATTTCATTGCATACATAACTTCACTTATAGCCATTTTAAGATTTTTGTCCGCCATTTTGTCCGCCATCTTGGTTTCTGTACAATGCCACATATGTTACCTTGCTTCCATTGCATTCCTTGACCCCGAAAATGTTGATTTAGACCCTGAAATCATGATTCCATTGCATACATAACTTCACTTATAGCCATTTTAAGATTTTGTCCGCCATTTTGTCCGCCATCTTGGTTTCCGTGCAATGCCACATATGTTACCTTGCTTCCATTGCATTCCTTGACCCCGAAAATGTTGATTTAGACCCTGAAATCATGATTCCACTGCATACATAACTTCACTTACAGCTATTTTAAGATTCTAGCCGCCATTTTGTCCGCCATTTTGATTTTCTTGCAGTGCTACATATGTGTATTTGGTTCCATTGTATTCCTTGCACTCTATAATCTTAATTTAGAGTCTAAAATCGTGTTCCTGTCACATACAATACTTTACTTATAGCCATTTGAAGCAACTGACCGCCATTTTGTCCGCCATCTTGTTTTCCCATTGAACGGCCAAAAATCCAGCTTGCTAACAGCGATTTTCGTTTTCAGCAGGGTCAAATTAGTCTAGAAACACCGGTTAGCAAATTGTTACATGATTTGCTTCTAGCAGTGCCATTTTGAGATTCCAAGCCTGGTCTAATATGCACGCTTGTAGATTCAAGATGGTAGATAAGCAAGTATCATGTAAGAGTTTACTATCCGGATATACACATGATGCAGTCTTAACTAAAAACATTCACAGTCAAGACAACATGGTGTTGTTAAGCTATCAAACCTTAACTAAGGAAAAAACGAAATAAACCTTAACTAGAAAGAAAAAGAAAAGATTAGAATAGTAGTGCTGTTACTGTATTACTGTATAAGGGGTATAGCCAGAGTGAAGATAAAGAGTGGAGCTAATACTTCAGTTCAGTTAACCACGAACGTAATTGATGCTTAAAGGAATTAAGATTAGGGTTGCTACGAATATTTTGAGGAATTCTATTCCACTCCCTTGGACCTGTGCATTTAATCGAAAATTTTCTAGAGTTAGTACGAGCAGGTGCACTTCTGTATGAGTCAAGGTTTCTCGTTTTGTAGGAGTGGATGTCCGAAGCTAGATTAAAGAAGTTGGCATGGGAAACAGGCAGTGTGTTATAAGTATAGCGGTGCATAAATTCACACATCTGTAGTTGTTTAACTTGTAATACTTTTAGGATCCCAAGTTGAGTAAATAGGTGTTCCGAGTGTGAGTTATAAGGGGAGCCAGCTATTATTCTAACGATTCTTTTCTGCAAAACGATAATTCTCGTGAGCCGAGAGTTATAGTTTGATGCCCATATCATGTTGCAGTATGATAAATACGGATATACATGTACCATAGAATAGTATAAGGTAAGCAGAATACTTCTAGGCAGCAGGTAGGATATCCTTGTTATTATTCCTATATTCTTAGCTAATTTTAGAGCAATGTGTTCTATGTGTCTGTTCCAGGTCAAATAATTTATTGGTCCACATAGACACCAAGGAATTTTACTTCTTTTACTTGAGGAATGTTAACATTGTCTATATTGACCTTATTTGTTAAATTAGGAATTGTTTTCCTATGAGAACAGAAGAGAATGTAGTTAGTCTTTGTCAAGTTAAGGGATAGTTTGTTAGCTCTAAACCACTCTGATACAAGCACAAGATTTTCATTAAGGATCCGGAATAACTCATCATATGACTTGTGAGAGACGAAGATATTCGAGTCGTCAGCAAAAAGAACAAAGTGTAGTATAGAGGATACATTCGGGAGGTCGTTAATGTATATCAGGAATAACAGAGGACCCAGTATAGAGCCTTGGGGTTACTGGGGTTCACCAAATTTAATCAGTTTCCAACTTGATGTTGCGCCATTACATTTAACTTGTTGTTGTCTGCCACTAAGGTAATCCTTAAACCAGGAAAGAGGGGTGCCTCTTAAGCCGTAGCTTTCAAGTTTCTTAATTAATATATTATGATTTACAGTATCAAAAGCTTTGGTTAGATCTAAAAATAGTCCTATAGAGAATTCATTTTTATCAATGGCTTCTGTAATCTTATCTTGAATAGGCCTATTTATCAACGACATTGCTGTTGAGTGGCCCGACCTAAAACCATGCTGAAAAGGGTGTAAAATATTTAGCTTAGAGATATAATTGTACAGTCTCTGATACATCACTTTTTCTAGCAACTTCGAGAAATAAGGCAATATGGAAATAGGTCTATAGTTCGCTATATCATCTCTATTGCCTTGTTTGAATATGGGTGTTATTGCGGATTTTTTCAATTCATCAGGTATTATTCCTGTTGATAAGGAACAATTTATTATGTCAACCAGAGGATTAGCTATAAGGTCTAGGTTAGGACTAACTACGCTGGGATCAAGTTGATCAGGTCCCGGACTGTGGGTGCGCTTCAGAGCCAGATTAAATTCCATTAGTTCCTGAGGCGATGTTAGATTTACAGCAAAAGAATTAAGGGGTGATGGTTTAAGATACTGCATAAACGAAATATTTGGATCCAGAATTTTTTCAGATAGATTCTGAGCAATTCCAGCGAAATAATTATTAAACTTTTCTGCCATTAATTTATTATCAGTTGTAGGTTTTCCATTAATCGTCAATGATTCAATTACATTATCATCAGTTTTCGAGTTAACTATAGATTTTATCACACTCCAGGTTTTTTTATATCTTTATTATATTTTTAAGAATTCATCAGCATAGTAATTGCGTTCCGCTTTAATTTTGAATGCTTTGAATTTGTTTCTATATGCAATAAATCTACTTTTATTTGTTGGGGTTGGTTTTTTAATATATTTTAGGTACAAGTTGGCTTTCTTTCTACAAGATTTTAATAGTCCTTTAGTCATCCATGGATGGTTGAGAGACCGTTGGTTGCGCTTCTTAGCTGTTATGAGTGGAAAGGCTATGTTGTAAACATTCGTAATCATGTCAAGAAAAACTTCATATGCCTTTTATGGGTCTTTTACGATGCATAGGTCTGAGACTGGGGTGAAATCTAATTGTGAAAGAAGACTTCTAAAATGTTCCATTGCTTGATCATTCACGATTCGTGTAGTGTAAGTAGTCGGCTTATCTTGTTTAGTGGGTTGCGTATGATACCAACCCATAATGGGTAAGTGATCAGAAATGTCAGCGACAATAATCGAGGAGTGCATGATTCTGGGCCACGTATTTGTGAATATGTTGTCGATTAGTGTAGATGTCGTGTCAGTTATACGTTTAGGTTGCAGTATGGCAGGTAGAAAGTGATGAGATGAGATGCAGTCGAGAAAGTTGCTAGTGAGCGCATGATCACTGTGTTTTAATAAGTCAACATTGAAGTCTCCCAACAGAACTATCTCTTTTCTAGTTTCCGCTAGCTCAGTTAATAGTTGACTAAATTCCTCGTTAAATATCATCAGAGGAGTTCCAGGTGGCCGATAGATAACTCCCATGATAAGTTGAGATTCTTTCCGTTGGGGAACCTTCATAAATAGACTTTCATAGGAATTGTGTAATGAATTGTGTTTCAGTGGAGGTAATTCTTGGAATTCAATATCTTTCTTTATATAGAAGCCTACTCCGCCCCCACCACTTGTAGTCCTAGGTTTTTGTACACAATTGTAGCCTTCAATCTGTATAGTATCAGATGAAAGTTCGTTCAACCATGTTTCCGTCACTGCCAGGATCCCTACCGGTAGCTGGTGCAGAAGAAGTCGTATGTCTGCTAATTTAGGAGATATACTTCTACAGTTGATATGCATGAATGAGCACAGGCCGGAGTTGTTTCCCATTTTAAGGTTCAGTTCTGAAGGAGTGTTATAGCCATGGTCTATTGGTTTGGTCACATAATAATTGTCGTCTGGATCTAGGTCAGAGTTATTTATAAGTGGGTTATTCCCTTGATCCTCATCGAAAAATTTAAGTTTAGGTCTTTCCTTAGCCCTACAAAATACCAACGGGGTATCAATAGTTCCTGTTAAGCAAGCATTAAAGTCTTCTGCATCAGTTATGTGGTTAAATGGCAACACAGATTCTAGACAGGTGTAGCAATTCCAGCAGTTAGGGTTTATAGAGTTCGATGGTTGAATCATACAGCATTTATAATGATAGTAGTGGTTGCAAAGGCAACATTGTATCAACTCATAATCAACAGACCTAGTGTTCTTACAAAGGTAACATAAGATCAGACTGTCCATTCAATAAACAGAATCACCGATGGTCATCGAGTGAGATGGATCCGAAGCGTTGATCAGATCGTTATACGAAGAGCAAACAATAAGTTCGGTTCAGAAAACATAAATGTAAAGTTACTTCCAATTGTTACATAGATGATAAAGATACTTCTTACTGATGATCAGGTGAATCGGGCAGGCCCGCATTAAGGTAGGTGCTAAGGGTGCTGCAGCAACCGGGCCCACGGGTTTTGGGGCCCGCATTTTCGGAAATGAAATTTCTTAGCAAGAATATTGCAACAATAATAAATGTGAGGTTATCGTCACCGAAATTTTGGCAAAGTTCTCCCACACATCCGATTTATTAGCTCCAGCTTATGAATTGGTTGAAATCACAGGAACTTACTGTTATTGTAAAATTATCTTTCAGACCAGAGCCGAATTAAGAAATGTTGGGCCTTGTTCGAGAATTTTTTGCGGATCTTCGGCCAAAAATTTTGATGACATTTTTTATTGGTTTGGTTGAAATTTGCTAAAAATCTAAAAATTATCGGAATTTTTTTTCCGCATGTGTGGGGTTCCCTAAAGTGTGGGGCCCCTGTTCGGTCGAACATATTAAACATGCCTTAATCCGGCCCTGTTTGGGAGGTAGACTATCAACACTGTTCAACAGTGATGGGCTATCTTAAATTATAAGCCATGCGGGTCAATCATTTTGACTGGCTTCTTTAAAATAATAAGAGAAATAACGTTAGAAAACATGTTATTGTATAACTCTTAATTTCTTAAACCTGTTATAGCTTATCACCTGCTTCTCTAGTTTTCTGCCTCCGAGGCTGGCTGAAATGTCCGCTGCCTCTTCCTCAAACTTTCCATAGGCCTATCCATTGCTATTATCCATAACCTGTCGTGGTCCTCCTCATGTTCGCTTCCCTTCATTTTTCCTTCATGACCGTTCTTCGCAGTGAGTCTGCCCACAACCTGTGTCCTACCCACTTTCTTTGTCTCGATCTCTTTCACTGTATAGGTCTACTCTTCTCCAATAATTCCTAGACCTAGATAATTGGCGCAAGAAAATCATGACGCTCTAAAGAGCGGTTTTCCAGGATATTATTGGAGTCTGCGAAAGAAATATGATGCTATATTTTATTAGGCCAGAAAATAGGAAGAAGGAACTTATAAATTTAAATTTAAGAATTACGATAAACTGAAAAGAGAAAGCAGGAATCCCTAGAAACGGATGATAAAACATTGACATGGAGTGCACGTGGTGTTGTTTGGATTTGAGACATGAACCATGAGAGCAAGCGATATATGATCATAAGAAGACTGAAGGTTTTCGACAAGTGGACGTGGGGAACAATGAAGAAAACCAACTGGATGGAACATAAGCATAGCTGCATAGGACTCATAAACATAAATAGCAATTGAAGAAGATATAGTCGTTCGCTCCTTCTGTCACCTACATCTACTTGTGTAGGAAACTTTTCCTTAGAAACAATTGCACGCGTACGGTACCAAAGGAAATCTCCTGGCTGTATAGTGTATACTCATTAGGAAACACGGTATAATTACATGTATATGTGCGTGACAGTGCGTCCATGGTAGACCAGTGGCTGACAGAAGACTGAGAGGAGGGCCCGCAAGGTTACCACAGCACCCGGGCCCGCACTAGCCTTAATGCGGCCCTGGAATCTGGTCAGAGAAGAGATGACAAAACGTAAAGAGCAACTAATAGCATGGTCCCAGTTGATCCAGGTCGCAGATCGAAGCTACTCTCGCCCGGCTTGTCATTCAGAGAATTCGTTTTACGGATGAAAATCAAGCCACCCGCCGACCAGGTCGAGTGGATTTTTTCCCTGACCAACCTCCTGGTCATCGAGTAGATGTGAGCATTGTCTCTAGTGAGATGGTCATTTATGTAGACGCGTTCTGGGTTTGAAGATGTCCTAGTGTGCGTAGAGTTTTCTTCGCCGAGAAGACCAAATCTCTAGCTCGTCGCGATGTGAAACCGATGAGGATTGGGCGATGCTTGTCTTTAGCGCCACGCGAGATCCTGTGAGCATAAGAGATACATGTATCTGATTCATCGATCCCCAGACCAAGGCGATTTCGACATAGCTCTACAGCTATAGTTGTTTCGTCGTAGTTTGGCTTAGTCGCAGGTCGATGAGATACTACCTCTGCATGTGTTGGCGGATTGACAGGTAACTCGGGAAGTCCGTATACAATCAAGTTGTTCAATCTGGCTGCATTTTCCACATCGTTTACTCGTTGATTTAACTTTTTGTTTTCTTCTTCCAGATGCGATATCTTCAGATTTAGAGGAGAAGTCGCTTTAGTAACGAGATCCTCTGCGAATCTCTCGAGTGTTAGACGCGTTGTCGCTTCAAATTTAGCCTCGAGCTTTGAGAACATTGTTTCGATCATGTTGTTTATGTCAGATGATAGGCGAGCCAGAATGGCGGAGATGACCCTGTCGTCCTGTACCGCCTCAACAAGGTCATCAAGCTTTGCTCCCTTTTTTGACATTATCCGTTTCAAGATTGAATTAGTTCTGTTCGAAATGATTCTAGAGCGTATAATCCTTCATTTAATAGGTTTAAATATTTGTTCACTTCTCGCTAATCGTTGTGAAAGGTGAAATTTAAACCTCGGACCACACCCAATGATTCTTACTCCATCGCCACCTATCGAATCATCAAAGAATTAATATTCATGCCAAATTAATATTCATGCCAAATAGTCATGTGCCTAATTACTAACTCCTTGCATTCCTCCTCGTTGCTTGCGTCCATCGGGCACAAGTCTTTTATCTGAACCTCGATGCAAAACAGTTGTGCTCTGCACCCAGGGAATGGAATCGGCTTCCGCTCTCTCTTCGAAGCTCAATTTCACTTCTATCGTTCCTTCAAAAAGAGGCTAAAAACTTACTACTTCTTCTTGGCTTTCAAGCATGTGTATCTTTAATTGCTTGCGTGCATTCCATGCTTCTGCACCCAGGGAATGGAATCGGCTTCCGCTCTCTCTTCGAAGCTCAATTTCACTTCCTTCCTTCGGTTGACTATCCGCGCCTCAGATTCACATTTCGGTGTGACCTTGCGGGCGTTACAAATTTATTTAATAGCTAAATGTGTTACCCGGCGTTGCCCGGGAAATTTGGGGTTTTAAACACTACTCCCCTATGGTACCCAACGTTGACCGCTAAATTTCGGGTTTTCGCCAACCCTCTACCCCACCCCGCTTCCCCAAAAAGCCAAACGAAACCCGCCCCTGCGGGGCGCTAGGGAAATTATTACTGGGCTTGTATGACGTCATTCGGGCTGTAGACTCTTTTACTAAAGCTCGATACTGTTACCAAAGCGTGAGCGATGAAGTCTGTCTTAACAACGCTTCTGTCTTAAAAAGCTAATAACTCGAGTTCTAAAGTGAAATTTAGGGTTTTAAACACTACTCCACTCTGGTACCCATCGTTGACTGCTAAATTTCGGGTTTTCGCCAACCCTCCACCCCACCTCGCTTCCCCAAAAAGCCAAACTTGACCCACCTATGCGGGGCGCTGCGGAAATTATTACTGGGCGGGTATGACGTCATGCGGGAGCAGACTCTTCACTTAAGCGCTGGTGTGATCAATTAATGATGAAATCTGTCTTAAAACGCTAATAATACTTGTTTTAAAGTGAATTAAAACCTGAAAATAGTTGCGATGACCTTATAATTTGGGTAAGAATCGATTGCAATAATTTTTGTAAACCGACGCTGTTTCATTTCCGAGCCTATTCTGCAGGCGAGAGTCAAAAGCGTACAAACAAACAAACAAATGGAAAGTGTTTCGGAATTATAATATAGATAATAATATTAATAATTATCGTCGCGTCTCCAATCTTTCAGCTCCATCTCAAGTAGCCGAATTCACTGTCCATTCCCGATTGAACTTAACATCAATCCTCTATAGCTGAACAGGCTTGTTACGTGTCTAAGAACACCGCAATATCAAAGATGATATAACTGAACAGTCTGCTTAATCTTTATAATAATTATAAAGATTAAACAGACTGTATATTATGAGCACAGTTGAAACCGGAATTTTTCCGTTCAATAGAAATTTCAGAGGTCTTACGAATAGACCTTAGCTATGATCAAATATGTTGATGACTGTGACCACAGCGTTACCTATAGACTATAGCTACTGTGTAGATAAACAAACAACACACGTAACAACTTTAACACACAATGATGTCTTTCTTCATTGCCCTAGAGCCGTATGTCGTCGTTTGGCATGCCAAAAGATGCAACGGTGAGCCAAAGTGATTCGCCTTAGGATCAGATTCAAGTCACCTAGATTCATCACTTAGACTATAAGTCTCGATATTCTGCCAGATCGTCAAACCGTTGGCGAGTTTACAGAGAAAAAGGTTGCAGACGAGCTTCTATGTTCGTTCATGTTCGCAGAAAGACTCCGGCGTTTAGAACGTTTGCTGGATAGATCTAATAGCATTCGTATTTCTAAAAGGTCCAAAAATGCTGCTGACTAAAACGGCGAGAGAACTACGAGTGAAAATGGTTCTCCGTTGCAACGCGTATCTTATTCAACTCGCCGTAATATTTCCATACGCTTACGGATATAGTAAGTAAATTCATTTAGATCTATATCTTCTTCTTTTCTTCTTTAAGTTCTCTGCCCCTCTGCAGGTTCCAACTTCCAATGACGCCATTAGATCTATATAGGAACTATAATTTATACATTTCCTAATTTTTCAAAATTCATCATCATCACCGATAGCAGCTCTTGTGATGACCTTTGTGAAAGTTACACGACATTAAAATCAACTTCAGAATTTACAGATCAAACTCTATGTATAGGCCTACCATATATCTGATTGTCTTGTCGTCAACCATTCTCGATCCGAGGGTTGGTTGCATCATGGATTCATGGACGAGCTTCCTCCATCTCTTCCTGTCCCTTGTGTCCACCAGAGTCTGCCCGAGAGTTGTTCCCATCCATGTTCCGATGTTGACAAGCCAGCCCATCCTCGGCCTCCCTCGTGTTCTTGCTCCCGGTGCATTTTAACTACTGTATATCTGACTAAGCTTATCAAATGTAGGCCTAACTCAGGCAGCGAAGTAGACCTAGATGATCAGAAACCAATTCAGTGTGCCGGAACCAAGAAAATGACGTCAGCACCTCACACCCATGACTGAATAACTGTCAGCCATGTTCAGCAAGACTTAGGCCTAAAGTGTGGCTTGACGGTCATGGGCGGCGTACAACAACTTATTTTCAAATCTGAACGTAGTCCTGCCATGCTCATATTAAGTCAGCACAACCTGGAAAGGTAAAGAGCGTCGATATATCCTATTATACACTTCTTCTTATACACTTTAAGCACTTAAGTTCAGCCTAGAACATACAGACAAGTATGAAAAGAACCAGAATGTAGGCCTAAACAAAGGCCCTGCTCACATACTTCCTTAACCATTCAGTGTAGCGCCGAAGGAATAGACCGTATCCCGCCCAGCCCTCACCTAAATCTCCGCCCATGGTAGAAGGTACACAGAATGGTGGTTCTGGTTGCAGCCGAGACCTACTTTGAGATATTATATAAATGCGCTACGTTACGGAACTCAGACCACTGTCATATATTTCCAGGTTGTTATGCGATCTGGCAGGCAAGGCCCTACACCAGTTCCTCTGGGGCGACCGTGTTTTCCTTTTCTCCACCATCGCTCAAGAACTGCCTGAAGTTCTGCGAGGAGGACAGCGCCTGCTTGGGCGTCGATACTTCAGACGACTTTCCTTCGAAGTGCTCTGTTCACAGGAATCTGACGTCCTTTGAAGAGAAATCCGTCTCAAAGGAACTGAACGGAGGCGGGTCGACGCAGTTTGAACTGCTCAGCAGATGCGGACCAACCGTCGTTGCCTCCCTCAACGATACAAGTAAATTTCAATGATCATGCAATGTTCAGCGCTCGTGGATAAGCTGGTGCCCTGCGCTTGGCTGTCAAGTGGCGCATTAGAAGTTTGAAAGATTACGATAACGCTTGCACTAAACCCACGAACGTAGCTTTACCTGTGTGTCGTGCGACCGTTTTCAACATGCAGCTATAGTTCCACCTCTTATATTTAGCACCCGTTGTATAAACACAGACACAACAGCTCTTTTAATTGCAAGTAGACTTAATACACTGCAGATGACGTCTAGATAATGATCTAGAAAGAAATTGCTTGGATCTAATGGGTGTTAATTTTACTTTATAATGGATGTCAATTATTCTAATTAATAATAGGTGTTAATTCTAATTTATAATGGGTGTTAATTGTAATTTATAATGGGTATTAATTTTAATTTTTAATGTAGCTATTACAGCTATTGATATGTGCAGTTTTCATAATGTCTATACAAAGTAACATGTAAAAAGGAGTTACCTATATGCATGCACAGCTCTCTTCGGTGCCTCAAGACAGAGTCTTCATGCCAAATGGAACAAAGGCGGCCTTGTGCAACAGCACGTTTTAAGGATCTTTTTCAAAATATAAGTTTCGGCCACCCTAATGTGCATGTACATTGTACAAGGCTAAGAGTCAGTGTGACGCAAGTCAGTGTGACGTAAGTCAGTGTGACGTAAGTCAGTGTGACGTAAGTCAGTGTGAGTCAGTCAGACTAAATGTGAGAATTGTAGAAAAATAACTGGGGTCAAAACTTGATCCACGTGGAGTTTGAGAGTGCAATGAAGATTTAGCAACAGGATCCCAAGAAAGACTGGGGGGGTCGACAACTCAATCCTTGGCAATTCTCACCCTTGCTAATGGTAGATTGATTGTAATCGTAATCTCACAATTTCTAAAGCGTCATTCAAAATCCAAACGCTTATTCATGAACGCATGTCGTTTGAGTTGGGAATGGTGCTCGAGTCAGGGGTTTCGGGTGGTTAACCACCCCCCCATTGGCCTAGAAAAAAGTTTTTTAAAGGTTATTTATCCACTTAAATAAGAATAACAAAACAATTTCTTGTAGTAACAATTGTTTTTCTTACTTTATTCCCTTTGTTACTTTATTCCCTTTTTATTTACTGTAGACTTAATACTGTTGGGTTGGTGTCAGAAAGGGCATACGGTCCGGCCATAAAACCCCAAACCCCTCCCCATCATAAATTCCTGGCTACGCCACTGGCTCGAGTTACCGTAACGTCCGGGTTCTTTATTGCTTAGTCAAGGTCAGTTCAAGAGTGAGAGCTCAATGCTGCATACAAAACTTTTTAAATATTCTATTTACTGATTATTACCGAACAGGAACTGACAACACGTCGTCATGCCATCCAACCTGGAGAAAACTACCCAACGTTCATTCGCTAGGCGGCGTAAGCTATCCCCAGTTCCAGTCGCTAGATGGCTGCCAGTCTGCGTGCCTGTCCTTCGGCCAATGTCTTGGCGTGGACTTCCATAATGGTCGCTCGAGTTCCTCTGCATGTTGGCTCCACTTCGATCCGGTAGACGTCAGGAAGACATTCACTCGATCAGGTGTTGATCAACATCGGATTCTGACCAGGTGCTGATCAGTCTGGCCGATCCAAGGTTCAACTGGCCCCTGATCCGCCCCTCTGATCCTTTGGTAATTCGACCCGGACACCACTGACTACTCTCACGGACAACCCTTTTGAATTCAACGCAATGCTCGTGAATAAGCTGGTGCCCCGCGCTTGGCTTTCGAGTAGCGCTTTAGAAATTTGGAGATTACGATTACGATGGCATGGGCCTACACTTGAAGACTAGCACTGGCCAAGAAGCTTTGTGTATAGAAAACAGCGACAATTCACTATAAAAATTATCTTGAAATTTGTGTGACTGGCTGTTATTTCAATAAAACTGTTTGCACCTGCAGCATTGACAATCGACATTGTAAACATGATGGCATACCCCTATTTACAAGTTGCTGAGGGACTTAGGCCTATACTCCTAAAGCCTACCACATTGTTGCTAAAGCGTTCAGAGAGTTAAGTGTTGACAGCGACACAATAGCATGCGATTAATCCGACTGTCTTCCCAAGCTACAGACAGTGTGAGAATTGTGGGAAAATAACTGGGGGGGTGGACCATTATCCACTTGGAATTGGGGTGTAAAAAACATACTTTAACATGGGGCTCTAAGAAAGACTGGGGGTCGAAACCCCCAACCCCCCGGCAATTCTCACCCTGGCTACAGATCGCGCGGAAGTGTGAAAATAGCGCGTGAACCACGTGTTGCAGGCAACACTGTTTGACTAACAATAATTTAGGCTAATAATAACCTAAGCCTAAATATTCTACAGTAAAGTTCAACACAAAACTGTTTGTTAGCAAACCAAGGACATTTTATACACGTACGCAACACTGCTTTGCAAGGGCGGATACAGAAATTTTCAAAGGGGGCCAAAATTGTCGGTCATGGGTTGGGACAGAGGAAAAATTTCGTTCTGGTCGCCGAAAAATGTGAAGATCTATTTTTTTGTCATTCGTCAAATTTCCGAGAAAAGGATACCGCTTTAGCCGCCAAAATAGTTGATGGCCTTTTTTAGTCATCAGTCATCCTGGTCGGAGTAATGGCCTCTCTAGTATCCTGCTTTAATGGCTTGTTGAAACCAAATGGGGAGCACGTCCCATGCATTTTTTAAATGGGGGCCATGGTCGGATTGTTCCCCTGGATCCGCCCCTGATTGATGCTACTATTTCCACTACTACCGTTGATGTACTTCTCAAATTCTTCATCCTGGATCATCTGTCTTTTACTGACTCATTGCATCAATTGAATGATTCCTAACGACATCGATCAGATTCAGTCTTAGATTTGGATTGCCATCGGGCGATGCTTTGTGTATTACACCGCCGGACGCAATAGAAGTCACTAATTAATTATCAATAATTATGACGAAACTATAGTGTCGGAGACTAAATGACGACACTAAACCTAACCCTAACCCTAACCGACCCTCACGACGCCTAACATGAGCCCCAACCGACACGTCAGTCCCGATACTATGGCTATGCCTTAATTATTTCTAATAGAACTTTCTGAGCGAAGGAAACATCATAGACAATGACGAAACGCGAAAAGCATTCTTACCATTGTCATCGTTATCACCATAGTAACCATCGAACTCAAACAAACAATGCGCGGCATCAAGACCACCTTTGTCTCAAATTCTATGAAATCTCAACTGCAGACTTTCGTTTATCGATTTGTCGTATTATTGTAGGATCGAAACTTCTAAAGCATTCAATTAAAAACCGAACTGCGTCGAATCAAATGGGTTGTCTAGATACCCTATAGTCTAGACCGTAGTCAAGAGGTCAAGAGGTTAAGCTTCTTTGTAACAAGCGACCATTGGATCTCCTAATTCGGCATGCTCGCAAGCGTTCTTTTCGGAGGTATGTGTAGCAAAACATCCAAGTATGTATAATTATTTTTAGAGTCGACGACATTTTATCAGCCATGCACGTCAGCTGATGTATAATTGTCGCATCGTATAATTATGGCATGCATGCAGTTACAAAGAGCGCCTATCTCAGCAAGAGCCTGCAGTCAGCAGTCGCCATGCACTGCGATCGACATCGTGAGACTACTTTGGTATTGCCAGTCCCAAGCCTGGATAAAGGAGGAGGTCGAAAGAGGAAATGCAGGATTCGATGCGAGGAAAAGATGAGAAGAGACAACCAGGAGAGTTAGGGGGAGCGAACTGATGGTGAAAGTCCATGATGCGCATATAATTATGGGCTTAGGCCTACTGGTCGGTCTTGTTTTAATATACTCAACCAGTCTAGTTCCCCTACTTTGGAGAAGGGATCCAGGTTTCTTAGGGGGCCCGTAAAGTTGGAAAGAGATAGGAAACAGTCAATGTTGAGGAAAATGGATAGGACAGAGGTGCTGAGATACATGTATGTAGGAGACAGAGAGAGAGACGGGGGAGAGAAGAGGCAGGAGAGAGAGTGAGAGAGAGAGAGGCATGGGGGAAAGATAAGAGACAGGAGAGAAGGAGAGAGATCGAGAGATCGTAATTTGCAAATTTTTAGAGCGCCACTTGAAAGCCAATTGCAGGGCACCAGCTTATTCACGAGCGTTATGTCGAGTCAGAAGGGTTGTCCAAAAGAGTGGTCCGAATGCGGTCGTAGTCCGGTATACGCGGAGTATCTGTTAAGATTTGTGGCGTTTAGGTCGAGGTTTGGAAGTTGGAAGAGCACCTGAGTGGGGATAAGATTACCTACATGTATATGGTGAGACTCTAGTTTCGAATGCAATGCCCGAGGAGTGGTGGACAGAGGAGCCCTATATAGGACGGTGTTGGTGGATGTTCTGGAAAGTAGAAAAGATGGAACCTGGGGGCTGGAAAAGAGAGGAATTCAGGAGACGGATCACTCCAAAGGCGTGCGGCAGTGATTGATGTGCCGCGGTTGAAGAACTTGAGATGAGTAGTGACTGCAGGTCGAGAGAGTGTTAAGTAGGCGGATGATCGGGTACGTAGGGCGGGTTGGCTGATAGATGAAGAGTTTACGAAGATATTTTGGCTGAGAGTGTGGTATATGGAATTGTAGGTTAGAGATAGGAACTTAAATGGATTCGTTGAAATCTGGAATTTTTAGCCAATGGAGTGATTTCAGGATTGGGGTGATGTTATGATGTCTGGGGTTCTCGTGACGGCAGTGGGTAATGAATTTTGAACGAGTTGGAGACGCTTCAGTTGTGTAGAGTCAATGTTGAGGAAAATGGAATTGCAGTAATCAAGATTTGAGTGGGCAATGGAGGTGGTGATGGTGGAAACAATTCTGAGATCGAGGATACAGGTCGGATGCGGCGGAGATCACGAAAATGCAAGAAGCAGGAGCGGGAGAGGTTGGAGTTGTGGTATGAGAAGGAGAGATGTGGATCAGACGTAGCACCAACGATATTGCGGACAGGGACGCCAGAGGCAAAAGTGTGAGATAGGAGAGAATATAATTTGAGAGATAGAGAGAGAGATAGAAGAGACGAGACTGGGAGATAGGACATGTGTGATAAACCTCTCTGAGATATGAGATTTAGAGGGTGATTTAGGTTTGAGATAGAGAGACAGAAAAGACGGAGATAGGGCAGAGATAGAAAACAGAGTGTGAGTTAGGAGACAGGTCGATAGGAGGCAGAGGTGGTGATGTAGGAGAGAGGGATTGGAGTCAGGTAGATAAGACAGAGGGAGATAGGAGGCAGAGAGAGTGCGATGGGAGAGAGAGATAGGAGACAAGAGACAGGAAGAAATGACAGAGACATGAGACAGGGAGAGTAAGATAAGGGAGAGAGATAGGAGGCAGAGAAAGTGCGATGGGAGAGAGAGAGAGAGAGAGAGAGAGAGAGAGAGAGAGAGAGAGAGAGAGAGAGAGAGAGAGAGAGAGAGAGAGAGAGGAGACAAGAGACAGGAAAAATGACAGAGACAGAATGCAGGGAGAGTGAGATAAGGGAGAGAGATAGGAGACAGAGAGAGTGAGATGGAGGAGAGATAGCAGTCAGGCAGATAAGAGAGAGAAAGAGAGAGATAGAAGACACAGAGAGTGAGACGGGAGAGACAGATTGGAGACAAGGAGAAACATCATGTATAGGACAGGAGGCAAGAGGCAGGGTGAAAGGTGAGATAAGCTTATAGGAGACAGAGAGAATGAGATGGAAGAGCGAGATAGGAGACAGAAAGAAAGTGAGATTGGAGAGAGACATGAGACAATAGACTTGGGAGAAAGGTCAGATAAGCTTATAGGAGACAGAGGGAGTGAGATGGGAGAGCGAGATAGGAGACAGAAAGAAAGTGAGATGGGAGAGAGACATGAGACAATAGACTTGGGAGAAAGGTCAGATAAGCTAATAGGAGACAGCTCTAGAGAGTGAGATGGGAGAGCGAGATAGGAAACGGAGTGGGTGAAGTAGGAGGGAGACAGGAGATAGATAGAATGAGATGCGGGAGAGTGAGGTAGGAGACAGGAGATATGAGATAGGAGACAGGAAAAAGGAAAAAGAGAGAGAAGGAGAGATAGTAGGTAGAGACAGCGAGATGAGAGAGAGTGAGGTAGGGGGAGGTAGGAGACAGGAGATAGGACAGAGAGATAGGAAGCAGAGGCAGCGAGATGGAAGAGAGTGAGGTAGGGGGAGATAGGAGACAGGAGATAGGACAGAGAGAGATAGAAGGAAGAGACAGCAGGGTGGGAGAGAGTGAGGTAGGAATAGGAGACAGAGAGAGTGAAATGTGTGAGAGAGATAAAGAGAGAGACTGATAGAGGTAGGTGACTTGAAGATATAGGAGACAGAAGAGGTGAGGTAGAGTGAGAGAGAGACAGAAGGAGAGAGAGAGAGATAGAGAAAGAGAGAGAGAGAAAGGAATCAGGGAGATAGGAAAGAGAGACAGGAAGATAGGAGACAAGGACAGAGGCAGAGACCGAGAGAGCTGAAAAATAAAAACAGAACTGTTAAATACAGTTACTAAAAACAACAATTACCAATTTCGCTAGCAAGTGGGCCTTCTACGGCTCACGTCCTGCTCCATTACTAGACAAAACTTAGAGCTGTGCAGAGAGAACATTGAGACAGGCATTATAGACCAAGGTGTTACGTGACCAGTGCAGACCTCGGCCTAGGTGAACACGAGATGTTACAATTGAGGTCCGCTTCTACCCGACACCGTGTCCCTATGTCCTCGCAGACTGGCAGCCTCCGTGCGTCAATTCAAGCACATACATTTGCACGTAATGTTGTCTGCTCTAGTAGCAACAAATTGGAGAACTTGCATGCCACAATTCTGCTCCACACGGGCGGGTAGAACTACCGGACCTGTGTTGCCTAAACTAGACATTGCGTTTGAAGAAGACATGACAGACATCGGGCATGTCCTTGCAGATTCAATGGGGGCTATAAGGACCCTATCATGGACCGTAGTCTCTCTCGATAGAACCACCCAGATCTGCTCGACGTCCTGACTATGTCGTTGTAGTCATTGCTGGTCATGCAATAGTGTCTGCTTTGGTTACTACGCAACATTAAGTCTATTTTTAGATGTCGCGTAATGTCTAGTCTATTTTTTAGCTACCATGCAAATTAAGTCTATTTTTAGCTACCATGCAACAGTTATAAATTCTATTCTAGCAGCCTAATACCACCTCTAGATATCTATTCTATGCTAATACAAACCGTACCGAAGATTGTTCTTCACCGTGGAGTGTCGATTCGAGCAAGCTTAAAGCTAAGGGGTCCAGCTGTCTGGTACTTATGACCTTCAAATGGCAAACTGCTCTCTCATTGGACCGCACAACAGAATCGTTGCCAATGGATGCAGGCAGATCACGTGACATACATTCCCCAATCGTCTTATGGGTCAAAAATCACCATGACTACAAATGACGTCACGTTTATTAATGAGAATGAGAATGACTTGGCTACGTACACAAGCGTTCTCCAAGGTTATACTTACGTATACTTTCTTTCAAGGAACACGAACTACTAGCTACCACCACAAATTTTGCAAGGTAAGGCAATATATGTTGTTACATGTTTTAACGACACTGCCATTAGTGTCGCCTCGCCATTTAGGTCCCCGTGGACAGGCCGTGCTAGCCCGAGATTTTGAATCTCTGAAATAGCCACATTCGGGAAGCGAGCCCGCACGCTCTCTTTCACAGAGTCGCGTACAGACACGCGACCAGCGCTCTTACCGACGTAGATAAGCGAGCCAGTGTAATGTAAGGCAAGCATCCCATTGAAAAAATAAATGTTTTGTTTTCTACATTGAAACGATGTCTAGATCTTATGACTTTTCTCGCTCGTGGTATATAATATTCATCGCTGATATATAGGCCCTAAACCAAATTGGGTTAATGTAGGTCTAGTTAGGCTAATTGTAGTAGGCTACTTTTTCTAACTAGATGTGTATTAAAATATACGTTTAAGATAAAACATTTATTACGTTTCTATTATCAAAGCGTGCGACCCAGTGGCTGATCGGTATATTTACGAATAATAAAGCCTCAAGTCACGAATACTCGGTTATGGATAGTCTGGGATAGATGAATAGATGAATGGATGAATGGAGCCGTCGTCCAGTCTCATGAGACTCGGGACTGACATTGCATGGCGCTAACACACGTACTCGAAATTCAAGTCCAACAACTTTTCCCACATACGCTCATTTTTAGGAGCAACGATCCAACAATTTTTTTTGTTTACAATAATATTAGGAAGCGATTTACTCGTTTCCCTCCACAAATTTTGTAAGGTAAGGTAAGGTAATTTGAGCACCGCGCGCGTATTAGGGCCTAATGTATTTACTTTACAAGCGTTAAACGGGTGTCTAAGCACATGCCACAAGCGCGATAAATGTAATCAATTGTAATGTTCAGAAAGCAAGCAAAGCAAATAAACTTCTATAATCTATGATGCTCAAGAATGTGACTTTAAGAAATTATCTTATTGTCTAATGTAGGAATATAAAATACTTTATTAATTGATAAGCAGTGAAGCGCCGTATCAATAACTGGAAGAGTCCGTTCCTAGTATTCGCTAGGTGGCGGTAGTATGTGTCAAACCAAGGATGCGTCTTTATCAAGATAGGTTATTAATTTTATTCAAATCTTTTATTCAATAATCCGGTTGCCACACCGCAACCGGACACAGTGGCCTATAATATTATAGGTTATAGTTATGCAGTACGAAAGATGAAGAAGTCATGGAATCTAAGCAATTCACAAGAATGCAAATCATAGAAGACATAAATCATAAAGTTGCAGCCATACAAAACGCTAAACTGAGGGGCTATACATGATTGTATAGCCTACGGGATTCGAACCGCGTACAGTATGCACTTCAAGCCAGAGTTTTATCAATTATACTAATCCCAATGGGCAGAGTTTGATCTCCGTTCTTGGAGGGGCCAAAGCCTTCTTGGCGGGCTAAGTCAGGGAAAAGATACCATTTACACGGTAAAAAATGAATCTGGGTATTCTTGGGGGACTTAGCCAGGGCTGTACTGGTAAATTTTGAGGTGAGTATACGCTGATCTCGGGAAAAAATTTCGATTTTGCCGTCTGAAAAATCTGACGACCTTTTTTTTTTTAGTCATCCGGCCAACTTTCATGAAAAAGATACCAAATCAGCCGCCAAAAAAGTTGATGACCTTTTTTTTTAGTCATCTCGCCAAAAAACCATCTTAAACAGCCGTATGCGCCTGATTTACTAGCGTATACCGTATACTTTGCTTTTTCCCCGCGTATAATTATATCCTACTTTTCGGGAGGTGAGTATATACGATGCCAGGGCCGTTTTAAGGAGTTTTGTGGCCCTAGGCAAAACCATAATCTTAAACGTAACCATGGGCCTAATTTACAGGGTGGGCCAAAAAATGATACCCTGCAGCTTTTTGGAATATCTTGTCAAAAAATAATAATTCAAATCAAGTCTTACGGGTTCAAAGGTAATTCATATCTACGAACAGTAGTCAAATTTCATCGAAGTATTTGAGGCAGAACAAAAGTTATATCACTTTTAGTGAATCCGCTCACTGTTTTTGACAATCAAAAAAAGCAACCCAACAAAAAGCAACAATTGACGATATTCAAGTATTTTGATGATATATAGCTGTTGTACGTGAATTATTTTTAAGCCTGTAAGACTTGAATCGAAATTTGTTGGGCCAAGATAGACCCTATTGGCAAAAAACCATGGGGGATTATTGTTTTTGGTCTACCCTGTATCTAGTCCTCCTCCTCTGGGGGAGGGGTCAAAGTTTCTGGGGTACGGAGAACGAGTATTTCCGGCCGATCGCTGAGTCGCGTAGCGCCGAGAGGGAGGGGCATGGGGAATGTGCACCTTCCCACCAGGGATATTTTAATTTTCACATTGCAATGGCAGCATTTTAAGCTGCAATCTTAACTAAATTCTTCAGCTTTTTAAAATTGTTACATTAATTTTATTAATTATAGTATTATACTGCTGACACAGCTAGCTCAGCCATCTTTGTACTACAAGTGTAAAATAAATTTAAGTTTAACATGTATAGTTGTATACGTTAAAGTTCGTAGAACATGTTGCTAATTTTGTTATGCGATGTAGTCTTTTCGGATCGCCGCGGGGCCCCCCTGTTGCGCGGGGCCCTAGGCATGTGCCTCGCGTGCCTCGGCCTTAAAACGGCTCTGTACGATGCCGTTTTTCCCCGGAGGTGAGTAGGCCTATACGCTGTATACCCGCGTATACCCTTGATTACAGCCCTGGACTTAGCCCCCCTAGTCCCTGATAAACTCCGCCCATGCTAATCCCTCCCTTCCGGAGTCTCCATCCTTGTGACTTTTCGAAGTTCTTATTAAGTCACATCTTAAATAATTGCTATCAAATGAACTTGATAGTGCTTCGTCAATTGTACCCTATATTCAATGTGTTCACCACCAGTACCTTTTTATGAATCTCTTTCGAAAGTTCTTGATGGCCTTGTTGATGTGTTCCAGAGGCATTGACGTAGTCAGGAATTTATGATGGAGGTTTAGGGGTTTTATGCCCTTCCTGACACCAATCCAACAGTATTACAGTACATAAAAAGGGAATGATGTAAAAAAAAGGGAATAAAGTAAGAAATAGAATTGTTTACAACAAACAATTTTTCATTTTTTTCATTTAAGTGGATAAATAACCTCTAGAAAAACTTTTTCCTTACGCTAATTGAAGGGGGTTAAACCTTGAAACCTCTTGTCTACGCCACATTCCAGAGGTAAATCTTCCCATATCAACACCAATGCGACCATCAATATTCTCTTATCGCTCTTGGTTTTTGACCGCAGATTAGGGTATTTCTCCAGCAAAGCTCTCCACACTTGATAATCTTGACTCCTGTTCTCAGTCATACAACAATAAAGAATCGTAATCGTATCGAAATCGTAAATTCAAAATTAATTTCTAAAGTGCCACTCGAAAGTCAAGCGCAGGGCACCAGCTTATTCGCGAGCGTTGTGAATAAGAAGAAAGCTACAACTAATGTGCTACAACAACACAAGCAGGCCATCTTTATTATAATTACTCAACCATGCGATAGAACAAAAAATATCTGTGTATGCTTTTGCCGTGTTTTGCTGTTTCGCTCGAGTAGGCCAACAGCAAAGCGAGCCATACAGTTCTGTATATGAACGCCGCTACTACCGGAATCGAACCAGTCATTAGAAGCCGCTCGAGTGAAAAGGCCACCGCAGGGGGTCGCCTCGAGACTGATGCAGCCAGCGAAAAGAATATTAATTATCATAATTATACATACATAATTATATACACCACAGGCTTACTTATAAAGTAAATATATAAATTACACACAGTCTACAGCACTGTATAATCACAGTGAGCATGTTTTAACGAGATGTACCAGTCTAGTTAACAGCCTACAACTCGAATCAGCAGCACGATTAGACGAGAGACGAAGTCCGCACATCAAGCGAACTATCGTGGATTCAGAGTCTTGTTGAAAAACTAGTCGTCACCTCAAAACTGTTATGTCAATTATTTAGCGTCTTTCAGAAGGACGTCGCAATCTGGCAGTTACTCATTCGTGTCCTTTTAACTATTCTCATCTAAATCCGAGGCTTTTATTCGAAGAGCTGGACATGGAGGATGCCGATGTGGTCCATTGGTTTCAACTGTCAGGTTATAAGTTATGATAATAATTATATCGAGCAAATTATTTGAACTGACGTCATCTCCCATCGACTGAACTGATTGGCTGTGCTGCCGGAGGAGACGGCGAATATCAATTAGACGTCTGACTGTAGATTGTTCTCTTCATTTTCGTATCTGACTCTGTGTCTGTCTCTGTGTCTATGTCTGTGTCTGTATCTGTGCCTGTCTCTGTCTCTGTGTCTGACTCTGTGTCCGTGTCTGTCTCTGTCTCTGCATGTCTTACCTATCTCTGTCTGTCTCCATCTGCCTTCTCTGTGTCGGTTTATATGTTTCTGTCTCTGTCTCTCTGTCTCTGTCTGTCTCTCTGTCTGTCTGTCTATCTCTGTCAGTCAGTCTCTCTCTTTCTCCACCATGGACTCCTCCTCCCGATTTGTCTGCTTCGCACAGTCATTTCACAATGCTCAGTGCTCGCAACAACTGCATGAGTGTATAAATTATATTATGGCGAAACTTGGATTATATATATTAGAGATGGAGAGGTTTTGAGTGCGTTTGCAGGAAATGATGTGAATAACTCTAAATGAATCAGACACCTGTCATCCAAGCACCTGGCCTAGCTCTTCGTCGGTGTCAAGGGGGAAGGGCTGAAGAGATTGGAAAGAGGAAGGCATCCAGATACCAGTGTACCACACATGCACACATGTACATAGTGTACACTGTACACTGTACATAGTGTACACTGTACACTGTGTACACCAACGAATACCTTGTTCAGTCACCGATGTACACTGTACACTGTGTACACCAACGAATACCTTGTTCAACTTCACAGCTTCCTGTCTTTGTCTTTAGTTTTCGACCAACAGCGATGCTGGACAGAGTTGACGCCAGATGTAGTGGTATCCAGAATTCCAGATCACTCTTCAAGTGCTAACCGATGTGTCCTAACTTCACATGATATTCCTACGCATTGTGTCAATAATTACACTAAGCTTCCACCACCGGCTGTAGGTCCCTGATGATTGTGTCTGTATAAGATGCTGTTCAGCTGCGCCTTCTTAATGACTGAGGACGTCGACGACGAGGTTCCGTCGAGGCAAGTCTGGTTCCGATGGATACTGGTCGTCACCCTGGTCCTACCGCTGAGGCAGAGGCTGTCCTTACGGTCGAAGGTCCCCGCTGCTGCTGGGTCAGCCCCTGCCGTTGGTCCAACACTGACGACGTGGTCGAGGGATGTTGTCGAGGGCAGAGCGTAGGTCGATAGGCAGAAGGATGCGTTGCGGTCAGACGATGAAGGCTGTGGATGCAGGCAGCAGCAGCAGCAGGCGTGGCATCTTCGCCGTTGATTCAGAGGATGGTTGGGATGGTGGTGGTGGGGATGGCGGCAGCGACGGTGGTCGATGGTCTTGAAACAGGGAAGACGCCTGGAAATGGAAGAAGAAGATGATGTGGAAGATACATATAAAAACTGAGGAGGAGGGAAAAGAGGGGAATAGGAAGAAAAAAGAGGCAGAGGGGAAGGAAAGGAAGAAGGTTGTGGAAGATGAGAAAGAGGAAGATCAAAAGGAGGAGGAGGAAAGACAGGGAAGAGGAAGGTGAAGGGAGAAAAGAAAGTATATTATAAGGAAGTAGGACGAGGGAAAGGAGGGTAAGAAAAAGGAGTGGAGGAAACGGAGAAGCAGTAGAAGAGAGTAGGTGCAGAGGAGAAGGAGTAGGAGAGAAAGAGTGGAAGAGGATGATGAGTTGAAAGTGGAGAAGGGAAAGAGAAGAGAAGAAGAAAAGAGGAGGAGAAGAGAAGAAGGAAGCCGGAAGAGAAGGAAATGGAGAAGAGAGGAGGAAAAGGAGTAGGATAAGAAAACGTTATTATTGTTGAAAGATACAATAGGTTGTCAGCGAATGGTACCAGGTGCAACGAGGTGCTTTTAGGACAATGAGCGAAATATCTTCGCCAAAGAATAGGAAGCAATGTGAGAGACAGAGATAGTGATGATATAGTCATATAGAAAACCATATGGAGGCAAGTTGACAGTCAGAGATAAACAAGAGTAAGCGGCGAAAAGAGAGCTAACTGAAAAGAGAGAAAGTAAGATAGAAGCTGAGACACACAGAGATAAATAGACGATAGGAGAGAGAGAAAGAGAGAGAGGCAAAGGCAGAGAGAGAGACAGAGACAGAGGCAGAGGCAGAGGCAGACAGAGAGAGAAAGAAAAAAAGGGAGAGAAGCAGAGGCAGAGGCAGAGAGAGAGAGAGGCATAGAAAGACAGAGACAGAGAGAGAGGCAGAGGCATAGGCATAGGCATAGGCAGAAGCAGAGGCAGGGACAAAGACAGAGGTAGAGGCAAAGACAGATAGAGGCAGAGGCAGAGGCAGACACACACACACACACACAGAGAGAGAGAGAGAGAGAGAGAGAGAGAGAGAATCGAGTTAGAGCACAATACATGAGCAGACAAATAAAAGAGGAAGACGAGAGCACAGAACAAAGCGACCAATGGATGTAATGGATGAGGAATCAAACAGGAAGACATTACCCATGGGGCAAAACAATAAACACCTCAAGTCAAGAGATCCGAACTCAGCAAGTATATATTTTTAATTGAAGAAAGCCTACTGTCGTCTCTAAAGATATTTGATCTAATTACGTATACCATTATGTACCGTGACACTTCATGCCATAAGTAGAGGAGAAGGTGCACCATGGTGGAGAAGAAGGAAGAGGAGGAAGAACAATAGGAGGAGGAGGAGGAGGAGGAAACGTAGCAAGAGATGAAGAGGGTGGAGAAGGAGTATGACGGCGAAAAAGAGAAGGGAAGAAGTTTAAGCCAAAGAACGAGGAGAATATTTAACAAGGAAAGAGTAGGCGGAAAAAAGAAAGAGAAATGGGATAAAAAGGATAAATAATATAAGGACAAAGATATGGAAACATACGTTTGATCTTCCTACAGCATATGTCTGTGTATGGTCGATGTATACATGTAACTACAGCCGAGGTTTGAACCTCTGCTCTGTAGCTCGGCAGTTCGGCACTCTAATCACAAGACAATCATGCATCTATTGCTCCTTTCCCTCCTTCTTCGCCGTCTCTATTCATCTTCTTCTTTTCTTCTTCTTCTTTCTGCTCTTCCTCTCCTTCTTCTTCTTTTTCTTCTTCTTCTTCTTCTTCTTCTTCTTCTTCTTCTCCTCATCCTCCTTCTCCTTCTCCTTCTCCTTCTCCTTCTCCTTCTTCTTCTTCTTCTTCTTCTTCTTCTTCTTCTTCTTCTTCTTCTTCTTCTTCTTCTTCTTCTTCTTCATCATCTTCTTCTTCTTCTTCTACTTCTTCTTAGACTACTTCTTCTCCTTTCTTTTTTTTTCTTCCTCTTCCTCCTACTCCTCCTCTTTCATCATCTTCTTCTTGTTCTTCTTCTTGTTCCTCCTTCTTCTTGTTCTTGTTCTTCTTCCTCTTCTTCTTCTTCCTCTTCTTCTTTCTCTTCTTCTTCCACTTCCTCTTCCTCTTCCTCCTCCTCTTCTTCTTCTCACCTCCTCTTCCTACTCCTTCTCCTCCTCCTTCTTCTTCTTCTTCTTTCTTCTTCGTCTTCTTCTTCTTCTTTTCTTTACACCTTCTCAAGAATCTAAGTTAACCATTTCATTTCCTAACACTCGTCTTCCTCTTCTTTTCCTTCGTTCTCCCAAATGTGCTCATCTCTGCCTCATTCCGTGTACGTCATAATTACTTCTCGTATTTTAACGACACGGTTCAATCTAGAGACTGTCCGCCTCTCTTCTGTCTCCTCTTGTCTTACAATTCCTAATCTCAATTGGCATGTCTGACAGACTGGCCTGCAGTTCGTGCGACTAGATCATACGTGACAGGTAATCCCTCCTCGTCATTTTCTTTTCTTAAAACCTATTTTTTCTCTCGTGGCCTTGCGCACTGGGAGAGCCTCTGAACGGTTCACCCTAGTAGAGGCGCTTTATAAATGTTTTTATACAATACAATACAATACAATACAATACGTGGCTGCTCTTTAGAAGTTTACTTTACTACCATGATCAGTATAATGCTCTGGTTTGCCTGACCTGAGGTTCTGGCAGAGTCTAGAGCTGAAGAATCCATAGATGAGAGGATTGGCAGCACTGTTCAGCGGAGCGAGACTCTGAACGAAGTGGGAGATTGTCAGTCGAACGTTGCCGTAAGGAATGAGGCCGTAGACATCGAGCAGATCGAAGACAAAGTATGGACTCCAGCAGAGAATGAAAACTAAAATAGCAAAGACATTTTGACTGTCATTCAATTACGTAAGCTTACAATTGTAATGCCATATATCTTCAAGCTGCGCTATATAAAAATTAGAGCAGTAACAATTATTATTATTATTATTTATTTATTTATTTTATTTATTTTTTTAAAATTATTTTTTTATATTATTATTATTATTATTATTATTATTATTATTATTATTATTATTATTATTACGTATACAAAACATCAATCGAAGTAACGGCAAGTAGAAAGGCAATGAAAATTTTAACCAATTGGAACACTCAGGTTGAAATACAATTGATGGAGAAATCAGAAGCAGAAAGTTGAGAAAGATAAGTTTTAATACAATATTATGAATCCACATGACTATCTTCATCAGGCACAAGTATCTCAATGCAAACACAGGTAACTAAAATTATTATTGATTACGATATATTTAATTAATTTCATGTATAATAAACAATGCTAATTTCTTCTTCTTCACTATCATCTACAGTTATTTAATAAATCAAAGCGAATAATAAACGTCGGTCTACGTGACAATGCTTCCAGAATCTGTATTACAATGCTTGACGAAACTAATTAATTTAAGCGGATTACTTTAAACGGACATCTCTTATGTATAAGGAGATAATCTATGCTGTATAGTTCAGACGCCACCCATGAGAAATCAAGAGAGACTATAACTGAATGAACTGCACTCAAATAGAAACACAACACACAACTCAAAGTTCTTGACTATTATTACAGTGGACTTCTCAATTGAATATTATTCATAATATTATACACAGGTGCATCATTTGAATTATATATTATGCATACGCATTCATTGCAGATATCTATACACCGAGGTACATCAAGATAAGGCGATGCAGACACAATTAACGAATGAAAAAGAGACAGGCATGAATGCATGGGATGATGATGATGATGATGATGATGATGATGATGACGACGACGATGATGATGACGACGACGATGACGATGATGACGCCAATTAGACTATTTGTTTCTATACTGTCAGTAGATGACGTTAAGGTTAATAATTCAAAGCAAAATGAGAAAATCATCGCAACGGAAATGAGCTGCAGGAGGCAAATAATAACAAGAATCTGAAGATAAGAAAAACTGATGAAATAAAACGACATAAATTACCGGAAGGGATGAAGTTAATGAAGTCTTTAAACGAGGACATCGATGGTTTGGCGATGTGTTGAGAATAATAGGAGAAAAACACAAAGAAACGCCCTACACTCCGGGTGCGAATGAAAGAAAGGTCATGGAAGAAACGGGGAGGGGGGAGGGGGCTGACATAAGAGAGAGAGAGACAGACAGGATGAGACATACAGAATTTGATGAAAGTATGAAACGATTCGAAGTAATCATTAATTCTAACTCTGCAGGGCCAAAATGTGTATAGGAGGAGGAGGAGCAGGAGGACAAGGAGGAGAAGGAGGAGAAGGAGGAGGAATATGAGGATGGCGAATACGAAGAATATGGTAATATGATAACGACTGAAAAGAATATCGCGATTACGATGATGATGATGATGATGATGATGACGATGATGACGATGATGATGACGATGACGATGATGATAATGAAGATGTCAATGATGATGGTAATAAATATGATGTTGATGGTGATGATGACGATGATGAGGATATCGATAGTGACTAGAATGAGTACGATGACGATTATGAGAAATAAGATGTTGCTGCTGATGATGATGATGACGATGATGATGACGATTATCCAAATGATACATAGACTGGTAGATGAAACAGTAAGAACCCATGTAGAAAGCTGTGTACTGACTGAGAACAATTAGAAACGTCATCTTGATTGTGCGTATCTTGGCCTTTGGAATGACGCCAGCAGAGCTGACTGACGTCACTTCCGTCATTGTCCGTTGTCTCCCTTTGACGTCATCGTTCTCTGAACGAACAGAAGTAGACAACAATTATAGACAACGGTTATTCCAAACAGAGAAGTAGGTCAAATGAACCGTGGTCATCAACGGTTGGAAGAATGTTGGCAAAAATGAAAGAGTGAAACTGAAAGAAACAGACGGATTGGAAGAAAGGTAGATGGAAAGAAGAGTGCAATGAACGTGGAAAGGGAAATAGAAATAGAATGGAAAGGAAGATTGAAGAGAGAGAGAGAGAGAGAGAGAGAGAGAGAGAGAGACAGACAGACAGACAGACAAACAGAGACATACAGAGACAGACAGAGAGACAGAGATAGAGACAGAGATAGAGACAGAGATAGACAGAGATAGAGACACACAGAGAGAGAATTATATATATAGAGAGAAAGAGACAGACAGAGACAGAGAGAGAGGCAAAGGCAGAGACAGAGACACACACACAGAGAACGAGAGACAACGAGAGAAAGTGGGAGAGATAGAGAGAGAACGGGAAAGAGAGATACATAGAGAGACAGAGACACAGAGACACAGAGAACGAGAGAGAGACAGAGAGAGAACGACAGAGAACGAGAGAGACAGACAGAGAGAGACAGAGACAGACAGAGAGAGACAGAGAGAGAGACAGAGAGAGACAGAGAGAGACAGAGAGACAGAGAGACAGAGAGACAGAGAGACAGAGAGACAGACAGAGAGAGAGAGAGAGTGAGAGAGAGAGAGAGAGAGAGAGAGAGAGAGAGAGAGAGAGAGAGAGAGAGAGAGAGAGAGAGAGAGAGAGAGAGAGAGAGAGAGAGTGTGTGTGTGCGAAAAAAGAACAAATTGATGGCAAGGAGAATAACGAGAGATAAACGCCGTCGCATTATTACCACAATTATTATTATTATGCGGCGAGTGGCATAATTGGCCCAATTGACGCCATTGCAACTTTATATAGCGCATTTTTAAGGATGTCTACTCAACTAAGACAACAACGACATCCAATCAGAGTAATCGTAGTCGTAATCGTAATTGTAATCTCCAAACTTCAATCACCTTGTCACCTTGTGCCGTCAGTTCGAGAAACTCTAGCGACCGTCATGACCAGCCTTCTCCACTCCGTTCTGTTCTGTGTCACATCCCTTAATTGTCCAAGATTCATCCCTGTCCTCCTGTGTACATCCTCCATCCATCTGATCCTCGGCCGTCCTCTTCTCCCTGTACCCTCTCCACATGCTAGCATCATTGCCTTCTCCATCCATCCGTGCGCATCACGTGACCGAAAAACATCAGCTTCTGTTTGATGATCCTCTGCAGCAACGGCATATCCCCTCTTAGTTGACCTATGTCCTGGAGCACAGATTCATTTGTTCAATAGACACCCGAAAGCCATGCGCGGTGCGCCAGCTTATTCACGAGCGCTGCGCTGAGTCAAAAGAATTGACGTCGTTTACATCTTGAGAAGAACACTGCGGAAATGGTCAGACGCTCGCGATTTCTTTGTAGGGCTACGAAGCTATAGCTAGAGCTTGAACTATCGTCCACACCAGACAATCAGACCCTCCTGGAGAAGACTTCCGTCGGTTTCCTCACTAATGATCTGGACCATATCTCACAGAACATCTGCTGACGTGCGCGCATTATTGATATAAGCCAATAATAAGTTGCCGAAATGCGTATGGATTTTTGATACAACCTAATGAGACTGCAGTCTATAGTTCTTTATTTCCGTTTTGCGTGTCGATGTAGAAATTTTCTATTGCTGGGTGGTTGTTCCGTCAGAGAAAAGCAGTAAGTTGTTAATTATTGAAAAGCGATTGGATATGATAGAGGTATATTTGAATGTTTATCTCCCTAAACAGTGTTTGCGGATAATATGGATATTAGCCTATAGTTAAGCGGACATACACGATTACCATACAGATGAAATTTATGCCCTCAAAGTAATGCATTAGACTAACAGTGGAAAAAGAATTATTCGGCGAATTAAAATATAAAATTTCGATTTATCGTAGACCATTTCCCTAATGATATCTTTTCAATTTTGAACAGTTAACAACCTAACGTTACATTGTTGTACTTTGACATCTCGATTACCAAGACCCGTAATAATCTGACATCATGACTAACTTCCT
This sequence comes from Lumbricus terrestris, assembly GCA_949752735.1. Taxonomy (NCBI): domain Eukaryota; kingdom Metazoa; phylum Annelida; class Clitellata; order Crassiclitellata; family Lumbricidae; genus Lumbricus; species Lumbricus terrestris. The sequence goes on from OX457038.1 coordinate 65,774,565, forward strand.
ATTATTCTACTTAATGAATGATGCACCTTCAAACAAATTCTGACGGTCAACACTGTCTCCTCAATAATTTACAACTGATGAATGATTTATTTTACTTGCTTTTGATTTCCAACAAGTCTGCTTCCCATAAAGCATTCCCGTAATACAAGGCGATGAAATGAATGAGAACGAAGCACCGTAGCCGACTTTTTATGATTCTTTAATAAAAATGAGTGCGTGCGTGATACTGTCTAGACCAGCTCCAAGGTCCATACGTCAACCGCCTCTAACAAATTTCTAGATATCACGACAAATTCAGGGATACTCAAGCTCCGAAATTAATCACAATAATTTTAAATATTACTAAAATTATATTAAATTCGAATCCGGAATAAATGCGAATCCGGAGTTTTATTCAAATTATAAATAGGGCCTAATAAATAATATTATTGTCGCATTCCAATAAAAACAATATTTATAATAGTGAACTGAGTTCAGCTTATAATTATTTAATAACTAAAAGAATGATGATAATAATGACTTTTTGTTGATAAAACAATTATCGACGACCTGATTTTCGATTATAATATCCTGTCCTGTTCTGTTCTCAACCACCCTCGATGCCTAACAAGGGTTGGCCGCGTCATACACAATTTTTCGCCATTGCTGTCTCTTCTTGACCCTTTTAATCAGTTTCCCCAATGACAACGCACCCCTAATTTTTGCAATCCACCTGGGAACACACGTACCTCGGACAATCAACAACAATTATGTAATAATAATTATTCCCGTGCGTTTTGAACATAACACAGGGTCGCGCCTTTGTCGGTCATTTTTTCCCTTATCATTGAAGTCTACTCACGATTCTTGACCATCAGTCATTCGTAATGAATGGACCTTTATACAGCTCCTCTGTAAATAACGACTTCAAACGCCAAAGAACTGTACAATCTTTATATAGCGCTGACATAATTTATGACGACGAGGTGAAGGAGGAAGAGTGATTAAAGCGAATCCAAGATCGACATTGAACAGCAACGGCGATCTCCAGTTCAGTCCGTCTGTCACTCAGACCGTCGATGAGTCAGATGGTGAGTTATCAGCTAGTCAGTCAGTCAGTCAGTCAGTCAGTCAGTCAGTCAGTCAGTCAGTCAGTCAGTCATTCATTCATTCATTCATTCATTCAGTCAGTCAGTCAGTCAGTCAATCGTTCGTTCGTTCGTTCATTCATTCAGTCAGTCAGTCAGTCAGTCAGTCATTCATTCATTCAGTCAGTCAGTTAGTCAGTCAGTCAGTCAGTTAGTCAGTCAGTCAGTCAGTCAGTCAGTCAGTCGTTCGTTCGTTCGTTCATTCATTCAGTCAGTCAGTCAGTCATTCATTCATTCAGTCAGTCAGTTAGTCAGTCAGTCAGTTAGTCAGTCAGTCAGTCAGTCAGTCAATCAGTCAGTCAGTCAGTCAGTCGTTCGTTCGTTCGTTCATTCATTCAGTCAGTCAGTCAGTCATTCATTCAGTCAGTAAGTCAATCAGTTAGTCAGTCAGAGTAAATTTTTTACTTTCGTAATATTCAGGACGTAATCAAGTCCAGCCAGTAATCAAGACCAATCAGTCCTAAAAGTTCGGCATAGGCTACACACTCAAAAGTGTCATCTCTAATTCAATTTTCACTGGTAGACTGAAGAAACTAAAACTGTTTTATATAGATAAATGGGAGAAAATAATAAAAAAATTGTAATAAGCTTTAATTCTGAGTGCGAAATATGCAAATAGTGTCCATAGCATAAGAACCAGGCGTTTTGCGCAGCATTTTAGTTTGAAATCGAGGGGTTCGAGCTCCGAAACTTCGCACAGGGGCCTCCCAAACACCTTGCTACGCCACTGAATCAGACACTGTCAATTAAAAAGACAGTAAGCAAGTCAGTCAGTTATTCAATTTGCTATTCATTTATATAGCGTCTTTTTGCACACATTGTAGGGCGTTGACCTATTGTACCCAACGTCCGTCGCTTCCGTTTATATTCCGGACTGAAGGAAATTGAACAGAGGCAACAGTAGCAGAGGGTTGACAAAGACATAGGCTACCTCTTTCCATTCGTCAATTTCATTTCTGCCCTCCGAACTTCTTTCCGCCCTTAATGATGTAGCCTAAGTCTATAAATATGTGACTCTATTTATATCCAGAGTAAACTTCTTCTTCTTCTTCTTCTTCTTCTACCCTACCACATATATATTATCCATCTACAGCACCTCTGATTTTATTCTATTAAGGCGCTGCAGTTGAAAATTTTGACCATAATGAATGACTTCACAATCACATTGTATCTTTCATTAAACGCTCAATTTATATCTGTCCGTTCTTCCGCCTGTTTGTCCTTTTATCCGTCCTTACGTCCGTCCTTTCGTCGTTCTGTGAACTTCTGTCCTTCCATTTGTCCTCTTATTCCATCTTTATTATCATTCCAACAAAGAGAAAGATGTGTATTGTGTAAGGTATACTATTATATCTGACTGTGAATATCTCTTATTGTCTGTATTTAATATATGTCTATAGAATCAATTTGTGTCTCTCTGTCTTTCCATCCGTCTAACTTTGCGTTTGTCTATCTTTCCGCCTGTCTTTTTCTGTGTCTCTCTATCTCCCTGTCTGTCTTTATTTCCATTATATTCTAGTATATTCGATCACATTCAGGGACTTATAGGCCTAAAGTTTCTCTCAAAGTTCAACCTAATCCGGGGTTCTTCCAGTTCGAAGAATCTTTAGAAAACAGAGAAATCATGAGGTGACTGGCAGAAACAACAGTCATCCATATTTCTGCCTGCCTACAATCTATGTATCTTTATCCCATCATCAACGCATCAAATAGCGCATCAGTAAGGTGCCGTTGTGCGTAAATACGGTGAGAGCAATAGTAGGTTGCCTGGATATAAGTCGTGTATAGTGTAGCATGACTATTAATTTTAATATCTTTTCAACCAGGTCGTCATATGACGATGTTGCCCAGTGCAACGTCCGACTAAATGCCAAATAGCATTCATTTGTCGTAAATAGTTCTTCCTCCAGTACTGTACAGTGTATACTTGAACGATAGTGTCTGCTCATCACAGTCACTAGACTAGAGTGTGCAGTCCACTTCGTCATGCTGATACGACTATGACGGCAGGTAAAGTGACTTTTAGCACGTCTAACAGAAAGTCGTAGGAGAAAAATGGATGTCACACACAATGAGTGGAAGTGTTCTTGCATAAGTAATTGTCACAAAAAGAAGTCAACGAGGTTTACGAGAGAATCATGGCAGATCATGACTCTGGTCGTATTTACGTCTGAGCGGGGGGGAAATGAAACTAGAAAGCTTTACCTCCTTAACCAGGGTGACAAGAGCGATCTTGTGCAGGAAGTATATACTTATGTCTAATAATTAAAGACGAGGAATAACAAGAACTCTGTCAGAAATGATTTCATCTTCAAGTATATCAATTTTACCCAGTACGACTAACGCAGAACGTGCAATCCATTTAATCCAGATCTAATCCAGGTGAAGCGAACCTTACCTGTATTGCGACGCCAGAGAAGACGAGAACTTGTTGTTGGCGCACGTATAGATTGGACCGGTGGCGCTCCGAGCAACTTAGACTTAGTCCAGATGACGTAGATGATGACCAGGTAGCAGGTGGTTATGATGAGTGCGGGGATTACGAACAGCACAATTGCTATGAGTGTCATGTAGAGCTACGATATAACAGAAAAACATGCTAATAATTTTCAGAGGAAGATTTCAACAGAAATTGATTACTTTAGGTGACGCGATGAATTGCCAACTGATTGAGTGGTTATATAGAGTATTATGTTGACAGGCGCAGTTCAGTAAAGCAGAGCAGGGCCTGGCAAGTGCTTGATTGGTTGAATACAATGCCAATCTGGTGGCCAATAAGTGCCACTATTGAGTGCTTAAAGACAACTTATGACACCAATTTTATCTGGTATACACTAACTCCGCACTGGGGTAAGCTGGTGGTGCTGGCCACAGCCGATAGTGAAGAGTTTGGTAAAAGAAGACGGGCGATATCTCTCACCTGGCAACCGCACGATTGGACTAAACCATGGAAAATATTCACCTCACCCAATCTATGCTGAGGATTGGAAGTAACTCTTGTACCTGGAGTGTCTTTTCTGCATTTCGAGTATCTTTCCGTTGACTGGAGTTTGTTTCATGTACATAGAGTATCTTTTCTTTATGGACTATCTTTCCTGAATTGGGTATCTCTCCGTTATTTGGAGTATATTTCCTGTATCTGAAGTATCTACCTATGCATTTGAAATATCTTTTCTGGATTTGAAACATCTCTTCTGGATTTGAAATATCTTTTCTGGATTTGAAATATCTTTTCTGGATTTGAAATGTTTTTTCTGGGTTAGAAATATCTTTTCTGATTTTGAAATGTCTTTTCTGGATTTGAAACATCTTTTCTGGTTTTGAGATATCTTTTCTGAATTTGAAATATCTTTTCTGGATTTGAACTATCTTTTCTAGATTTGAAAATATGTTTTCTGAATTTTAAATATCTTTCCTGTATTCGATCTGCTGGGGACTTGATTTTGCTTCAACCGAAGAACTGCTGGATATTTACACAAATGTTTCGATATTCCTGATTATGACAGGACTTTGAAAAGTTTCTTTTTCACCTTATAACCAGGTTAACTCTATAAACTCTAAGAAATTACTGACACTACCATGGGCTCAAGGTAATTTTGCTGAAAGTACTATTCAGATATTGAGAAACTTCCAGGAATTGTTATAACTTGAAGACTACCAAAAGTTTGGAAAATTTCATTATAGATCTATTTATATTAACCATGATTTTAAGAACACTTAATGAATTTCAAAGTTTTTCAACGTTAAACAATAAACTATAGCAAAGAGATCTATTCCAAAAGAAATCCCAGCATACGATTACGTGAAAACTGTGTAAAATTCAAGGAGCGAGTCAAGATGAGAAGTAAGTGCAGAGGTTCTGCTAACCGTCCAGTTCCATCGTCCTCCGAACACGATCCGACACTGCACCGCTCCATCCTGGGGAAGCACCTTCTCCTTGTTAATGACCAGCATTGGAATAGAGAAGACGCAGGCAAAGAGCCAGGCCAAAGCGATTAACACCTTCGCTCGAACATCTAAAGCAGAGAAGAGAACTAAAATCGCAGCAACAGTTAAACAAAGTCAGACACACGCCATTCATTTGTTCGTTCGTTCCATTCATTCAATCATTCTTTCATTCATTCATTCATTCAATTATTCTTTCATTCATTCATTCCATCGTTCGTTCATTCATTCATTCATTCATTCATTCATTCATTCATTTGTTCGTTCGTTCGTTCATTTGTTCGTTCGTTCCATTCATTCAATCATTCTTTCATTCATTCATTCCATCGTTCGTTCATTCATTCATACATTCATTCATTCAATCTTCTTCTTTCCTTCTTCTTCTTCTTCTTCTTCTTCTTTCATTCTCTTCTTCTTCTTCATGACATCATCATACCAAACTTATCACCATCATTGTAATCATCGCAAACATCCTCATCGTCATTCCATCATCATAGAAGTCACCACGACTTTCAACAACTTTGTCGTCGTCAGCGTTGTCATCATCAAATTCATCACCATCGTCAACAACAATATCACCTCAACCATAATTGTAACCACCATCACCACCTCCGCCATCATCGTCATCATCGATACCATCATCGTCATCATCATCATCATCATCATCGTCATCATCGTTACCATCATCGTCGTCATCATATCTACTGGAAGAAATTTTTTAATTTTAGTCCGTCATTCACAAAAACTTTATCATAGCATAAAAATTCTTCCTTCTCTAACTCGGTGGTAAGCGGGGGGGGGGGGGGGGGGGTGATGTTCATCATCATAGTGCTTAGAAGACTTTGGCTCTTACTTAGAGTCCCACCACTACCCCCGCTGTTCGAGGTATTTTAATATCGTTAAATCGTTGGAAGAGCTCGAAGTGCAATTCTATTGCTTTTTCGCAGAATGAATCCGACACAACAACGGTTTTACGATGCAATTATAATAAAGCGCTAAACATATATTGTCCCGATACACACATAGACCTACACACGCATCCATTGCAGTTTGCACAATGCACATACTGCATATATCTATATATGTATAATATTGTATATATACATGTATATATATACACACACACAAACACACACTTACCACGGTCCTTAATGTTATAACAACTTGAAGAGTCCGTTATTCGCTGGATTCGACTCAATTATAAATGGAAACGCGAGGAGTAATAGACTAACAATATTCGTCAATATCCCTTTGATGATGATCGTCAAATTTGACGTTTAGCGGATTTTCTTTCTGTCTTCAACTTTCTCCGATATTTAATTCTGTCTTGCCTCTTTTAATGAGCTTACATAATTATTATTATGACATTATACTTAGACTATAATTTTTTATTATAACTATATGATAGCACAAGAGATTAAGAGTGCATGGAGACAAACAGTGAAACTTGCGATTGACACCAACGGGTGTTGAACCCACGGACGATGATGATGATGATGATGATGATGATGATGATGATGATGATGATGATGATGATGATGATGATGATGATGATTATATAAGTGTCTATACTCTGTCGTGATTTATCTGTCAGCCAAACATCTCTGCTCATAGCCCCAGACCCCTCTCCAACCATGTTTGTTATTAACTCTGTCAGCCTAGCAATTTTGCCCGTCCGTCTGTGTATCTGCTTGTCTGTTAGTCTGTCTGTCTCTGTCTCTGTCTCTGACTCTGACTCTGTCTATCTGTCTGTCTCTCTCTCTCTCTCTCTCTCTCTCTCTTTCTCAATACCAATCTCGTTTTATGACAGATGACAGCAAATCCGTTTATGGTCATAATTTTCTTCTAGGGTTCCAGCCTTTGAAGCTACACGATTTAATTAAATCGCAGATAAAAAGTTAAAACTAATATCGTTGTCGTTTTGCCCCTACTTCCCCACAAACCCCATCATCATGAACATTATCAAGAGCATCATCATCAGCAGCAGCAGCAGCAGCAGCAGCAGCATTATCACCACCACAGCCACAGCCAACGTCGGTTGAATGCGTTAGCCATTGTGGAGACAATAGCTGGAAAAGAGCGGTCTCCATTCCATTCGCTCGTCTATCATGTCCAGCATTCTTCTCACGTTTAGTCGAAAGGCCGTGCTGTACATTGGGGTCTTCCATTATTTCCAGTTTCTTCCACTCCTCCACGTAAAATGTATTGCGATGGATTCGGTCGCCCACCATTCTTTCCACATCAACAAACTAATGGAAGTTTCGCTTAACGACTTTATTCGTCGACTGTGAAGTCGATTATCAATCTTTTCCCAGTTGGCGACTGCAGCTTCATTGGAATCTTGTCCTGCAAATTTGTGACCGTGCATGAGAAAACCCGACCAAAGTCGCGAATATTGAAACCGAGTAAATCGAGCGCAAAGGTCTACACCCAGTTCTCAACGAAATGCATGCTACTGTGCGGAGACTCCTATTTAAATCTGTGCCATTCCTTCAATTTAATTTTCCAAGAAAAACCGTTGACACCATTGGAAAGAGCAGAAAATTTTAAGTTTAGAACATATTACTAAATTCTGATGAAAAATCTATTGACTTTTGTGTGGTTCACGTATTGGATGTAATTTTCAATTGGCGATTTCTCTCTAAAACGATTTCTCAAGATGCTAAAAATCATAAAAATTTCATTTCAAAAGATGCAAATATACGGTTTTCACCAATTTGATCAACTATATCTGTACTATTTAAAACAAACTTAAACTCATTTTATGGAATTACCGACTTTGGGACGGTTTTCTCATGCACGGTCACATTTGTTTCGTAATAGACGCTATTTCTTCATCATTCTTCACCTAGTTTCTTCACCTAGTTTCTTCGTCTTATTTCTTCGTTTCAGTTCTTCGTGGCTAATTAAAAGTAACGCTTCCGCAGAGAAGATAATTTCTGGAGGAATCGTTAACTAGGACTAGCGCTATGATAACCGACATTTAGCAGTTACCAGTGCGCCAGTCCATCACATCTCCGCAAAATTCAATTAACAAGCAGCCAACCGGATATTTAATGAAGCATTTGTTTTGACAGATCGATCATTTAAATGTCGCATTCTTCATTTAAGGCACGATTTATGGAAGCGGCTAAATTGAAAGCCACGTGCACGGCTTACAAAGTCTGTCGCCGCCGCTGCTGCGTCACTTAGAGTAATTGTCAGATCCCTCTGAGCCTAGATTTAATTAGTCGACGGTAGTTGCACACAGACACGACAGATGTTGTTGCTGTTTGAAAAGTCATGGAGCAGAAGCGTGCCGTCGCCGACACTGTTTACTGTCGTCTTCAACACAGCATCAGAATGAATTAGACGCCAGTGCAGAATGGTCCCCCCGTCTCGAATCCATATAGCGAGCGTGACAGCTGATCCATTTTCAAATTAAAGCTACACGGTCGATCAGCTGATATTGCGGAGCACGCAGAGATTCTTAAAATGCGAATAGCAAATGAAGAAATAAAATGGGTTTGTAAATCGACCCCCGCTAGCGTGCTGCTATTATACGGGGCCCGTACAGAGTTCTTTGAGTTTATTAAGTGCCCAGGGTGATTCTGTGAAGAAAGTGGAATGTCCCACATGTACCAAATACCAAATTGACCTCAGAACACGTAGACCGTGTTTAACCGTCTGTAGAGGTTCGTACAGGTTCGCATACAACTCAAGCCATCACAAGTTTCGCAACCTGGTCACGCATGGCTCAGCCACATAGGCATAGCCTCATGTTGGCAATTGTCTCCTCTTGCATTTTACATACTTGACCAATGACCAATGACCAGGATCTTAGGATTTTACCAGTGGTCTGTCATGCTTGGATCATGGATGTCCCCCCGAGTTTGCTTCTCTTACATTTGAGTCTGGCTACGTTCCAGCTGAGCATTTCAGTCGCTTGGTGGCGCTGGTAACAGTGGGGCGTGATGGAAGCCTTGCATGGCTGCCATATTCAGTCAAATTCAATACTGCTGTAAAAACTAGTGATCAGCCGTTCGTTCTATTGTGGTCATGCAACATTAATATTATTATGAGAATAATTATAATTATTGTTAGTTATTATTATTATCATTATTATTATTATTATTATCATTATTATTATTATTATTATTATTATTATTATTATTATTATTATTATTATTATTATTATTATTATTATTATTATTATTATTATTATTATTATTATAACACACATTTATTTTTTCAAAAGAAAATGACAAAGTCATTTACAGGCTAATGTCTATGCTCCTTTTGAACATTAGGCTACGTAACGTAGTCATTCAGTCCAAGACGTCCAGGTGTCTTGACTGTTCGAGTCTGCTGTTCTCAAAACCGACAAAGAGTTTCCGATTTGCAGGGCGACTGATAGACGCTGAAGCAGATGGCTGGTCTCACGCGGGTCACCTTTGGCCGCTGACATCTTTCGTCCTAGTTCTTGTACAAATTGAAGAGAATCTTCATCCCAGCTTCCTCCGGTTTCGACTGCAATAGGGACGAAATGATGCGAACTTGATAAGTTTGCATATTTGCTTTTCTTGTTACGGGTTGCTCTTTCCGCCGCGGCACCTGCATTTTCTGATGTTAAATGCCTGTAAGATGTTGCAAACGTATCCGGTACCGTGACATCCCACGCCAAGCAAAGACCTCTGTGTTATTATTATTATTATTATTATTATTATTATTATTATTATTATTATTATTATTATTATTAATTATTATTATTATTATTATTATTATTATCATTATCATTATTATTATTATTATTATTATTATTATTATTATTATTATTATTATTATTATTATTATTATTATTATAATGATAATTATTATTATTATTATAATGATAATTTTAGTTATTATCGTGATAATTATAATTATAATTTATTTATTGAAATTATAGTAACTATTATTATTTACTAATACTATTATTATGATAATTTTAATAATAATAATAATATTAATAATAATATATAATAATAATAATTATTATTATTATCATTATTATTATTATTATTATTATTATTATTATTATTATTATTATTATTATTATTATTATTATGATAATTATAACAATTTTTTGTCTCGCCCGAGGTAGTAAAGATCCCTCAGGCTGTAAAATATTAAAATTAGGTTATAAGCTCTCGTCTCCAACGTATTTTAATAATAATAATAATAATAATTATTATTATTATTATTATTATTATTATTACCATGTATTATTTGCATCAAAGTTCACTGTTGTGTTGCCAAACATCCTGGTCTGCTGCATTAATCAGTTCAACGCCGTCCCGACTTCTTAAAAACCGCGGATCGGATGGTCAACGTCATGATTAGTTTTCGTTATTATTATTCCGCATTTTGTTTTTCCTAGAAATAATAAGGTATCGAAACTGAAAAGGTATCGGTGCCAAAAAAGGATTTTTTTTAAATATAAGAACCGCCGGTGACACGAAACGGAGTATCCCCCATGAAAGTTAATCGGGGGGATGAAGCAATCTATCCCCCCGGATGGAATTAACCGGTCTAGACTCTAGACTATCCGGGGAATGAACCAGTCTATCCCCTTTTTGAAAAATGCGTATAATTGAAAAATTTGTGCTCTAATCAAATTTGAAGTGACTCTAATTGTTTTAAGTGTCCTAAGCAATGTTCATAGAAAGGCAACTCGAATTGATTAAGTGACTCTGATCCGAGTGTTTTAAGTTTATAAAAAGTTTTAAGTGCTCTAAAACCAAAGCAAAAAAATTATCTAGTAGGAATTTTAGTGTCGTTGTTCAAAATAAAGCAGATGAAAATTAATTTGCAAAAAATACACGCGGAAGTAACTTTTCGACTTTTCTTCATTTGGGGGGGGGGGATACGATTATTACGGGTGATAGATCTACTCTATTTCGTGACACCGGAACGGCGTTCCGGTGAGTTCAGTCAGGAAAAGCACTGGCATCCAGTATCGTGCATGTAGATTTAACTGCAGTCGTCGAATATCTCAGAGCTCAGGACATCGACTGTAATATAGGGTACTCAGATCAGACGTACGGTAGGTGTCTAGCAAAATGTGCTTCATTCTGACTTTTCGATGAAGGTTAGTCTTGCCTTGGTTTGTCTCACCGTTCAACTCAGAGGTAATCATAAGTTTGTTGATCAATCCTTCTCACGTAGGTTACCTGACGACCTGCGATATGAACTCCGTGACCTTTCCGACTAATTCCTGCAAGGGCATGACGGCCATGTTCAAAAGATATGGTTCCGTGCTACTCGCAGTGGAACGCTTATGACGAATGTCGTTTCAATTCTCGGTAGGCCTATATAAATCGGCAATAACCGTTTTCACTTCAGCACTATTATGTTGTCATGCTGACCTCCTTGATTCTGGCCTGGCACCGAAACCGATCAAATACCTGCTGCGCTTTCGGATTTCAATTGATATAGCGCTTCTGCGATTATAGTGTGTCTCTGGGGCAGATTGTAGACTATTATGTTGCGCTTAGAAGCTCTGAGATTTACGTTCGATTTAGCAAGTAATTTGAAAACTGATGATGAAATTGTCTGACTACGTGTGATGAATAATAAAACATTCTCCAGTGTCGACTATAAGGCTGAAAGGAGGTAACGATATTCCCCGACAAATGTCGGTTTAATGGTCTTTTTGACGCGCACTAAGTTATATAATATATATATAATATTAATATTATATATAGGCCTATGATGTATATACATTGTCAAGATTTGGCGCCGTTGTGGCTATACATTGCTACAGAAAGCCATTTCTGTAATAATGTCATTGCTGCATATCATACTTCATGCCGTCGATTCGACGCGGAATAGACAACGCATAATCATTTGTTTCCTCATATATATATATATATATATATATATATATATATATATATATATATATATATATATATATATGCCTATATGCCTATATGTATATATATCATATGTATATATATTCATATGTAGGCTATACATACTTTATTACAACGTTCTTATCCTTATCGTAACCGTAATCGTAATCGTAAGCTCTAAATTATTCTAGAGCGCTACCGGTACCCTGAAACTAAAGACAGGGCCTCAACTAATTCACGAGCGTTGTGTCGTATCAGAGGGGGAATCCAGAGATCGATGTCCGTTTGCAAGAGAGATCGTGCACAGAAATAATTTCCTCCAGTTGTCAATTTAAAAAATAATAATATCTAAATAGACATAAAGCGTGAACGTTGCATAGCTACCCAAAGTCGCCGGGCCTCTATAATAGACGTGGATTTGGTTGTAAGGTATGGCAGTTCACCGACATGACTATATTTAAAGTGGTGTGATTTAAGGATAGGAGTGGTGTTTGCATGACTGTCTTAATGGCATTGTCGGTTCAGGTTCCCCAGTTTTGAAGAATAGACGCTTACGTTGTATGCATGGATCTATAGGCAGAGGAAAGGGAATTGCAAACAAGGAAGGACTGGATGGTAATAAGCTTCTCCTTATTGTGTGAGTCTTTTGAGGATGGCAGAATCAGCGTGACGTGAATTTTCACGGCGCTTACTGCTTTCCAAACTATTACCCGGCTATGCTCTATACAGCAATACCCATGCATAGGCGGAGACTTGGTCTAGAGGTTGGGTGGGACGAACGAGCGGTCGAAGGGCGATCGCCGAGGCGCGATATTTTGGGCGGACGCTGAGTCGCCGACGACCTTTTCCATTTTTCATCGGCCAAATTTTCTGATGACCTTTTTTAGTCATATGCTCGTAATCTACTCAGAAATAGCATTTTCTTTGTCAAAAATTCTGATGATCTTTTTTAGTCATTTTCTCGAAATCTCCAAAAACGTACAATTTTTCACCGTCAAATAGCTGATGACCTTTTTTGTCGCTTGTTCCATTTTTCACGGTCAAAATAGCTAATAGTGACCTTTTTTCTTTATTTCTTCAAAATGTCCCCACACTGTAGAAATTTCCGATGCTACTTATGATTATTTCTTAAATATTGGGGAAGACATGAGTATGGACGGTCCCCACCCCAAACATTGGGGGACCTTCCCCTCTGTCCCCCAAGTCTCCATGCATGGCAATACCCCACCTTACTTTATACATGTACCTGCACTACTCTACCTTACTCTGACTGCCGTGTATACCCTACTCTACTCAAGCCAACCTTGCCAAACCACACTGGCACGCTCTAAAAAAAACGGTGCGTGATCTCTCACAGTTATTGCAGTTTATGTCGCATGAATCAGAGAACAGGAAATATGACTACATTTGATAACCCCGTAATTTGAAATTTTATACTTTATACCGTAAGCTATAATACAATATTCTGTCTGCGTATTGTTAGACAGTTAGTGTCTAAGCCCCGTTTTGCTGCTAACACTAGACATGACTTTTGCGGGTGCGCTGTTGATTGGGATTAGAAGGATGGGCTTCCCGCTAGCACTGTGGCTTGTGTATAAAATAAACTGCGTAGTAAGGTGGGTAAGACAGTTGCGCTGGTATGCTTGGGTCTGTGGTACGTTTGATGTTGAGCGTGTTCACGCTTCGTGGTTTTCCCTCGCTGGGATGCGAGTTCGACCGTGGTGTCATTTTCTACGCTGTCTTCTTCGCCTCGTTGGTGGAATTGCGTTTACTGAATTGCCGTTCGACTACAAAGAGTCTCCGTTAGACTGGTCGTCCTATACTGCTTGCTGCGCTGCTCTACCGGCCGTTCCTGTGTCTCTTCTTGAGGAAGGTAACTCTGTACAGTCGCTGTAAATACTGCTATGTTGACTAAATCGACGTTATTTTCATCATTGGGATCTTAACTTTGTTAGTCATACTCCTAGACGGCCACTTGAACCACAACAGTATAAACAAAATATGCGTACTGCTCAGGATTAAAATGTGGCTAAACTGTTATGGACGGCGTCCAGGCACTGGTTTTCAAATCTGAGCGCCGTCCTGCCACTTACATGTCTATCCTATTATAGGCCAGCACAGACTGGAAAGGTAAGGGGCGTCTAGCCATTTCTTCTGGCTACACTTTAAGCACTGGTACTGCTACCATTTAAGTACTGCAGTATACAATAATTCACGGTTGTTCGGAGCACCTATACATGTAGATGGCCGTTTAGCCTGTAGAGGCGTTACCTAAATGCTTAGCTACAATACACTACATGTCGGAAGGTTACTGAGCGAATGAACTCTGAAAAAAGGAACAGTCCGATGAACTTTCAGTTTTATGGATAGTTGGTGAGAAGAGGTCGTGGATGAGGAGAAAATAAAGAAGAGGAGCGTGGGAGAGAAGGGGTTGTGAATGGCATACGCCGTGCTCATGATCAACACGCAGAATGTCATTAGTATAGTTAGGATGGTGGGAAACGCACGCTCAATAATAATATGTCCCACAGATAATGGAACTAAAAGCACAGTCAAAACAATAACAGTCAGTTATGATACGAAACAATAACCGGATTGACTTTGCATAGTTCATCGTAGATGACGTATACATACGAATAACGAGAGTAAGACGGACGCATTGATGACTAAACGAACCCTATAGAAATGTTCAGATATGCTCTGAAGACGAAAAGCAAGAAATTGCCTACAACGGTGACCAAATCACAATAATAGCATATACTCTCAAAACTTCTAAGGGGCATTTCGAAAACAAAGAGATAGGCCTATATCGAAGGATACCAGAGTATACAAGAAGCCATCAGTAAAATTCCTTGGACAGACAAACTTTGTAATCAGCTATATTTTGAAGCCATGGCACGTGTATTAATCATCAAATGATTAAGAAAGGAAAGACTTTCCTATATCCAGTGTTCAGAGTTTTAAGCATTGGTGAACACTAGAGCAATATTTCGCAGTTAAGTCGAACATGATTACGCTGTCTAATCATAGCGCATATTACACACGGGTCTGTATAGATTATGCTGCTTAATCATAGCACATAATCATTAGCACTCTTTGAAGATTACGCTCCTAATCTTATCGCATATCAATACACTTTTATAAAAAAGTTTCTAATCTTAGCAAATAAATATTAGCACGCTGCGTAATCATGGTGCTTATAAAGAGAGCAGCAAAGTGCAACTGACTTCCGCCTGAAAAGTTCATCGGCCGAGCGATTGCGTCCAAGCGATCTATGCTCAAAGCCACCAAGACGTACGTCGAAGCATAGGTCACCACAGCCTACAATTATAAACGACGACATACAAAAATGTAATGCGATGGGGCAATGTGATGCAACACTGTGCAATGTGATATAATCTTAACTATATAATGCCGTGTAATGTGATGAAATACTGTGCAATGTGATACAAACATAACCATAATTATAATGCTGTGTAATGTGATGAAATACTGTGCAATGTGATATAATCATAACCATATAATGCTGTCTAATATGATGCAATACCGGTACTGTGCAATGTGATATAACCATAACCACATAGTGCTGGTTAATATGATGCAATACTGTGCAATGTGATATAACCATAACCACATAGTGCTGGTTAATATGATGCAATACTGTGCAATGTGATATAACCATAACCACATAGTGCTGGTTAATGTGATGCAATAATGTGCAATGTGATATAACCATAACCATATAATGCTGTCTAATATGATGCAATACTGTGCAATGTGATATAACCATAAACATATAGATCTAATGCTGTTCAATATGATGCAATACTGTGCAATGTGATATAAAGATGTATAGCCTAATATGATGCAATGCTGTGTAATGTTCTATAATTCTGTCTAGAACAACCAAGGACAGGAGAGGATGGCGAAGATTGTCTACAATGCGACCAACCCTCGTGCCGAGGACGGTTGAAGGCAAGGCAAGGCATCGTTCTGTAGTGTGACGTAATGTTGGGTAAAGTTACGCAATGCTATTGTAATGCCACGTGGTATTGTCACACAGTCCATTTTAGTCCCCACATGTACAGCTTGTGGAAGCGAATATTTAGAGTAATAGCTTCGCAGAGTTCAATGACTTTTGTACATTAATCATCAGATTCTGACAGTCGGATTCCACAGGATTATGAATGATCTGCAACACGCATGCAGCCAACAAAACGCAAGAGATACAACGAAATAAAAGCAGCTGGTCAGGTCGCAGAATTATGGGGTTGAAATCTGAAAGTATACAGCATGATCATGACAATGTCCTGATGAAGAATTATCATCACTGTATAGCCCCGTCATCGACTATACTAAAGAGCGCCGGGTTTCAAAGACCAGCAGTGAGTCCAAGTTCATTCAGAGAGTCAGGTCTCGTGTTTAGGAGACAGTAAACACGAGAAGTCTAGAATAAAAGAACAAGCAGTGTTGCAATTATCGTTTGTGCAGATCAGCTGGACAGAACATAAAACAAACGAAGAAATGCTGAGAAGAATTGAAGAAGAAAGAACACTGATAAGAACGATAAAAGAAAGGCAAAGAACATGGATTGGACACACACTAAGACAAGATTCTTTGCTAAGAATATTGATCGAGTGGAAAAAATGGAGAGGAAAAGAACAAAAGGACGACCAAGACAGATTATGGACTGGATGATGGAGGACGGCTACCAAAAACTCAAGGAGAAGGTACAAAGGAAAATGGAGTGGTGGCATTTTGCGTTCGAACCTGCCTAGGGGCAGAGAACCTGAAGAAGAAGAAGAAGAAGAAGAAGAAGAAGAAGAAGAAGAAGAAGAAGAAGAAGAAGAAGAAGAAGTATGCATAATGATTGTATGCAATTAACTGTGTACTCGACTGTTTGTCAGATTCTGAACTGGATGTATTATTATCGCCTCTTAGTTTCGTACAATTATTACTTTTAAGGATGACGAGTATATACCTGTAAATAGCGAACTATTTTGCACATGACGTTCCCTGCATACCAGTGCAACGTAATCTTCCAAATGATATCCGTCAGAACGCTGACCAGACCAACCAACAGATCTACAACGACAAAGGAAAGCATGTAATTCATCAGGTAAAATAATTAAAATTATCTATAATAACCGTGCAGAGAAAGGTATTCCATGCAGGTGAGGCAGAGATTTACAATCATATGAAATCGAATGCATTTTATATTAATTATATTAATTAAACACATAAAATAATGTATAAGCATGCCTCTCGAATTCAATGGCATTTGCCAATGAATTCCAGTCATAATAATAATAATGAAAATAATAATGAAAATAATAATAATAAAACGTATGCATAATAAGTATGTATGCACTATGCATGTATGTAAGTATGTATGTATGTATGTATGTAAGTATGTAAGTGTGTAAGCATGTAAGCATGTATGTAAGTATGTAAGTATGTAAGTATGTAAGTATGTAAGTATGTAAGTATGTAAGTATGTAAGTATGTATGTATGTATGTATGTATGTATGTATGTATGTATGTATGTATGTATGTATGTATGTATGTATGTATGTATATATGTATGTAAGTATGGGGCAGAGTTAGGCGAATAGCATCCAGCGAAATCAGGAGAGTAATTAAGGCCCGATGGAAGAACGAGTGAAGGAACGAGATCCATGGAGACAAAGCAGCCAATAAAAAATCGTTTCCGTGAAAGAATTGAAATGCAATGAGGCGACATCTGCCGCTCGGTTCGCAGACAAATAACGATCTCGATTCGTTAGCAGAACAGAAGAAATCCTGCGTAGAAAATAACAAGGACGGTCATTTGATGCATGGGGTTTGGAGCAATGATTTGGGAAGGGAGCAATGTTGCTACTTCAGCTTAGATTAAACTTTATTGGATTCAATTAAATTGAACAGAGGAAGGGCGGAATAAGGGATGTTCAATTAAGTATACAATACACACGAGCGTTTGGACAGACGAGACTTCTGGGGATTTCCAACGGACATTGTGGCGAAAGGCGCAGAATATACACAGAATTAGCTTTAAACAATTTGGAAATTACGCACCTCGGGGTTGTGGAGGAAGGAGCGTGGCCACCCCTTAGAAATTGGGGGTGGTCACGAAAAAATTGTAACGCCTATGATTCTGCGCCTGCGTGGACTTCTTAAAGGGGCGCTTTGTAAATTCTCGAAATGAATGAATGAATGAAATGAATTAATTTTTCACAAGCTTTGTTCGACCCCAGCCCCTATATGAAAACTCAACAGATTTGAACAAATTGTGTGGGTCATATTTCTCAGAGATCAACCCACCTCTCCTCTAACCACCTTATGTCATCGCAACTGGAGGTTTAAATCTTTGAACACCAATAAATACACCCACCGATCGATGGCATAATAATTAAGAAAGTCGACTTCACATGTGCAATTGTACATGCATATTGTTTATCGTATTCTGTTCATTGTCGGCAGATTTCAGAAGGACAAGTGTCATTATGTCATGACTCAGAAGAATCGAGACAATAATATTTGCGACGTGACGCTGATAATGAATGACTTGCCTGCAAAAGCAAGATTCATTATGAAGTAGGTCATCCGGAATGATTTCTTGCCACGCTTCGATAGACCGAGTGCAAGCAGAACGGACAGATTGCCAACGACTATGAAGACGCAGAGAGATATCAGGAATATCAGATGGCCGCTCTGAAAATAAGACAACAACAAAAACAATTAAAAGTAAAACAGTGCATTGCAGAACAATGCAGTGCTAGCGACATCACACAATAGAACACAATGCAATACTACATGCAATACCATTGCTAAGGCAAAGCTTGGGAAGACAATAGCAACGTAAACCATAGGCAGTTAGCTTCGTTCGTACTCTACGAAATTATTACGCAATTGACTATATATTATAGGCACTTCTGCGTGGAATGACCTTCCTTTCTCTATCCGTAGAAAGATCTTATTGGGGTGTCATCTTCTCTGATTTTCCTTCAGCCTTTGCTGCTTGAAGGGTTGCTTATTTCCTCGGGACTGCCACGTTGAGAGTGCCTCTGAAGAGCGATATATATATATATATATATATATATATATTAGGGTGTGTCTAAAAACTAAAATGTTGATGCTAATATCGACCAATATGATTTTGTGTTCCACCTTCAGAAATATAGATATATGCCAAATTAGATGAAAATCTGAAGAGATTTAGGACTTGCTCAAAGCACCGGAAGAATAGCCACTTAGACGACATTGTGACACAGTGTAATTTTCAAAGATCCAAGCAAAATTGAACGCATAACCGTCAGATATAAGGCAAAATCCAAAGAAGTACTGTAAGTTGTCATAGTATATTCCTCTTGGTACATTTGAAAAAATCTGGCCTTACTTGACCATTGCAGAACAAATTGTTTCTCTCCCTTATTTCTGACTAGGACTTCATTGAAGGACTGCATAAGAGTCATTCTGCCAGATCATTCGTCACTCTTAGGTCGGGTCAGATATGATGATTTAATTTTGCCTCATTGTGTGATTGTTCTGACTACCATTGTTGCGAGTCTCAATCACGAAGAGAGTAGCCCAATCCGAGGATCTGGAATATGTTGGTGGTGGGTTAGATACAGTAGGAAGCCTCTCATGATTTCAGATAATCAAATTCGTTGCGCATGCTGTGGTCTATGACTCGTAAAAAGCAGTGATATTTTACTTCGGCAAATAATTTTCGTTTCACTCCTATTTCAGTTCGGACGTCCTCAATTTCAGTTCTAGTTCAATTACAGTTCTTCAAAAAATTTCAGTTATACTTCTATTTCAGTTTTTAGAATAATTTCAGTTCTCAGTTCAGTTCTTGCATAGAAATAATTTCAGTTTTACTTCTTTATAGGCCTAGAACTTGCCTCAAATTAAACCAAGTTCGAGCATTTTCGTTATCAATATGCTTCTTAATTTTAAAGAACCTCCTATTTTCAGCGATATTAGCTGACAGTTTCTTCTCACACCTATTAGAAGTTCTCACCCAGAAAAATATTTGGTTCTTCTATAACTTTGAAAAGCCGGAGCTTCAACATCTTCTGCAAGTGGGGCAGTGCTGCCGTCCTTCCCTCCAATAATAATTATGCGCAATTTTTACTAATAAAACCAAGCAATTTGAACTCCAGATCTAGTTTGTATAATTTCCTGAAAGTTCTTTTAATTGGCAATAGTTGCTGGATGGCACCAATCCGCTAACATGTTGACAATAGCTAATCACACTCCCCTTATCATATTCCACTGAATTGGTCGACCACGTTACATTTCTTTCTTTTACACATTTATGCAGCGCTTGTGCTTTCTCCGTGATGAAGCCGCTGACTCGAATCAGTCACGTGAAAGTTTCGCACCAACCCTGAATATATTTCTTACCATTATGTGTGCGCTTATTCACTGAATAAGACAAATTAAATTGTTGAAAAGTTTACCAGAAACATCCAGAAACTTCCCTTTTAGGGTACAAGCGTTGCATGGTTAGGCTAGGCATATTTGTCTGTTTCGTTCCAGTAGGCATTTAAACAATACAATACATGATCTTTTCATTTAACCCAATGAGCAAGCTGCACAAAGTTATCATGGTTGAAATATTTGCACTCCGGTATTCATATTTGCACTCCGGTATTCAGTGATTTTCACATAACCACATTCTTATCATGATGTTGAAAATTATTAACTGACAGGAAAGGTCTAAATGCAAAAGACCTGATAAATTGCACACGAAAGCACGTGCTAAGCCAAAGATACCAAAGTTTTAAGAGTCAGAAAGTATGTGTGCCTTTTAGATGTTTACAAACTCAACTGCTTAGGAAAGGCTATGAACTAAAATTTCGAAATTTTTCATTAATTTCCGTTCTTAAATTAATTTTCGTTTTTATTCTAATTTTACTTCACTGTGCTTAATTTCAGTTCTATTTCAGTTTTCGTTCTCAAAATAATTTCAGTTACAGTTAAAGTTACACTGAACGGAAATCAATATTTTCAGTTCTAATTTTACTTATCGTTAATGAAAATATCACTGGTAAAAAGCTGTGGCCAACCAAGGTCTCTGACAAAAATCAAAGTGTCAGAAAAATACTGTTAGGGAGACAGGTAAGACTTCTCTGGCGTGGTTAAGTATGGATTCCCCTTTAGGCTTCATTGTTTCAGGTACAGGTGAAATGGTACTTTGCGTTAGACTAAGTTGCTGCCACAGAGAGTGACACCTCAAGTAAAGGATTCCATACCTTTTCAGTGTAGGATGGTCAAGGCTATCTTCTCTGTGCTCTGACGTTGCTGAAGGAAAAATTGATAACTGAAAAGCCACAACTTGATCATGTAAATCGCATATGCCATCCCACGCCGTCGGTGAAATGCACCTGGTTACCTGAACTTTATTCCCTTTGGTGGAATTCATCTTTGGAAAATGACTATTAGCTCTAGTAGCTCTTGACTAAAGACTTCCAATACTGGAGTCCTTGCAGAATCATGCAGTGAAACACTTTTCCAGAACAATTTCAGAGGCATGGTATCGATGCCATCGATGGCAAGGTTCAAGAGGTCCTTTCCCAATTTCGCTTCCAGCTTCATGCATATGCCGCCCTTGCAACTCACATGGCCAGGATTTTGTATTCCAATCCCCAGCTTCAGATCTCAGCCAACAAGAATCTGACATTATAGGCTAATAGCTGTCACTGAGTGGAGTTTGGGGATGGCTAATAGCTTGGTAACATCCTTATGAAATATACCATTATCGTCCTGTCTCTGTAACATCTGGCATGATCTTATTATTCAAGTGAAGAGTAAGGGGAACCTGTGGCTCAGAAGAATCTCTGCTGCCAGGGCTGCAAGATCATCTCTCCCAAATTGAAACGCACAATTGCTACTGTCTCTTATACGTTGTCATCCAGACTGATTCCTTGGTGTATGCGGAAATTGACCAGTACCTTGCATAGGACCTCTCCTTTGTGAAGACAGCTTTGCATAGCCGAAGTGATATCAGTAGTGCCTATCAACTAAATCTCAGCGTTTTAAAATCAATTTTGCATTGCGTCTGCCATATGAAACAAGAATTAAAAGCACCACTTCCCGACATTTGCAACACATGACCAGTGACAAAACAGCATCACATCAGTAGCGACATGATCATGAATGTATATTTGCTGGGATCTAGTCACTGAGAAGGGTTCTATAGCATGCGGCTCACGTGTATTGAAATCGTAGATTCTAATGCTTGCAATGCAACCGTGTCCTTAACTTCAGTCCTCTTGAGCAAGTCCTAAATGTTCAGCTATCGTGATATAATTTCAGATATTCAGTTTACACATGATTTGGCACAATAATTTCATTTGGTCGTTAAAAAATCTTTTATTTGAAAATTTCACATGTACCTTAAAAGCACCCTAATATATATAATTATATAGTAGGCTGCTGTGAGAGTGGCTTTAAAAACTTCCACACACGATACTATGCGATTCTATGATGCATGTACATCTGCAATAAAATGACATGAATCCACAAATTTTTAAAGCAATTTTCCTAAAAGCTGCATTCAGAGTAGAAGCTGAAGCAGCAGTTTGAAGTTCTATGGGTTTATAAAGACTACGTCAATGGCCTTAAGTAAGTGTGGGTGGACATTTTTCGGCTGTCAGATTACTGGACTCCGTGCTTGATGTATACACGCTCAATCTAATGACGAGAGAATAAAAACAACTTTGGTAAGCGAAGCCGTGTCCACAATGTGCCGCCGCAGATGTTCTTTATGGGCGACAAGGTTATTAACAATGCATTGGCAAAAAGAAATTACCTCAGCCACTTGCCATGGCAGACAAGCGGAGAGATGGGGTGGGAGGGGGTTGGGGGAGGGTAGACGCGGATGGGAAGACAGTATACTCTACAGACGACTACTAGGCCCCACCCTTACTGTGATCACCGACTCCCAGGATTTGATGTCGTCTGGTTGTCTATCTCCCATGCGTGGCTTCAATCCCCTTCCGAATTTATTCTTTCGTCTGAGGGGGATAGGTCCACCTAATGGAGCCATGCAATCGCCATTTCACGCTCTAGTCTTCGGCGGATTTCTACGGACCTTCTTAGGGAACCGGTGCCAACATCGTTTCTCTCACTTCATCCCTCCTACCCACCACCTTCTGTCTCT
>OX457038.1:65802681-65807681 GCA_949752735.1 Lumbricus terrestris
TCTTGTAATGTAATCTCTCCTTTTCTTTACTCTATGTAATGTAATCTCTGCTTTTCTTTATTCTATGTAATGTAAGCTCTGCTTTCCTTTATTCTATGTAATGTAATCTCTGCTTTCCTTTATTCTATGTAATGTAATCTCTGCTTTCCTTTATTCTATGTAATGTAATATCTGCTTTCCATTATTCTATGTAATGTAATCTCTGCTTTTCTTTACTATATGTAATGTAATCTCTGCTTTACTTTAATCTATGTAATGTAATCTCTGCTTTTCTTTACTCTATGTAATGTAATCTCTGCTTTTCTTTATTCTATGTCATGTAATCTCTGCTTTCCATTATTCTATGTAATGTAATCTCTACTTTCCATTATTCTACGGCCAACTGAAACCAAGCGATAAAATTACCTCTCCCCGCTTCGTTGTACGGGGTTTGGTTGCACTTCGTCCTTTTATAGGTAGACCTGATCCGCATCATGCAAGGAATCACGCTGCTATCAGTGCATAGAGCTCGGATCAGGAGGAAAAAAACCGTATACCGAGGATTTTATTTCGGCGGTGCTTAGTGCTTACTCGACCTTTATCAAGCCGACAAGCAACCGAATCGACCGACTAATGAGTTTAGTGGAGGATGATTTTATCTATCGTGAAAATAATGTCAGATAGAAATATGAACTTCAAAGTGAAATCTCTTTAGTCCTTACATAACGATTGTTATGTAGTATTACATAATGTTAGTAATATTACATTTTGGGTGTGTTCAAACACACAAAACACCACCCTATAGCTACGGCCTTGATCAGGAGGCAACCTGGTATAATAGTCAACGCTAGTAATGATGACGATGATGCCAATAATAATAATGATGATGATGATAATAATAATAATAAAAATAATAATAATAATAATAATAATAACAATAATAATAACAATAATAATAATCATAGTAATAAAAATTATAATCATAGTAATAATAATAATGATAATAATAATAATAATCAAAATCATATTAATAATAATAATGATAATGATGGTGATAATAATAATAATAATAATATTAATAATAATAATAATAATAATAATAATAATAATAATAATAATAATAATAATAATAATAATAATGATGTTAGTAGTAGTAGTAGCAGTGGTACTTGTAGTAGTAATAATAATAGGAATAAAATTTAGCTGCCAAAGTAGCATAAACCCATTGCACAACGAAACGGCAGAGAGTTCTTACACGGTTGACCTGAAACGTTTACCATCGCGAACACTAATATTAAAATAATGATAATCGATGTTTGTACGAGTAGCCTACTTTTTATAGCGCCCCTCAATCGATGCATTGCACAAATACTGTCCATTTTCGACACACGTGCTCAGAACTTTAAGCCTACGTAGCAAGTGGGCTATACATAAGTGTATAAAGGTATTTTGTCTCTAAAACCGGTGCCTTTTCATGTAAACTTATGTCGAGTAAAAGGAAAAAAACTAGTACCGAGCTGACACCTAAAACTTAGCTCTTATCGACCTGATGTCGTATTGCAACGGTAATAAGCTGATTTTCATGACGCAGAATAGAGCTCATAGTTATGCGGCGCAGATTAGCGTCGAGGATTTATACCACCGCGATCTTCATCCGCTGGAGAAAAAGCTGAAGAGTCAAGAAGTTCATTTGGGAAGTGAATGGCTTCCCCTGTTCTGTTACAGGTCTGCCTTTCTTCAGAATCATGTTCTTGCCTGATAGATAATATTATGATATACTTTCATGCAGGAGCATTAGTTACGTCTCGATCGTCTTTCATTAATCCATCCATCCATTAACTGCGATTTAATACATCGCTGACTGTTTCAAGCGAATTTGAGAAATGTAATCCCAACGATTTGTTAGTTTTGCTGATAGAAAAATAGTAAGTCATCAACAGAAAATAGTAAGTCATTAACGGGTGGTTGCACTTAATCGGTGCAACTCGGTTTCGTTCTTAATGCCAGGTCATTGTACGCGTTACAAAATTTGTTCGCTCTGGAAAATATTAAAAATATTAACCAGATGCATGGATTCTTAGTTGTATAAAACAGATACATTATTAATGGGATGTCTTGATAGTGTTACTTCTCTGTCTTGATAGTGTTACTTCTCTGTCTTGATAATGTTACTTCTCTGTCTTGATAGTGTTACTTCTCTGTCTTGATAGTGTTACTTCTCTGTCTTGATAATGTTACTTCTCTGTCTTGATAGTGTTACTTCTCTGTCTTGATAGTGTTACTTCTCTGTCTTGATAGTGTTACTTCTCTGTCTTGATAGTGTTACTTCTCTGTCTTGATATTGTTGCTTCTCTGTCTTGATAATGTTACTACTCTGTCTTGATAGTGTTACTTCTCTGTCTTGATAGTGTTACTTCTCTGTCTTGATAGTGTTACTTCTCTGTCTTGATAATGTTACTTCTCTGTCTTGATAATGTTACTTCTCTGTCTTGATAGTGTTACTTCTCTGTCTTGATAGTGTTACTTCTCTGTCTTGATAATGTTACTTCTCTGTCTTGATAGTGTTACTTCTCTGTCTTGATAGTGTTACTTCTCTGTCTTGATAGTGTTGCTTCTCTGTCTTGATATTGTTGCTTCTCTGTCTTGATAATGTTACTTCTCTGTCTTGATAGTGTTACTTCTCTGTCTTGATAGTGTTACTTCTCTGTCTTGATAATGTTACTTCTCTGTCTTGATAGTGTTACTTCTCTGTCTTGATAGTGTTACTTCTCTGTCTTGATAGTGTTACTTCTCTGTCTTGATATTGTTGCTTCTCTGTCTTGATAGTGTTGCTTCTCTGTTTTGATAGTGTTACTTCTCTGTCTTGATAGTGTTACTTCTCTGTCTTGATAGTGTTACTTCTCTGTCTTGATAGTGTTACTTCTCTGTCTTGATAGTGTTATTTCTCTGTCTTGATAGTGTTACTTCTCTGTCTTGATAGTGTTACTTCTCTGTCTTGATAGGCCCTAGTGTTACTTCTCTGTCTGCCTCTTTATCTGTCTTATCTGTTTTTCGATCGCTCTGTCCTTCTCTTTACCTGTCTGTCGCCTATTCTCACTAAGTAGACCACTCAATTTAGTAAATCGTGGGCCCTCTTGGATTCTCTCTCCCTATCTCCTTCTCTCAAATTTTTCTTCTCTGTCTCACAGCATTAACAAAAGTACAAAGGCAAAGATGATAGAATCCTACACAACCATTCAATCAACAATAACAGCAGATCGCCGAAAGTTTATCTTCTTTAACCTGTTCGCTTGGTTGACAATCGCCTATCGATATAAATATATCTGACCGTCAGGGCTTTTTAAAAGACATTTTTAGAACTGCACAACCCCTTCTTTCCCTTCCCATCTTTTATCCATGGTAAATTACTCCGAACTGGATAACAAGTAGGCTACCTTTTTTACTATTTTTAACTGCACAGAAGTACTTTTACAGCAGATGCACAAATCCATTTAAAACTCGGCATTTTGTGTAGAATTGCTCGCTAAAAATAACCTGTGACAATCTAAATGAGACCAAAATCTGATTCCTATAATCTGTGTAGACATCACGCTTTTCTGCAATGTTCTACAACGTTTCGTGAACACCGAGAATCACTGACAAACATACAAAAATCTCTTGTACTTTGTAACTACTAGACATTTTGACTCGCTTTTGCAAAATGACAGCACGATGATTAGGTCTTGTTTCGTTGGACGAGTAATCGATGATGTTTTGTCTTGTCTAGATTCCACGGTTGTTTTTGATCATGCGTTCGTCGTGTTGCGTGAACAACGCTGTCATCGGAGTCTTGATGTTGACATTAAAACGCTTTGACGTCCGTTACGGAAGTCGTTGAATGATAATGGCACTGGCTTATTTGGCTTTCCCGAAGCAGCATTTGGCTTTCCCGAAGCAACATTTTTCCTGTTCTGTTCAGCTTATTACCGTAAGCGGAGACACGATAGAATGTATGTGATGGCCTGATGAGTCTCAGTGCTCCCCTTTGTTTATTTTCCTCCTCCTCCTCCTCTTCCTCTTTCTTCTCTTCCCCTTCCTGTTTATTTTCCTCCTCCTCCTCCTCCTCCTCCTCCTCCTCCTCCTCCTCCTCTTCCTTCTCTTCCATTTCCTCTGCCTCCTTCTCCAATTCTCTTCCACATCTTCGTCGTCTTGCTACTATTAGAAAGCCGCCATTCTGTAACGAGCACAATTACACTCATCCCTTTCCTTTTATCTTCTTCGTTCTCCTGCTTTTTATCTTCAACCATAGTGGGACATAGTTCTACGTGCCTATAATTGCCTTAGGCTACATCATTTATTTAAGCCATCTCATCATGTTCGCCAGACAGTCGTTTGATCAGTGATCACTGATCACATCACATCGTGAGTATACACTAACCAGTTCGTCATTGACTAATCTTCGCTCGTCAGTCTGTCGCCTGGCGATAGAAAGGTGCACTAGACAACGACAGCAACAATGGACAGCATTAATATTCAAATGGTAGAGATTGAATGGGTTTCTGGGTCGTCATCGTGATTCCTGGTCGTTTGCTTAGATTGTTCATGATTCTCATGTAGCAGTATTTGGTAAGCGGCTGAGTTATATCGCTCAATATCAGCAGACGTCCATTGTACAACACCAACCCTCAGAGGGGTGATCTAAAGAGATTAAAATGGATCCCTGAGGCACAAATAGTACAAAGGCTATTAAACACATGCACAACAATATCCTTCAGCCACATATACAGAGTTGGAACGCGGACGACGGTTTTCGTAGAATAGTTTCAAACGCTGGGTGTCAAAATTCCGGTTCGCAAACCATTTAAGACCCGTTTCCGATGATGCTTTTTGACCGGCGGAGCCTTATCCGAAGAGTACCGGTAGGCCTACACAATCTGACAATTAGAGTTTCAGTCTGTCATTTTTAACTGCGAGGAAAGCGAAATCAAGTTGCCGTTCTATAGCATCAGGTCTGCAGTCAATACTGAATGCTCATTCTGATG
>OX457038.1:65810181-65967681 GCA_949752735.1 Lumbricus terrestris
GAAAGAGAGGATGAGTAAGTGACAAGCTCTCGAAATGGGCGAGACTCAAATTTATGGACGCAGAATAAACTCCGTTTATAGGCAAGACTTCCGTAATAGCAGAATTTCTTCGATGTAGAAGAATAATAATTATTGCAGACATTGATCGATCTCATTAACTATGGTCGTATCATCGCATGTCGACTTGAACACTGAACAGGTAATAATTTTATGCTTCTGCAGCATCGATATATAATAGGGACATAAACTAAACGACCTCAATTCATACTATTTCTATGGCTGTCAGAGGCTTATTATTTCAGCAGTAGAAAGACTAAATTAATTCACTCTTGAAAGTGTGTGCACTGTGCAATGGCCAAGAAAGCGGATGGTTCTACCTGTGTCATCCGATTGTGTATATAATAAGCCTGTGTGCATGTGTGCATGTGTGCATGTGTGCATGTGTGCATGTGTGCATGTGTGCATGTGTGCATGTGTGCATGCGTGCATGCGTGCATGCGTGCATGTGTGCATGTGTGCATGCGTGC
This sequence comes from Lumbricus terrestris, assembly GCA_949752735.1. Taxonomy (NCBI): domain Eukaryota; kingdom Metazoa; phylum Annelida; class Clitellata; order Crassiclitellata; family Lumbricidae; genus Lumbricus; species Lumbricus terrestris. Next base: position 65,810,709 of record OX457038.1, read on the forward strand.
ATGCGTATTACGTGTAATACTTTGTATGTACAAATTGTACGTGTATCTATTTGTATGTATATGTTTGCAAGTATCATGTGTGTAATAAGTATTATTATGAGTGCATGCATGTATCTGCTCATTTGTGTTGTTTGTTTACTGCGTAGTCTCACATACGAACCGAGACCATGATATCTAAGTGAGAACTGAGAAGGTACTTGTGCAACTTCAGTAGCGAAAATCACGGGGCAGAGGGGATTGCCACCCCAGTTTTAACTTGGACCTGTCTGGCTCCCAAGAATGCAAAACCCACACACAAATTCTGTCTCAAAATCATGTACATATTTACGCCTCTATATAGGCTAGCCTACAAGTTATAATTATGTGTTTTCATCTGCGTGTCATTCCAGAAAGACGGCCTGTTGCAGGGTTAAGGTAACTGGCCCTGAGAAAGAGGGAGACAGATAGATACCCAGACAGACAAAAATAGACACAGAGACAAAGACAGAGATGGAGGTGTAATGGTCTAGAAGAGAGAAAATTAGCGGACAGGGCTGTTTATTGTTTTTAATTAATCCTAGATTGGAATCAGACAGCATGTAAGCATGTGGCAGAGAGGTTTAGTTGGTCTTCGAAGGGGAGACCGAATTATCAATCGGAAAATAGGATTAATATGCAGCGAACATAACAAAGAAATAGCTTAAATATGAGACGACTCGAATGCTCAGTCAGAGAAGGACAGACAGACAGACAGACAGACAGATAAACAGAATTAATTGGACGGCAGGTTGCGTGGGATTGTCAAGCAAGAATTAGGTTTCTGTGGAGAGAGGACTTGGATGCATTTCGTCCTTGGATATAGAATGAAGGCGGGGGATGATTTCGACAAGGGAAAGGTTTGGCCTTCGACGAATGGTAAAATTCCCATCATCATCGAGTGCATGACTTGCACCGTCGCGAAAAACGTTCCCCCTCCATCACTTTGATTGATGCTGGCAACCAATGGATGAAAAGAGCCAACAGTGATGAATAAATGATGGTCTATGGACACGGAAACAGAATTGTTCACGAAATGTTCTTGATGAACCGACGACGATTGTAAGCAGTTCCGCAGAGAAGGATGTTCCAGGGGTTCTATGGAACACTTGGAACAGGTTTCAGGTCAAGGGAGCTTGGACATTTTTTCTCTAGACATTATCCTTCCGAACATTATTTCCCAGGATAAAACATATTATTCTAAGTTTTTGAACACTCTAGAGGTTATTATATCGTAGCCTGGGGATTATGACCTACCCATCCGTAGAACAGGGTTCAACTGAAAAGAATCGGGGGACATTATTCCCTGAACATCATTATCCTCCACCGACATAATCCTTCAGGATAAAGCCCCCGACAAAAACATATTCTGACGGAAATAGCTGTACTATGTTAAGGTTATTATAACATAGACTGGAGATTATGCTCCACCCTGGGGGGGGATAATACCTATAGAGACAAAGTCCACAGAGATAATGTCCATTCACCCCAGGGGCGGATCCAGGGGGGGCCAATCCGGCCATGGCCCCCCCATTTAAAAATTGCAAGGGACGTGGCCCCCCCATTTGGTTTCAACAAGCCATTAAACAAATGTAGTGGGAGAGAAAAACAGGACATCAGGCCCCCCCCCGATTACAAAATCGCACGGGACTTGGCCCCCCCGTCGATTCAGCGGCGGATGAAATGGAAAAAAAGGTCATCAGTTTTTTCGGCGGATGAAATGGGTTTTTTCCCGGAAAATTTGGTCGATGACTAAAAAAATTTTCTCCTGCCTCACAAGACCAAAAATTTTGGCCCCCCCTTCGAAAATTCCTGTATCCGCCCTTGATTCACCCATCTCAAGAGGGGATCGTAAATTTTTAAACGCACGTTTGAACTTGGTGCTTTTCAAATCGAACTCCTCGATACTGCACTTCGGGAACTTTTCCACCAATTAAAAAGTAATTTAGTTAATTTGATCCTTTAATAATAAATTATGAAGTTTATCCAATTTTAGTGTTTTCAGTGTTATTGACATTGATTTAGGCTTGCATGAAATAAAAATTATTGGGCGTAAGTCATATAGATTTGACCTTCTTCTGGTAAATTTATGAGCTGGTGCAAATAACATACACGCGCAATGTATTACGCATACCTCCATATGTCATGTAAGCATACAGTGTCCAATCATGCATACAGGCATACATTTTAACACATATTAGGATATACATGTGCACATATATATATGCGCATGTACATATAATTGTGTACATACATACGTACATTGCTCAAGCTGTTGATGTACACAGGCCTAACATACATACAAGCGCATGCACGCCTTTTGCATTGTACTGCTTCCGAGAATTTCTATTGCGCCTCCGTAAGTGCATGCTAATCGGAGGCGCTCCCAGTCCGAGATACCCAGAAAAAAATTAAGTGGTATTGAGTCACCAGGTAATGAGTAGGAACGCGTAGACAGAAGAAGCTGGTTCCATTCCAGCAGATACAAAAAAGACACATGCTGACGTTTTAGCCATGACAGTCGTTGCTCGCGAAACAAAGAGATAATGGCGGTCAAGTGAACGTATACCAGACCAAGAAGCGCCGATCGCCTCGATGATGTCAGTGACTACCTTTAGTATTGCGGTCTCGTTTGAATGGCATACACATTCGATAGGCCGACTGATAGAAGACCGACCAGTCGACGACAGGTATACGCTATAGAGCATGTATGTATATATGTATGTATGTATGTATGTATGTATGTATGTATGTATTTATGTATGTATGTATGTAAGTATGTATGCATACATACATACATACATACATACATACATACATACATACATACATACATACATACATACATACATACATACATACATACATACATACATACATACATACATACATACATACATACATACATACATACATACATACATACATACATACACTACTCTGTCAGATGAATGCTGTCCATGGCGCGCGTTCGAGAAGCTTTGTTCGTTCGGTGCAGTCGTACAACAATAAGATCCGCTAAAATGCTTGAAAGGAGGGTCATTGTCAGTTTTATTTATGTACTGCACCGCATGCTTATCTTTACTTCTCACCTAGTGCATGAGAAGCGGAACTAATGATCCGTGAGTCTAATGGAGAACACGTTGTCCAAGGGCAAAGGTGAAACCTAAGCAATATATATATATATATATAATATATATATATATATAGACTATATATATCGGTGATTAGAATTAGAGAATTAGCGCTTGCTGCTTTTCCGCTTTTGTTCTATCTTCCAGTGGAATGAATTGGAATGCAACTGGAGACGAGGGAATTATGGTAGACAGCTGTTCAGTCTGTCGCTGTCTGCCTCTGTCTGCCTCTGCCTGCCTCTGTCTGTCTCTGCCTGCCTCTGTCTACCACTGTCTGCCTCTGTCCATCTATATAATTAAATCCTTTTTTCTGTCTTTCAATTCCTTCCCAACCCTATAGATATCACACTGTTGTCACATGTATAACTCTGGTGCTCTTGCTGTCTTCCAAGAATTGTTCTCTTTCGCGCTCTTGTTCCTTTTCCCGTTCTCTCTCTTCCCCTCTCTCTGTCTCACTTTCTCTCTCATCCTCCCTCTTTCCCTCTCTATCTCCCTCTTTCTTTCTTTCTCTCCCTCTCCCCCTCTCTCTCGTGCCTCATCCCGCGTTTGCTCTATCTCTGTCTCTCCTCATTTGCATATTTTGCGGTTTTTCTCTGGAATTTCCTTTGAGCGAAAAACTATTGTTGAGAAACAGAGGGAGATACAGGCAGAGCAAAAGAGAGAGCAAAAGAGAGAGCAAAAGAGAAAGAGAAAGAGAGCAAAAGAGAGAGAAAAAGAGAGCATGCATATAATATGCTGTTGGTGGAAAGGGGATGAGTGAAGGAACTATAGGGACTCTGTAAAAGATGCATCCAACGCCAGAGACATCTCTCTGTCTCTGTCTCTGTCTCTGTCTATGTCTATGTCTCTGTCTATGTCTATGTCTCTGTTTGTCTCTTTCTTCTTCTCTGTGCATGGACATCTCAATTGTTGCTTCGATGACCAACTCCGCCACAAAATCCGACCATGAAACATTGCGCAGTTCATCCACAAGGAAGCTTGCGCGTCATGCAAACCAAACATTCGTCGGTATACATGTATACTTGTATAGTCTATGCATAGACAGAGAGACAGAGAGGGTGGCAGAGAAGGACAGAGGGACTAAGACAGACAGACAGAATGATAGACGGTCAGAGAGAGAGAGAGCGCGAGTGAGAGATAGAGGCGGACAGATAGACAAACAAATATTTGTATGCACAGATACAATGATAGTCTTGATAAATATATTAATGTGAGATCGACGATAGAGGCAGCCGTCATTAAGAACTATATACGGACTATAAGCTGCAGTCGCGAATTTACCAACTGTCACTCGTCACGATAATAAGAATGAGCCATAGGCACCCGTCATTCACCTTGTCGTCACTGTTCAGGTGCATTTTTGAAACCTAGAGAACGCACATGTATATAGCCTATTATATATGCATAAAAATTATATATATACAGAGAGAGAGACAGACAGACAGACGGACGGACAGAGCAATCCAAGGCAGAGGAGGACAAGAGAAGAGCGAAAAAGAGGAGATAGGCGAAAATATGAAAATACGCATAATAATATAAGAATGAGCTGAGAGTGCAAAAAGCGAAGAAGTTCTGGAAAAAAAGTCCACCGTTAACGGACACAAAAGAATGTTAAAAGAGCATGTGGCAAAGAGCATGTGACAAAGAGCATGTGACAAAGAGCATGTGACAAAGAGCATGTGGCAAAGAGCATGTGACAAAGAGCATGTGACAAAGAGCATGTGACAAAGATCATGTGACAAAGAGCATGTGACAAAGAGCATGTGACAAAGAGCATGTGACAAAGAGCATGCAACAAAGAGCATGTGACAAAGAGCATGTGACAAAGAGCATGTGACAAAGAGCATGTGACAAAGATCATGTGACAAAGAGCATGTGACAAAGAGCATGTGACAAAGAGCATGTGACAAAGAGCATGTGACAAAGAACATGTGGCAAAGAGCATGTGACAAAGAGCATGTGACAAAGAGCATGCAACAAAGAGCATGTGACAAAGAGCATGTCGTAACGCGTAGGCCCTACAACCAAGAGCAATATTATTGCCAAACAGCATGAAAAACGAGTGCAGCTGTGCAGGTATACACTGATAATTTTGCTACAACCTTCGTTCGCTCTAGCAAATCTTGATGCAATAATTGGTAACGATGTGATAAAGATAATTAATTTACTTCTAATTGTGTACGACTGTTTTCATCACTACCGGGTATATAAAATTATAACCATTTTTACATTTCATTTATATCATTTGAACAATTTTTCACTAACCCATTCACACTTTCATACTCAATCTCATACTATTTTGTTTTCATAATTCTATTTTCAATGTTTGTTACTAATTCATTGCTACTGCTAATATGCAATGCATGGTTGAAAGAAAAGATTTAAAGGATTAAAAAGGCGATCGCATCAGTTTCAACGGTTGGTACACGACATAGCCTAATGGTTGGTCCACGACATAACGGTTGGTACACGACATGGCTTTCGAGGGATATCAAGAACAAACTATGATCTAAAAGTTGGCATTTGTCATTACATAGCTAAATTCCTTGCCATTGCCCGTCAATGTTTAAATTCCTTGAGGCTATTGAGCGTTAGGAAGGGCTTGTAAGTAGGTGCTGATGGAGACAAAAGACATTATGTCTATAGTGAGATGTCGATAAAGCTGAAAACAATGAAATCGCTCAGCTGCTCAAGCTTCTCAGAGATAATTATCGTACTGAACTGTATATGACCATTTAAACCGCTTTTCAGAAGCGCTCCCAATGCAATCGACCACAAGAGAAAAGGTTGGATTTGAAGCGAGAGGCAGTTTTGGAAAGACAATCATGGAGAAAGGCGGAGCGAACTAATGATGGAAATCCATTCCGTAGAGAAGGACCTTTGCATTTTGCATGCAGGCAAATGATCTGGACGAAGTCCTTGCAGATTCTTAGACTAGTCTTTTATAACATAGTTGATTAGTGAATAAGTTTAATTAAATTCGCGTAAATTTGGTGTAATTTTTATTTTCTGTTGGTAAGTTTTACATGACCAAAGTTGCAGTTGTTGTCATGTCGATATTGTATTGTATTGTATTTAAGTATTTATATGCCAGTTGTGTCACGTGTTTTATTTTCTTCTAACTTCTTGTTCGTAAGCCAATCAGAGTAATCAAATCAGCCCAATCACAGGCAGTATAGGCTACTCTGTCTATATCTGTCTGTCTATCTGTCTGTCTGTCCCTCTCTGCAATTATGTGTCTCTGTCTCTCCCCTCCACCCCATTTCCTCGGCATTGTCAAATCAGCCCAATCACAGGCAGTATAGGCTACTCTGTCTATATCTGTCTGTCTATCTGTCTGTCTGTCCCTCTCTGCAATTATGTGTCTCTGTCTCTCCCCTCCACCCCATTTCCTCGGCATTGTCAAATCAGCCCAATCACAGGCAGTATAGGCTACTCTGTCTATATCTGTCTGTCTATCTGTCTGTCTGTCCCTCTCTGCAATTATGTGTCTCTATATATCTCCCCCTCCATGCACCCCATTTCCTCGGCATTGTCACTCGTAGATATGGAAATAAAACACTGTAGTCGAGCGTCAATGGATTACTAAACAACATGCCAATCAATTCGTTCTCAAATGACGGCCACGATATCCCATATCGCATGAAAATGTCGAATCATTTGTTCGACCAGACACCGGATGATTGACACGCGAGATTGGAGATCGTCTCTTTGGAATAGGCTAATATTCTCAGTGGACGAAATGCAAACGACTCGTTCTGAATATACTTCTCCTCATGAAAAATAGTAGCTTTACAAAAACGACAGTCAATCGTTCTGAATTGAAAAGTTGATAGTCTATGCGATTCACTTTCAAAGACGCTTCAGTATCTTTATTGTCGGAAATGCTGGAATGCCATTTCCAACTTCTCAACTTTTCGGTTACAAACTGAGCAAGTTTTCTGTTCCTCCACAAACGGTGTCAATCACCATTCAATTGCATCAGGTTCCTCTGTATATCCCCCTCGAGATTTCCACACATCGCTTCAAGAATTCGCAGGACCTACCACCACCTTCTAATCATCGGCCGAAACCAGGGCTGTACACGAGGGTATACGCGGGTATACAGCGTATACTCACCTCCGGGGAAAAACGACAGCGTATACTCACCTCCCGAAAAGTAGGGTATACGCGGGTAAAAAGCAGGGTACACCGTACACGCTAGTAAATCAGGCGCAGCGGATGTTTTGGGATAAAACAAGGTCGTCAGATTTTTCGCAGAGGAAAATGGATAAAATTTTCCCGAGATTTTGGCCGGATGACTAAAAAAAGGTCGTCAGTTTTTTCGGGCGGGAGAATGAACGAAATTTTCCCGAGATTAGGTCGTCGGAAAATTTTCTCCCGGTCAGCGTGTACTCGCCTCAAAATTTACCAGTACAGCCCTGGCCGAAGCGACATCCGCCTTAGCAGCTACCCCTCCCTTCTGAATCTCTGACAACTCGGACCTCCATTCTTCTTTTTCCTCTTGGACAGGGCCGTCTTATGGTCATTGTAGGCCCTAGGCACTTTTGCATATTAATCTATTCGTAGGCCCCTGGGGTCTATCCACCTCCTACTCAACTCTGTATTAATTCAAATTGCAACACATTTTACATTATTTCTTAAAATTATGCTGAACCATGTTTTGTGAAAGCATTCAGTTTTGATTTTAAATCTCAATCAACTTTTTGTAATATATATTTTTGATATCCGCTAAATGTAATATTTTCGACTTTTGGTGCGCGGCGTTTCGGTCTAAATTCTATTGAAAAATCGCCATCGCTTTTTAAATTTTAATTTGTTAAATTATTAATACAAACAGGGCCGGATTAAGAAATGTGGGGGCCCTGTTCGGGAAATTTTTTGCGGATATTCGGACGAAAATTCTGATGATTTTTTTTAGTCGTTTGGTCGCAATTTTCGTAGATTGTACCGATTATTTCCCCTCCAAAAAGTTGATGACCTTTGTTTTTAGTAGTTTGGTTGAAATTTGCAAAAAATCTAATCTGAAAATTGTCGGAAATTTTTTCACGCATGTGTGGGGGCCCCCGAAAGTGTGGGGGCCCCTGTTCGGCCGAACATGTTGAACATGCCTTAATCCGGCCCTGAACACAAATTTTTAAAAAAATCAGGTTTGATGGTTATAAGAGGAAACACGAGTCTGGATTTGAGAAACCAATAAATCTGTAGCTGAAATGATTAGGTCACAAATAGCTGACAAGCTGGTCTCCAGTTTTCCAAATGTCAATATTGCTTTTCGAATTTATCTTTCTATTTTTGGAACAAGTTGTGAAGGTGAACGTTCTTTTTCGAAACTGAAAATTATAAAAAATTACCTTCGGTCAGCGTTGGGACAGGCACGATTATCCTCCCTTGCATTACTTTCAACTGAAAACGACTTAGGCCTAATGGGAGAAATGACACTTGAAGACGTTATAAGCGATTTCCCGAATGGATAGAGCCGCAAAATAAACATAATAGGCCTATAGCTTAGCCAATAGGTTACTATTTCATTAGCTAACTCAAGCCTTAAAAAAGTAGCTCGTTAAAATTAAATTTGCAAGTTTTCGTTTTCTGTTTGCTTTTTCCGGTCATTGACCAATCACTGCATTTATTTTTAAATATTTTTTTTTCAGGATTTCGTAGGCCCCTGGTAAGTTCGTAGGCCCTAGGCACAGTGCCTACTGTGCCTACTGGATAAGACGGCCCTGCTCTTGGACTTATTTTCTGTATATACTGGCCTGACTACGACTTGGTTGTCGCTTGCCGACGCCTTGCTAATTAAAGTTGGGGCGATAGAAGCTTAGGCGCACGTATAATAATAATAATAATAATAATAATAATAATAATAATAATAATAATAATAATAATAATAATAATAATAATAATAATAATAATAATAATAATAATAATAATAGATAATAGATAATAGATAATAATAATAATAATAGATAATAATAATAATAGATAATAATAATAATAATAATAATAATAATAATAAAAATAATAATAATAATAATAATAATAATAATAATAATAATAATAATAGATAATAATAATAATAATAATAATAATAATAATAATAATAATTTGTACAAGAACTAGGACGAAAGATCTCAGCAGCCAAAGGTGACCAGCGTGAGACCAGCCATCTGCTCCAGCGCCTATCAGTCGCCCTGCAAATCGGAAACTCTGTCGATTTTAGGAACAACTGACTCAAACAGTCAAGACACCTGGAAGTCTTGGTCTGAATGACTACGTTACCTAATGTTCAAAAGGAGCATAGACATTAGCCTGTAAATGACTTTGTCATTGTCTTTGGAAAAAAATAAATGTGTGTTATAAAAAAAAAATAAAAAAAAATAAAAAAAAAAATAATAATAATAATAATAATAATAATAATAATAATAATAATAATAATAATAATAATAATAATAATGTTCCAGCGGATCTCAGTGGCTCTTCAACGAGGTAATGCTATCTGCCTCTCGGGAACAATGCCACTGCTCCCCGAGCTGTGAATGACATTCAGCTGAACGACTTTTCCACCTGTTGAAGTGATAATAATAATAATAATAATAATAATAATAATAATAATAATAATAATAATAATAATAATAATAATAATAATAATAATAATAATTAATGTTGTTCTCTTGTGCCGCGAGATGCGCTGAAACATCTAGAAAGAAAGTGACAGACGGCTTGCGTAAACATGTTTTCCGAGCGTCTTACCAACCTGTCATCATTGGCTGCTATAAATTCATTCATTCATTCATTATTAGCATTTATATAGCGCCCCTTCAAGAAACTACTCAGAGGCGCTCCCAGCCCAGCCAAGGCAAAATATATTTATTATAAATCTTAGTAAGAAACTATGCAATAGCCTATCTCGACCTATTTGTCGCTGAATAAAATATATTTATTATCCTGTTGTTATTAGTTGCTATAGATGAAAACAACACGCTGTTTTGTCTATTGTTTACTGCGAGTGCCTTTCGAGCATTTCAGTAGTCGACCAAAATGCAAAAGCTAAATATCGGACTGGTTCTATTACACTGGCTAGAGTCCCGATTTGTTTCCACGACCTTTGTATCTATGTGAGCGGTCCTCAGTAATCCGAGTCTGCAGAGTCTGCAGTTATGAAAATTCAGGGCGTCATCTGGGAATAGGGTGAGGTTTAAACGGAGGGAGGGAGGGTGGGTGGGTGGGTGTGTGTGTGACCCACGGGGGAAATAGTCCGCTGGAAAGCAGCAATTTACATGCACAGTTGTCCTCGGCGACTGTGCGCATGAAATATGACAGCGGTTTAGACGTTCCAATATGGGAAGCGGCTGTCGAAAAATTGGTACATTTGTTATCGATGGTGGAACAAAGCAGGACATAATACTAACACAACTGAACAGCGACGGTGACTGAGAGGCAATAGACAGACAGACAGGCAGGCAGACAGGCAGACACAGTTACACGGAGAGAGACAGACACACAGGCGCCGTGTAGAGAAAGGGGTAAGCTTACATGTCTCGGCGAGGAGACGCAAAAGAAGAAGGATGCAGACATACATTACAGACAGAGAGACAGTAGACTACATTGTATAAAGATAAAGAAAAAGACGCAAAAGACATCGACATGCGGAAAGTGCAGTAACTGAGACACACACACACACACAGAGAAAGAGAGAGAGAGAGAGAGAGAGAGAGAGAGAGAGAGAGAGAGCGACTTAAAACAAGACACACACGAACAAGAAGACACGTATCAAATAGAGATAACAACATACAGAAATATAATATATTTGCACACATGTGTGAAAGTAGGCCTATATACTGTATATATATTATATATAGCCTATATGCGTATATATATGCACATATATATATAAGTTTGTGTCTCTGTTTTGTGTGTGTGTGTGTGTGTGTATTTTGTGCGCCATTTTGAAAAATTATAAGAGCTTTTAAGGAACCTGTGTTTATGCGTTTAGGGCTTCTGTATTTTATCTGCCATATAGAATAAACGAGAGCTTTCAGCGGACCTGCTTTTATGCATATACGCAGTTTATATGACATTTTATAAAGTAGAAGCTTTCAACAAACCTATAAGCTTATACATGTAACAATCGCTATAGCATGACTATAATTATTATAGCCTATGACTGGTCGTAAAACAAGATACCACTTGAGTTATTCGTGCGGGTGGAAGGAGTTTGGGTAACGCACTATGGTCCTTACTTGTTTGCACGTCGATGTAGAAAATTATCTAGTGATCTATTCGAATGATTTCTATAGCGCTGTATTACCATTTACAAGAATAATTACAGCTCACGGTTGTATAGTTTCTATGGAGTTATAAATGATCCCGTTATAAATGATAAATGATCAGCCATCTTAGAATTCATTACTACAAGCGAAGCTCTGGTAACCAGCGTTCCCACAGCTGTTTTTTTTAAAATGGATCTGGGTTTTCAGCCCTCGTCTTTATATAATCTGGTATTTTTTATAAGGGAATCTGGGTCTATTTCTGAAACCTGAGTAACAACACCAGAGGTAACTTCCATAAAGTCATGTTTGATAGCTAAACAAATAAATTTAAAGAATGTCACATTTGGCTGATTCAGTTGAAACCCGAGGTCAGAAATCACGACTCGTTGACTAAATCCTAAGTCAGATAGGTAAATCGGTCCGAGAAGACAGAAGTGAGACCATGGCTGGGTAGGCCCTATGAAGTTGAAACAGACAAGTCTTATAAGGCCTATATTTACACTCAATTCCGTTGATTAGTAGGCCTAGGCCTAAATACTATGATGCGAATAGCGAGTCAAGACTTAGTTCTATATTGCAATACTATGAGTATCGTAAATAAAACATTTCTAAATGCCAACTGTATGCAAGTAGGCCTATCCACTTTCTCAGACTGTCAAATTGTAATTGATTTAGTAAGTTAGTTCTCGAGTATTGGAATGAAATCGTGTTTAGTTGACTCCAGTATAATCATCTCTAAAAATGAATGTGCTTAGGTGGGGGGGGGGGTAGCCTCACACTTGCATACTCCAAGCAAGTCAGCTGTAGACCTACACTTTTGTAAACTAATCAACGCTATTTATGCCGTGTGTTATGTAACCTTTACTGTAGAAATGGCAAGCTTGGAGCGATGCATCTTAAGCCTGGACTTAACCTGAGGGAACTCTAAAGCAGGCACTGGATTGGACTCCGTCGGGATGGAGAAGAAGACGAGGAAGGCCCAGAAAGACTTGGCGAAGCACGATTACTCAGGATCTGGAAGATGGCGGAATGACGTGGAAGGATGCTAAGACGGCTGCAGAGAACAGGATAACGTGGAGAGGCTGTGTCGCCCGATGCGCTACCAGCGTGAGGAAGGACTAAGTAAGTAAGTGAGTAAGTAACCTGATTAAAAGAGCAGAGGCTTTTCCCATATGGCAGTCTCTGCTGACCCCAGCGCAACGGTTCTGACCGATAACACTGAGGCCGATCTGTTAAGTAATTACCTGTAGCGAACCGGGCAACGTCCATCGGGACATTTTCCCATCCCACGACAAGGTGAATAGGACTTAATACCGTTTAACACGTGGACGCATAGCTTCATCCTCCTAACTAAAAACAGAAGTCTGCGAGTCTTACATGTATTTAGAGATTCGTACCAATTAACACATCCTCCCTAAATTCCGCATTTGTATCTCGGTACACATAAATTCTTCTGTGTAACCTATAACTTGTCGCGTTGGTTAAAACTATAAAAAAGTAAGAAATAAGAAGTAAGTTAGAATAGTCTTTATTACACCACCAGCAAACGCACAGTAGACTATAGTTTACAGAGAGAATAGCCTAAATAATATAAAACTTTATGTAAAGTTATACAACATTCGCATAATAAAACTTCTTTTGGCAAAAGAATCAACTCTAGGAAGGGTTAGATTGTGTGGCCTAGGTCGAGTATTGTGTGGAGTAACCCTGTGGGGAGGAGGGAGGAGGTCGTGAAGAATGTGATAAGGATTTAAGAGGATAGAGCAAAAAAGAGTAGTCAGCTCTATAGAACAGATAATTGCATAATAGTATATTATTATTTGTTATATATTATATTATTATATATTTCTGTGTGCCTGTGTGTATTTATGCGTGTGCCTGTGTGTGTGCGAGTGTGTGTGCGTGCGCGCGTGTGTGTGTGCCTGTGTGTGTGCCTGTGCCTGTGTGTGTGCGTGTGTGTGTGTGTGCGTGCGTGTGTGCCTGTATGTGTGTGACACAGTGTGTACGTGTTTGTTGAATTAAACGAATAGGCCATTCTGATTGATCGATTGTTTGGATTACTTAAAGAAACTGCCGGGGACATTTCCGAAACCCATCGGAGAATAATTTTTCCTGAGTTAGAAAGGAAAGTCAATTGTTATTCTCAATCCCAAAAGGCAGCTTCAACGGTGCAATGAGAAGAATCACAGAAGATGCATTTTGGAAAGCTACACACTTGATGTTGACACAATGTCATGCAATGTCACACCTGCGATTAACTCTTTAAGTGCTTTTAGAATTTAGATTGATGATTCTAATGCAAAAGAACGCTAGATACAAAGTTTAAATTAGAAGGTTTTAAGTAATGCAAGACAATTAAGAGTTATAATGAGTATGCTAACTAAGGGCGAGATAGATCATTGGGTATAGTGATGAGTCCGTCGACAATTTATGGTACCTTTGACGTCGCCCAATATAAGAAATGCATGTTACTTCGTGAACTGCGAGTGGAGCAAAATTTGTGCCAATGACGCGTCTTGAATTATTCTTAAATTATTGTACTGCCGATCTTCTTAGTTCCCTACTTTTCAAAATAATCTGTTATCGGCAACTTCTCTTAAGTCACCCAAAGCTACTTGGTCATGCGACGCATGTTCCTTTCATTCTTTTGATGCCACAAAACAGACGTCGATTTATAAAGGATTGTTGACTTGTGTCGAACTATGGAGTAAAAGAATAATTATATGGAGGACATATTTTTTGGATGAACAATTTAACTGATGTTAAACTGATTATGAACTATAAATGTTTGTCGATATTATTCTGTAACTGAGAATTCAATACCACAGGAGTAATTCGTTGTTTCCTTGCCAACAATAGACTACGGATACCATGTAGGCTATGCCTTCTATAGATCTACTACTATAATAGGTGAGATATTTACGGAATACTGATTTATAAAACGTTACCAGTGCGAAACAAACCCTCGAAACAGAAGAGTCTTATTAAGACAACAGTACTGGCAGAAACAGTATAATAGAGCGCACAGGCTAATCTGATCACTTATAGCTGGAAGGTCATTACACAGCAAATGGCCAACAACTGAACAGCAGAGGCAAGGACACGATGCACTGGTCTGTGGCAGTCCGAGACCTTCATAGCAGGTGGGTCGTAAAATCGAATGACGATGTAACTCAAGGACAAACCGACGATATATAGTGAAGATGAAGATATATAGTGAACATGCAAGATGAGGATATATAGTGGACATGCAAGATGAAGATATATAGTGAATATGAAGATATATAGTTAATATGAAGATATATAGTGGAGATGCAAGATGAAGATAAGGCAAAATACGATGCGACGACAAACGCAATGACGCAATGGCAGAGTAACTTATAACTGTTCCATTAAGATTGTGACTGATAAAGAATTGCAGGACGCTTTGCTCTTAACAAGGTCGTAGCCAGGATTTCGGGGTGTTCAAGCACCCAAAACACCCCCTATAGCTACGGCCTTGGCTCTTAGCAATTGGAAATCAATCGCTTGACGATAGAGGGCGAGTTGAGTTGGACGGGGCTGTCTAGAATTTCAAAAGAGAATATAATCGACGAAGGAGCTACAAAAATATTTGGAGTGGCCTCGACTTATATAAAAACGTACTAAATGCGTTCATCGGAGACATCTCTGCTCAATGAGACGAGCTCAGTGAATTGGAATTGCATCAGGACTAAGGGAATATGGACCTAACCGCCTCCATGAATCGTAATCGTAATCGTAAACTCAGAATTTCTACAGCGCCCACAAAAGCCATGTTGCGGGAACCAGTTTATTCACAGGCGGTGAATCAAAACAAAATCGATATGCAGGGGAGAAGGTGAAGTAGCAATCCGATAAAATAGTTTTGATTACTCTCCAACCGAGCTTATCAAGTAGGCCAACATCTCATCACTGGGACTAGATGAACCCACGACTGATAGACACACAACAGTATATTCCAACAGAATATTTATCACAAACTATTACTAAATATGAAAAATATTATTCACAATTATTAGATGACGCAATGAATGATACACGATATGAACATAATAATACTTTTAAGTAAAGTAATAAAGGCGCTATATATTTATATAGCGCATTTCAAATAATGGTCGAGAATCCTCCGTGAAAAGTCGGCCGACAGTGGACACATTTTGACGAACTAGCCTATATATGGCCACTGAAATAGAACACACTTCATTCACAGAACCCACTGTCGCATAGCATCTATATATATAGCGCCTGCCGAAAAAAATGGCTATTCATAGGCGAGTGTCTCAAGAGTGTAATGCGTCTATCACCACCTTCGTTGACTGATAGTCTTAAAGTGACAAAGCTGGACTTTTTTTCTGCGAAACATGATCGTTATTCTGAGTGTTTTGTCGGCTGTTCGCGTCTCTGTGGTTCAGTAGAAAAAACACATCTTTCAGCACTCAAGTCAATGTCAACGCAACCAGTGTTATGTCTATATTTGTAAGCACTTAACCATCATCATAAAAATTTTAGAGCAGAAAACGCCTCTGAGTATTTTTCTTTAAAAGGCGCTATATATTCACAATATAAATGAATGACTGAATGAATATAATCCACTAGGTCTACCCTGTTGGTAGCATGCTAAGAGACGGATGCAACAAAGTACATGTATCGTTGGACATGGACATTTGTGCAGGGGCTTCTAAGCCCCTAAACAACCGGGCGCAATCTGTTTTCTTTCCCCCCCCTTTTCTGGACCGGCCTTCCTCTATGTATGCAATATAATGCAATCTAGCGCATGCCCGAGCGCCTCTAGTGTGGGAATGAAGGTTTGTTTGGAGAGGGACAAACGATCATCCCGCAGACGATCGCCGAAGCATTTGTAGCGCCGAGATTAAGGGACCTGGTATGGGGAATGTACCCCCTCCCCATAAGAAATTTTTGCGATTTCCGCATTGCAATTTCAGCATTTTAAGCTGTCCTCTTAGCAAAATTACTCTACTGTTTCAGTGGAGGAATTGCTGCCAAAATTGGGCAGCCATATGTTTTGCGCCTCAGATCAGTGTGCACTCGAGAGGCGTTACATAAATTTTTAGAGCACAAGCAATACAATAAAATACAATGTAGGTCCTACATTGTAAGCCCACGTAATAATGATGTTACTTTACTAAGTGTTCAAGGTCCAAATTTGACTGTCTGAAATTTGAAAGATAACATTGGAGAGAAGCCATTTAGTTGCGCAAAATAGTATTTGTATTAACATTATTTTTTCAATTATAGTATGATTGTATTATTTATTAAAATAGTAAAAACATAATTGCAATCATGTAATAGGAAATTTTTATAGTATATTATAGCTGTTATAGCAGTTCATGTAATTAAAAAATGCAGATAGTAGCCTAACTAAAAACTCAAAGTGTATAAAGTGTATACATTTTGCTAAAAACTATACATTAGGTCTACCATTTTGTCCAAATTTATATGGAGGGGAAGTATTTTCTGGGGGGGATCTTCCTCCTAGTGATGCCTAGATTGAACGCTGCCTTCCATGTCCGCCCTTCCCCCCAACCAACGTGAATTTTGTCTGTCTTCTGATTTCCCCCCCCCTATTTTTCACTGGGCGCAAGCTGCGCCCGCCATGTATAGGGATAGAAGCCCCTGCATTTGTGTGTGGTAACTATTGTGTGTGGTAACTATTGTGTGTGGTAGGCTAACTATTGTGTGTGGTAACTATTGTGTGTGGTAACTATTGTGTGTGGTAACTAAAAGTAAGTTTTAGACTGTTCGTCCAGGTATTCGCTTATATTTAAATCCGTAGAACAGCATTTTGTCATGCGCATAAAAAATGTAAAGCTATAATTTGTGCTGCACATACTATGAATGTTTTAGTGCTTGCTGACACATTTTCGCGCCATAATTGTTGAATGGTTATGTGCTATTTTAGACGTGTCCAAAGCTGTAGTGACAGTGTAGTCTATTATTTTCTCCATCCATAGCACAGCACACAGGACATCAACGACATAATTCTGTTTGAAAAACTGTTCGAAGGTACTTTGTAATTTGATAGCGAGAATTGACCCAGATACTTATGAAAATTCATTTTCCCCCGGTCCCGTGCTGTTTGCCCACGCGAATGATCCAGGGAAAAGAGCAAGCGATGCAGTAATCGTCTTAGGGTATAATCTCGAATACATACTCACGTATTAATCTCCTACGTCGTGTTGCAAGGTCGGCGCCAATCATTCGGTTATAAGAAGAGACACTATAATTACCTGCACGTGATTTTGTTTCAATGGGTGGCGCAGTTGCCGAGCGGGTAGCGTGTCAACTCATTGCCACTGACACATGAGCTTGCTTCTCAGTGTTGTCGTTTGGAAAGGATAATGAATATTGTTTTGTCTGACTGATGAGCATGATGTTGGAGACTATCGTCTTTCGTGAAACTGAGTGCAAGCCTTACGATTAGAACGATGGCTTGTTCGGGCAATAGACACACGATGGCAAATGTGATACGATCGCTATCTCACTCACGCACTCACTCATCACTCGCTCACTCACTCACCACTCTCTCACTTAATCAGTCAATCAATCACTCACTCACTCGATCAGTCAATCAATCAATCACTCACTTACGCACTTGTCAGCTCATTTACGCACTCAATCACTATTCAATGCAATGGAACAACTGCTCTTTCAAATTGGCACCATCTCAAGGTCAATCTCGATATTGCAAATGTTGACTGGATACAGATGCCAATAGCTTCGACTGACTGATGCTAAACTCATGCAATACAGTATTCAAAGTAGACATATTCCCAGCCTACAGCGCTAAGCCTGTCTCATGAATACAGAATCAACCTTTAATCTACAGCGAAGGCCAGACTTAAACCATGGGAATAACGGCCCAGAGGCGAACTGGGCTGCGGTGAAAAGCTACCGGAAATTTCACATCATCAGAGTCACATCCATTCTATCCAATTCTTCACACTCGGAATCCCCGGCGACACATTTCCAAAGGTAATGTTCATTGTGTCCAGCGAAGGTCAACAATGGCTACTGGTGGTCCAGCGGTGGATAAAGGTGACCCGTAAGGGGTCCATTGTGGCTGCTATTAGCCGGGTTTGAGCGAGCATTGCACACTGAAGCGAGAGAAAAAAAGAAAGAAGGAAGGATGAAAGTAGAGAAAGACGCACATAGAGAGAGACACATAGATAGATAGACAGACAGACAGACAAATTGGAAGAGAAAAAAGGAAAGAGAGAGGGAGGGGGAGAGAGGGAGAGAGAGACAGAGAAAGAGAAAAAGGAAATGGAGAGAGAGAGAGAGAGAGAGAGAGAGAGAGAGAGAGAGAGAGAGAGAGAGAGAGAGAGTGAGAGGGAAAGGGAGGGAGATAGACATAGAGAGACATATAGAGAGAGACAGAGGGAGAGAGGGGGAGAAAGTCAACCGCCAATTGCACAATGCACAGTCATTTTGTCTCGTCATAGGCTTATATCAAGCAAATGTAGCTATTCCTAATAATAGCTATAGGGCCTACAGCCTATACTTCAAATGTAATCCATTCATTGTAGCAAAACCGGCTATGTATGAAATGAATGAATGAATATTATTACATTACAATCGTGTATACAGCAACAACAGTCTGGCAACCGAAGACAGCTATAAGAACTCTGTCACAAAAATATAAAGTACATCTACATCGCGTGTGGCTCGTTTTCATCTTAATTATAGCATGTACGATCAGCAGGTCGAGCACGGAGCCGGAGGGGAAATGCACTGGAACCATGAGTAGCGCTCTTGAATAAGCAGATGCACTGCGCTTGGCTTTCGGGTGACGTTTTAGAAATTTGGAGATTATATGATTGCGATTACGATGAGCAAAAAATTATTAACTTAAATTTGCTCATGAGCACCATCATAGGTGTACGAGGCGGAGTTCAGGAGAGCAAATGCCCCCAAATTTCTGGCAAAACTGTTTTTCGGGCAAGCAGATCCGGGAAATGACTAAAAAAGGTCGTCAACTTTTTCTGCAGGGAAACGTAGTATTATCCACGAGATTTCAGGATTTATTTTTCGGGCAGAAGTTAAATCTTTGTCCCCCCACAGTCCCCACTGCTGAAATCTCCCGTACGTCTATGAGCACCATCGATTGTTTGTTGGACATTTTATAATTGCGCTATATAAATGCGTGATGATAATTACACGATTCACCTTTGTCTTCAAAAGTGACCGGTTTGAAAAATTCTTACCTTGCCCGCAGGAGAAGCGACGTGAGTTTTAGAGTTGTTCTGCGAAGCGGGAAACTTCCAGGTGTAACTGTGGTTCCATAATCCCGTTTCGGACGACTGAGCACTCGTCTCACTCCACTGATCGCCCGTTGCGGTCCACGGATCAACAGATGCTATCGTTGTCTGGGCGTAGCTTGCGGACTCGAACATGGTCGAAGTTTGATTCTCGCCTGACTTCAAAGCAAATGTCTGCTCTATAAAAGTCTATAGGTTATTCTGACTTCACAGCAGCAATATCGAAATGAACTCGATGTTGTAACGCAATGTCAATTCTAGACTTATCGTTCAGACGAGAAAACGGAAAAAACAGCTTAATTTTACCACAGCACGAAATCTATTTAAATGTAGACTACACTAACCGGTGGAAAATAAATTTACAATCTACCTGCTCGAGGGAAATTATTGTTGTAAAATCAGTCCAACCTCACAACAACCAAGCATAAAAACTCATCAAGTTTGACCAGCCAGATTTAAAAACTATGCCAAAGTGTCCGTTTTAGTCTAACTATACTTTACACTTGATTGTATACTGTAGTCTAACTTAACAGCCGATATCAGTTTCAGTCTGTCTTATCATCGGCCGTTCTGATCCATACTGGCATGCGATGATACCGCACTGGTTCAATGCATCCACAGCTGACGGACACACGCTGTAGAAACAGCAAGGCAGGCGTCTAAGCATACGCTATAGCGCAGCAATGTAGTCCGATGATTATTTTGTTGTCTACTTGCCAACCAAGCTGGACCAGTAAACGATGTATACGATTAACTTTGCCTCAGCAGCACATGTAGCAGATAATACTTGTGCGGTTCCTAAGACGTTTCTTCGAATTTTGGCGACTGACTGCAGATGTTGACGGGTCTATCACTTCTATTTATCCGATTGCAATGGAACAGCGCCTACACGTGAAACTTTTGCCAGTCGACCATCATTTCCCGCCCACGTTTATTAATATTAGAATGTATTATACGACAATAGCACCTGGTTTTTAATGTAATCTCCACCTGAACCACTCTGAATCTTGCGAGATGGTTTTTAACAGACAAAACGCGAATATTTTGCAGGTCCCTTTCTGTCCTGCTCGGCAATTAAAAGGATTGTGTTATTGAATAATATATTAGGCGCCGAAATTACAAAGAAGTTCGGCTTTCCAATTATGTTAAAAAAATGCTCTGCGCGCGGGTCAAGCAATCTCTTCACGTTCATCGCATTTTTATCCCACAAGCCTTCTCTCGGGTAGGGCCTCATGGTGTCTTCCGGGCCATCAGTTGCGTTTGTGTCAACTTAATTACATAAAATAGACGAAAGGATTGGTTAATTGATCACAGGCACCCACGTGTTAAATCTCCCACAAGTTTGCTGGGACTTCGCCATTAAGTCGCAACTGGACCTTTTAGCGCGCTGATCCGCAACTAAAATTCTATATATTATTATATATACTTCATGGATTCGCACTTAAATCTTTCCCCGTCTATGGGGTACTATTTAAAGAAGCTGCCCAAGACCTCTTTAGAAGCATCTTCGTGTTTTTGTTACTTTTTGTTGCGTCGCGTTTTTGGATCGTCAAAAACCGTGGGTGAACTCACTAAAAGTGGTGTAACGTTTGTTGGGTTTGAAATATTTTGATGAAATCTGACCATCATGTGTAAATTTAAGAATTGTCTTTAAGACTGCAAAATTTCATTTCGAAATTCTTACTTTTGGCCAAGATAACGGCCAAAAAACCTGGGGGTCTTTTTGGCGCACCCTGTAGACGTCAAAATAAAATAACTTGTAATAAAAAATAATCATGTGCTATATCATGTCCAAATTGTCAATTTATTTTATATTTTTGTTAATTCTATTTCTTTGAGAGATACGGGCCATTTTGGAGGCCTGGCGGGTCACTTTTGGCCCGCTGGCCATCGGCTGGGAACCACTGGTCTAACATCTTACGACGACGACATGCCTCATTAGAAGGCAGAATTCCTAATGACTCTGACAAATACCTGCTGGCGTTTGACCGATCATCGAAGCCAGAGACGACAGACGAATTGTGATCGATCAACGCAGATCCGTCGTCGTCGTCGTCGTCGTCGTCGTCGTCGTCGTCGTCGTCGTCTGCTCTCACGGTTGTAATTCTGTCGCTGTCCACAGAATCTCAGGCGAAGGAGGATGGAGCAGCGGCGGCGACGGCTGGAAGGAGGACGGACCATTGGCATTTCGATCTGCAGCGCAGCTTCAGTCTTCTCGGTCTGTCTGTCTGTCTGTCGTCGAGTTTTTTATGCTTTGCTTTGTGTTGAAGAGAAGAGAGCGGAACAGAGAGGAAAATTGGAGAAGAAGAGTATGAGGAGGAGGAGGAGGAGGAGATGGAGGAAGAGGAGATGGAGGAAGAGGAGGAGGAAGAGGAGAAGGAGGAGGAGGAGAATAAGGAGGAGGAAGAGAAGGAGAAGGAGAAGGAGGATGAGAAGGAGGAGGAGGAAGAGGAGGAGAATGAGAAGGAGGAAGAGGAGGAGGAGGAGAAGGAGGAGGAGGAAGAGAAGGAGAAGGGGGAAATTGGAGAAGAAGGAGGAAGTGGAGGAGGTGGGTAGGAGGAGGAAAAGGAGGAGAAGTAGGAAGAGGAGGAGGAGAAAGAGGAAGAGGAGGATGGGAGGAGGATAACGAGGAAGAGGAGGAGAAGGAGGAGGAAGAGGAGGAGGAGGAGAAAGAGGAAGAGGAGCATGGGAGGAGGATAATGAGAAAGAGGAGGAGAAGGAGGAGGAAGAGGAGGAGGAGAAGAAAGAGGAAGAGGAGGATGGAGGAGGATAATGAGGAAGAGGAGGAGAAGGAGAAGGAAGAGGAGGAGAAGGAGGAGGAGAAGGAGGAGGATGAAGACGACGACAATAGACGAAAATAGGTTAGAAGAGAAGAAAAAGAAACTGGAAAATGTCAAAGAACCAAGAGACGAGTGAAAGGGAGATGAAGAAAAATGACTAAAAATGAACAAGAAAAAAAGTGAATATGAGTTAAGGCAGGGTAAGGGAAGTTAATGGATGGGATGGAAATGGGAGAGGCATTGAAAAGAAGGGACGAAGGTAAAGGGAGATAACATTGGGGAAGGGAAGGAGCCAGTAGAGAATGGAATGGCATGGAGGGAAGAAAAAGAAAGGAGAATGAGGCAAGGGAAGAAAAGTGATTAGATGCATGGGTGGGGCCAATAGGGAAAGGAATGACGTGGAAGGAAGACAGTGGAATTGATGGAATGGAAGGGCCGAGGAGAGGAATAGGGAATAAATCAAATGAAAGTGAAGGAGCGGGGAGAGACGAGAAAGGTAGAAAGGGAAAATAAGATGAGTTAAGGAAGGTATATACGATGAAGAAAGAGATATGACGGAGGCAAATGGAATGAAAGGAAATCGGAATGGAACGGAAGAAAATGGAAGTAGGATGAAGGAAATGGAGACAAAGGTATAGGGAAAGGAAGGGGAGATGATGGGAAGAGCATTTCTATAAGGCACTATCCGCGCTTCCGGTTTATTCAAGGTCAAGCGCATGATACTCAGCTCTGCCAGACGCGACCTCGCATTACTATAATCATTCGATGGAATTGCAGAGATTGATGACATTGCAGCAATTGCAGAGATTGATGACGTTGCAGCGAATTAAGACAAGATTTAAAGACAACACAAATCCGTGTCAGGTTTTAACAAATGAATCGACGAAACGACTGAATAATTTAGATGCAGCCGTTGACAGATGTTTAGGTTGTTGATGAGGCTGATGTTGATGCCATCGTGCCATTGATGCGGTCTGATCGGATGGTATAAATCTTAAATGGTGGACCTGGATTATTTGGTGAACAGAGAGGCAGATCTTGCGGTGGTTGCATCAGGGTTTCGAAGAGATGGAGGGCTGCGGAGGAGAAGCTGAAGTGGGATGAATGACCAGAGTGAATGACTTTACGATTAGATCTCTCTGTCTGTGGCTTGTTCCTCTCTCTGTTCAGTGCCGGCGCTAGGGTACCTGAGGCCCCCCCAAAGAAAAACTTGAGGCCCCCATACCTTGAGCTGTCATCTCAGCAAAATTTCTCATAATATAAGTGCTGAAAGACATGGTGTAAGACTTCAATAAATGTTCCAGCCCAATTGTTAATTTTTTTGGAATTTCCATGCTGTAATGGTATAAATAAATTTTAAGCTGTCATCTTTACAAAAATAGCTCTTTTTCATTGCTGTTAGTCGTGGTTTAGGACTTCAGAGTGTCCCTCTCCATTGTTTAAATTTATCCGATTTGCCAACTGAAATGGTAGCATTTATAGGCTATCATCTGAACAAAATTGATCATTATTGATGGGCAGTGGATGATCATACTTATGAAATATTTCTGAAATATTGGGGATACAAGGATTCCGTCCCAACCACAAATTGTGGGGCCGTGCCCTTGTCCACACCCCAAGTCTCCTCTTTGGTTGAAGGATAATGCTCTATTGGTTTGAGTAATATAATTTTTTTATGCTTTGCGTTAAAACATAATTCGGTGCGTGGTTTCAGGATTGAACATGAAAGGTATAATTACCAGCTACATTTGAGGCCCCTTGCTCACTTGAGATCAGACACATGCCAAGTACATATGGGACCCTACACAGGCTTTAATGTTTGGGTCTCACGCAGGTTTTATTTTGAGGCCTCATCCAATTAGCAATTAGAATAAGTTACAATTTATACGCGTTGTGTTTGAGAAAGTGGACGAAATTGCCTGAGTTAGTTTAAATGGCTTTATACTTACGCCCAAAATCAGTATGGTATTTGCATTAGGTCTGCTATGGCAGTGCCATATGGTTAGTTGAGACATGCACCAGAACGGATCTGCACAGTCACAAAATGAATAGGCATAATGACCAGCTAAATTTGGGGGCCCCTTTCAAACTCGGGGGCCCCCCCAATTGGGGGGTACGGGGGGTGCTAGCGCCGGCACTGTGTCTGTTTCTGTGCGTCTCTTTCTGTCTGACTATTACTCTCTGTTAGTATAAAATTATTTTTCTCCATCTCTGCTTAACTTGTCTCTGTCTCTTTGTATATCTATCACTGCATATACCTCTCTCCGTTCCTCTGTATCACTTGGCCCTTGACCATATTATTTTTACACTATTGTATTCTAGTCGCATTTATTTTAAAATTTCGACAGAACAAGTTAACTGATCAAATAAATAAATATGATAGTTTTCATACAATTATGAGTGTATCAAGTGAACTCTGTCTTTATTTCTTTCTTTCGGCCTCTCTACCTCTATCTCTATCTCTGTCTGCCATTGTCTCTCTATCTGTCCGTTTGTCCGTCTGCTCGTTTGTCTGCGTCGGGGCTTGGTTGCTGTTGTCTGTCTGTCCGTGAAAATGCGGACAACGTTAACGTGAGTCATTACTGAAAATTTTTCGGTCTTCGGTCGAAGTTAGTTTGCTAATCGATGCGCTTAGTTTACCAAACACATCAAACGATGTCGTCAGAATCTGAACCCGTCTTGGGGGCTTGCTTGCTGAAAGTGCTTAAATGGAGAGAGTCTTCCGAAAGCCAGACGAATAGATGCGGTCATGTCTCCAGCTGTGTGTGCTGAGGACATTATACTGGCGTCCTATCCCGCAGCGCATTGAGTGCTTCATTGATCTCTGTTGCAATGATTCGGTAATGTCAGACGGTTATCGCCACAGACGACCTGCGAGATTTTTGTTGCTCCTCGGGTATAAAAGGTCACTGTACTCTCTGCACAGAAGGGGTGCGCTCTTGATTCCGTTAGCACAAACTGCAAATATGCAGAATCGTGCGTTTTCCAGGGAATGGGCTGCACAAGTAGCATAAAGCCATCTGTGCCTGATTCCTGGAACCTTTACTGAAGCATGTTTTATTCAATTTATTTCGTTTTCAATTCAAACTGCACTTTTTTTACCGTGCTAGAGTTGAGAGCGATTCGGTGTAGTTCCCGTGAAGAGGCGCTATAGAAATTAATGGACGAATGACAGAAAGAAGACTTTTTTAAATGTATGATATCATAAGCCTACATTGCTAAATCTATTATGAACTGACGTTTCACCTATGTAATACAGTCTATCATTTTCTATTATAGTCTACCATAACTATTACTACCGTCAAGCATTTACCACCACCATTTAGATCTATAAAGTTATCATTGTCAATTTGTTTGTCGAATAAAATTTCATGACAGCAGACTGGTGACTTATTCAAAAGCTGTTTTACATAGTTGCCCCTAGAAATTCTTAAGTGATGCTATCCAAAGATCTATCCATGCAGCAAAAAAGCGCAACGCAGTAACCGACACAGGTATTGAGGTTACTCTAAAGACTACAGATTGCATGCGACGTGCGTAATGTAGCGTAACTTGCAGTTCATATAGCGCTGACTTCTCAAAGAATTTCCCAGCACACCTGCAGCCTAACTTCTTTCTTTTTCAGAGTTCAACAAGAACGACAAACTCAAAAAGTCCCGGATGATTAACGACCAATGTTCGAATTACAAGGAAAGTCTTTAATAGCAGCGTCTCACACGCACCTAGAATGAGAGCGACGATTCGCATCCATGTTGACAGTTGGCGGGTCGTCAATTACTATTATTGCACGCTCCAAACTTCTAAAGCGCCACTCGAAAGCCAACCGCAGTGTACCAGCAGTGTATTCACGAGCGATGTTATCTCCATAAGTAGAAGAAATTGTAATTTTCTCATTTCCTATAATGTAATTTTTGCAGCTGCAAATTGACCTTTCGAAGTGGCTCTTCTTGAGGGAAACTAATCAGTAAGTTATTCTCAACGCTTCACTAATTGCATGAACATAAAAAGATTACGTTTGATCAACGACAATTGTTTCCTAATGATTCTACTTCAAGAGGCCGCGAGACTCGACTGTGGATAAGTGGGCCACTCCTGAAGACATAGCTTATATATATATATATATATACAGGTATCTTAAGCACGAGATGCGACTATGTATCATGAGGATATGTAGGCCCTATGTCTACAAGCGTAATTAGCATATAGGCCTACTATCATGTCCGGATATTATAATTTATACTACACGGCGAGTCATAAAAAACATTTCCTTACATAGTTTTCTGTAACTTTGTCAGATATCAAATTATGTCAATGAAAATTTAAGCACAGATAGAGGAGTAATATTATTGCTGAGCACAAAGAAGCTTAAGCTTGTGTTCAAATGACCTCCTTTGCCATCCATGCATGTGCAAAGACACGTTAGGTCCACGTTACTTTTCACTGACTCATCAATGATACGTTCATCCAGATCGTGTATACGGTGGGCAAAAAACATACTTTTTTGACAATATCTTGGCCAGAAGTAAGAATATCAAAATGAAATTTTTGAGTCTTAAAGACAATTCATATTTAGACATGATGGCCAGATTTCATAAAAATATTTCAAACATAACAAAAGTTACATAACTTTTAGTGAGGCCATAGCCACATTTTTTGACGATTCAAAAACTGCTGCATGGACGATGTCCAGACCACTGTTTATCTCACTAATGCCTTTCAAACGCCCTGCAGCATTTGAACATGGACCAATAATTGTCCATCGACCTTAATAACCGTTTGTTTGTATACGTGCACTTGTTATAGCGCCCCTTCCAGCTCTCTCTCTCTCACTACTCAGAGGTGCTCCCGAATGCAGAGCGGACACTGCATCGGAGTTTCACGCCGAAGCGCTGAGCAATTGCGAGTGAAGGACTTGCCCAAGGTCCCTACCCGGCGAGGTGGATTCGAACCTCGAACCTTCCGGCTTCAAGGCAGCGACGCCACCACTACACCACCGCGCCCCACAACCGTATACAGGCCCTACGATCAGGGCCGGATTAACAAATGTGGGGGCCCTGTTCGGTAAAACTGTGGGGGCCCAAACCATACAAAAGCACGAAAAAATGACTCACAAAGCGTGTTAGGCCATATTCAACGAATCAACATTCGTCTATTATTAAGTCATTACTGATATTATTTTTAACACTGATTATCAACAGGTCTTTCAATAGTGACCTACATGTATATATCTTTTACGGTTTAAGAATTTTAGGCTAAAGTGATTCATGGTCAGTCATACTTCTGACCAGCGCACAGCACTCGTACAAGCAAACAGTGCAGAAGCGATTTTATGCCCCAAATAAATTCTTGACTATTAAAATTTCTGGTAGACCTGCGGCAGGGCAAATGGTTTTACCAGGGCATTTGGCCTAATTTGCCCTGCTGTGCATGGCCCCCACACTGTTTACAAGCTAAAATACATTTTCGCGGTTATGCCAGTAGTAGACCCAGGCTCAAGCCCCACCCTGCTTATGTGAGCATTCACCCCGGTGTATGTCTCTCTGGACAGCCGTTCACTGCGCTCAGCTGCTCGTGGAGAATTCCTTGTTCTTTTTTCGAGTATTGTGACCATGCAACGATGAGCATTCTCGGTAGTGGGCATAGTTATCTGGAATAGCCTCCCCGTGGCTCTCTCGATTCCCGTAACTCTGCCGACTCTTTCTTTCGTCTTCTCAACTTTTCTTTTTGACAACGCCTGCGTTGGGAGTGCCTCCGAGTAAAAATCTCAAGGGGCTCTATATAAATTTATGAGATTGATTGAATTCGTAAAAATAGAGTGCGTATACTGCATGTAGGCCTACTCAATGTTATTATCACGCCATCTGATAATGCGTAGCATAGCACTGGAGTTCCGATCAGGTGATGTACATTAAGTGTTTAAACAAGCAAAAAACGTAGACTCTATAACTCTTACTAGCATTTCTGACTGATTTTAAGATCAATCTGCCTGGCAATGAAAACTGCAATAAGGGCCCCCACAATTCTTAAATAAGCAAAAAACGTATAACTCTTACTAGCATTTCTGATTGATTTTAAGATCAATCTGCCTGGCAATGAAAACTGCAATAAGGGCCCCACAATTTTTAAATAAGCAAAAAACGTGTAGCTATTATAATAGCCTACTAGCATTTCTGACCGATTTTAAAATCAATCTGCCTGGCAATGAAAACTGCAACAAGGACCCCCACATGTGCAAAAGTTGCATAATGCTAAAGTCACAAGTTTTTGAATAATTTGACAATTTTTTCATATATTTTAAACTCAGTTTACTATTATAATTAGCAATGATGAAAAATTCCTATTTCATGTGTGGGGGCCCCCTAAAGTGTGGGGGCCCCTGTTCGGCCGAACATGTCGAACATGCCTTAATCCGGCCCTGCCTACGATATGTTGCCGCATAATTAGCATGATTTTGACAGAACACCAGCGGTTCAACCTCTTCAACCATGTCGGCCTTTCTGGCCGTTGATCAAACGTAATCTTTTTATGTTCATGCAATAGTGAAGAGTTGAGGATAACTTACTGATTAGTTTTCCTAGTGATTAGTTTCCCTGAAGAAGGGATATACTTTGAAAGGTCATTTGCAGCTGCAAAAATTACATTCGCGTGCGGCTGTTACCTACATCTACGCCTACGCCATGCATAGTTGACGCTGAAAATACTCATTTTAAAATGATCTTTGAAAGAGAGCAGTTAATCCATCACGACTCCGCCTTTTATCTGAACATATCCTTTAACAGCAGTGCGCGTCGTAACTTTTTGGTCTTTCACAGAAAATTGTATATAGCGTGTCTACACTGTCTAGCAATGTCTATCGTCTTCCATAAAAAACATTTTGACGGGATTGTCGAGGTGTCGTTACATTTTAGGTTCATCCAACATCTTATAAGAAATAATTGATATGGTACTTTCGAAATTGCGAGACTATCAAGCAGTGGCGTAGCAAGGTCTTTGGGGGCCCTTGTGCAGGGCTTTCGTGGTGGGCCCCTTCAATGCTTGAGCCCAAGATTTCAAACAATAAGGCTGTGCAAAAACGCCTGGCTTTTTCGATAGCATATACACCGTGATTCAAAAAAAAGTAAGCCAAAATGTTTTTCAAATATCTCCAATGCCTGATGACATATCATGCTAAAAATTTCTAAATATTTAGAGAATTGGACCAAGAATATGATTCCAAAATTTCATGAGATAATGTTGAACGGATAAAAAGATATGTATCTTTCAACTTCATATGCCGAAATTTCAGTTTACAAGCAATTTTCTGTTAGATTCAATAAAATGTAAGTCAAACTCTTTTTCTTATATCTCTAATGCCTGATGACTAATCATGCTAAAATTTTCCAGATATGTAGAGAATTGAATAACAACATGATTCCCACAGTTTGATTTGATTATTTAATTAAATAAGATGCTCAAAATGTCCTCCTCCTGCTTGCACGCAAGCCTGGAGGCGCTGGCGCCATTGGGCAACAGGATCGTCGATTATCCGCTGGTCCAGGTCATCTCGCACTTCCATCAAGCGCTACTTCAGATCGCTTATACCATGGATTGTTAACTACTCCGTCTTGCATCAAGCTCGACACTTTATGGTCGACAGGATTCAAATCTGGGCTGTTCGGAGGCCATAATGTGGGAGAAATGAAGTCTGGCATCTCTCTCGTCAGCATTTCAATGGTTTCCTTGGCTCTGTGGGCTGGGGCACTGTTCTGTTGAAAAAACCAGCCTTCTGGGGGCTAAATTTCTGATTACAGATACAGGATGTTGTGACAGCAAAACGCCGCGATAATAGGATCCATTAATTTTTACTCCAGGGTCACTGAAGACCAAAATTGGGAACTATCAAGCGTCGAAACCGCAAGAACACCATAACAGACTTGCTGAAAACTGAAGTTTCGGGAGATAAAGTTGAAATATTCATATCTTTCTATCCGTTCAAATTTATGACTTGATATTTTGGAATCCCATTCTTGATTCAATTCTCTAAATATTGGGAAAATTTTAGCATGATTAATTATCAGGCCATGGTTACACTGAAAAAGTTTGACTCACATTTTATTGAATCTAACAGAAAATTGCTTGTAAACTGAAATTTCGGCATATGAAGTTGAAAGATACATATCTTTTTATCCGTTCAACATTATCTCATGAAATTTTGGAATCACATTCTTGGTCCAATTCTCTAAATATTTTGAAAATTTTAGCGTGATATGTTATCAGGCATTGGAGATATACGAAAAATAATTTGGCTTACTTTTTTTTGAATCACGGTGTATTTGCATAGTCATAGCTCACACTTGAAATTAAAGTTGAAACTAACATTTTCAATGTTTATTATTTTTCTCCCGTTTGGCTCTAAAACATTTTCTATTTCTTCAAGCTGCAGGCGTATACTGAACAAAATGTATCGGTAAACATCATTTCTTCTCTTTTGGTATGAATTGGGAAAAGATGCGTGCACGAAAAGAGGCGAGTTGATGAGAGGAGGGTTGAGCAAAGATCTAAAGAAGAGACTTGTCAAAGTACTGGTAATGGAGCATGGTACTGTACAGGTCGGAGACATGGACCATCAGGAAAGAGCATAGCAAGAGACTGGAAGCCTTCGAGATGTGGATATGGAGAAGGATGGAAAAGGTGAGCTGGCCGGTGAAGGTGACAAATGAAGAGGTGCTGCAAAGAGTAGGAGAAAAAAATCACTGCATGATGACAACTTTAAGAGAAAGGCAAAATAACTGGATTGGACACATACTAAGAGGAGACTCCGACCTGAGAGAAATCATAGAAGGGAGACTGGAAGGAAAAAGAGAGGAAGACCGAGGCAGATGATGCTGAGATGGATGATGTCTGAAGGATACAGCGCACTGAAGAGGAAATCACAGTGAAAATAAGAATGGCGTCATTGGAAGTTGGAACCTGCCGAGGGGCAGAAAACTCAAAGAAGAGAATTATAACCATCCACATTGAAATTATGTCAAACACTTGGGTTATCTGACTAAAAAAGAAACCATTTAATAAATTGGTATAAAGTGAAGCGACTCATGTTTGGGTTACTACGGTAGGCTAAGTCTAAAACAAGAATCCAAAAAATCGGAAATGCTTAAATGTTCACTTGGGCGAATACCTTTGGGCGAATTCCCTTGCGCAAAAAATTGAGATGCATTCGTTCCAGAATTCTTTTGTAAAGTAATTGGTATGCCACCATAGTTTCCGAAGTGTCTCTCTGCTCGGTGTAGATATCCAAAGCTACCACCACCTCAGCATTGATCAAACTGAATTCAATTTTGTCACCAGGCTTGATGAAGTCATCGGGGTCTTATGCAGTCTGTACAGTCTGCACTGCACAATCCATTCCTGCGCCACCGTTGTAAATTATGTGGATTTGATCATTTGAATACATTCTGAATATTCTTAAAGTAATAAATTGACTGTGACTGAGGGGTCCTCTCTACAGCCGGGGCCCCTGTGCAATGCCCCATGTCGGTGCAAGATCGCTCTTCGTAGGCATCAAAAATGCGGAATTTTTTTGCATTTTGACGGTTTTCTTTACATGCACGTTCTTCTCGTGCTTGACGCTTAGCAGCGCCACTTAAATAAGACTTAGGCAAAACTTGGGGGACAGAAAGCGAGTGCCGTACGAGAATTAAAAGGCGAAACTGCAGTATCGGGGACCGTATGTGTCGGTTAGGATCAGGTCAGTTTCGCCCCTGTAGGTTTGAATACATTCAGAATATCCTTAGAGTAAAAAATTGACTCTGACCCCGGGGGGCCCTTGACAGCCGGGGGCCCTTGTGCACTGCACAAGCTGCACAACCTATTGCTACGCCACTGCTATCAAGCATATTGTGTCCTGAAATTGCATTGAAATTGATGGCTATCTTCACGGATTATTTTTCATTACGCGAGGTCACGATTTTGATGACTCGCCGTGTAGATAGTATGTGTATGCAATATGCATGACTGTACATGCATTATATAAGGAAGCGTATATTAATAAATATATGAATGTTTTTTATTAGACATTTTTTTTATTGATCCCAAGTTTCAATCATATAACAAACATGTAATGTAACTAAGTAAACATAATCAGAATTGAGCAAAATTCACATAAAGAGTAGGCAGAATAACAACGTGGGAGCAATAGGCACACCAAAACTTGTAGGGAACATTAGAATGCATCAAATTTACTTAACTATGAAACAATGTATGCAGGTTTGTATGAGTGTACGACTGTACGACAATGTAGGCCTAAGTACGTACATTGCATGTGTGACTGAATGTGGGCTATGCACTGTATATGTATCGGCGCGGTGGTGTAGAGGTGGGTTTCGGAATCTTGGAACCGGAGAGTTCCAGGTTCGAATCCACCTCGAACCGCCGCATAGGGAGCAAGATCAATTGCTCGTGCGCTTCGGCGTGAAACTTCTATTGAGTGTCCGCGCTGTAGTCGAGAGCGCTTCCGAGTAGAGATCTTGCTTAGACCTATAACAAATGTGGGAAATGCTATTTGTCATAGAGTGCTTTTTTAGTAGTTCTCAATTTTAACTAGCTATCTATAACCGAACGTGACATATTAAGTCAATTATGCTAAAGGTTTCTTGAGCAGAATGATTGCAAAAGCATACATATTAATTGCATATGCTTAATTACCAACAATGGAAGACGGATTCTGGATTTTATGCTACCGAAAACGAAAGGCAGGATAAGCAATAAACATATGGACAATGGGCATTCTTCCATTATACCCTATTATTATGTTTCCTGCTTATCTCCGTTCACTGCTCCTTTGCTTTTCTTTTTTTCATTCACCTTGCCGATAATTTTAAGGTTCACTCCACTTTCTCCGCACTTTTTTCTAGTTAGACAACGAATTGAAAACCATCAGAACCCAACAGCATTAAGAATTAACGAAGACATCGATAAAATGTAATGAACTGCGGGCGACCACTTTCTCTCATGCACCCGTCAATGTTCTCTCCCTACACTTTTCTTCCCGCCGCACCATTGCTATTTTTGCTCCATCCTTATTTCATGACCCACCAAACGCAAGGCACCACGCTGCTTGTTAGCCTCTTACTGGCCATTTTATGTATTATACTCTTTCCCCCAGCCACATTTTCCTCATCAGAATCAGAAGTAACTACTCCAGGTGGAGCCCTTATTTCCCGCGACAAGATCCTTCCTATATTATTGACTCAATCTCCCTCTTCTCCATGCACTTCCTCGTCTCTTTCTTCCATTCCTCTTCCATTCTTCCTAGTCGTCCTTGTCTGTGTCTTCCTTCGCTTTCTTTGCATCCTCTTCTTCCTCCTTTGATTCGTCCTTCTGTTTCTCCTCCGAATCTTTTCTCAAATGTGTCAATGTTTTTTTCCGCCTCCTCTTTCTCCTCCTCCTCCGCCAATTGCTTTTCATTCAGATCTGTTTTTTCTTTGCCTTCAACTCTTCTTTGTCTTTTCCTTCTTAATTTTCTCCGTACAACTTGTTCTTCCGGGTTTCCTCCTTCTCCTCCTCCTTCTCCTCCTCCTCCTCCTCCTCCTCTTGCTCCTCCTCTTCCTCCTCCTCTTACTCCTCCTCGTCCTCCTCCTCGTCCTCCTCCTCGTCCTTCTCCTCCTCTTCCTGGCCCTTTAATTTACTGTCTCTATTTCCTTGTGAGGTTCTTACAACTGGTCCAGTTAGCTACATCGGTAAGAGCGCTGGCCGAGCATCTGCACGCAACTCTGTGAAAGAGAGCGTGCGGGCCGCGGTTCGCTTGCCAAAGGTGGCTATTTCAGAGACTCAAAATCTCGGGCTTGCATGGTACGTCCACGGTTACCTAAATGGCGTGGCGTCCATTCAAGCGGGCAAGCGGTGGTGAAGGATCTCACCCGATCAAATTCATTGAAAAATTAACAAGGTCAAGGCCATAATAGACGGCCACTATATAAAATCCGACTATATTTACATTACACATTTGCAACGGGTTAAACAGTGCAATTGTTCAATTACGTACATACATATACTACATGCACATCTTTATATGGAATATGTATACATAAAAAATACATACATACACAGAAACATCCTAGTCATACTCTCTTTTCTTCGTTCTTATTCCTCTTCTTCCTTGTCAAGTCCTTCCATTCCTCCATCTCGTTCATCCCCTCCTCTAAACTAATTTCCTCTCCCTTCTTCTATATTCCTCTCTCTCCTAGTTTCAGCCACCCATCGTGATTCGTCTTTTCGTGTTTATTTAGCGCCAATCAATGTTCGCTGACCAAAGCTTTAACGCAGTTGGACCAGACGACAGAATAGAGAAGATTCGTTCTTGTTTTCTCACAGGATGTTTGCCTCGTATACGACTTCCATTGAAACCGCAGGCATAATGTCTGTCCGCCTCTGTCTGTGTGTGTGTCTGTGTGTTTGTCCTCTTGTCTGTGTGTCTGTCTTCCTTTTCTGTGTCTGTCTCCCTGTCTGTGTGTCTGTCCTCCTGTCTGTGTGCCTGTCTCCCTGTCTGTGTGTCTGTCTTCCTGTCTGTGTGTCTGTCTTCCTGTCTGTGTGTTTGTCCTCCTGTCTGTGTGTCTGTCCTCCTGTCTGTGTGTCTGTCTTCCTGTCTGTGTGTTTGTCCTCCTGTCTGTGTGTCTGTCTCCCTGTCTGTGTGTCTGTCTCCCTGTCTGTGTGTCTGTCTTCCTGTCTGTGTGTCTGTCCTCCTGTCTGTGTGCCTGTCTCCCTGTCTGTGTGTCTGTCTTCCTGTCTGTGTGTCTGTCTTCCTGTCTGTGTGTTTGTCCTCCTGTCTGTGTGTCTGTCCTCCTGTCTGTGTGTCTGTCTTCCTGTCTGTGTGTTTGTCCTCCTGTCTGTGTGTCTGTCTCCCTGTCTGTGTGTCTGTCTCCCTGTCTGTGTGTCTGTCTTCCTGTCTGTGTGTCTGTCTTCCTGTCTGTGTGTTTGTCTTCCTGTGTGTGTGTCTGTCCTCCTGTCTGTGTGTCTGTCTTCCTGTCTGTGTGTTTGTCCTCCTGTCTGTGTGTTTGTCTTCCTGTCTGTGTGTCTGTCCTCCTGTGTGTGTGTTTGTCTTCCTGTCTGTGTGTCTGTCCTCCTGTCTGTGTGTTTGTCTTCCTGTCTGTGTGTCTGTGTGTCTGTCCTCCTGTCTGTGTGTCTGTCCTCCTGTCTGTGTGTTTGTCTTCTTATCCGTGTGCCTGTCTTCTTGTCTGTGTGTTTCTTTGTTTGAGTTCTCCTCAAGCACTGCAATAACTTTTCATTCAGCACACGTTTTCGCTACATCTCGGCGCTTCATTAAACCCGACAAAGACCGACGTTGCTGCAATCGCAAGTACACAAAACGCTAGAAAATAGAGTCAAAGACTTGTGACAGAAAGCGTCGAGTTCAGACTCACAAACCATGCAGACCTAATTGAAATAACATCAGAAATTTTTTATGTATAAGAGTTGTAAAAGTCAAACGTGCACGGTATACTATGTTCGCAACCAGTGGCGTAGGCAAGGGGGGGTTTCGGGGGTTAAAACCCCCCAATTGGCTCCGAAAAAAAGGTTTTTTAAGGTTATTTTTCCGTTTAAGTAAGAAAAAATAGCAAAAAACAAGGTTTCCGGCCATAAAACCCCCCCATGAAAAATTTCTGGCTACGCCACTGTTCGCAACCAAACGATAAAGTTCAATTAATTATTATTCTGAGCGTCTGTCCATGGCGAGCCAAATACATGCAATCTTCTACAGGTCTACGCGTAGGCCTATTCTAATATAGGTCTACTGACTCTACTCTGTCCACTTTACTTGTCACACTGTAAATTTAAAAGCTAAGTTAGTACTTTTGCCTCCGTTTCGAACATTGACGTCTGTCATGTGAATCTATAGCCTATATTTATTATGATTGTTATGATAAGAATTGTTTTAAACCGAATGTTATTATTATTATTACTATTATTATTATTATTATTATTATTATTATTATTATTATTATTATTATTATTATTATTATTATTATTAGGCCTATAATGTGACAAAGTGCAGGGGCTTCTATCCCCCCTAAGCAACCGGGCGCAATCCATTTTCTTCCCCCCCCATTTTTCTAGACCGGCCTTTCTCTATGTAGCCTATGCAATATAATGCAATCTAGCGCATGCCCTCCTCTAGTGTGGGGATGAAGGTTTGTTTGGAGAGCGACAAGCGAGCATCCAGCAGACGATCGCCGAAGCATGTGTAGCGCCTAGAAGGGACCTGGTATGGGGAGGGAATGTGCCCCTCCTCATAAGAAATTTTTGCGATTTCCGAATTGCAATTTCAGCATTTTAAGTTGTCTTCTTAGCAAAATTACTCTACTGTTTCAGTGGAGGAATTGCTGCCAAAATTGTGCAGCCATATGTTTTGCGCCTCTGATCTGTGTGCACTCGAGAGGCGTTGCATAACTTTTTAAGAGCACAATGCAATACAATAAAATACAATGTAGGTCCTACATTGTAAGCCCACGTAATAATGATGTTGCTTTACAAAGTGTTCAAGAACCAAATTTGGCTGTCTGAAATTTGAAAGATAACATTGGAGAGAAGCCATTTAGTTTTGCACAATAGTATTTGCATTAACATTATTTTTTCAATTATAATATGTTTGTATTATTTATTAAAATAGTAAAAACATAATTATAATCATGTAATAGGAAATTTTTATAGTATATTATAGCTGTTATAGCAGTTCATGTAATTCAAAAATGCAGATAGTAGCGTAACTAAAACCTCAAAGTGTATAAATTTTATACATTTTGCTAAAAACTATTAGGCCTACGATTTTGTTCAAATTTATATGGAGGGAAGTATATTCTGGGGGATCTTCCTTTACCATCTTCCTTTAGTGATGCCTAGATTGAACGCTGCCCTCCATGTCCGACCTTCCCCCCCAACCGACGTGAATTTTGGCTGTCTTCTGATTCCCCCCCTATTTTTCACTGGGCGCAAGCTGCGCCCGCCATGTATAGGGATAGAAGCCCCTGACAAAGTGGCAGGATTGCATCAGTTGTGTATTTTTTGTGTTCTTCCTGGCTTCAGCCAGTTTCGCATCGCCACCCATCCGATTATCATTATTGTTAATTTTTAATTATAAAATAAAATATTATTAATAATATTATTATAATTATTGTTACTTATTATTAGCCTATTATTATTATTATTATTATTATTATTATTATTATTTATTATTATTATTATTATTATTATTACTACTACTGCTACTACTATTATTATTACTATTATTATTATTATTATTATTATTATTACTATTACTCTTATTGCTACTATCATTATTATTTTTTTTAAACTGCTGCCCGGAAGAATGTCTTCCATAATCTTTTTTTCGGCCCAGTTTCATCTCTGATCTTCTATACTATTTTTAATCAATTCATGTCATGTGGACATGGGACCTTTGTTCGGGTCGATGTCCTACACACTGATGTTCTATAATCTACATATTGACCCGATTACGGTTTTGTTTTGTTGCGTCATATCAACGGGAGGGTACACTGGGTACAGGATCTCTCTCCTCCTTGCAGTGGCGAGGTGTCAGCCATATAATCATCTCCATCAGTCAATCGGTAATGGCTGCTTCGTTCTAACAAAGACAAACGACTCAGTTGAGACCAGCCTTCTGGGGTCGCTGGCACACTGGCCGCCAAGGCAGCATTTAGTGGAGGAAGGGTATTTTGGGAGTTTGAACGAACCCACTCGAATGAAATAATGGAAAAATGAAATAATGCATTTATACTAACCGAAGATTTAAGAAATAACAGGAATTCGATTTTGCGACACAATAGCAAGACCGCCATTCCTTGCAACCCGCAGCTACGTAGCTTGAATCTCACGATACAGGTTCACATTGGTCAGTGACACAAGCATGAAGATGCAAATACAGACAGGCCCTTGAACAGGCAAAGGGTTGATAGGCAGAATGGTGTGCACACAGAAGAGATGACAGAAGAGCAGACAGGTAGATAAAACAACCGGCAGTAGGAGGCAGAGGTAAGGCTAGCTGGTTGTTATGACACCCAAGGCCGGATAAGCAAATGTGTTGGCCGTATTAGGTAAAGCTGCAGGGGACCAGCCCCGACAGAATCATAAGAAAAGGACGCGTGAAACGTGTTGTATTCAACGACAGAATTTTTAAGCAATGCAACAGGTTGTAAATGAGTGCAGACTTTACATGTCGCCCATGAAGAAGACCGTTGTGCCATGAATAAAACGCCGTTCATTTCTAGAAGAGTCTCTCCGCTGCAGGTTTGATAGAATACTCTGTAAAAGGTACTATTACCGCCAGAACATTATAAGACCGTACGTTACAAACTATCGTATTTTGCGCCGTGACACCTGCAGTAGGCCTAATTCGTAAAACGAACGAGTGTATAAGCCTACTGTACAGTGTACACAATAAATTGACGACATTGATTTTACAAAGCGGCTCAGTCATGGCTCTTGAGGCCTGGTCAAGTGAGGTCAGTATAGGCTATATGCGTTTGGAAAAGCATTTCCGGCTGATTCTGAGATGGCTTTGCCTGATAATAAAAAAAATCAAACAGGCACCAACGCATGTGCGAAAGATGTGTACAAATATTAAAATGAGTAGCTTCACATAATTAATTTGTTCTGAGTTTTGGATGATTGATTGCGTCAAATAATAATTTGATGCCAGCGAAGTTAATTGTTTGTGTTGCTGCTTGCTGTCCCTTCCCCTATTTTCCTGTTTTACCGTGTGGGCGTTCTCCTGTCTGGTTTCCAATTGTCCTTCTGTCAGATCTAAATGTATCTAAATGTAACTTGGTCTCTTTATTCTCTTGTCATTTATCACAATTCCTGTTCCGTTGCGTTGGATGTCGCTCATCAATCTTCCCGATATGTAATGAATACTGTTGATGAGATAGAATCTATCCGTCTTCCGTCTATAATTGAGGCATACGTGTAAACATATGTAATCGACTCCAACGTGTGATCAGACCATGACCACAAAGATGAATAGGAAGACGATGAAGAGCAGCCATGGCAGACTCAACCGAGTTTTCTTTGCTGCTCATCGAGTCGACGAAGACGAGGATAGGACGAACCATCGCGAATACAATGAGAGAGAGCACACTAATTGGTGACTTCCTTTTGTTAGTCCAAAGTACTCTCTCTCTCTCTCTGTCTTTGTCTCTCTTTTTCTCTCTGTGTATGTCGCTCTCGTTCTCTCTCTTTTTTCTCTCTCTCTTTCTCTCTCTTTCTCTCTCTTTCTCTCTCTCTCTCTCTCTCTCTCTCTCTCTCTCTCTCTCTCTCTCTCTCTCTCTCTCTCTCTCTCTCTCTCTCTCTCTCTTTCTCACTCTCTCTCTCTCTCTGTCGGTCTCAGTCTCTGTCTGTCTCTGTCTGTCTCCCTCCCTTCCTTCACTTCCTCCCTACCTTCCTCTCTTCCTCTCTCTCCCCCCTCTCTCTCCTATCTATGTTTCTCTCTATCTATGTTTCTCTCTATCTATGTTTCTCTCTATCTATGTTTCTCTCTATCTATATTTCTCTATATCTATGTTTCTCTTTATCTATGTTTCTCTATCTATGTTTCTCTCTATCTATGTTTCTCTCTATCTATGTTTCTCCCTATCTATGTTTCTCTCTATCTATGTTTCTCTATCTATGTTTCTCTCTCCCATCCCTCCTCATTAAGCCTCAACAATAGCCGTGTCTGTCGTGTTTCAATTGTGAATATAGACTATATAATATATATATAATTTTATACAACTATATATATAATTATAATTCGCAAACATCAGTTTTCTGATAATATCCTGTCGCTTTGTTATGTGTTATTCCTGTTTTCCAACCTCTTTCTTCGCGACGCAACTGTTTCTTTCTATGGCGCCTCGACCGATGGTCTATAAAGACATAATTATTCTGCGACAACAATCCTGCGATCGTTGCTCGTTAAACGATAAACTTAATATAAATAGCAGGTTAATTATGGAGCAAATGGATTGATGGAATTCTTAGGCCTATATTATTTGAAAGGAAACAGCGCAGAGAACATAATTTTTCAAGCTCATAAAGACACTAATTTTTCAAATTACTGTTATTATTCCACTGAATAATTTCTGCAGATGCACTGACGGCTGTAATTTCATTTCCGATCATATACTGAATCCAACTTCAATTTCTACGGCTTTAATTAATTGCTGTTTTCATCTCATGGGGACATTCTCCGGTCCCATAATTAAACCTTAGAACATCTCCGCGGGACATCTTTTATCCGGATATTTGCCGTCGACGGGGAATTTAATCCTGGACAATTTGTTCCAGGAACATCTGATCCGGTGAGGCATCCATCTGTCCTTCCAGCGTCCGTTCATCCTCTCGTCCATTCGCTGCTTCCACCATCCATCTTTTGGTTCTTGCTCCATTTCATCCATCCGTCACATAATCCTCGGTGCATCTACCCACATGCAGTGTGTTTCCATAAATATCCATCTCTCCGGTATCCATACATCTGCTTTGATTTTTATCCATCCGTACATCTACCCCTACTATCATCCATCCATCCATTCATCCATCTATCCATACATACACCCATCTACCTATCCATCCATTCATCCATCTACCTATCCATCCATCCATCCATCTGTTATCCATCCGTACATCTACCCCTACTCTCATCCATCCATCCATCCATCCATCCATCTGTTTTCTATCCGTACATCTAACCCTACTCCTCTCTTCCATCTATCCATCCATCCATACATCCATCTACCTATCCATCCATCCATCTACTTATCCATCCATATATTCATCCATCCATCTACCCATCCATTCGCCATTCCGTTCATCGACCCATCATTTTATCTCACATGCGATATTTTTCCTGCGTCTCGATTCTTCTCTGCACTTAAGTTGGATAAGAAGGTCATCGGCAAAGTCAATCTAATGACCTTCTTCTCTCCACGTGGGTCTTCTTATAAACCTCTTCATGTCACTCGACTCCACCTTATCATCATCATCCTCGTCTTCCTTTCATTGTCATCTTCTTCTACGACTGCAGCATTCTCCGCTTTGTCTTTTTGGTCCCTTCCTGTCAGTTAGCAGCATTGTTCTTTTCTATTGCATGAGATAGATGGAAGGATGGGTGGATGAAAGTATACGGGTAGATTAGGGTGGTCGTTAAAAATGAAAGTTGGAATTGAATGTTCTCCAAGGCGCCATTTGGTTCCATTCTCTCCAGAAACATCACACAAAAAGTTGTAAGAGAAAATATTAATATTTAGGACTAGCACAACGCCATCAAAGTTTTACCCTTATAATAGCAAGTCTTCTAATGCTCAAATGTAGCTGTTTGGTTGTAATCAACCAGGGATCTTCAAACCAGGAATAAATTCAACTACTTGTAGTTGGTCCATACTTAAACATAATGATGATACTGTTATCGTAATCATAATCATCCATTTATATAGCGCCACTTCAAGAACAAATTCCTCAAAGGCTAGAAAACTGCATAATACGCCGCATCACAGATAACATCTATCATATCTTATGTCTTTACAAATACTACCTGTTTTACCTTGTTGTCCACTCTGGGCAGCACTTTCTGTGTCAATTGTTTGACTCTATGTTCATTCTTTCAACTCTAAAAGTATTCTTTTAATGGGATAAATTCTATATTATGGAATAGACAACAATGTGAGTAGGTTTCACAAGGCACTCAATTATGATGCTCTCTTTAGAAGTTGTTTAAAAACTGCTCTTTGACTCCCATGGGGTAATAAGTAATTTCATAGATCTATAAATATTATGATCTCAATAATTTCAACATCTATTTTAATTCATTTGTTTTACAGCAGCTCTTGATAAATTTTATCTGTGATGCGCTGTGTCATTCTGCTCTGATTGCCACAATAAACGAAAATATCATCAGTATTTTCATCTAGTTCAACTATTATTGGGGTCCTTGTCCGTGTTATATCAGAATTTGTGTTAAAGTTAAGCATGTAATAAAGAGCCTCTAGTGTAACAAAGGATTACTGTAGATAGAAATCAGGCCTATCAAAAGAACTTAGCAATGTGTTGGCTTACTAGTATAGGTTTATGGTCATCGATCTCAGGGGCTCACTCGTCAAAATTAATACTATTGCGATCATAAAAATCTATATAATAAACCATTAGCATCATTGTAGAAGTCAGGCATACTTGTCAGTTGTACTTGAGTAAAAAAATGTAGTCTTTCTGTTAAAACTAGTCATAGGTCAAAAATGTGACTAAATTATCCTTATACTCAAAAAGACGATGATATTTCGTAAAAGGCAAAACTTCAAACACGTTGTGCTAGTCCTAAATATTTTTCAATCGAGATAATTTTTGGGCTACATCAGTCTATTACCAAGTGGCACCAAATGGTTGGTTGGAGAAAGAATGAAACTGAAGTTGAAAATTTTTCATTACAGATACGACCACCCTAGGGTAGATGTACGGATGTATCACAGAAGGATGGATGAAAGTGCAATGTATGTGTACCGGAGATATGAATGTATGGAAGTACAGGTAGATGTATGGACGTTTATCCTCCTCCTCCGCTCCTCTAAGTCCTCTTCCTCCTCCTCCTCCTCCTCCTCCTCCTGTTCCTCATAACCCTCTTCCATGCACCTGTATCC
Source organism: Lumbricus terrestris (assembly GCA_949752735.1). Lineage (NCBI taxonomy): Eukaryota > Metazoa > Annelida > Clitellata > Crassiclitellata > Lumbricidae > Lumbricus > Lumbricus terrestris. The sequence goes on from OX457038.1 coordinate 65,853,865, forward strand.
ATATGCAATTAGGTCTATTTGAATTCATGTAACGACATCGAGTACATCAAATCTCTTCTTTCTCTTCCTCTTTCTTCCACCTTCTTCTCCTCCTTTTCCTCCACCTTCTCTTTCTATCCGTTTATCCTCCGCGCCCAGCTCATCACTGTTCATCCTCTTCCTAGTCCTCCTCCACCTTCTCTGAGTCCTATTCATCTTTCTCCTCCTCCTCCTTTTCCTCTTCCTCCTCTTCCTCCTCCTCCTCTTCCTCCTCGTAATCCCATTCATCTTTCTCTTCCATCTCCTCCTTCTCCTCCTTCTCCTCCTCTTCCTCCTCGTCCTCTTCCTCCTCCTCCTCCTCTTTCTCCTCCGAATCCTATTCATCCTTCTCCTTTTCTTCTTCCTCCTCTTCCTCCTCCTCCTCCTCCTCCGAATCCTAGCCATATTCCTCCTGCTCCTCCCTCAGTCACTCCTTCGTTCCTCCTTTCCCCATCTCTTCTTCCTTCGTCCTAAGTGACCCCAACAACGTCCTCGTTTTCGCTTACCAGTCACACGATGTCGCCAATGTCGCCTCCACCCTCGTCATCATGACTGAAAGGCAGAGGCAATTACCGCGAGCGCCTCCATTCGCTGCACCTATATACATTTATATAGCGCCTTTCAACGACCTCATCTCTCCGCTCCTGGATACAATCGGATTTACCTTAACAATGCCACATAATGACAACATCGCCATTCGACTCGGGTTTCGAATTCACATCGGAGTTGGTAAATTGCTGCTGAGTATATAATATCAGCTCGAAGGGAAAGGTTTTCTCATTACTTCGTCTTTTATATCGTCTGTCTGCCACTCTTAATCGGGCTCTGTACGTCTAATACCTCCATATGTCCCTCTCTTCGTCTGTCTGTCTTGACTCTTTCTCTGCTAATATTTATAACGGTTGTTAAATCACACAGAGAAGCAGCGTTTGTACATCGACCTGGAACCTCACCTCACTAAATATATAACGATGTTGTTTTGAATCAGCGATCATTGGTAAAGCAACAACGCTGCCACGTGGCGTAAATATTTCAGCACTGGGCCACGCAGAGGCCGGAGAATATTGGCGACTGTCATCACCACTTTTAAAAGCGTAATCGTAATCGTAATCGTAATCGAAACTCGAAATTTCTAAAGCGCCACTCGAAAGCCAAGCGCGGGGCACCATCTTATTCACGAGCGCTGCGTTGAGTTACAAGGGTTGTCCGAGAGAGTAGTCCTTGGTGGTCCGGATCGAGTTACCATAGGATCAGAGGGGCGGAACAGCTGCTAAGGCGGGTGTCGTCTGGGCCGGGAATTGGAGGGTGGAGGATGGGTTCCCGGACAATTCGTCGACGGACAATTCGGACCGGACAATTCGGAGAACGACAAAAATTTCCTTTAAAATATATCAATAGACGTCAGGGCATGTTTAGAATAGAAACCTCGGATTTGGCACTATTCATATCAGCTGGCCGCTTATACCAAGTTGCCAACAGCAGCTACCCTTAGGGAGACATAGAGCATGGCTTAGATGAGCAGTGAACCTATAGGTCTCTTTGACAGCCCTAGAATTAGACCTGGGACTAGTCCTGAGGCGACAACCAACATCCGGGAGGACGAATCTAATTACTTCATGGAATGTTTGTCTGTATGTATGTATATGTATGCATTTACATGTATGTTTGCATGTATGCATGCGTGTGTACTGCATGACTTCAGTCTCGCTTGTGTCTTGCTGCGTGCCATTGCAGTGTCAATATGCAGAACTGGATGTCTTTTCATTGTCTGTGGCTGCATTAAAGAGAGACGCATTGTTATAGACCGGGTGGACGATGAATGCAGACAGAATTTGATGAGGAATTGATTGCACTGAGATATCCTCCCAGATCCACGTTTCATGCACCACTGCACCACTGCAGAAGCAGCAGCAGCAGGCAGCTTGGATGTGTGCATCTGGTCATCAATGACCGACCATATTATATATATATATATATATACTATATATATATATAATTGTGTATGCATGTATATATGGACCTATAGTTATATAATTATATACACATATAAAATTATATATGGACCTCGTTTGTATAGAACGTTTCTAAAAGTTGCACGATGAACGTATTAAATATATATATATACATACATAAATATATACCATAATATTATATATATATATATATATACAATGCAACCAAGTTTTAATCGTTGCTACAGTGACTCCCGTTCAATCATTCTCTATGACGTGCCTAGATCATTGTAATTCCATTCTCGTCGATTTGCTAAAGTTCAGGTTACGTCAGCTCTAGTCCGTCCGTCTTAACTTCACTCTTCGGAGCGTATAATCATATAAGCTTAGACAATAAGACAATAAACTCGCATTTAGAGGAACATGCTGAAAATGCTGCATTGCTTCTGGTCTTCGCAGATCATTTTGTTCAACATCATCATTCGTCATGCTGACAAGACGTATAGGTTGCTTTAATATTGTTGTCGGCATAATTATACCCCGTGATCAAAAAATCTTCAACTCGATCGACTGGAAAATCAATCGTTTGATTGACAAGTCGAGTCGATCGCAGTTTCCTGTACTTCGACTCCACTCTGAAACATTTTACTTACAATTTCTTTGCGGCTACGTCATAAAATGATCTACATCATAATAATTATTTATTATAGTGACGCAATTCAATGCGTACATTCATTCATTCCGAAAACTTATATAGCGCCCCACCAAGAGGTCTACTCAGAGAACAGCCGAACACCCAGTCGGTTTTGCTGCCCCGTTGCCCAGAAGGGACTTTGTGTTCCGGTTTAGTGGCAGCTCCGCCAGTGATCGTTTGCGCGCAGTGGTCCGTGAAGATATGTAAGTGCCCGTTTGCGTCCATAAAATCGATCCTATTGTGCCTTTTTGTCACGTACAGTGACGTACTGGATCGTGTCTGTGGAAGTGTATCCGCTTTTCACATTGACACAGGACATATTATTGTTACCTTTGACTTTGTGCAGCGTATGCATTTGCAAACTGTCCCCTAATGAGTCGGTTTTCCTTCACCAATCTCTCATTCCTTAAAGGCATTTCTTTTCCAGGCGTTTCCGTGTTGAGAGCACCTCTGACTAGTCATTCGGCGAGCGGTGCAATATGAGTCTAGAGATGCAATACGATGCAATGCTAGAGACACCATGAGCACATCGTCTACTAATCTCGCTTCGTCTATGTCTTTATCCGACCCGTCTCTCTGTCTGTCTGTCTGTCTGTCTGTCTGTATTTTCCTGCTTGACCGTATATCGCACGTGATTTAGTCACGTGACGGTGCCAGTGAGACTCTTCGAATGAATGCGGAAAGAGGCGTCGCTCTAATTAAATCCTATTGAGAACAGCCGTTAGCGGCTGTAAGCCGCTGAATTTCTACTCCGAGCACAAGAGATGAATGGATGGATGGTGTCTCTTCGCCTCTTCCCTCTCTTTCTTTTCCTTCTCCCTCTTCCTCCTTCCCTTCCCTTTTCCTTCCCTCTTTTTTCCGTCTCCCTCTTCCTCCTCCCTTTCCCTTCCCTCTCTTTCCTTCTTCCTCTTCCTTCTCCTTCCCTTTCCCCTCTTCCTTCTCTTCTTGTGTCCACCACTTTCGCGCCCCGTTGTTTCTCTGACCTTCTTCCTGTCCTTCTTCGTCTTCCTCTCCATCCTCCCACTCTACCAACCTTCTCCTTTTCCACTTTCCATGCCCACTTCCATTTCGTCCTCTTCTTTTTTCTCGTTACATTCAATACATCCATCGCCATTGTTTCCTTCTTATCTCTGTCTTCCTCCTTTCTCTCATCTTCTTCTTTTCTAAGATCTAAATTTTCTGATCGCAACAATAAATATAGGCTACAGACTATGGCATGTCAAGTCCTGTATTTAATTTGTACATCTGCAAACTGCCCTCAAGCCCTCAGCCCGCTCTCGCCTTGATCCTAATTTAAATCTTACTGCATAGTTTTCTGCAGAGCTAGACTCCTATAATAATCATTGAAGAATAAAGATATATTACTTCATTAAATATACTGACATATAGATAGGTCTAAATAGTTGATGTTTCCATTAAATGGAGATGAAATTAACCCCTCGGCCCAATTAATGTATTGTGTAGTATTGTATTTAAACATTTATAAATCGCATCTAGTAGGGTGAATCGCTCAGAGGCGCTCCAATATATTGAAAACGACTGATTAGAAGAATGATTCAACCATAGGCGTACGAGGCGGGGGTCCAGGGGGGGGCTAATGCCCCCCCAAATTTCGGGCAAATGTGTTTTTCGGGCAAAAGAGGCATGGTCAAGGGGGGGGGAAATCGGAAATTTTTTCGGGCAAAACAGGTACGGGAGGAATTTTTCGGGCACGCAGGGGGGAAAAAGTCGTCAGATTTTTCGGACGGGAAAATCGTAAGAAAATTTTGGGCAAGGTCGTCAAATTTTTCGGGCAAAAAAATTTGTTTGCCCCCCGCTGCCGAAATGTCCCGTACGCCTATGGATTCAACTAAAGACATAGACCTACTAAAAAACGACCAAATAAACGAGACTTGCGCACCAGCGTGCAACACGACGAACGCACACGCACGAAACATGACATCCAATGACATCCCTGTCATGCTCCACTCTCTCCATGCTTCCTCATCGTCCTCTTTAATAGTCCTGCTTTGCGCCAGCCTTCGTCCTTCTTCCGCCTCAAGGTCGTAGTATAGGCTAATTTGCTGCGAATTCGTTGCATTGATCGACTACCCGAAGCGGGGATTCGGTGATAATAGTGTTGCGGCTGTGGTATAGTCTTTCGTTGTCTGCACTGATTAATTATTTACTTATTCTCCCAATGAGAACTTAAGAATTTAATTAAAGCTGGAAACTAAAACAACTTTTTAGAAGTGGGAAATCTTAATTACCTTAAAATGTCCCAAAAAGGATTGTTAAATCAATCCAACCAATCAGCAATCGATCAATCCATCAATGGATCAACCAATCAGTCAATCAATCAATCGATCAATCAGTAAATCGATGAATGAATCAATCAATCAATCGAGCAATCAATCAATCAATCAATCAATGACCATGGGCTCAGTATCCGTCGATGTTCATTGTTCTTTTCACAATGTCTCTCCTGCAGCTGGTCTTAACCAGACCGAAATGGGTCAGCCTCAGTTTCTGTATAGGTCCTTTCCACACCACTCTTCGATGTCGTCTCCCAACTCTCTGTTTATTGGGGTGGGGTCTTCCTCTTCTGTTCGTGTCCTCCATCATTGCAAACACCAACGCCTTGATATTTCTGTCCTCAAACATTTTGAAGATTATTTCCAAATAATTCCAATATTGCCTAATCTGTTCTTTCAATAACCTCAAACAGACATCCAAATCCAATCAATAACAGGGATAAAAATCTGCGCCCCACTTTTAAATTTGGGGTAGAACACGAGACCATCAGTTGAAATCAGAAGGGGTTCATTCATACGATCCACAGACGGGTGTAATCAAGGCTCTCTCTGTTCGACATGCCTGACCTATAATTTAACTGACCTGTGCTGATTAAACTGACCTGACCTATACTGATGACACTGACCTGACATAGATTTCAGACTGGTGCATATACGATTACTGCATTTCGAATGCATAGGACGTCGGTCTTCGGAGCCACACGCATCGTCGTCTGCAGGATAGGATACGTGTTGTGTTAAGTTCCTATCGGGAAATTGCATCTCGTCTTTGTATCAATCTCAATGTACACCGCATATTTTATTTGCAAGCGACAGCTCACTGCAGTGTGATTATGCTCACGGACGTAACTAGCGTTGGGTTTGGGGGCTTAAACCCCCAAATCGAGGCTGAAGTCCCCAAAACAAATCAAGCCGTTGTATGGCCCACGCTACCGCACTCGTCATGCTCAAGGCATAAGCCCCCCCCCAACGAAAAATCCAATAGTTGCGGCCATGATTATGCTCGTGTATGGGACCCTATGGTTAGCCTATACCTTCAGCGCAGGAAAAAGAAACAAGAAATAACTCTAGAATTAGCTCTTATCAGAAAGCAATTCGTAAATACCAGTGGAATTGTAGACTTTCTCGTCCATGATTATCGCCAGATCAACTTATAAGCTTACTGCTCAAGATTCTTCTGTTCGTACAAGAAAGAAATTGTCAGTCTTCAACTTCATCTGATAAGATGGAAATCCACGAAGATCGATAGAACTTTAAACGGCGATCTATCTGCCATTGTTGCATGTAAAAACACATTCAAATCACACTGACATGTATATAACTTTATATATAATATATATAGGCTATGTATATGTAGCCTATGCATACATGGGCGGAGACCTGGACGGAGATTTAGGGGGGGACGGAAAGACGCGAGATTTTTTGACGGACGAATGGCTGAGTGTCGCCGAAAAGTTTCCATCTTTTGCCGGCCAAAATCTCGAAAAATGTCTATTTTCGCCGCCAAAAAAGTTGATGACCTTTTTTAGTCTTGACGCTCAACGATTGAGGGGGGGACAAATGCATGGGCCGTCCCCCCAACACCTCCATTGGGGGGACCGCCCCCTGTCCTCCCTAGGTCTCCGCCCATGTATGCATACATGTGTGTCTGTGCTTGTGTTTGTGTGTTTGTGTGTGCGTGTGTGTGTTTGTGTGTGTGTTTGCTAACTTGAAGGGGCGCTGTGTAAATATTACATAGATGGCCGAGTTTGCGATGAGGCTGAAATCTTAAGATGCATCGTTCATCCCGGTGGAAATTTCAACTCTGACCTTAAGGCGTTTAATAATTGCTGAATATACTTGATATTGAATTGCATCAATTTTCATGTGTGTGCCATGAAACGTTATACGAATCGTGCGTGAGGTTGCATTATGCATGACCGCCTCCAAGATGATATATTTGGGGTTGGGAGGTAGAGCGGGCGAAATGTCAAAGATATAAACTGCACTGTTGTTGTTGTTTCAGGTGTCGCTCCTTCAACGCCTGGATAGAGAAGGAGGCTGTTGTTATTCATCTTTATTATGACACAGTGTCATTAAAAAGAAACTGCTGGTCAGATCCATGGTCGATCTTGTACAGGGCACGTTCCAGCGCTGCTCGGGGCATGGTTCGGGATCAACTCGGAGTATATAATTATACTACAAGGCTTAGGACGAGCGATCAAAGTAACTTGGAACTTTCGCACAGAGTTTAATGGGGAATAATACTAATATTTGATGGATCAAAGAAATGCTTGGATTGAGTGGCAGCTACTAATTGCAACTAAAGTTCAAATGCAATTCAATCTATCGATGAAACAGATTAGAAAGATGAAAGACGAAGAATAAGGAGCATAATAAAAAAATTCCAATTAGTTTCCCATTTTCTCATTTTCACATTTTGCTGGCGTGGAAGAGGCATTAAAAGAGCTAGGATTATGCCCTAAGCAAAGAAATGAGAACGTGTGCAGAAGTGTCTGATTGGATTTTCTTTCACGTTGAAGTTGAGCAACAGCATTATGCAGACTTCAGAGCATATAGAGTATAACAAGATGAGTTTTGTCAAAGGGTTACGACAGCCTATAGTGGTAATCGTAACAGTAAATTCCGAACTTTTGCAGCGCCCACATAAGTGAAGTCGAGGGAACCACCTTATTCACAGGCGCCCTATCAAATCAATGTCGATAGACGGAGGGTTCGGAGAGTCAGGCAGGCAGTACTGCGAGCAAGACCGAAGCATGTCCTGTGCAGCGGTGGACTGCACCCTTACAAGATCTACTACATGTAGCTAGGTTACTATCAGGAACGAAATTGCTTCTCTATAATTTAGCGTCGGTTGGATTGTCCTATTAACCTATTGATTAAGTTCATATACATCACGCCAGGTGCTTCATTATGTGGCGCCTTCTTTATTAAGACGGATGTCCGTCATTCAAAATTAATGACGCGATCTTAAAAACAGGGCGCTGTTGATTGATAGAAATATAATCTTCACATATACTAGGCTACATGTATAATTTATTCGTGCACGATGTAGGCTAGGCCTATTGCTTATGATCATAAACTATCTGGTAGTAAATGAAAAACTCACTGTGGTCTATTTAAGACACTACGGTTGGCATTCTAAAGTAGGTTCAGTACCTTGCTCTTAAGTGCTGTAATATGCCGAGCAAATTTCTGTCCAGGGTAACGGCCTCTGCTGTCATAGACCCTGGTCAAAATCGGATCCATCCATTCTAAAGTAGACCTGCACATGGATGGAGACTTAGGGGGAAAGGGAGGACGGTCCCCTCAATTAATGTGGTGGGAGGCGGCCCATGCATTTGCCCCCCCCTCACCCCCAATCGTTGAGCGTCAGGACATGTCACGTTAGAAGTGATGACTATAAAAAAGAGGTACCAGTAATCAACTTTTTAGCGCGGAGCCGGCAAGAATGGAAAATTTCGTCGGCGACTCAGCCATTCGTCCGCCCAAAATCTTCGGCCGGTCGTTTTCGTCCCCCCCCCAAGTCTCCGCGTCTCCGCCCATGGGTCTGCAGACAAAATATCCTGACTGTAAACGCTGACGTTGATATCCGACTTTCATAGTGTGTTTATCCGCTTAGCAAACAAAAAGTAGACCTGGCTTGTCGTCCAAGTCTTTGCAGATCGACGAGTTGTCTGCCAGAACAAACAATAACTTGTAGGTTTGTTGTCAATCTAATTTCTAAGTAAAGAAGGGAAAATTTGATTTGGGAACAAATAACTATTCCGAAGTAATGCTTCTACAGATCGGGCGAGTTGCGTTTCGTCATGGACGCATTTCGGTGTTTATGAGTTTAACCACAACCGCCATAAAAAATTCGAATTTTTTAAAAGCTAAATCTGTATATTTTCACCATTTCCGTTGAAAAGTCCAAAATGAAGTTCCCGAAATTCTTTTATGGCTACGGCCCTGGTTTCAATCTGTTGATAAGCGATTATCACATGAGGAATAGATGTCCGTAAAGTCGCTGCGTATAGGGACTCACAATTATGGCTCAGCGCTTCGGCGTGAAACTCCGATGCAGTGCTCGCTCTGTAGTCGGGAGCGCTTCTGAGTAGGAAGCTTGAAGGGGCGCTATAACAAGTGCACATACAAATATGATAGCTGTAGAAAATCCATATCATGATTATGACAATTATTGCCTGATGAATTCACCCGATAAATCTGTATGTGCACTCATTTGAAGCCAGGCTCAATAGGAGGCGCCATTGGAGCGTCATTTTAAATCTTTAAATACCGGTATCTATCGATTCTGATTAAGAGTTTAACTACCCATCTGCTTGTTAACATTTCAGTACGCTGGTCACTAGACTTTCTAGAAACTAGACTATAGCTTGATTGAAAATATAGGCTTTAGTCAAGGGCGGGGTAGGACCTATATTGAAGAGAATGGAAAATTAAAACAAATCAAACACTGACTCTTATCTGAAACAGTGAAACTGCTCCATGGCAAGACTAAAATTAAGCACAATTTGAATGATAATAGTAAAATTAAAACTTTTGAATAGACTATTGGCGGCGTCAGGTGCTGGTCTTACGCTGAGATCCAGTGTGAAAGGAGATCTGTATGTGCGAAGGACGAAGACATGCTTCGGGGAGCGTGCTTTTTCAACTGCTGGCCCCCGCTGCTGGAACAGTCTGCCTTCCACAGTTCGTTCTGCCAACTCTGTTGGGGTTTTCAAAACTCGTCTGAAGACATATTTGTTTTCTAAGGCGTACCTTTGACTGTATATATAATGGTTGTGTTTGTAGAGGCGCCTTTGTAACGGCATGTGCTGTGTTACGGCGCCATAGAAATTGTCGTCATTATTATTATTATTATTATTATTATTCCCTAGCAGGAACGGCAAAACCAAAAAATCCGATAAAAGACCAGATTGTTGCTGTTACTAAAATCTGCTTCTAGATTGTTGCTCAATATGGTGGGGCAAATTGTATTGCATAAGACAGCCATCACCATAGCGCTTGTCCTGCTTAAAGGAAAAGGAAGAGTGCTCTTATAAAAGTTCTGGGGTAATATAATATATTTGCGAATTGTTTGCGTGTCTGCCTCCGTGCTAATTATGGCTCGTATTTGTTTAAGATCGTTGTTCCTGCCAGCATCGTACCAACAACACCCGGCGCCTCGACTATAGACCTATTGCGTGTTCGCTACCCGATATTTATAGAGTGCACCGAGTGCCTTAAAGCGATTCCAAGGACATAATCACGCCATCTGTCACAGAGATACATGTATAATGCATATGTGTATGTATGTATTGTATGTATGTATGTATGTATGTATGTATGTATGTATGTATGTATGTATGTATGTATGTATGTATGTATGCATGCATGTATGTATGTATGTAGGCCCCCTATGTATGTATGTATGTATGTATGTATGTATGTATGTATGTATGTATGTATGTATGTATGTATGTATGTATGTATGTATGTATGTATGTATGTATGTATGTATGTATGTATGTATGTATGTATGTATGTATGTATGTATGTATGTATGTATGTATGTATGTATGTATGTATGTTCAGTGTATGTCTGAAAACTGTTCCGAAGATATAAGAATTACTATTCCGAGGATCCCTTTCCTGTCATGACTGTTCGGTTGTTATCGACATATAATGGATGATGTATGGAATGGAACGACAACAGGTCCTGATTAAGTAATAATTCAACGCAGAACCATCATCTATGACAGGTCCCTTCAACTAAATTGCAGAAAAAGTTGAAGAATTGAGATGACGTATGGTCTACTCAAAGAAAATATCAAAAATGTTCTCGAATGGTTACATGTAACCAGAACCCTTTTCGAGGTTTTTTCGAGAACCTTTTTGATATTTTCTTTGAGTAGATAAAATTTTTATCTCCAAGAACTGAGGACAAAATTAAATCGCAATATTTTACCGTAATAAATTTAAACAATAACTTCAACTTACAGCAAAATAAATAATTACAATGTCGCCGAATTTGATAAATGTGTTGATGCTCTAAAAATGATTTGATTCTTCTAAATCGACCTGTAGTAGGTTTAACTTCTTCCCTCAACCATTAGGATAAAGTTATAGGCCTACAATTAGCCTACACCCTGTTTACCCCTACCTGGATTGTGACATTATAATTATGGGCTCCCATATTATAGCAGGATACTAAACACTAGTAAACAGACTAATAATTCTCTTATAAAAAATTGTGACATTATATGGGCTCCCACATAATACAGCAGGATACTAAACACTAGTAAACAGACTAATAATTCTCTTATAAAAAATTGGCTGTTCGAATAGTGGCGGGTTCCTTATGGCTCTTACATTTACAATTTATTCAGTGACTTTATTTATTGAAGATTGAGCAAACGAATCAGCGAACGTGTCTCAGCTTGGATTGTGCAGTTTCTCGAATGATTTACTGAAACGAAACAGATTGTGAGTGATTACTACGGGGGACCATTGACCGCTCCAGAGACGCGCTCAAGCAATCGAATCTAGAAGATGCATTGCTTTCGTGCTGTTAACCCTTGTCCAGAGGTCTTATGTTTGTCGCTTAAGCCATAAAACGCACCCTTGGGGACAGTCAGACAGACAGTGAGACGGACAGATAAACAGACATTCACACAGATATACACGCATGAACAAATGAACGAATGAATGAATGAATGAATGAATGCATGAATGAATGAGTGAATGAATGAATGAATGAATGAATGAATAGACATGCAGAAAAGGAAACCACGAGAGGCTTGAAACCGTGCTTTGTACGGTGCAAGGCAGCGTTCAAAACAAACTGTTATAGGCTGTTATAACTTCTAGGTGTCTGCATTAAAAGACTGTTTTCTCTGCTTGAGACTGACGTAACACTTCAACGGTTTCGCCAAACAGTACATTGCAAATTAGTCCGTTCTGTACTAGATTGCAATAGAAACGATTGAATCGACTTCAGTCAAAATCTAATACAATCCAATTCAATTCTGCCAAACATATATGCATTGCGTGATCAAATAATTTACTCTACAGCTCAGATCAAACCAACGCCACTCAACCGACCATCGTGCAGCCGTAGATTCGTTTTTACTGGTGTCCCACTTGAGTCATCGCTTCTTTTTGCCAACGCCTTTCTATTTGCACTCAGCTTTACAATGCGCTGGCTTTTACGACCATTTTGATAGACGACACTGCAGGGGACGAGGACAATAGAAGAAGAAGAAGAAGAAGAAGAAGAAGAAGAAGAAGAAGAAGAAGAAGAAGAAGAAGCTTATTCCCATACGCCTTAATTGAATTTGAGTTTCTCGGTGATCATTAACCCTTCGGGGGGGGGGGGGAAACTCCGTTCTCATCCGATGCGATTAATTCGACTCCAAAACGATTGAACGAAAAGTTCGAAAACACTTCCAACGTTCAACTTCAGCAGATAAACTTCTCTAGATTGACTCAAGCTCCACCACCAACCACACCCATGGGCTCCGACTTTGCGAGACCCGTGAGTGCCCAGCGCCAGCAAAAATGGGTCATGCGAGCAGTGATATTTCAGTTCTAAAAATAATTCCCAATTTCAGTTCTAATTCAGTTCTAAGGCTCTAATTTCAGTTCTAATTCTCTTTCTATTCTGGAAATAATTCCCATTTCAGTTCTAATTCAAGTTCTGAAATAATTTCAGTTCTAATTCAAGTTCTGAAATAAATTCAGTTCTAATTTAAGTTCTGAAACAATTTCAGTTCTAGGGGCCCAATACAAGTTCTAAAATAATGTCGGTTCTGGAATTGAACAATTCATAGATTGCTAATCTCAACTTCAACAGGTGGAACTTGTGAATTCTCCTATGTTGAGACTTGCTGCCAAAATAACCGCTCATCAACAATATCTCTACTTTTAGAGCAGATGAACAATGTTTTAGCTGAGCAATGTTTCAGCTGGGCACAGTTTCACATGTCCGAAGTCAGTGGCTTGGGTTTCGAATCTTCAAATATGGGGAATGGTAGGTTATAGCCTATCAACCGCGTTAAAATCATCTGCCCTTACAATAGGCCTACCCTAGCACTAGCTACGATTCTTCCTGCGCGCTGCAGTCCGCCAATTGAGATGTGTAGGCTTACGCAGTCTCTGATCCATTAATAGAGTCATAAATAAAACTGCACCCTGTTCCAAAAGCAGAGACGTTCCAATAGCCAGACACAAAAGAGCCAATTAGCCAAGCGCGGGGCAATAGCTTATTCACGAGCGCTGTAAACTATGCAAACTACATGTATGTATACGTTAAACGACTTAATTAGGTGGTGAGGATTGATATCCATCACTATCTAGACCAAAGTAGGTCCTCTAAATGCAGCAGTTTATCTGGGCCACTAGAAAATTCAGTCGCTAATTTCCTTTTTTTCTTTTATCCTTTACACACAAGACTGTCCGTCGTACATCATTTTCGCCAATAGGTGGCGCTCTGGCGACTTACTTATGCACGACGAAGGCTGCGTGGTAATTGCCGCCCATTAATTAACACCCTAGCGACCAACTGCAATGGTTCCCGGTCGCTTTTACTGCAGTCTGGTCTTCAAAGCGTTAATCAACGCTGATGGAATCGATTCTTTTTTATCGACTGACTTTGGTTTTTAAATTGCTGTATAGAAGAAGAAATGCACAACGTGGACAACTTCATTTGCATCATGCACTTGATTTTATAGCGCTGGATTTTCGGTTTTTATTACCACCAGTCGCTCTGTTGGTCTCTCTACCTGTCTGTCTGCCTATAGTTGTCTGCGGATTTGTTTCGTAATATCTTGTTCATTGCATATCTGTCTGTGCATCTGATTTTTTCTGTTTGAAGTATTTGTAGGCTTACATGCATATAATTATACGTGTGTGCTGTATACTAGGCCTATATATGGTCTGCTAAAATAATGCACGTTTTCATGTGTATGCAAATTATTTGTATGCATGTATGCATGTATGTATGTAAGCATGTGCAGACGTATGTACGAATGTCTACTTACGTAGTACTACTTACGTGCGTAGGTTATGTATGCATGAATGCATGTAAATACAAGCATGCATGTGCCTATGTACGTTTGTAGGCTACGCATGTGTGTTTGTATGTGTATGCATACTCATGCATGTAAGGTCTATGGGACACAGTATGGGTGCATATACTTGTGCATATATATGCATGTGAAAATGATGTGTGTGTGTGTGTGTGTGTGTGTTTGTGTCTTCCTTTCGGTCGTGTGTTCCATATTGTACTTTCCCGTTTAGCCATCTAATCCATTAACGTAATTGTCCTGTCTGTGGCTTTGTATGTCTAACCATGCGTCGATCTGCATCTGTTCCTTTCTATATACATGACAGAACATCAGTTTGTCTCTATATCGCTCTGTGTATGTGCGCGTGTCAGTCTCTGTGTCTCTGTGTCTGTCTCTCTGTCTGTCTCTGTGTCTGTCTCTGTGTCTCTGTGACTGTCAGAATGCGCTGGCGGTAGGTGACGTGTCACCGGCAGATGTTCTCAATATGAATCCAATCATCTTCCCTTCCTCTCCTATACCGCATCAGCAGCAGCAGCAGCAGCAGCAGCAGCAGCTGTATGGTCCATATTACCGATGATGAACAATACGGAATCGGTCGCTTTCAGCAAAAGACAGGCATTGGAGCAGGTAAATAGACAGACAGAGAGGCAGGCAGACACATCGGAGGACATAATCAGGCAGACAAGGCAGACGGGTTGACAAGTATACAGAGATATGGTCTGATGAACAGGCGACCAGACTCAACATCAGCGTATACAGAGTGTCAGGTATGAAGAACGAGACCAAGGTTGACAAGTTGATAGACTGTCAGATACGCAGGCAGGCAGACAGACATACAGACAGACAGACATACAGGGGAAGAGAGACGCATGTAACTATAGACTCACAGACGAGTGATGTCTAAGAAATTGGATGATTTGATAACAATAATAACGTGGTCGACAGTTATCTTCTAATAAGTATCCACACGTCTTTGTGTATAGAGGGGCTATGTAAATTTATGCGATTGATTGATTGGTCTCAAAGAGTTACATTACATCAGTGATCGATATACTTTCCAGCTGAAATGTCCGACCTTCACGGCTGATGCCATCTGTTCCATCCATACGGGTAGTACCACCGTACCCTATCTCTAAACCACTACCATCTGCATCACAATCATCATAAAAGCCGCCAACTCTAAGAGGTTCAAAGAGGTTAGGTATAGATCTAAGCGTTCAAGTGATATATTGCGCATAGCAATATTCAACAAAACGTACTTACAAGAATGCAATACAATAAAATTTTACACATAGGCCTACATGTCATACATATATACTGTATGTACATCTATGCACATAAGCTTGGGTCTATGCATCCATACAAAAAATCACTAAAGAGGACACGCGTAAGACTATAATTATTATGAAAAAATTCACGAAAAGACAGACACATAAAGGGATGATACATACGGAGGACACACGCAAAATTGCACATAAAACGCAAGACTTGGCATACAAACGAGAACAAAGAAGTGCATTTGCACAGACATATACACACGCGCACACACACACACACACACATACGCACCCAACGCAAACGGCTACTTCGGCTCTGCGCGATGCTAATCCAAATTCCTTTACTATCCTTCCAGCATCCATGAAATCATAAACCCACTGCAGTGACATATCAATAGACTTCTAAGTTAAGTCTTGTGAGATTCGTCGTCCTACAATCTCGTGCAGTTCGAAATACGTGGCAACACTCATCATGGGGCCCACACCAAAAAGTGTTTATAGAATTCAATTTACTAGAACACATCGACTAGATTAAGCGACTTGTGTTTCAATACGATCATAGCTTATAACTCCTATACTTTTTAACGGAGTTTTCAGAACTGCACAACCCATTCTTTCCCTTCCCATCCTCCATGGCAAGTTGATAGACTGTCAGATACGCAGGCGGTTTTTTAAACTATTTTTAACTGCACAGAATTGCTTCTACAACTGCATATAGCCTATATTCATTTAGAAGTGCATTTTTGGTGTATAACTGCACGCTAAAAGGCTCTACCCATTTCCTTCTGCATGTAACAACGGTCTTCGACACTCACTGATGTTCATTCCCACCTAACTAGAAGGTCTTATTAATTTTGTCCCTCAGAGTCTAACATTGGCCATACAAACGCACGACTATAGTTTCCCTAAGATGTGCAAGGTCTACAACTCTACATGCGCATTTTTTCCCTCCCATTTGTTATAGCGCCCCTTCAAGCTCTTTCCTCAGAGTCGCTCCCGATGTATACAGCGCGGACACTGCATCGGAGTTTCACGTCGAAGCGCACGAGCAATTGCGGATGAAGGACTTGCTCAAGGTCCTTACACGTATATGAGATGCCTTTGCAAACGATGTGTCTTTAACAAAGCGTTGCACTGCTTTATAAATGATTTTAAAAACAAATCGATGAATGGTCCTGATCCAACACCAGATGCAGATTAAATAACCCTTGTATAGGCTATCTCACCTGTAATAATAATTATTTATCAGTCTCAAAATTCTGGTACATAAGCAGACCATGGGGAAATAATTTTTTTATCACGGTATCACCCATAATAGACTTACAAGCTTCTTTTTAGCGTGTTGTTGTTGAGTCATTGTTTAAGTTCAATGCTTTGTTCGTTGAATGTCTAGTTTAGATTATATAATATGCATTAACGGATATTTTCATTATGTCGGACTTCCACCGAGGGAGCCCTACTTAGCGAGGTCATAAAACCCTTCTCAATTTGATGTATAATCTAGCAATCAATTCGAACAGGTGTTATCCTGTCTGGTTGGTTTCCGAAATAAATCAATTACAAAATTATAACCATCCATCGATTTCCTCTTCAGCATTTAATTCATTACATTGATGGCAGAGCATCCACAAGACATCATCATCACCACCATCATCATCATCATCATCACCAACATCATCATCATCATAACCACCACCATCATCATCATCATCATCACCACCACCACCACCACCACCACCACCACCACCATCATCATCATCATCATCATCATCATTCTCATCACCACCACCACCACCACCACCACCACCACCACCACCACCATCATCATCATCATCATCATCATTCTCATCACCACCACCACCACCACCACCACCACCACCACCATCATTATCATCGCTGCCATGGTCATTATAGTATAGTCATCATCGCTACAGACATCATCAGTCGTCCGCATCCCATCTCCTCCGTCTAAACAGACGACAACCGCATCCCAACCACAGCAGCAGCAGCAGCAGCAGCAGCAGCAGCAGCAGCAGCAACAGATGGCTGAAGCTGAAGACAATCGATAACCAATACAGGTGCACTCACCTGCGTGCCTCCCTCTCCGTCCCCCCACCCCGCGCGGGCCTCGTGGTGATGCATAGCTCATCAATCGAGTTCAACCGTCGCCTATCGCCTTCAGACACACACAACCACCCATCCCTCCATCCCTAGCTCCTCCATCCTCCTTGCATCTTTCTCAAAATTATAAAGCCGCAGTCGGTAGTTGTCCTTCAGCAAATCATTGGCGGAGACAGCGCTCGAAGGTTTTTGCAGGAATTCAACTCAACAGGTTAGTAAACAGTAAACACGATCTACTTTAGTCTCTCGGTCGAAACTTGAACGTGGATCGTTTGAGCGAATGATGGGTCGTGCATGATTGCGTTGCCAGGTGCACTGCATGTCTTCCGTGTTCCGCATTGTGAATTCAAGCGTGACATTGGCCTGACATATGAAGGCAGATCTTTCTCGATTCGGCAATTAGTTCGGTCAAGCGAAAGCAACTGCAGTCGGATTAATCAGCGATTGACGTTTGACCGAAATTTAGCGAAGCGTGAAGGACTTCTGCTGGTAAATTGCCAGTGATGTTGTTAGAAAGGTCGTTATGGACAAGAGCGAAGGGATGCTGTTCTATAGACTCCTGTCTGCCTTCTACATAGCCGTTCCAATGTTGTATTATAGACTAATTGCATGCTTACAGGTCTATGGACTAGGTCACTATAGGCCCTATAATCTGTCGTCTGTAGGCCGACATAATTATAGTCTGTTATCTTGTGACCTACATGTCTATAGAGTCTATTTGCGCAGGCCTATATAGCCTATATAAAAAATTATGTACATGTATATACGTGGTCCTGGACACGACGTTAAACTGCATCCATCCTCCGCCACAGAGAACCAACTACTTCCCTGTGTCGGTCCTAAGCCCGGACAAAGGAGGAAGGTTTGCCAGATGGGTGGCGATACGCTGGCAGTAAAAGACCAAGACGATTGAAATCCGCAAAAACCACGACACAAGTGACATAGCGACCCAGATGCTTCAAGGTGTCATGATGTGGAGCAGACATGCACAGGCCGGTCAGGACAGACCAGTGGAGAGAGTCGAGGGGGCGCGTGGGACACATACGGGCATACCCAGATTGTCCTGCATGCCTCTCTCCCAATATTCTCTTCATTCAGACAAGGTGGTCTAGCTGCTCCAAGATGTTAATGGTATGGAGCAGACCTGCTGACCGGACATGTTGAAGCTGGGCAGCATGACGCGAGACAGACTCAGACAGAGAGTGGCGTCGGACTCTTACGGGCATTGAGCCCAAATGCCCAATGATATTGATGATGATGATGATGATGATAATGATGATATATGTGACCCGTCATGACGAAATGAGTCGCTAAGGACTTTTTGAGTATTTTGAATTGTGTGTTTCACGTTATTCGATGTTAAATTACCTTCAAAATGAGTTATTATGTATCAAAATCGACCAATTGTTTGTGGAGATATAACATTTTTAATCGATCGACCTGTGAAAAAAAATTCTGGGAAAATGCGATTTTCTGAATTTTTATATAGGTTTTAAATCTTATTGGCCATTTAATTTGCCAAATAATATATTAAAAACGACAAAATAAAATAAGTTTTATTATTTTATTGATACATTATATAATGTAGATTAAAAAAAATGCAAAAATCGCAAAATCAATTATTTGACGGTTGCACACCTTTAAAAGCGATTTCCGGCGTTTTGCATTGTGCGACTTCCGACTCATTTCGTCATGACGGGTCACATATATATATATATGCCATAATATAGTACACCGTCTGCAGGCTATAGGCTATAGTCTGTCATCTACAAGCTTGTGTAGGCCTAAAGTCTATCATCTTTAGGAATCACGGCCTATCATTGTAGGCCATTATAGTCTCAGTAAGATGCATGTAGGTTTGTCGACTATTCGACTATAATAGTCTGCCATCATTCTGCAGAACTATAATTTAAGTCTTTAGGCTTAGGCCTATACTTATAGTATCTTATTGCAGGCAGTAGGCCTATGTAGCCTACCATCTGTAAGTCTATGATGATCATCTATTATCTAGCTATCACCTTTGTCTCTCATCCATAGGTCTATAATAAAAATTATGTAGTCCGTCATTTGCAGTCAAACAGACAATAAAAAGAGTTCAGCCTACATGTATGTGATAGTCCCGTCCTGTCCTGTCCTCAATCACCCTAGATACGAGGATTGGCCGCGTCATGCACAATAATTTGTCTCCATTGCCGTCTGTGCTTCACCCTCTTTATCAGTTGCGCAGTTCAGAGTTCAGTCCACGCGGCACGTTCTGATGCTATCCATTCAATTTGTTGTTGTAGTCCTACACCTCGTGCGCTTGACGCTGGTGCTGTGCTTTGCATTAACTCCTACTTCAAACAACGTCGTTCTTTTCACATGACGTGTCAATAGTCGGCTATGCCAGCTTCCTTCCTTAGCAGATTTAATAAAAGTCCCTCTCGACACCAGCATGTCTCAATGTATACAGGCCTACCCATTCAGTTGCCTTTTGAGCGGTCCAGGATAGGCCTACGGCCCTACAGGATACTCAGAGGACACGTCTCAAACATTTCATCTCGAATGCATCTATTATTTCTTCCGTGGTCTTCCTCAATCTCCAGCTCCCTCATTCAAACCCCGACAACTATTAATGTCTTCAAGAGCCGAAAATTTGCGGCAATTGCCATAGGTCTACCATGGTTCTTCCACGGCATTGCAATATAGTGATTGTGTGTACGGGCATATTGAAGTGCATCATAGGCGCAACCAGTGCCAACCACCCTATGGGACCCACGGGACGCGTCCCCCCAACTTTTGAGTGGTCCCCTAACTTTATTATTATGGTTCCCCCCTACTTTTAGGGCGTGATTCATTATGGTCCCCTCCCAACTTTTAGGACGTGATTGCACCTATGAAGTGCATACAAATTTATAAAGTCTGATGCTCTATTATTTGAAATGCCATGGTTATATTGCTGATAATATATTATTGCATAATCTATTATGATATTAAAGGCCTATAATCCTGTAGGCCTATGGTCCCTTACTGTAGTCTATTAGGCTACTGTTGTCGTATAGTCCATTATTATAGATCTGTAAGCTGCCATCTACATGTAGGCTCATAGTCTATGATTGCAGCCGTAGAAATTTTATCATCCGTTGCACTGTAGGCCTACTCTATTATTGTAGATCGATATAGTCTACCACCTGTAGGCCTATGGCGTATAACCTTTCAGGCCTGCATAATATAATCATATTTAGACCAATATAGTCTAGACCAATATTAGCCTATAGTCTCTAAGCTGTAGGCCTACGTATTAGAAATCTGCATTCTATATAAAAAGGCCTACGCGTCGTACGCGATGTCTAATGACGGATGGGCCTAGGCCTACAGGGTGCGGCAAAATAAAGTAATTCCCTATGGTTTTTAGCCCATATCTTGGTCAAAAATAAGAATTTTGAAATGCAATTTTACAGGCTTAAAGACAATTTATATTTACACACGATGGCCAAATTTCATGACAATATTTCAAACACAACAAAAGGTACACCACTTTTAGTGAGGCCACCCCCCGTTTTTTGACGATTCAAAAACGAAACGCAAAAAAATAGGTTTTTTGCCAATATCATGGCCAGAAGTAAGAATGTCGAAATGAAATTTTACAGGCTCAAAGACAATTCATATTTAAACAAGCTGCTCAGATGTCATCAAAATATTTAAAACAGAACAAAAGTTATACCACTTTTAGTGAGGCCACCCACCGATTTTGACAAGTCAAAAAAGAAACACAACAAAAAGTAACAAAACACGATTCTATTAAGTCTCATCTCAAATAACTGTTGTCAAATGAACTTGGTAGTGCTTAACAACTTGTGTTCAATGTGCCCACCACCCGTGCCAAGACTTCTTTTGTGTCTCTTTGCAAAGTTCTTGATGGACCTGTTGATTAATCTGACAGATTCCTTATTTACCAATTTGATAGCCATCTTGCTAAGTGACTTCTCAGTGACGCGCAGCTACGCTGGTACCCTGTTTCTTTTTTAAATAGTAATAATAATGATCATCTGGCAATATCGAGGCTATTTGATACCAATCATTATTTGAAATGAGAGAAAAAAAATCGTGTGTTTTACTTTTTTTGTTGCGTTTCGTTTTTGAATCGTCAAAAACGGTGGGTGACCTCTCTAAAAGTGGTATAACTTCTGTTCTGTTCGAAATATTTTGATGAAATCTGACCACCATGTGCACATATGAATTATCTTTAAGCCTGCAGAATTTCATTTCGATATTCTTATTTTTGGCCAAGATATTGACCAGAATAATTAGATTGGTTTTTTGTTACTTTTTTGTTGCGTCGCGTTTTGAATCGTCAAAAAACGGTGGGTAGCCTCACTAAAAGTGATATAACTTTTGTTCTGTTTGAAATATTGTTTTGTAATTTGACCATTGTACGTAAATATGAATTGCCTTTAAGACTGTAAAGTTTCATTTAAAAAATCGTATGCTTGACCAAGATATGGGCTAAAAACCGTAGGGGGTTACTTTATTTTACCGCACCCTGTAGGCATACATGGATGCCCCCGCTGCGTCTCGACAAGCTATAATTGATGATGCAAGTGAATATCGTAAGTAAGTACGTAAGTAAGTAATTTCGTTTATTCAATAATCAAGTTAGTCAATAGCACCCTGACCCGCGCTAGCCTTAATGCGGCTCACTTTGTGTGCAATTTTTAGTTATTATCTGTAAGGTTGGAGTCCCCACAGTTTTACTGGACAGGGCCTCCACAGTTTTAAACCTGGCCTTGACAGTAACTGTGACAGAAGGTATACCACTAACTGTTACAGAAGGTAGCCTATCTAGATAGCCTATGACGCATGTGCTTCATTAACAGTAAAAATGATCAAATCGCAGGAGCAGACGACATTTTCGAGCAAGTCACGTGACACAGATGGCGGCCAACCGGGGAATTCCCCTGCTCGACGATGACCTCATCACGAACGTCATCAGCATGAACTTTAGCGGACGGTTCAAAGGTAACGAGGTGAAGGAGTTGGGCGGAGCCATCATACGTCACATGGTAGCGGCCAAGAGCGTCGACCTGTTTTTCGGACAGCAGGCCAACTTCCGATTGTCGTCACTTCCGGACAACTTTGACGTCATCGGCAACCAGAGAACGTTCCTTCTCTACAACCGGAAGCGGTTCCAGGCCAACGATGAACTGCAGTATAAGCACTTCCTGCGGGACCTCGAACTCAGAGGTCGATTGCAGAAATACTACTTACCGGAAGCCAACTACACGCTCTGCAAAATGAAATCCAAATTGTAAGGATCATTGGTCATCTACCCATCTACCCTCCTCCACAGCTCTACATGACCTGCCCTGAACAGCAATAAGTTTTTAAAATTGTGACTTGATCTTAGGCAATGAGAGTCTTTTCCCTCGTCGTTGCCAGTACCCACACAAGATTGCCAGAAATTTTGCACTGTCGAGAATCTATTTGAGATATAAATCGTCATCTGTCCTGTTTACATGCATGACTGCTTTGGAGGCAAATGTCTGGCCGCCTCTGATTGCGGCCAAGTCTATCTGGGCTGCTGCTGCTGCTGATAATGATGCTGATTTTGACGATTATACGAAAAATGTAAGAAGGAATTCGGTTGAGATGTTCCCATAAACATCGTTCCTGCATACCACATAGCAGATCTTTTCCCCATTGGTGAAACCAACCCTCGTAAAGTGATACTTAGCAGACGCCTGTATAAGCTTTTGCCGTTTTACAAGGTTAAGTTGATCGACATTGTCATCATCTTTTCTCTTCTGCAGAATGGACGACACGAGTTTCATCGCGATGTCTTGGTTCACGGATGAAGGCAAGGACCAGCTGCGCAGTCTCAACCTGCTTCGGAAGCTGCTCAGCTTCACGGCCAACCTCTGTGCCATCGAAGAAATGCCAATCATCATCGCAGGATCGTTTCGACTCTCGCTCGAAGAAGTCAAACAGGTCCTCATCACTCACTGCATTCTTGATAATTATTGATTAATTATATTCTATTGTTCAAGGCCTATCATCTGTAGGCCTATACAGTCCTTTACGGTTGGCCAGTCTGTTTGCATGTAGTCAGACTAAGTCAGTTATTATAGACCTGTAAGCTGCCATCTGTAGCTCCAGTCTATGTTTGCAGTTCTATAATTTCTATCATTCATATTATTAGTTCGTTCATTTGTTGACTAACACCATTAATCTATTATTCACCTCTGACCCTGGATTTCATCCATATTAATATACCCCCTCAGTCCTCACACATCCATCTTCAGACCCCGCAGCGAATAGTCAATCCGTTTATCCATCCATCCATCCATCCATCCATCCATCGATATATCTTGGAGTCAGCCCATTCGTCAATGCCACCGCTGTATCCGCTCCGCTTCAGACTGACTGACTGATTGCTGTAACCGGTGTTGTCCGTGAAGTATCGCTTTTCGTCCCACATCCCGGACTCCACGGTTTAGTGAGGCGGGGTAGTAGCGGAGTGGTCCTGGAGGTCCTCTGTCTAGGTGCAAGGGTTTTGCAAGTGAAATTTATATTTTATGCTTCCCCCACTACCCGCTGGGTGGTCTCTTGGTGACTTTCTGATTAGTTGCAAAGTTTCAGGTCAATAGCTGCGAAACCGTGGGCGTGGTCTGGACAAACATACATACATACGTACATACATACATACATACATACATACATACATACATACATACATACATACATACACACACACACTTTACATACAAACATATATGCATACATGTACATACATACATACAGACATACATACATACATACGTATACATGCATACATACATACAAACATACATTTCCCCTAAAGATATAGATAATGAAAGGAAGGTGAGATGATTTGTAGCTTCGTAATGAGATGGATATAAAAAGCACCACTGAAAAACAAGATTTCCAGCAGGGGCTCAATACGGAAGTCCGATGGAGGTCCGAGTCCGGTTTCCACAGGGACAGAGTGGATATTAAGTCGGGTACTGTTGCTTAGATCGAGAATAGGAAGACGTAGGATCTGCAGGTGCGTGAGTCAGGTAAGAATTATGTATGACCTATAATGTCTTCATGATTAATGAAGGAGCTATATAAACGACCAACGAAAGATCCGCCGTCATTAGCAGTCGACTATTATTAACTGGTTCCAGGTCGTCTACAACGAATTCGAGGGTTTCCGTTGCTATGGTTACCGAACGGACAAGAACCGTCGTTCATCGCGCATGTGCAACATCTACGTCAGCTGTCCACCGCTGAAGCTCGAGGAGGTGAAGCCGGTCGTCAGCGGAAAGATCGAGATCTTCGGGAACAAGATCGCAGACCGGTGGCGCCACCTGGAGGACGCCTTCTACTGGGACCCGGTCTACGGTCGGCTGCTGCGCCGCACCGGGACCTCGTCGGCCGCCTCCCCGGAGTCCCCGAGGGCCATCTCGCCGCACTCCTTCGACCACGCGGACGTCTTCGGCGAGGAGTCGGGGAGCACGATGCAGTTGGGCGAGTGTCCGTTCGTCGACCCCCAGCACGCGAGATCGACCTTCCCGTCGGCCGAGGACACGCTGAAGGTCCTTCTGGCGGAGAGCGAGCGCATCAAGGAGCTCGTCAGCGAGGCGGAGACGAAGGCCCGGATGAGACTGGATGCACGGTCGACTGCCTCGTCCATCAGGAGACCCGTCCCATCAACCACTGCGGCGGCGGTCAAGCTGCAGGTGACGGGTGCTAGCCAGGATGATGGGTTCCCGCTGAACTTCGACCTCGAGGCAGAGGCGAGGAAGGTGTCCGAGTCGCTGAGGAGTGGCGTCCAGTCATCCTTCGATGAAGATGAGGAATTCCAGATGCTGGAGAAGGCGTTCAGCGCGCATGGCATAGACCAGATCGACCAGTCAAGCAAGACGAAAGTACTTGAAGCGAGTCGACCTGGAGGTAACCAGGCAGCAACGACCTTGGCGGTGCCTTCGAGTCCGCTACGCAAGATGCCCAGCTACATCGATCTATACGACGAAGAGCTCATCGATAGCAACCGAGTCTGCTACATGCAGTGAGATGGAAACCATCTTCCCTGTCGTTGAGGCACGTTCTCTCTTTCGATAGGCGCTAGATAAATGATGTAACTTGGAATCGAACCGCTGACGCTGCAGAGAGAGAGATGCAGACATTAATTGTACATTACTAGGCCTTATAAGCGTTTAGAGGTTGTTGACCGATTAGCAATAATTAATTAATTACTTAATTAAGACAACAGGTGACAGTTTGTTATGCGCTAGTTTTGTTAAAGTTTTCAGTTTCTTTCGTCAATAAATAATTTTTTCAAAGCAGAGTTGTCTAGATGATTATCATAGTAGGCCAGCTAATTATGATAGTAGGCCTAGTTTCTAAAAGAAAAAAAGAATTATGCCAAGCGCTGCATAATACGGACCATTAAATTTGTATTAACAATGAATTGCAACCTCCAAATCTCTAAAGCGCCAATCGAAAACCAGGCACAGGACTTCAGCTTATGAAACTGCGTACATCAAATGACATAAAAATTGGTGAACATCAAAATTGCATCGATTGGATAGCTGAACTTTCGCTCAAATGACCTACTTTGGCCTTCTTCTACCCATGATCGCATTACCCTCTTCAGTCCTCAACCACGTTCGCGACTTCGCACACAAAGTGGACGGACATAGAATGATTTAATTCAGCTTGAAGATAGGCCTATTCTTGGTCATAGACTCATAGCTGTATTCTTCGTCAAATACCTATTGGTCTTTCTGCTTCATATCTCACTGTTCCTAAGACTGTCTAATTCGACCGGGGTTGGACTGGGAGCGCTCCTGAGTAGGTAACCTTGAACGGAATGAAAATTGCTAGTAAATCAAATCAATAAATATATTACATATATTACAATATAATATGTTATATATAATGTGTACATCTATTAAGGTATATAGGAGCAGTTCTATAAGCTGGCCTCATAGGTAATGTAAATGCCGGTGTCACGAAATAGAGTATCCCCCGTATTAATTGTATCCCCCCAAATTAAAAAAGTCGAAAAAAAACGCTTCCGCGTGTATTTTTTTTGGCAAATTAATTTTCATCTGCTTTGTTTGAACAATGACACTAGCAGGTATGTTTATTCTTACTAGATAATTTGTTTGCCGTTTTTATAGCACTTAAAACATTTAAAACACTTAAGAACACTCAGAGTCACTAAATAAATTCGAGTTGCCTATATCTGAGCATTGCTTAGGACACTAAAAACAATTAGAGCAACTTAAAATTTTGATTACAGCATAAATTTTTTTATTATGCTCATTTTAAAAAAAGGGGATAGAATGGTTTATCCCCCCGGATAGTATAGACCGGTTAATTCCATCCGGGGGGATAGATTAAGTCATCCCCCCGGATAGCTTTCAGGGGGGATACTCCGTTTCGTGTCACCGGCAGCGTTGTTCTCTTACCCTCATCATAATTATTACAAGATGCAGAAATCACAATATATAAATTATATATATATCTGTACAAATATATCAGTATATAGATATATGTGTGTAAAGAAGACATATGATAATGTATATATACATCATATAATATATATATAATATATATGCATTAAACACACACACACACACAGAAAAGCGGTATTCAAATCCTTTACAAATTCATGTCCATTCTAGGTATATAATATAACCAGTACCAATCAATCACATGACTTCCATTGATATTTGCCGCCAGCAAAGCTGGTGAAAAAATTCAAAATATGTTGACAGATGTGCAATTTACTTTCCATACTACTAAACAGAAATAGCTTTTCAGAAATTGTCAATCTGTCTGTGCTCTGTGCATTTCTCCAAGTCACAAAGTCCACTACCACTCTAAATGAATTGTTGAACTTGCGGTCATATAACAAGCATCGACTCGAGAATTGTTGGGGACAAAGGAACCCAACAGTGCCAAGAAATGTCTCTCCTGAATTCATGACAATCAGAACGAATGCGAATTGGATCCCAGCTGAAACTGACATAGCATAGAGTGCAAGTTAATGTTTGTCGAAATCAACTGCTTGCGCTAAACCCTTTGAATCTGGATCTGAAATTTACCTACAACAGAAAATAGCAGAGCATCACTGCTATAGAATTCCGAATGTCCACGCACATTCTAACTCAAATGTACTGTCCTTTTTTATTGACACATAAAAGTGGATGAATTGGATGGAAATTTAAAAAATCCGGGTAGATTTATGGAATCCAGGTTCATGATTGAAATGAATATTATCACAATCATAATTTAATACAAATCATATTCAAAATCAGTTGGTGACAAAAGTCATGGCTTAAAGATTAGCTAGCATCTTGGAAGCAACTTAAATAAGCAAAGCTTTATGAAAAACTTTAAATGGACTGCATTAGGCACCTTGATATATATATATAAATACAGAATCACCTTCGAATGATCATAATTATAATTATCCAAGTGATGATATATCAAAATGATCTGAGAATAAGCATCACCACCACAAACGTCAAGGTCTCTATTTTAAAATCTCAACACTTAAACAATGAGCTTCATTGTTTTCCCAGTTGGTCTTAGCACAGTCTCTTTCTTTCTCGTTCACTTGGTTTTGACTCTGGTCTTGCAGTCTTATTTATCAGACTAGGAAAATTTATAATTAATTAATGCCTTTCACACTATCACTATAAGGTTAAATTGAACGCACAATAAAAATAAGTTGCAAGAAGCACAACTAACATGCAGGCATGACTGTCACTTCAGCCGTCACAATTGAAATGATTCCGAAGTTGGCCAGTGCTCCTCGAATCAATCCACATGGGAAAGCCAAATACTAAAAGAAGAATTTTACATCACCATCCATATACATGTAATACTGCAATTCGCAGAATTATCTTCCATTTAAAAACATAACACAGCACCATATATTCACATAACTTTCTGCACTTTATAAGAACAATTATGTTTTGTTGTTAGATGATAAGATTATAGCTTGTTTGTAGAAGGAACTCAAATATACAAAGCTCTAAAGGGTGGTTTTAAAACTGAGTTACTCTACCAGCGAATTGCGTTTGCAATACTTTGATAATTCATAATTTAACATACATGTAGGACCTCTGAAAACTTGCAATTAAAATTGTGATATTATAAAAGCCTATAGCACATAGTATGCAAGAATAATAACAATTCAATAATAATAATACCATTTTTTATAAATCTGATAACAAAGAATTTAAATTAAATATTGAAACAAATGAATTAAATAATCAAAACTCAGAAATCAAAGAAGATATTCATTTGACCAAACAAAAACGTCGATGTACTGAACCTTTGGCGCTAATTCGATAAACTGTTTGTTGTTTGACATCTGCGTTAACAATTTGAATCGATTCTCCTGAAGAACAAAAACTCCCTAAGACAAAACAAACAAACTTTAAATTTAAACAAAACTGTCTAGAGCATAATCCAATGGTGTCGAGATTCATACATTTATTAACATAAAATACCGATGACTCTAATGTGGCTAGATCAGTAATTTGCTGCACCAAGCATTAACTAACTATTACAGTTCTAACAAGAAAACCATAGTATGTTACAGGTAAACTCTGTAGTTAGTAAGATATATCTAATAAGCACTAATACTAAAGCTCAGCGAACTATGTACAGTTGCAAAGTTCACCCTTATAATAGAATGAAAACAAGTTTTTTCATTGTAAGTTAATTAACAAGATTTCAAAAGAGAAATCGCAAGTTACTTAATTGTCTGATTTCTTTCAATAAGTTTTAAAATATTGCTGGACAGTTCAGTAACACAGCAAAAGTTAACAATTCCTAAAAAAAATTCAAATTTCAACAACTAAACAATACATAGTAGTATTTCATATGTCTCTTACTTACACCTCCAGTGACCAATACCACATTGTCAGGCAGAAGAAGTGGCCCTCATAAGACACGTTAATTATAAATATCCAATTCAAAGTCATCCTAATGATAAGGCTTGAAGTGATGGTTGCTAGTCAGCAAAATAATCATAAACAAAATTCACAGGCCATTGAAGAAGTGAGGTCAAATTGCTACAGGTCATAAAAACTAGAAGTCAGACTACAGTGGGAAAGTAATGAAAGGGAATATCATTAAACAACGAATACAGCTGGGCAAAAAATTCCAGTATTTTGACCAGGTCTCCACGAACGTCGCTGACAAAGGTAGCCATAAACAATTCAAAGCTCTGGAAAATTATTGCTCAAGTTCATTTACATTCAATTATCACTTTCTGTGTAGGCTTCTCGAAGAGACGGTATATAAATTTCCGGAATGAGTGAATATAACCGAGTTTGCTATGAACACAGATGGAGCAGAAACCTCATAACAAATTTCTATCCTGGAAAGCAATTTAATCCCTAACATCTGGGTTGATAGTAAAGCACGCTAACCACTATACACAATAACTATCCCATACTGAACAGAAACCTGGTGGTAACGTAACGTAATGTACCTGGTGATTTGTTCGAAGGTTGTCGATTTGTTTCTTGTACAGAGCTGACCAGAAATCTTTACAGATGAACTTCATCGTGTCCAGCTCATCCTTAAACCGTGGCGTGTCCTTCGTGAAACTAATGACGCCGCCATAACAATAAAAGAAAACAGCAGACAATAGAAGATCAATGACGGCGCCATAACAACCAAAAAAACAACAGACAATAGAAGATCAACTCAACCAACACTTCCAAAACATTATCATCTGCTCAAACTCAACATAATTCCACAACACACTTAGATGCTAGACGGTCTGAAAAACCGCATGTGGGATGATTTCAAAACGACAATCAGACATCTAAGTCCAGTGCTTGAAATGCTGCTGTTTGCGTCAACGATATAAGTTCCAGTAAAACGTATTTTTGCATAATGCAAACTTTTTATGACGACTAACGGGGCACAACAGAAAATCTGATGAAATTTTTTCAATAAAAATAGCAGGTATTTGGAATAACGTTGGGCATGACGAACTTTTGCAAGTACAGATTCAAAATTCTCTGCAGTATGCATTTAGAGTTGCTTCGCTTGAATAAAATAAAGAATGATGTCTTCATTAGAATGGCAAGCTGTATGACAATTTTCTTAGTAAGTAATAAAAGTCTGCGTATGATCGCAATTTTTTAAAGTCCTGGTCTTCAGGTCTAAAGTCTTAGCCATCGTCTTGAGACCAAAGGTCTCAGCTTAAGGCTCAAAAGAGGTTTCAGATCTAGACAACAAGACTGACTGGAAAACTGCAAGATTTAGCAGGGTATCTAGAAAACCAGTACAATACGTAAAAAATACTAAATAAGATGCATATTTCTGTAGAACTGTGAAAGTATTGTTAAAAGATTATACATAAATGTCAAGAAGCACTCATCCATAAACAAATTTAAAGTCAAACAAAAATAATTCCTCTACCGTTCAACTAAGCTTTGGCCAACTCGAAATCCAAGCGACTCCAACTTTGACAAGGAATTCTCCTAAAATATGCAAGTAGGAACAGAGTTAATATTTGATTTTACACTAACCAATCACAAGTCCCAAAGGGACTTCAAAATGAAAGCAAAATGTGCTATATTTTCCAAATGTTCAGTTTAGAGGTATATGAAGCAGTGCTGTTAATACAATCATGGTTTTAAAGTACCACGAGTATTTAGCGTCTAAGCATGTTTTATTATCATATTTAAACCTAACGAAAGAAACAAGTGTATGCTATTACTTTGATTCTTAGCAGGATTGATGAAAAGAATTCTTCGTGTAAAAAGAAGTTGGACTGATGAGAAGAGTTCCTTGCCCAAATAGAAGTTGGAAATAAGTCCTTGTGAAAATAGAAGTTGAATTGAAGAAAAGAATTCACAGTACACAGAGAAGTTGGAAAAGAATTATTGGCGTAAACCGACGTCTGGTAGGCCTAATTATGGACATTGGTCGACTGTGTACTAAACAACGCAAAGAACAGCATTGAAAAGATGGTATTAATTTACCATCTCCCATTTAAGTCGCACCTTTTGTACGATGGTGGATTGGCTGACAACAGCACACGAAAATCCGGTTAAACTATTACTTCTGAGCATCCGCGAAATACCACCCCATCTGGTGCCCTCTTATTCCATCACCTCGAGTGCATATATGACTTCCATTTTAATTCAAGCAACTTGTGCATTAGCAACCGTGATCAAATAAGTTATTCCAGCTAGGCCACGGAAGGGAGGTGTCAAGTACGTGTTAGGGTCTATGCTGTCTGGCAAGCATTTTAAGCATAAACGCATTGCGTCATTGTTACAGTAGGAAGATAATTTAGAGCGTTTTCATCATAATTCAATTAAAATCAGTAACCTTTTCTTCGTCGCTCACTGATCCACAAATCATTTCCACAACTTCCATATGAAGAAACTCGAACACGTCGTCCGCCATTTTAACTTTTATTTACATCCAAAGCAAAGATTTTATATTATAAGTTTGTAAGGAGTCCTTGATCCAAAGGAAAGAAGTATAATTTTTAAAGAGGACTCTTGAACGCCACCAAGCGGTTGTTTAAATGTTAAATCTCCAGGAAAGAAATCAAAATAGTTTAATGAGATCGATATGTACATGGGCGGAGTTTGCCATTTATAGGCCCTTAATGCAATGTTGAATGACCTCTTAATGCAGTGTACGTGGAATGAAATCCCTTCTTTTTGGGGTGTCATCATTGCTGTATAAAAACATTTACTAGGCTTTATCCGCTGCTCCTTTGTGCTTGTTAACTGTCGCGTTATGTCGATCGGTTATTTTGTCAATAAAACGAATATCTATTATTATCCTCAACCCTTCGCTTCTTGATGTCTTCAATTCTTATTTCTTGGGTGCTGTCACGCCGAGAGCACATCTGAATAGACCTACTGTAAAAGACGCTTTATAAATTCTCATATACAATTATTACAACAAAATACAATACGCTGTTTAGATCGATAATTAAGCCTGTAAGTGGAATACTGACATTTAGGTTGTCTCTGTGACTATAGCTAGGTGAGCTTAGGCTTAGCCTACTACACCCAGTGCGTTTGCCTCAATTTACATTAATAATATAAGTCGATTGATGTCACTATCTCGAATATGACATCATCGCAAAATTAAATGACGTAATATTTCTGTTTGTTCATTCGATTCATTTCTGCTGATGACTGCAGAGAAGAAGTTACTCCAAAGACGATGAAGATGTCGACGAAGATGACACAATAAACGATGAAAGAAGACGAATTAAGATGTGATCAGAGATCGAAAAGTCGACGAGCATATAGGCGTACCATCACCGTCATTTCAAAGACCGAAAATAATCGATCGGTGAGTAGGATGTTCAATTGGTAATAAAGCGTTAAAGTACTTAATAGCAATTAGCGTAGAGTCGTAGACAGAAAGGTAGAGAGACGAGTTGATGATAGACAGAGCTAGGCAGACGCGCAAACAGGCAGGCCTATAATTTATAGTCCTAGTCCTAGTCGATTCAAAGACAAAAAGAAGACAGCCAGAGGCAGACATATATAGGCCTAGTTAGTAGTTATAAGGTCGTTGAGTGGGACTCATTCGCTTCTACGCAGCTGTCTCTAGGCCTAATCCTCTGCTCCCACGTCTAAAGTGCACAACTAGCATTATGACGTCATTTTTATATAAGTTTAATTTGACGTCATAAATATTTTTAACCAGGCCTATTAATAAATTCACACGTACGTCATTTTATGTTTAGTCGAATGAAGTTTATTATGACGTCTTGGGTATATGTTACTTTGACCATGAAACGTAATGGATTCTGCAGAATAGAGGGATGGACGACAATGCAACTTGTATGCAAGGATGTCGATTGTTTGTTTAATTTAGAAACCGTTCAGAAAGACGATGAAAAATACCTGAAGACGAATGAATGTATAAATTCTGAAGACGTTTGAGGCGAAAGAACGAAGACGCAAATGTAAGTGATTCGATTAGCCTACTGTAGTTTACAGTTTATTATATTGACTTGTATGTTTGCATGTATGTATAATGTATATATGTACGTACGTACGTATGCATGCATGTATGTATGTGTGTAGGTAGGTCTATGCATGTATGTATGTGTGAATGCATGCATATGTGTATATAGCATGTATGCATGTATCGAAGCAACATAATTGGTACTATGAGTATATGCCAACAATATGATTGTTACGTGAATCATGATTATGATCTGTAAACTTGTGCAAAGGAAAACCGATCTCAACGCATCCTTGTCGTAGATTTTCTTTCCCAATGCGCTGATTAAATTTTAAGACAAGACATTATTTAAAAGAGAAAATCTAAATTAAGTCTTTAAGTTTTCCTGGAGAACATGCATTAGAATATGCATTAGAACGACAGCTGCAAATGGCATATTAGGTGTAAACTTTTCATTCACTCACTCAACCAAACACCACCACAACCTTTCATCTTCCTTTTCAACAGCAGTCGACCTTTGATTCATATTCTAATCTCCTAAATGCAGCAAATGGGAATCCTGTACTTTACTTATTACAAGGCTACATATAATAAAAATTTATTTGTCATAACATGTATTAATTATCTTCATGGTTTTTTGTTGTTGTTGCTTTAGGAACCGCTGTATGACTGTCTGAAAGGATTGACCTGAGAGAGGATTGGACTGAGGGGTTGTGATGAGTGATGGTTGTGTGGATTTGTGTTGTTTTGTTGTTGTTGTGTGTTTGTAGTTTATTTGTATTAGTACCTGCCGGGCCTCTGGCGTGGTGTAAAACCCCGTAAGCTCCTCGCAAAGGCAGGAGGGCCCCTGGCGCGGATCAGCCCAATATCCCGCAAGCCCACTATTATTAACTTTAAATATATATTTTTTATTATGTGTTGTGTGAGGTTGAGCGGGGGGTTGAGGAAGGGGATGAAGGGACCGTATGACGAGAGGGAAGCGGTGGACATGTCGCCAGATCAGAGAAAGCAACTGAAACACAGTCTCAAAAGAAGGACCTCAACTCATTCGACAATGTTTATCCGAAATAGAATGAATACTTTGATGCAAGACTGAAACAGATCTTTTGCAACTAGAGTCATTAAATTGTGCGGCGAGGAACATATCTCACAATCAATGAACTTTGTAATAAAGTGGCAGTGATTCATCTTTTCTGTGTCGTGTCTTTTCTAACACAGTGTACTCTTACACCATGCTTTCTCGCTGTTCTCGGCTGCGGCCCTGCCATTGTATTATACCAAAGTATTTAAGCAAGTAAGAAGGAACTGAAGTTCTGATAAACAATTTTCCGATTCTCTACTAATCAGGGCTTCTTTTAAAGAATTTTTAGACCTGCACACCTCCTTCTCTCCCTTCCCATCCTCCGTGCTAAATTATTTCAAACCGGATGACAAGACTAGTTTAAACTATGTTGAACTGCACAAAAAGCTTCTACAGCAGCTGTACAAATTCGTTTAGAACTGCACTTTCTGTGTAGAACTGCACACTAAAAAAGTCTTGCCCAAGCTTCCACTATGTCCACGTCCACCACATAACGATTCATCCATTAACTCTGTTAAGCAGATGTTACTTTTAATCGTGTGTAGCGCTCGACAATAAAAACAAAATTAACGACCTGACAAATAATTTATTTTAAAACGTCACATAAAGCCATAACACGTACGTGACGTGACTTCTGTCTTAGATTGATCGAACATACGAAAATGATCAGAAACTCGTCACACATTTTCCAAACACAAAGTACAAAATGATTCTTAAGAATGGAAAACAATGTTTGATCCAGAACTAATTGCATCCTATTCACGTGCACGTATGTACATGCATGTAAGCATGCGCATGTGAAGACAGTACAGTACTTATGAGAAACTCTAAAGTAACGCATGGTCAACTAACTAATCTAAACAAGTGTGTCAGTTGAACGTGTATGTTGTTGAACTACGGTACTTATTCACGCATGGGAAGACTGTTGCAGAAGACAGGTCTTTATTTCAGCATCTAAAAACCACCAGATGCACAATGAATCTGAACATTGAACACCAGCATATAAAAATCGTCAACACTAAAGAGTCATTCGAAAGCCAAGAGCAGGGCACCAGCTTATTCATGATTTCAAAGCAGTGTCTACTATTAGCCCTGCCAGGCAGACAAAATTATTAGGTGCTGTCCAGTGTACGGTCGATGCGCTCATTTACAGCACAGATATTTTAATAGATCTTTCTATTCTGCCAGAGATTCAAACCCCCAACTCAGAGTTGACAATGTAGTAGGCTAACCATTAGACTTGTGCACAAACCTATAAAACATTGCGAAATTAAGGAAATCATTAAAGTATCAGAACGAAACAATCTTCAAGAATGAAACTAACAAAACTTGCCTTTTGCAATCATCTTCCTCTTAAGGTTCACACAAAGTTGTGCATAGAAATTATAAAGGCAAAAGGTTTTCAAAACAAATTAACAAAACCACAAGAAATGATTTAATTGTTCGAGAAGAATTAGTTAAGTGTTTCACAATGCTCGATAAAGATGTCTGAATAAGAGTAAACTAAAATGGAATTTATTTAATAAAAAAAAGTTCAATCCAATCACCAAATGAGTACTTTGAACATGAAATTAGACAAATCACAAATTAATACTAGATAAACAAAAATTATTTAACAGAAACAAAATCAAAATATATGCGAACAAAAAAATTAATCCCAAGCAGCTTGCCACACGCTCCACAGTCATTCTGAGTATACTCAGTGAGTCATTGGAATAGGTGTTGAACACAACCTCATTTAGTTCTTGGACCATTACAGGAAAATCAATGACAGGAAAGATGAAGAAAGTCACCCAAAGACAATGTAGTACATAAACTGCTAAACCATGCAGTGAAAACAAAGTAAATAAGTCGCCAGATGTTTTAAAACCGGAGAAATAGTTCGTGCTTACAGATATTTTCAGCATATTTATTAACTGAAACATTTAAAGGAAAACTTAACACAAGAGACCATCATAAAATGGAAACTGTGTCACCATCATCATCACCACATATGCATGACAGATAAGAAGAGAAAATGAAAGGCATGACGCTGGAAATTCATGGAAGGCACAACACAAAGAGGAAGACATTGGCTCAAAGACATACCGTACATGGTAAAACTCTGGTTCTAACCGGCATTCCCAACTATGACAGAGACGTGCAAAGGTTAACAAATGTGCAGTAGATACGTACATATTTTCCGCACACAATTAAAGCGGTGATGAATTCATAGGAACTCGAAACCACTCCTCGTAAGACTACACGAAAAAAGGTTCCAGCAAAACAAAGAACTGGCAAATATTTAGCAGTTGCATGGGAAAACAAGATGGCGGACAAGATGGCGGCCAATTGCTTAAAATGGCTATAAGTAAACTACTGTATGTGATAGAGACACGATTTTAACATCTAGAATGTTTGCACTAACACAGGCACTGGAATTAAACTCGTTCATACGCACAATTAAGCCGACATACGATATTGAAGGCATTTTAAAATTGTTAATTCAATCATCAGTACGAACATCATTGTTCTTTAGTTACCTCATTAATAATTCAACACTGAATAAGGCAAATCATTATCATACAACAGTGACAACAAACAACGGAAACTATTAATTAAGATCGATATCAATAGCTCTACGAAGATATTTTAGTACAAACAAACTTTATCATAAATCTTGCAGTAGGATAACGATAACAATTGATGATGGAAATGATAATCATTTTGTTCAAAAATGTAATGCAGATAACAAGATACTATGATACTTATTTACACGAGTTCTCATATCTTTCCAGCGAAACAAATTATCGATTAATACAAATGCAATGAACTGTTGATATGAATGCAGCGTTCACATAAAATGGAAAAACAACTAAGAAGTTAAACAAATTCGAGAACCATTTACAGTCTACTTGACTCAACATGAGACCAACAATTAGTCAAACGAGCATGCAGATCAAATGTGCTAAACAAGTTGTGTTAAACGTTGCACACATCAGACAGATTCAATAGTCCAATAATGTCTAACATCAATGAAACTATCTCGTAGCAGACTGGTTTCCGAGAAGATATAGACAAGAAACCCACTCAAACCACACATGAAAGTGAATGCTGAGAGACAGAAACAGCCTGGCATCAAAACAAAATTCAATGCTATTTGCCACCAGATAGTATCATAAACAACTGCTAATGTTGCAACAAAAGTTTTTTATTACTAAAATACTGATATCCTAAAACATTCATGCAACATTTATTGTCAATTGTTCTCAAACGCTACTTTTAAAAACTTTAAGAAACTTCCAGAAAGAGTTATACCAAAAGTTTCTCAACCAACTGCAGAAATTAGACTTTCTCATTATCAAATGTTAAAAGCAGAATATACAAGTTCAGACACATTACCAATTGTTACAATTCCTCTCAGCTGACAAATTCGTAGCAATTACAATTACCTTTTATGCACACGACACTTTACAATTTAAGCAACCATAAAACAATTTCAAGTCATCAATATTGGTACGCCAAAACAATTCACATCAGAAACCCTGAACTGATAGGCCCTATACAATGTATAAATTTGCTGACTAAATTTATGAGTAAAATACCCGACAACAGTATCAGATCTTTCTCTCTATCAGCTGAATAGTAATAAATGCTCAAGTTTTCAGGTTGTATCCAGCATGGAGCAGAAACAATCCAATCATACTTATATTACAGTTGTCATGCCACTGAAGTTTTCTTTCAAACTATCAGTGTAATGGTCGCCACTGGACTGCATCTTTTTATATAGCAATGGTCAGCGACTTTCAGAAAATCCCGTCACAACTGCTCCAAGCTAAAGAAAGTTACTTCCTCTGATAAAAATGGTGCCACATATCGGTATGACAATTGTAGGAAGCACTATGGAAGCTACCATTTATCTGTGTGTTCTCTATATCGCCATGAAGCATGTATCAATGACTAACTATTTAAATGCCTCTTGGTGGAGTCTACACAAAGTCGACTGAATTGAATACATGCGACTTGGTACATGCTGTTAGCACACCTAGGGGTCTGGCTTGGTTAGATAAGTTTTTGTTTCCATAGCTTTCTTTGTCCACAGACGACCTGTTTACAAATGATTCTGAGTAGATCTCTGACAACCTGAATCTAGGTCTTGAAAATTACAATTTCTGAGCAGAAGGTCACTTTGCTGGTAGAGACAACTCAATCCATCAGCACTGAAAGAAAGTGTACTTCTCTAAAATAAATTTACCCGCAAAAATTCAAACAAACAAAAACAAAGACCTCTTCAGACTCCTGCAAAGATTAATTCAAGTTTCCATGGAATCCCAATTTGGCCCTAAGACTTGAATACAGCACTCAGAACAAAGCACAAGCAAGGGCACAGATACCCAATTACCCATGGCTACCAGGCTACATATAGAGCAAAAATGCCTCTGGCAAAGCAGGCTACTGCAGCATAAATATCCTTGCACGCCATTTCAGCATGCATGATTAAAGAATGACTAACATCATAATTACACTGTTAAAATTTAAACTCTTAAAAGACTTCGATCAGTGCTAAAATCTTCTTAAAATGTCTTGCTAAAATGCAATTCTCTCATAACACAGTTGGATAATAGGTCTAAAATTTCATTAAGACATAATTCTATCATGACATGCCTAATTTAAAAAAAACATGAAAACGTATCTGAGCAAATTCGTAACATGACTTTCTACAAAATGACCTTGTTCTGACATGATTTCAATATAACATCAGTCTTGTAATAGCCTGACCTTGATCTAATTCAGTACAGAACTAGTTATCCCAAACATAGAAATAGCTATCCCAAACATAGAAACAGCTATCCCAAACATAGAAATAGCTATCCCAAACATAGAAATAGCTATCCCAAACATAGCATCTCAAGGATCTAAACAAGTTGAGAGAACACATCAAACATATTATACACACATGACTTTCATCTGTAGGAAACTACATACATAGCATAAAAACATAGCATAATAACATAGCATGGTCAATGTAACATGAAGTAGAATACAGTAAAGTCTTTGTGATAACTTAACATGATCAACATAAAACAAAACAAAACATGATCTTAGACATCCCCCACGCAGCAGTTCATATCATGACGCAGTGCATCTTTATATAATCGCATTCACAACAAAGTTGATTTCAGTCTTCGATATCACGATGAATTGAATTGATTTCAACTTCATCTGACACCAGAGATCCACGAAATGCTACAGGTCTCCAACGCAAATAGATGCCAATTGCATTCTCTTGTATATGACCATTTATAAAACAAGATGCACTTTCAATCTTTAACAAAATCTAATAAAAGAAAAAAGAAATGATCAAGGAAAAGCAGTCCGTAACAGGAAACTGCAGGAGGCGTAGAGCATTTTCTTAGCTCAACAAGTGAGAGACAGTTGGCAGTCCTAAACAGCCTGTTCAAAATGACAGTATGCAGCAGATGCACTCATTTTACAGACAACTTTGCTAGGTATGATAATGGAAGAGAATCTTCATTTATCCTTCATCTGAGAAAGTTTGTAAATGCAAAGATCTTGTGCCTTATAGTCCAGCATATCAACCATTTGGCAGAAGCAAAAAGATTCAAAATAACACTGATATTATATCTACAGAGATCACACTCCTATTATAAAATGATTTCAGTTATCTGAAATCGATTGCACCACAGCAAGTTATTTTTTTTCAACATATCTGGTAATAATAAATAAGTAATAAAAACATATCAATTCAGACAGGTCATCCTACCTCAGTGTACAATGTACATGTATAAAAATTCTAACAACAGTAATAGTTTTGGCAGAGCTCCAAACGTTTTGTTGCAAAGTGCTGGCTTATATTTACTACAGACTTT
Organism: Lumbricus terrestris; assembly: GCA_949752735.1. NCBI lineage: Eukaryota > Metazoa > Annelida > Clitellata > Crassiclitellata > Lumbricidae > Lumbricus > Lumbricus terrestris. The sequence goes on from OX457038.1 coordinate 65,894,197, forward strand.
ACAGAAATGCTGAGAAATGCACCACATTATCTGTTTATTTTTCAATTTCTGCAAAACAATACGAAAAGCTGAGAATGAGAAAGCTCAAGATCAATTTGCAGAGCACATGAAGAATAGTATCAAGCCGCTAGAGAATGCATGCACGGTATTACGAAAGATACCGCATACCAAAGAAGAAATTCTGACACAAATACTGAAGCTCATAAAAAATTAAATTTAACAAATTGTTTTGATATCAGGGTCAGGCCATAAAAGACTGCAAATGTAAATTGCTGTTAAATATACCGGTAGTGGTTTATTATTAGTAGCCATTTCCTCTGGTCCAACACTGATTATCACAAACAGGGTGCAATTAATACTTTGTCAACAGCTGGGAAGACCTTACAATGGAAGCAATATATCTATATGGAAATGCGTTCATATTGCCGTCCTTTCAAAGTTCATAGGAGCACATGTTTCCGCACAAAAGAACAATAAGCAACTGTAACTGAAGGACATTTTCCAAGTACTTTAAAAAGCGAAATGCCCGAGTGGAGGTTCAAACACATTCTCTTCTCCATCTTACAAGTCAAGTACCAACATGCCCCACTTCAATAGGAGAGTCTGCACACAGTGAAATGCAAACAGAGCGCACATTTTTTGTCCGAGATAGTCTGATTGAGAGGAAACGTTCCCCCTTTCCTGATAAATCGTTTCCTGATGATGCAAGAATCAGGATTGCGTTTAATTGTCAGTAAATACTCCGACGAGTAGATTACGAACACTAGAAGAACAAGAGAACACAAGAGCGAGAGGTCAGAGGTAGACATAGCAGTGGTCTCTGGAAGACCTTGACCTCCGTTGACCTTTTCCGAGAAACGTTGGCATAAAGGCATCAGCTGCTGCATCTTCACGTCGGCTTCTTCGTCTTTTTCCCTCGGACCGTTCGAGGTTGCCGTAGTATTTGAGGCTGAGTCACGAATTCCATAACTTCAAATGAAGAACACAAATAAAGCAGTAAAATCAAAGTAACACTTAAAATTTTGAGTTTTATTCTGGAAAGAAAGAAATTGGGTAGAGTAGTCAACCGGAAAGGCAGCTTCATGGCACCTGGTGGAAGCAGGGAATCCCATTCTAACTTCAAATGCACAGAAAGTGTGCTTCTGAAAAATCCATCTGCCACCAAAACAATTGGGAACAGCAGACGCCCCAGATTTCTATACATTGATCACAAACAGTTTATTGTGACTTCATTAACAAAGAAAATAAAAAAAAATCAGTCGGAATCTACACTCATGGATGTGGGTGTAAAAGGTGAATGGAAAGGGAATAATAGAGTTCTGTTGGCCAGTCCAGTCACTCCACATACTCAATCCCAGATCAGCTGATGAAGCGATATTCATCCAAGGTCTATCAGTCACATACATTACTTGCATACCATTATTCCTCACATTTTATTTTAAAAACTTCAGTGGAATTGCTCCTACAATATTAATTATCCTTATTTAATTTGAAGACAAAAACAAACTATATAGACCAATCCCTTTCCTTTTACCTTTCTGGTTATTCAGAGGCAGAGGAGACGTGGCTGAATGTCGTAGACCTGCAACATCAGAACGGCACTTTAAAAAAATAGTGCCTTAGAAGAGCACTACAATTTAATTTCTAGTCACCTCTGAAATCTTTGGGAGAATGATAAGCTGTTTATCTAAGATACATGTGACGCTCAAATCCTAATGCACCAAGCAGAATAAAATACTTCGATGATGCTTCTAGCCGATGGAGAATAGAATAAAGAAAGAGAAAGCGTGAAGTTCAATATTCCGAAAGAGACACATCTGCTCAAATAAAATACCTACAATTTTATACAACTAGATCTCAAACAACTTCGATCTACAGGTCCTGTCTTGGAAATTATAAAGTACAAATTATAAAGTACAATCTATTTAGAACTGTAAGGTTCAAGTAAGTAAGGAAACAAGTAAGTAAGTTTCAGTACCTTGTCACGTTCCTAAAGGCGCTATAAAAATATATCGACGCATACATTTACTATACGTGTACTGGAGAGTTGGAAAATTCGGCTTGCCTGGCAGGAAAACCTCTGAAATGAATTCCTCTCTTGTTGCCAACTCACTGTGCTTTGCCACAATGTTCCTCAGACAGGAATCTCTTTCCTCATAGCTGAACAAATGTCAAGGTCAAACATAACAAGAACAAGGTCAAGCACAACAAGAACATTACTGGTACTATCTCAGTTATTTGCATAGAACATCAGGTTAATTATATTTTCATTTAATTCATTCATTCATTCAACGAATTAAATAGCACCACTTCAAATGGACTAGTCAAAGGTGCTCCAAACACAAGCATCCATGGCTAAAAGCAACAGTTTTAAGGTCAAATAGAACAAGTCAGAGAGAGAGTTCTAGGATATAGATGTAATTCCAGATGGAACTATTTCCAGACTGCCAAGCATGCTAATGTGATCACATGAACTAAACCCTTACGATAAGAGATAAGCCAAGTGCAATAAAAGTCTTAACATTGGATTGCATTAACCAAACTTCTTAAAGTGAAAATACCATAAAACAAAGTATATTAGCAAGTAATATAGATCAAGTGAAACAAACATGGTAGAGTGTTCAATGTTTTCTTAAACTCCTACTAATTAAGTACTCCCCCCAGGAAATGCGAAGAACATTTTCTTGTTCGTATGCTATATTCTGATCACTTTTGTCTTTGAATGCACATGTTTATGTACGTCATTTGTAACTCAGAACGTGGTCTGCAACTGAGAATTAAAGCCGGTACTTGCTTGCTTATTTGCAAGTGTAATAACTAATCCTATACAACAACAGATTAAACAGAAACAATAGGATACAAAGGCTGGTAGTGTTGCTTTTTGGCACGAATTGTTCGACTGGCATTCAGCGCAGTTGCCCGAACCAGATTCGGGAGAACAACCGAATCGACAATCGCTCCATCGAACAATGGTCCGAAAAATCCGACCTGCAACAAAATAAAAATCTTGACCCTTTAACGACCAGTGTATACTAGAATGCGTGGAAAACAGAATCATGCAAGTGGTTGTTAAAGGGTTAAAATGCAACAGAGTTTAAGTGTCAAATTCAGGATCTCAAAAGTGCTGACTGATGTCAATTTGCCTTCTAATAATAAATACATGTGCCTTTAAACATTTACCAGATCACTTTCAATTAAAGCTTTCATATGAAATAGACAATTTCTTACCTCTGGTTTCTTGAGGATCTGGACGTGAAAGAGACCAGAGCGGAGTGGATAGATGATGATAATGACGTCTGCAAATTCTGTGCTAAGGATGTTGCGGTGATATCGGCGATGATGGTCCGACCAGATGATGTGCACTTCATCGTTACCCAAATGACGAACCTATAAAACATATCTGTGTTACAGTCACAACTTCATGAGCTCACCTATACGACAGATTTGGTTTGGCACTTCCAAGCAGCTCCAAAAACTTGACTACTCGGTACTCTCTCAAACTTTTCCTCACTTCAACTTTTCGTCTAGTGTTCGAGACCTAGGTGTCACCCTAGATAGTTCTCTAACTTTCACCGAACACATAGCCAAGCTTACTCGCTCTTCCTACTTCCAATTAAGGCGCCTGAGAGCTATTCGCAAATCTGTTTCATCTTCGATCTTTACCACCATTGTCCACGCCTTCGTCTGTTCTCGGATTGACTATTGTAATTCTGTCCTTGCTGGCCTCCCTAAGGTCCGGCTAGCTCCCCTACAGTCCGTTCTCAATGCTGCTGCGAGGCTCATTGCCCGTCTTCCTCGATTCTCACACATATCTACATTCATGGCTGAACAACTTCACTGGCTTCCACTCTCAGCTCGCATAGAATTCAAAGTTATAAGTTTGGTTCTCAAGTCTCAACGAGGCCTTGCTCCGACGTATCTTTGTGATCTCATACTTCGCCCCATTTCGGCCACTTCGCTGCGTCCTCTTAGGTCCTCAGATCGGCTTGACCTCTTTGTTCCTCGCGTCAGGACCGCCATGGCTCAATCCAGATCATTTGCCTGCATAGGTCCCTCCCTATGGAATGGTCTTCTCCCATCCGTTCGCTCTGCCATCCTCTCTGGTAGTCTTTCGTCATCTTTCTCTTGTCTAAAGACCTGCCTTTTCTCTCGGAGTTGCACGCACTGGGAGCGCTTCTGAAAGGCTCTTGCTGCAAGAAGCGCTTTACAAATGGTCAGATACGATACGATACGACAAGCTTCCAGGTGTAAGACACAGCTTGAGGTTGAGCAACATGATATCATAACAAACCAGAACGTATCAGGGAGCCATGTTTCAGTTTTGGGTTGATGACTGTTAAGCTCTGAAGCCCAGGAGATCTAGCTTTATCAAGCGTGCATTCCATATACTGTCCTTCTGGAATGAGCTTTAACTTAAAAATGGCAATGATTTGTCCAACAATAACAGTGCTACAGTTGATTCAAGATCCGATTAGATTAGATTAGATCTATTCTGATCAGTGCAGTGATAAAGGGGATCAATCAATTACAATAGCAAGTGTCTAGATTAAATGAGACTAATCGTGTCATTTTACAAAGTTCATCATCTTCTTCTTTCCTTTCTTCCATCAGGAGTGTGCCGGTCTTGGATTTCATCCATTGTCTGACACAAGGACCGACGTTCGACCCTTCCCCCATTCTGGGTTTCCAGATTCATACGTAGCCCAAGTAGATCCCCATGACAACTGACCTTCTTCTGATGATCGTCTGAGTCGGCTGACGATGGCATGATGGTTGACACATGAAATATCATCTCCGTTGTGGATGTTGAAAAGTAGATCGCCATCTCTCCATTCGTCTTGTTCCTCTGCAATCCTCCCATGTATCCCTCGTGACACTCGAGCGACACCTAAAACATTCCATCACCTTTCACACTGACCGTCTTTAATTTATTATGGCACTTATCATGGGCAGAATTTGGTTTCTGTTCTTGCAGGGGCTAAATCTGTTGGGGCCGAGACTCGGTCCAGAACAAGCGGCGCCGACAAATATTTTCTCAGCCCAAAAAAGTTGATGACTTTTTTTTATTTTCCCGGCCCAAAAAGTTAATGACTTTTTTTATTTTCCCGGCCCAAAAACTTAATGACTTTTTTTATTTTCCCGGCCAAAAAAGTTGATGACTTTTTTTATTTTCCCGGCCAAAAAAGTTGATGAATTTTTAATTTTACCGGCCAAAAAAAGTTGATGACCTTTTTTTAGTCGGGCTGATATATCGCCGAAAAATAATAATTTTCCCAACCAAAAAAGTTGATCTTTTTTAGTCATTCGGAAGTTTCACAATCATGAACAGAAACACTTTCCCCAACAAATTTCTGAGTATGTGCCTTCTTTGGGGAGGGGGAAATAAGCCCGAGAAAAAAATACACGGTAAAAAAATTAATCTGGGACTTCGTGGGGGGGGGGGTGGGCTTAGTTCCCCTAGCTCCTGATAAACTCTGCCCATAGCACTTATCATGTGTACAAGTTCGGTAACTCGAGTCAACTCTGCCACCGCTTGCACTTTTGCAGTGCCAGTCTAAAACCTGAGTATAGGAGGAGGGTGACATTAATGATCTTTGTCATCACAAAATGTCTTTAAACTGAAACCACTGCAACTATATCCGCGTCTTAGGCGAGACAAGTATGCTTAGATAACATGAGGTTCTCGCAAAGGTTCTTAGCACCTTTGTAAGGTTCTTGTACGTAAGGTGCTACATAAACGGCTACATATATACAGTATACACAAATAGTACAGGTTGTACAGAGTCATTAGATTGAGTCTACTAAGCAAATTCAAACCTGCAATCGCTGGATCACAGATTCAGTGCACTAAGGACAACTGCAACACACTAATTAATGGCCGAGCAGTTAGCACAACTCACAGTTGAGGAATGGTCATGAAATGCATCTCTCTAAGCTTTAATTCCAAAGGTCTCTCTTAGAAAACTCATTCATTCAAAAGAAATGTTACAGCGTCATTTGACAATGTCTGCTTATCTATAGACATAAAATTATGAGTTATTGAGAGCACAAAATTACAAAAATGTACAATGCTGACTGACTGACCAGGAAACAAAATGAAACTGACAAACTGGTTCACTAAACCAAATGTGAACTTGTTGACTGGCTGAGTGATTGCAATAGATTTTGTAACCAACCTTCCAGCCAAGACCCGTAAGGAATTCCTCGTAGGCTTGGCTTCCATGTTCATTTGACAGGATGCTTGTCTTGTCTTCTTGACCTCCACCAACGTAAATAACCGCAACTTTATGCGTCTCTCGACTGCAGACAAACAAACGAAGTCAACAAAATATGAAGATCACAACTGCTAGAGCTAGAGGGTCTTCCCCTCAAGAGGTGAAGAGCATTACTAAATGTAATGTAGGGAGCAACAGAGCTCAGAGAAAGCAGGGGAAGATTGGAGAAAAGGCTTGAGAAAAGGGAGTAGGAGCAGTTTATACCTATCTATCCATCCGTCAGTCCGCCTGTCCATCCTTCCACCTATCTATCAGAGGAATTTATACAGCACCCTTTCGAGATAATTATTCAGAGGCCCTCCTGACCCAAGCACGGCCAAAGTGGAGAGTCTTGAGTAGCTTAAAAAAAGAGTTAGTACTGCAGAAGAGAAGCAATTCCAAACAGAGGGACCCAGAATAAAAAAAGTCCCATTCTGTCTGATGGCTATGCATGCAAGCCGTGCATATATATGTAAATATAAACACATAAACACACACACACACACACACATACATTATATCCACATACAATCTGTATCTGCTCGTTATCTTAAGAAAGATGTTTCTTTTCCAGCAGTGGTCTTGACACAGGGAGCACCTCTGATTAGCTAGAACTGTGAGTGGCTCTTTGGAAATCCATAAATACTACACAAAAACAATCGCGATAGATCATCTCACCAGATGAGTGTGTCCAGGTGACGAATGTCGCGTATCAGCTGCTCATTTTTCCTCAGCAGATCAATCTGATTTCTGTCAAAGCAAAAACTACTATAAATATGAAAGAAATGCAACAACAAGAAGCAGATTCGAATAATTCCAAATGATTAACAAAAACTACTCATCAGCCTCGTTAAGTCTTTTAAAATTTAAACCAATCAGCACATTTGATACATACCAAAATTACACAACGCTTACAATGCATTTTTCTTGGATTAATAATATAAGTAACAGAGTCACATGTTTACATAACTTTGGAAGGGCATACGATAGAATGACAAGTCTTGTTTCCTTCGTTGTGGCTGGGCTGGGAGTGCTTCTTTGAAGTTTTCTTGAAGGACACTATATAAGTCAATAGAATGAATTAATGAATAAATGAATGAATGACAAAGGTAGGTAGTGCCATTCCAAAGGAGAGACTTAATCCTTAAAAACAGTATATGAACCTTATATTGCAAAAGAAGTTACGATAAGCTTGGTTTTGGTCAGGTGGGTCACATAATAATTATGAAAACATGTTATAGAAACAAGACACCCTGCAATGATAAACCCATTGTACCTGTGTTCTGACGCAAGATATCCCATCCGACTCATGAACTGTCTGCATGCTTGGAATGGCCAGTTCGACTCCAGCTCAAGATGGCCGGGCATTAGCGGCTCAGCCTTGCACCTAAAATGCAACAGTGTCATGACAATATCACCCACGTCAACACTCGACAGCTAAAAAGCACAGATGTATCTGCTCAATAGCTTAGTAGATAGTTTTCATAGTGGGAACGATGATCCAAAAGCTTTCAAAGGGTCAAAAAGATTGGTCAAACTTTGCGAGCTGGAAATCTTTCTGGCATCTTCTTATCGCAGACTTACCGGTATTGCCCTGTATCAAAAGGATTTTATGATTTTACTATCTACCGTGCTTTTTGTAAGCCATTGCTTCCCAGATTCCACTTTAACAGGTTCAAATCCACCTTAAGCCGCCCCGTGCAGGGACCATGAGCAAACTCTTCACTCACAATTGCTCATGCGTTTCGAGGTGAAACTCTGTTTCAGTGTCCGCGCTGTTGTCGGGAGCGCTTCTGAGTAGCATTTTGAAGGGATGCTATGATAAGTGATCATACATACTTGGCATTATACTCGGTTGCTGATGACAGATAGCCATCCTCCGCATTCCTTTGTTCCTCGATGCAATCCAACATCATCTCGTCGATCTTCATCGGCAAATTCCTTGGCAATGGGAAAATGCAGTTGAGAAACTCTCCGTCATAAAGACGACACTCGGGACTCGTCCTTGAAATCTCTTCCAAGATCTGAAACAGGCAGCAGTCCAACAAAGTCACTCAACAATGAACCACTAGATAGAATGTCAGCTAGGATGCTATAATAACAATAATCTTCGCTTAATTTCAAGCTGACGCAACACAGTACGATTACAATTCATAGTATGAGCGAATGATCACAATTTGTTACACGAGTCAAATTTAGTCGTCAGCAACCATGCATGGTGTCCATCACGTTCTACTGCTCTGCTTACCAACGCCATCTGCCGAATAGAAGGCTGAGTGGACGTTTGGGAGGGTTACGGAAAACAATCCCGCATCCATGCACTCTTTGTGGGAGAGTGCTAACCATTACCCTAAACTCCCTCCCCATGGCTGTTGATTGTTTTGCCATTGAACTGAAAACATTTGTAAGGAATGGTCCAGTATTTTTATCCAGTCCTTTTCCAGGTAACAGCAGCCTGAAAATCATTTTTGAAATCATCGACCACCCGCCCCCCCACTCTTCTCCAGGTTAAAGCAGCTTAATGCCAGCGACTAAAGGAAACATATCTTAAGAATATCTGCATTTAAAAAGCGATCGATTAAATGTCTGCTTACGGCATCAACAAGATCGATTGATTTCAATGGAATGCTGGTGGCGTCAACGCTTCCACTGCTGGAGATGACGTCAGGGTGACCGTCATGTGGCCCTCCAGCTGTTGTCAGGCAAACATCACTCTCTGAAAAATATCATCACGTAACAGTAACCTGCTTCTTATCGCACACCTTGCGCATGCTAACAGAGGCGTTTAATAATCTCTTAAATACAATTGACTGCAATAACTCAATTAATCGATGATTGATTAGTTGGCCGATCACTCAAACAATCAAACAAATCAATCAATCATCTCATTAACTGCATGATCAACTGGCAAATAGACATCTTGACCAGAAGAAGATCTGTCCCTTAAACCAACCATGAGAGACAGCCATCATATATGCAGTAACTTCATTTCCAAGCCTTGACATATGAAACTGGTCAGTCCTCTCAGTTGAGTATAAATATCTATATTATGTATACCGGTAATAAATGGGATAGCACTGTTTCTTACCAAATGCGGTCCTCTGAACGGAACCAGGAAATAGTGACGTCAGATCATAGCAATGCCTCCCTGACATATCTCGTAGAATCACTCGACAGTTTCTCGTCACCAGACCAGATGAAAAACCCGACTCATCAACCAACTGCAAAGAGAAACACACAATGCAATGTATAGAGAAAGATTTAAACAGTTTCTCCACTGAAGCCAGTTTGTCATACCAATAGTGAATCAAGTATTTGCAGGATACATATTATAGTTAATCAATAATTTAGAGCCAGAAGAACATTTTCAGCACAATTTTGTAATCACAATGTAGTATTGTACAACAATTTAACACTTTAACAATGAGTTTTATTGGTTTCTCAGGCACTTTTACAACACGTTTAATCTACATTTAACGGAATCCTCAAGAAGTTTTCAAATGCAATGTGCACTAGACACATACCGTACTTCTGCATTCATACAATATAGTAAATAATGACAACCAATTTAAGATGATTTTAAATACAAAGTAACTAGACGAATACTCCTGCATTCATATATTGTAATTGTACTCGTACATTTATATAGCGCCACTTCAAGAGAACTCTTCAGACTGATATATTATAGCAAATAATGACAAACAATTGTGAGACATTAAGTGAGAGGTGCTGATAAATATAAGATTCAATGTACGCACCTCATCTGATGGCAATTCGTTCAAAGAGATGAGAAGACATTCGTTCCAGACCAAGAACTAAGAACAGAAAAATTCATTGAATTCATCCAATCACAGATCATATAGGTTTAACACTGAAATAATGTATACAATAATACATCAAATAGATGCAAAGTAATGTACATGAGATTAACAATGTAATGTACACGAGATTAACAATGTAATGTACATGAGATTAACAATGCAATGTACATGAAATTAACAATGTAATGTACATCCGATTAACAATGTAATGTACATGAGATTAGCATCAAAAATAAAAATTGCGATGAAACTCGGAATGAGCATAAAAACTCAACTTAACCGAGTTTTAAAACTTGTGAACAAGAGTATAGCATGATATCCAGTACATACTTTGGCAGGTACTCATTAAACTAATTTTAGTTTCTCGTAAAATCCTGAAACAGACTCTGACCTGAACATCTGGTCGGTTCAAGATGTCATTGTCTAGGCAGTCATTGTTGGTGATGTCATGGCACTCAAGAACACGACTGTCCAGTTTGCTGGTTCCATTCTGACCCGTTGGGTAGTGGCCGAGATAGTTCAACAGGTGCATGCGAACCTGGCAAAAAGAAAAGCAATTAGAGAATGTTTTTACCGATTCGACTACCAGGTAAATTGAATGAAGTGGAACATCTCTCTAAGCAATTGCCATCGATAATATGGATAGCACATCTCACTTCAGTATGGGATCCAATTCGATCCTATCCCCATTGGATCCAGTTTGATCCTATTTCTATGGAATCCTATTCAGTCTTACACATCATTCTGTCATGAATGGCAGAGATTTTAACTGATTAACTATGATCCAGCACACTGACTGTCGTTGCAGCTGTTTCCTTTGACTCTAACATTAATGTACATAGTAACTAATATAGATCTATTAGAATAACATGCTATAGAGGGATCGCATTCCAGAGTGGACAACATTTTGATTCTATCTTCTCACCCATGTTACACCAGAGTTTTCATATAATCCAATCTACATAATAACATACAGAGCACAATTATCAGCCATGGTCATTACAAGTGAAATTGTAGTAAAAAAGCATTAAAAAATCCAGCGCCAATATAGGTACTTAGAACCCCTGACCTCAGCCGCAGTCTGTACCGATTGTACCTAGATAGATTGGTGACAGGCAATTCACTCAACTAAGCAGCATCGCACATTCTCGATATTTGGAATTGACTTCCGTAGGAGATGCGCTACGAGATTCTACTCCATAGAAGTAAAGCCAATACTTTTTACAAGTTGCTGATATCTAATCTGTATTGCCGTGGTTGGGTTGGGAGCACCTCTGAATAGATTCTTAAAGGGGTGCAAATTTAAAAAAAATTAATGAATGAAAATGAATTTTAAAAAGTGCAAAAAGGAAAAAGTTCCTCCAGTGCTTACAGCTTTAACGACTGGAGCCAGTGCAGAGCCAGATCCTTTAACAGCATTGACCTGAGAAGTCCTTGTTGGCCGATCTGGCATCAGGAGATCTGATTCACTGCTGGCTATTTTGTCGTCATATTTCGATAGGTGGGCAGACGGTGGTTGCTCTGTGCTCTGTCGTCTGTTGGGGGGCAACGTCTGATAGTTGGAATTATGGTCGACCACCTGAGGAATGTTTTCAACCTGCAAAACCTTCCACAGACAAAGCCAACATCGTCAGCAAAAACGATTTAAAAAGCTAGTCTGGATGTTAACGCAAACTTTGTTTAAAACCGTTACTTAAGTGGTCAAGAAGTGACTCTATGAAGAATGTTCAAGAAAAAATATCAGCCTTTTTAGAACTGTATAAGAAAAAATTAAGGAGAAGACAACAAGGAAAAGATTATTAGCTTGGATAAGATCATTGTCTTGTACAGTCAGCAATACAGTAATTTTAAAGGGCAGTCTTATTGTAAAAACAGTCAAAATCTCCATTAATTGCTTGACATTTTCCCCAACAAATAAACTCTGCAAAACCTTTTAGAAGCAGCTCACAAATTGAAATGCTTAATTTTTCTCACTGGAAACTGCTATGCGCATTCTGTATGAAATCATGTTATGAAACACTGTAAATAAACGAGTAGCAGTAGTACTTCAAATAATCTATAAACTTTCACCGAAAGTTAATTTGTCATATTAAATATTCTGTTTTAAGAAGTTAATAAAAACCACAGCCTTCAATATCTGAAGTAAAAGCTGTTTATAAAACATAAATTTGTTTATCAAAAGCTGGTTAATTACTTTAAATATTCGATTGAGAAGGCAGTTGCTTGAGCCTCTTGGCGACGCGCACACAGAGAGCAGCAGAGCAACCGGAACGTTCATCACCCAGGCCAGGATGCAGAACAGAGCATTCGTCAGAACCTGAGCACATTCAAAGATGTAAACCACAACACCTCAATCACAATACTGTAAGATCAATCTCAACTGCTATCTAACTTTAAAAATGTGACAATCGTTACAATATCCATTGTCATCAATTCCATTCAGAGTTTATTAACAATTATCAAACTTTCCATGACAACAGTTCTGCAACAACTGCTAGCAATCCATCAAAATGCATGCAACAACAACAACTCTACATGAGTAGCCATAGTTTTAGTTTAACGAGAGTTGTGCTAACAAAGATCATAAGCACCACCCCCCTTCTTAATTCAGGCTTGTGACTTTCATTATAAAAGCATGAACAGAGGCAGAGTTCTATAGGTTCTGTTGCAATATTTAACAACTTCCCCACAACAATAGTTGTATGGCAGCCATTGCAACACTTCAAAATCTATGTGACATTGTTTCTATGGCTATCTTTGCAACACTTACTGAAATTTACTTCAACAACCTGACATATTCAAGAGTATTTTCAGATTTGGCCATTTAGGATTACCTGTAGATCATGGATTTATCGGATTAGCTCACCTTTGCACTTACAGTTTGTGACACTTTCTTGGCAGACAATAGGCAATGTTCGACAAAGCAGACAAGATCCTAGAGAATAAAAAATCAAATACCATAAACAACAGCGCTGTTTTATATTTTGAATGGCTGGAGATGCAATAGATACACTACAATAATTGATAATTTCCAAGTGTATATTTATCTAACATCTCTACAAGGAAACTCAGGTATGCTCCCAACTTTGACAAGACAATTTTAATAGATCTATATGTTTTCGACCGCTTGCAAAATTAGAAGCTTACTGATACTGTTCAAAGCGAACTAAATGGGTAAAGAATACTAAAGATACCTCAATGATGACTCTGGGAAGGTCGGGGAACTCCGAGAGCAACAGCTGCGAGTGGTCAGTCAACAGTGACAGCATGTCTAACGACGTCAACTTAACCACCTGATCAGATGACTCCTTAAACAAGACAAACATGAGAAATGACGAATTGTATTGTACCAATAAATTTATAGCACCTCTCAAAGTGCACACTAATCAAAGGCGAGAGACCAAGAGAGAGAAAAAAGTGATCTTGAGACAACAAAAAGAAGCACTTAGCCAACCAGTTAATATGGAGGAATGTGCCAATGGAGGAAGCAGGGTCAATGAAAGCAAGGGCTCGCGTTTAAGCCATGATGGCAATTCTAACACCGGACAAAGAGAAGTCGGCTGATGGATGAGGTGACATAGATAAATACAAGTAAGATATGACTTGCCCCCAGCAAAATCAAAGTGGAACTACTTTTAAAAGCACTGTACAATAACATGGCAGTAGAGAGTCGTATTTGTAGAGCTCATGCATATTCTCCCATTTTACCTAATTCGTAGATCAATGTGCTCTGAGAATTTGCCATTACAGATGACAGATTTCTAAAGAATCCTAGTTTTAGCCTGCTACTGACGATGCCATAGATGTAATCGTCGTTACAATTACAATTACAAGCCGAGAATGAGGACCGGTACCAACCTTACCCGTTAACAACTGAAAGAACAAACAGTTAAGTACTAAGTACTATTACATGTCATGAAAGCAGGAATATGTATCACAAGAAGGTATAATTAAATAGGTGCACAAGTGAGTGAGAAAGAAAGTAAATTTTTGACGGATAGTAAGTAAGAATACTGTTGCACCTTGGATCAAGTGATCCAAGAGGCAAGAGACGAGGCAAGGCATTAGACCGTGACTTACTTTCACTGAATCAAGAATTGCTTCGACGGCATCATGAATCTTGGAGTGCATTGTTCCATGACTAAGCTCTTCGTAGACGTATATTCCCAGAGCACAAACACGGATGCAGCTGAAAGTAGAGGAGAACAAAAGCAAAAATGAAATGAGCAAAACACCAAATAGCACTGCCAATCAAGACTTGATCTCTTGAGGTATCTGACATTGCGAAAAGAACGTAAAATAGCGCTTGTATTCTGCTCTGTTACTGCTAAACTGAAATTTCATCAAATTCATATGTGCTCATCAATCTACCTACAACATTTAAATAGCACCACTTCAAGACAACTACTCAGAGGTGCTCCCGACTCAGTCATGGCCAAACAGGAGAGTCTCAAGTTCATAAAAAAGTCAGACAGGACAAGGCAAGTCAGAGGGAGGCTATTCCAAAGAGATCAAGAAAGAACGGGCAATCGGGTACGTGAAACTATAATCACCTCTAGAGAACTGAAAAGCTCAAGTAACAGCTCAGTTCGATTAAAACTGATGAAATACCTTGTAAGCTGTGAAGTCTCTCGACAGGCAGAGTTTGAAAGCAGGACGTTAATGATGCAGTCCTGGAAAAACAAACAAAAAATTTTGAAACAAAGCCACACACAAACTTTCATTCTAGTAAAACTTCAATTTTTGACACCCCATGTATTAAATTTAATATTCAAGTCTGCTTCTGCCTATCTAAAGAACAGCTCCGTCATTTTACATCTGATAACTCTAACTTCTGCAAGGTTACATATATAGCACTGAATTCAAATCACTACTCAGAAGCGCTGGCCAATAGTTCAATAATAGTAGCATTTAGTAACTAAACAAACAGTCACTTACACATAAGTCCCATGGTTCACCAACCCTTCAGAGGATCTGGAAAGGTGCTAATCAAACATCTAGCCTCTGATTAGATAGCGCAACATCTGAAGCAACTGACCTTGACATAGACATCATTGACAGACGTCATTGACACCTCCTGAACGTCGGGTGTCAGAACCGACATCTTGCCAAAGTGGTTGGGAAAACAGATGAGTGAGCCGAGAAGAGACATTGCCTCAGAGGTTGGAGCCTAAACAGATCAATTCACATATTTATTCATTCAACAGGAACGTCATAAACGCACACAAAATGTACCTTGGACAAACAAATTTCTGCAGAAACAAGCAACTTTTAGAAGTTAATACTTAATTTCCAATGACAGACAAATAATGGTTCGAACATACTTACTGACTGACTAAGCAAAAGCGCTTTTAGTCATTATATGTGTAAGTCGTAAATTATAAATGTGGTCTTTGTATTGAATTGCATATGCTTCAATCTGTCAATGGATTCCTTTTAAGCTACTACCGCATCATCCAACTGCTGCTCAATTTATTCTTTATAATATATTAATTAATTATAAGTCTAATACATTACAATAAATCAATACATTATAATACATTACTACCATCAAATGCAAAGCCTGCCATAAGTTAAGGCCCCTTTAAGAAGCGCTATAGATATAAATTCTCGAAATGAATGAATAAACGTATGCAAGGAAGTCTAACTTGAGTCTGGCCGGCAGAAACTGTAACGATCCCCGTAGCCGCATGAATGAAATCGAGAAGAAGTATTGTAGCGCCATCGAGTGGCATAACGAAGAACTGAGAGGCACAGTGTTTGATCAGCACATTAACAACGTCCTATAAAGAACAAAGCAGGCAAGTCCAGAACAAACAGACAGTTTAATCTCTATATTTAAACCACAATAAATGTAGCCTAACTAAGCCGTCACCAGGTGGCTGAATGGGGATGATCAAGACAACAGGAACTCTACGAGACATAAATAAGCATTGGGCAACAAGAAAGGCTTTCAGCTGATGGACAGAAACTCTTCTCATACTGTCGCTCTACGCAAAATGACTCTACCCATTTCATCTAATTAAATACAAAGACGTTGCATGACACAAGAGTGGTCAATGTGCTGAACTTCGAACTGATAGGCCAAGATTTAAATCCTCACCAGGGCAGAAACCTGAAATTGAGATTTCTACTCTGCCAGTGACTCCAAGCCAATTCAAATTCAGCAAACAAAAGAAGTACATTGGCAGTTGGAGATTAGCTGGCAAGGGAGAGGACTGGTCATCCGCCGCTCTCATAAGCCAAGGCAAAGAAACATGAAGTCGCTAACACTTCATTCGCTTAAATACCTCTCGAGACACTGGCTTGAAATCGCAATTACGGTAGATGAGCATCGAAATACAAAAAACTATTTTTGCAAAGTACAACCAAACATGAACTACAAATTGAAATAAAAATAATAAATAAAATAAAAATAATAAATAATTAAAATAAAAGAATCCACATGAATGCACCTGATTTCAGCCACACACAGTGCTTAACAACTGCTTTTCTTCTTCCAATGTAAATGAACATTCATATAGAGTCATATCACATCCAACCTGTCAATCAAAACAACCATAGAAGATGGTCTTCAGAACAACACTGACTCACATTGCTCGAATGAACAAGACCTCGATGAAGAACGAGATAGAAGCGGAGAAGATGTTTCATTGGAACGTCAACGTACGGCTGCAACATCGTCAGGCAAAGCAACCTGTAGGCCAACACCTTTCCCTTCAGGTATTTATTCGGTAGAGTCAGTGCCTGAAACAAAGAAATCGTAATCATACAATCCACACTTCTAAAGTGTCAGTCTAAAGCTAAGCGATTGGCAACAGATTTTTCAATAGCAGTGCACAGCACAAATGTAAAAAAGAAATCAAATAAAAACGGAAAAGATGTTGTTTGTTCGAAAAAAAAAAGATAATCATTCTTGCTACGCAACAGTGTTGTATTAAACAGCAACAAAAAGCCAACTATCACCACGATAAGCATATTAAGCATTCTTCTAATTTCAACATGTACAACATGAATACATACAATGCATTCCTAGCATGCCATGTCTGTACTGTGCATGCATGCACTTGTATGTATCTCAGACTTTATTAAAATTCTCGAAAGCAGCAATTCATTGAATGACTAAGGAATATTCAGTATGTGTAAGATCTTCCTAAACGCTGCTGCATAGATAACGAAAAGACGCAAAGACTCTAACTAGATACATTTTATGTGTCCCAAAAGTCACAGATTCATTGATTGATTGATTGATTGAAGACTAAGTACCTGAAACACCCAGGGAGCAATGACCAGAATAGGCGGAGTCTTCTGATTAACTCTCTGCAGCGTCATGTTATTGTGAACCTAGAAACAAAATTGAAATTTATCAGTCTTCTGTCAGCATGAATCTTTTTACCAACCAGCAATTTGAATCTAAAAGTCATGGAACAGTTTAACATGCACAAGCAATCCACGACAATATAATCGGCTTAGTTAACCTAAACGTGTGAACCTGCCTAGCATTTAAGCCAACATATTATGTACAGCCTTTGTAAAGAAGATAAGGTAGCTTTTCACACATGTAACACATGTACATCAATTGTCCTCAAAACTACACCGATATCTCTTTAACCCTTTATTGCCCAAATGCATAGGATTTCATATATATACCATTTAGTACACTTTGGTCAGTAACTTAGGGTTAAAATACCACATCTGTACACAACATAATCCATATATTCACTTTTCAGATGCAATGACTAATACAATGGCATACTTACATCACTGGTGAGCAAACCACCATGACTGAACCGTGTAAAATGGCAATTTAAACAATTCAAAATTTTACTTACTTACTTTGGTGATAAAATATTAATGAGCAAAGCAACAGAACCTTAAGAAGCGTTTCAGTCATGATACGGAGGCAGTCGAAGACCGTGGCATGTGACTCAGCATCCTCAATCGAATTGACATCACCGAGGAGACCAAGAACTCGGCGCCACATCAGCTCCGTCACCTCTGGCGTCCATCCCGCTGTGCCGTGCTTTGAAGAGAGACCAACCACACCACCCTCTGCGCAAATGGAAAAAACTTAACTGAAATGCAGATCTTTAACTGAGCATCAGGAATTCACCATTATACACATGACGTATGCCACTTAAGCATCGAAAGGAGACTCAAAAGGGACTAATAACATTGCTCTGCTAATAGTCGCCCAATTCCAACATTACGAACTTTGTAGGCAGCATCATGCATGGTGTTTTTCGGTAACTGTTGAAATATTCTTAAGAATGTATCTGTCAAAGTTTTAATATTCCTACGAATTCAGGCTGTTTCTAGAATTCCTTCAAGAAGGTCATAAAGCATCCAATAATTTTTAAATTGCACATTAACATGATACCAGAGAAGAGAAACTCCTTTGAAAAAACTCTCACACTAAGGGAGCCAGTGCATTGATTGACAGAGAATGGTCTTCAAGCATTGAATAACACAGAAAAAGAGAGGCAAAAGAAGCTGGTCAAAAATAATTATGCATATATTTATATTATTTGATTGCACAACGCATTCGTTAAAGTATGAGGAATTGTCTTTATTAAAAATAACCTTCATTAACGTCATCCACTGGAGCGTCGCTTTCTGACTGGAAATAAAGAAGCAAGAAAACACATTTAAAAACATTAAGATCAGAGTTAATAACTAAAGAAACTGCAAAAACATATATAAAAACAAACTTATTTGTTTAATTTAAATTTAAATCAAATGCTATTTAACTGGCTTGAAATTCAACAATTCAACGATTTTGCAATCATTATTTAAATGTACACCTGAAGGTCCTGTAATGAAAACTAACACATTAAAATTTCAGACAGGTATACCACGGAAAATGGCCAACGTCTGATACTTGAAATATGATAAATACAATGAGCTGCGGTGACGCACGTGTCTTAGCCAAAAGATAAGTCACCCTGAGACTGGTCTTCTGAAGGGTTTTAGATCATTCTGATCAAAGAGTAAGCCACTTTCAACTTGCCTACTTACTGACTACTTTTTTGCCTAACCTCACAATGATTTCAATTTAAACAATAGACTAAAAAATTTCATTTGAAGAAACCAACGGCATTACAGTAGTATCAAGCACGATTGAATGTATACATGAACATACTAAATATATACCCTTTCAACTACCTCACAAAAGCACAAGACTATTTGTCAAACCACAACTGTGTTTAGAAATAGTTTAAGAAGATTTGTGAACAGAACCGAGTGCAACAGCACATAAAATAAATACAATGGAAGACTGTTACACGAAGATAGTTTAATACATGAGAAGGAACGGTAAGTTCCAGCTAAAGGCCGATTAGCTTTTCAAAAAAAGTTGAATAATCGTGTCACAAGCACAGCAATTGATACATTGCCCTTGAAATAGTACAGAAAATTTTCTGGTCACTCCCTACCTCAAGGAAAACAGACGATAAGTCCTCGGACAATCGAAGTGGGTGACTTCCGCCCTTGTAAAAACCTGGACTGCCACCTAGAGAACACAACAATCAGCAATAAAACACTGGTTTTTAGAAACTTTCATAAAACTAACTTCTACATTAGCTGAAAAACTGTTTGAAAGAACTGTTTTAATCTTATCAATATTCTAATCACATCAATAGTCTAATCTCATCAATAGCCTAATCTCATCAATGGCCTAATCTTATCAATAGTCTAATCTCATCAATAGCCTAATCTTATCAATAGCCTAATCCCATCAATAGCCTAATCTTATCAATAGCCTAATCTTGTCTGACAAATCCAACAGACATGAAATCATGAAAAGTGTCAGACGCATCAGAGAGAAAATTAGATCAGTAAGTATGAATAATTCTCTATTATGCCAGCTGCAAAATTGCACTCTGGAGCACATTGACTGTAATTAAAACTAGTGCACCAGCACTGAAATAGGGAACACTTTTAGATAGGCAGATTTCTTGCATGTGCTATAGCGCAACTTCAAGTTCATTACTCAGAGGAGTTCCGTCTAAAGCACGGACACTGCAACAGAGTCTCACACCGAAGTGCACGAGCAATTGCGAGTGAAGAACTTGCCCAAGGTCCCTATGAAGGCAGTTTGAGGTGGATTCAAACCTGGAACCCTATGGCTCCAAGGCACCAAACCACACCACTACACCCCACTTTAACCTTAAAAACACAAAAAACAAACGAAAACGTGAAAGACTGGCAATCAGCTAGAGAGGCAACCATCCCTTCCAGGTACCTGACATACTCGGAGAATCAGTGCTGGAATGGAGATTTTTGTCGGCACTTGAGCTGCTGAGCGAAGGCGAATCGTACGCTGTGGCGCCAGCAACTGACGAATCCGGCGTCATCTCACTCGCCCCAGATGGATACAAGTCCGAGTTGAAACTCTCGGTGCTCGCTATGCTGGCGCCATCTTCAAGGATCGACGACAGGCTGCTCATGTTCGCAAGAACAGGTTTCCGTAAATCTAAAAAGCAATGTACTCAACAGTATCGGATATTTGGTTTGGCTTGTGCATTAAATGGACTCATCCAACTGATGAGATTATTAATATTATTAATTAAATTTTTAACACGTGTAAAGTCACATTGAAATACATTGAATCTGAGCTGTGGTGGGATAGTCAGCCACCAGATCAGTGGCAACAAGAGGAATGTAAGGACTAATCAATAGCAACTTCAGAATAAAACTAGTCAAAAATCATAAGACTTCATGGGCAGCTGATCGAAAAATGCCACAACCCAGGGACCAAGAAGACTGAAACGCAGAAGTCCCAGAGTAATGATGGAGCAGAGCCAAGAAAACAATTTTGCATCTATATGAATCAGGATCTTAAGCCAAGATCTGTAAACAATTGAGAGTGCTCACATAGAAAAGTGCTCAAAATAAATGTGCTTGAAACAATAGGAAACTGAGCAATACCCGAGTCTGATGATGTATCCTGCGACACGGTACATCCACCATTCGTCTTATTTCCATTCTGTCCAGCAAAGGCTCCATTTCCCGACAGACTGTCCTCTACCGTTGGAGAAGATGAGCAAACAGGTGGCTCCAGGTGGTAAAGAGACAGAGGATTGGGGTCACTGGTGGAAGTCTCGCTGACCTTCTCCAGCGTACTTGACCTTGACCGGACGTCATCATCCGCATACGAACCACTGTCAGCTCTTGGAGACGGACTGTTTGGTGACCTCGTGGAAGTCTCCTCTATATGCCTAAGCGTCGCATTGCTGTCGGCAATCGTCAAATGCTGCTTCTTCAAAGTCCACGAGCGATCTGAACTTGTCTCGTCGTCCATGTCCAGACATTCCAGGCTCTTGTGACCCTCGGACAGTGGCCGATCTGAAAACAATTGCAAAGAGATACAACAATGGACTGAATATCGCAAACAAAGGCGCCAACAACTACACCAGAACTTGATTTAAGACCATAATAATATAGAATTGAATTATAATGAGACTCTGCTATGACGAGTCACTAAAGTTGACTCAAATTTCAAATTCATGCACCCAATTGAAAAAGTGCGGTCACTAGAAATCAATTCGTTCAGATCATCATAAAATTGCTGCTGTGGTTGCAAATGCGATGATGACTTTAGAGCATACAAAATGACAAGAATCGTTTTACAGTAAACTCAAAGAAGATGACACACATCAGTGTTTTCTTAAACTAACTAACTTGTTGACACCCAAAATAAACCAGAAGGTAAGAGTAGAATCACTTTAACGAATTTGTGTTTATGAATATACCAAATTATGACTCGTTTCAAGTTTACGAACTAAAGACCTAAAGAAGATCACTTGTATCAATTTTATGACAAACTAATAACATTGAAATTATTCATTATTATTATTGGCACTTTTTTTATTAAGTGCTAATATCCAAAGAGAGAGAACATTAGATCCACAAACAGGTGGACGAAGGTGGTAAAGTGACAGAGGATTGACTAATTGAAAAAAATGAATTTCTTCACCGAAACAATGTCTCAATGGGTATGAACCATACCTCATATGCTACAAGACAATGACTCTAAACAGTCGCTTAAAACATCCCACAAAGAAACACGGCTCAATGAGATTAGATTGGCTAGATACACATCAGATCCTGAACAGCGCAAGACAAACCTTGCAGAGTGCAACCTGGCGAGAGGAGGTTTGTTTCACTGGCCGATCGGACGAGGTGCGGAGATCCCTGACGTGCAAAGGATGAGGATGATGATGAGGAGGAGGTGACGGCAGTGTGTGGCATTCGTAGCACCAGTGTTCCAGTTGGCGTAAGTTGTCGCTTGTGATGCTGTTGGTGAAGATGGAGAGGCTGCTGCTTGCTTCCTGTTGCCTGCTGCCGACGTTGCTGCAGAGGGGCGATTGATGTGTGATGACCTGCAACATACAACTCCATGAACTTAGGAATGCTTGTAATAATATGTATGCATGCATATATGTATGACATAAATATATATATATGCATGTATATTGTATAAACTGGGTATGTATGCTGGGTTTACCATCTCTGAGAACCTCTTAAACCTTCTGCCCCTTATGACGTACGGCATATGTCATGGATTTTAAAGCCGCGCAACCTTATGACGTACGGCATACGTCCTCTAATATTATAGAAACCTGCGTTGCATTAGCTTGATAAGGCGTGATTAGTGTTTGAGTTTTGACACCTACTGAATGTAGAAATAAGAGAAAAACTATTCTCTGCATATTATTCTCTGTATAAAATATTATTCTCTGCATATTATGTCTCCACATTACTATTTTATACTGACAAAAGTGATATAGTAGAGCGTGTAAACATGATTTCGCATAAACCATTCAGCAAAGGTGTGAAATTGTTACTAAAGTCTTCTGGTAGTGATATAGAGCCTTCTAGTGAAAGTGGCGACTTTGATAGTGCAAGTATAGGGATGCAGATAGCTATGAAAATACAGCAGTGTCGGCGAAAAGACCTGCTGAAAGGTTGGCGCCCCTGTCAGATGTCTTCTTGCCTAGGATTTACAAATAATAATAATATATGTGCGTTTAATAATTGAAATTGACAAGAACCCAGTAAGATTACTTGGTTTAGCAATGACAAACAATAATTAGTGGGACAGGAATCAAATTTCACAATACAGTCGCTGCAAGGTGCCTCTGTCCTACTGCCATTTACAACAGCTCTATAATAGGAGCAAACAAGGATAAGCTCAAATAATAATAATCTTGAACATTGGATAGGACAGCAGTTGGCCAGTAACTGTGCTGATAGACATTTAGTATTCTTACTAAGACGAGCATGAGGGCCTGGTCTGTTCGTCTCGCCATTGACCGCATCCGTCTGAATCTTCAACCCATCTTCCGAACCATCTGACAAAACAAAAAGACGAGAATCCTCAAACAATGGACAGACAATGAACCAAAATAAATAATAATACAATAACCTTCGCTTAATTTAAAACTGATACAACGCCGAATGATTACAATTCAAATAGTATGACGTATGATCAAAAGTTATTACAGGAGTTGAAAAATTAACCGTCGGCTGCCAACAGGGCGCGCATCACGTCCTACCACTCTTTTTACTTATGCCATCTGCTGATTGAAAGGTTGAGTGGACCTTTTGGGAGGGTAGCGAAAAGTGTCCATGGATGTGCTCTTCGTGGCAGAGTATACCCTCCTAAACCCCTCCCAATGCTAATGGAAAATTCAACCGGAACTAATGTCCTGCTCTTCATAAGATGCACGCATTTAGGACGTAGCATAGTTTAGCGATTAGACACAGTCACCAATACTATCCCTTAGAAGCCTTTTATTCTCATTATTTACTTCAAATTGAAATGCAAAAATTGACCACAGCATTTCTTACCTTCCAAGATAAATCACTAGAAAACAAATTGTCAATTAGCCACAGTGATCAGCCAATTAGCCACAGAGATCTGTCAATTAGCCACAGTGATCTGCCAATTAGCCACAGAGATAAGTCAATTAGCCATAGTGACCGGTCAATTAGCCACAGTGATCAACTAATGACCATTTAGGTGCAATGCTACTGTATCACCATCTTCTATCGAACAACCAATGGCTGTTATACTGCTGTGCTGCCATCATACACAAGGCATCTATTGAGAGTACCTTACGGCAAAACCTTATCAGTGCATCTTGTTGTAAATACAGAAGGTCTCAGTCCACAGAATCGAACCTTTCGACGATTGTTTGTTCTTCATGAATCGTCTTTTCTGGTCTTTCGTTTGATCGTCGGACAAACTTTTCGCATCAACATTGTAGACGACGTTCGCAAGAATCGCGGTAAGGACCTCCAGAGCTTGCTGCAAAAATTAGTTTTGTTGACATTCAAAACAGCCAGAAATATCTTTCAGATTCTCAGTCAAGAGGAATTTCTTTACAAACTTAAGATCAAAAGATATTAGAAATACGAGTTCTTATTCACGTATATTTCTAGCAGCGCAAGCATATAAGTAGTCTACAGACGAACATGTAATTCATAAAAACAATAGCATCGTTAAGAAGGTTGTGGGCCGAAAAGGCTTTTAAAGGTAAGCCAAGTGAACACATACTGGCACTTCTATTAAAAGTAAGTAAATATATTCTATATTATATCCTCAATTCCTCATTAGTTCATTTTGTTTTAAACAGGCAAAATGCGGTATGTGCACTGATGCATGGAAACAAATTGACAGTATAGCTACTTCTGATTGAGTTTCTTAACACAAGTTTCTAATGTATCAGTTGCAATAGTTGCACTGTGGTGCACCTATGAAAGAAGCTGCATGGTAAAACTTACAGCCCATTCTTGAATGACCTCCGGCCAATCAGTGAGAGATGAGAGAACAGCGAGCAACTGGTTCCACAGATCTTTTGAGACTCCAAAGGTCAGGTTCGCACGGATCCAAGTCACAATCAGCGTCTGTGGCAGTTTAAATATAACGCAAACAATTGACATGAACTGACAAACGACTCATAATAAAAGCTTTATTAAACTGAACTAAAAAAAACGAAACCATTTGTACACATGGGCGTCTGCAGATATTTTTGCTGGAGGTGCAAAACACAAATGGTCACGGATCATTTCTGGCAAGAGTTCGTCAAATGCAAAGCAGGAAATTTTGAACATCCATGGGCATTTTTTGATAGCGGCTTTTAAACGTAAATTTGTCAGTTTCGCTTTGTTCATCATTAACATCATCAGTGCCTTAGCGCAAAGAAATTTTTTAAAACCAAAATGTAGCAGTCACAGTTTCCAGAAGACCAAAGTCCCTCGTCTTAGTATGCGGGTACCCACCAACCAAAGTGTAGCAAACGGTATGGGAAAGCCTAAACCCTCAGTTGGTAAAGGGTTAAGGATGACCCCTCCCCCACAGACCAGTTGACATGTCGGATCAGCAAAGCAAAAAGAAAAGACTTTAGCTGTCGAAAATAATCCTGTGGATAATTATCACCTGAAGAAGCGTTGAAGCCAACTCTCCCGCAACCGATTGCATCTTCTGTTTTGGCGACGTTGAATCGAGGATGTACGACGTAATCCGAAGCAAAGCGGTCAACAGATGCGTCCTGAAAAAACCCAAAACAAAGACCATCAGACCATCGTGGGGCACGGTGATGTAGTGGTGGCGTCATTGCCTTGAAGACGGAAGGTTCGAGGTTCGAATCCACCTCGCCGCGTAAGGACCTTGGGCAAGTCCTTCACTCACATTTGCTCAGCGCTTCGGCGTGAAACTCCGATGCAGTGTCCGCTCTGCATTCGGGAGCGCCTCTGAGTAGAGAAAGCTTGAAGGGGCGCTATAACAAGTGCACATGCAAGACTAACACATTGACAGAAGTCTTGATGCATGACTTGTTAAAATAATCATAATTTTTAAGACAGATAATTTTCTTCATTGGAAAGAAAAGTCACGAGACAATGCAGTCATGCCATCAAGACAGCCCTCATTCAAGACAAAGCACCTTTGATGAGTCTCTCTCTTGAAGTGGTGCTATATAAATTTGCAATTGCCATCACTATTCCATACACAAATTACCCATGTGCTGTAATACGAACCATGTGTGCCGTGTCATGTGGACATTCATCGCAACGTAACGATAAACACCAAGAGTCGTTTTACAAAGATCAACCTACGGACACAAAAACTCACATGAGAAAAACCATCAATATCTAAAGAAAACAATGCAATGCATCCTTCGCTGATGTTGTCTTCTTTGTGAATTTCTTGTAGTTGAAGTACATGAGTACCTTAAGCTAACTCAGCAAAATACACCGTTTGGCGTAAAGCACTAGATTTCATTTATGATGGCAATGTGTAACCGTTGCTCACAAGAGGTTCCCTTTCTGGCAGTAGTTACCAAGCATCTTCCACCAAGTAACTACAGCCTCCAACATCAGTGTATGACCAAATTGTTCAGTTTGTACCCAGTTTAGTGGATGGCACCAGTGTAAGTTTCCTAGACTATCATTCTATCCTTACAGGTATTTGAACCCTCAAGCTCTGAGTTAACAGTCCAGCATGCATGCTCACCAATTAAACTAATTTTCCATGTAACAACAATAGCACACTAAACGTGATGAGGAACCAAAGCAGTTCATCATCAAAGTGTTAAAAGCTCATTGTTCTGTCACAAACTCTTGAACCCTGACCTTTAAACTGAACATCCGTCATGCTAAACATTAGATGGCAAAAATGTACTTATTCACTAAATTCAATACATTTAAAACATCTGACTGACTGGCTATATGAATGGTACGTTTATTACCATAGCAGTACACCAAATTGCGGATAGCAATCGGTCAATTAAAGAATATTCTTAAATTTTTAATCTAAAATCTGTCCAGAATATTTAATTCATTTTATATGTGAATTTTGGTTTGTCAACGCTGAGTTTGTCAGATTGCATTTTTATAAATGCTGTTAGGATCTGTAGAGTAAAGTCGACCTGTTCTGCAAGTATCTGAAGTCCAGCTGGCGACTCTCTCAGCTTCTGGTTCAAGTTCTTCCAATCACGAACGAAGACAACCATCGACTGTGTCACAAACACCTGGAATGCCCTCTGCTGCCCAATGGCCACGTCCGTCCCCTAAACATACAAATTGCAAATACATAATACAATATGCCTAACACAATGCTGTGCAATACCCAAAAACCTGAAAACGTTTTTCAGATTATCAAAAACTAGTTCGCTTGAGATCTCACATAGAAAAAAAACTGCAGCGGGAAAAGATGCATTGTATAGTTTTGCAGATGTACTTTTTGTGAATTTCTTATATCTGAAGCAGAGCTGTTCCTTAACCCTTTGAACCCGACAGGCCGGTTTTCCGGCCCGTTATCCATAGAGTTACGGGAGCTCAGTGTTCAAAGGGTTAAGACAACTCTGCAACTCAACAAGCACACTTCGGCATAAAGTGTCAGATTTTATTTATGACGGCCCTGTTTAACTCTTGTTCACTAGAGGTTCTTTTCAGGCAGTATCTCCAAAATATCTTGCACCAATGGTCAAAGCAAGCTAATATACAATACATGTAACTAATATGTGACAGTTTGGGAAACATTGCTGCATGGAATACAATTAGCCTAATTAGCTTAACGTTACGTAGTTGGTATTTGCTTCATATCATGAAGTTCTGCTGTCCATTATCATTCTCACATTTCAACTTAGAATCCAATAAATTGGCAATGAATTAATTTTAAATGGTATATGATAATCAAATGATTAGGTCAATTATCAGATTGACTACTCAATAATTACCATTAATCATGACATGATTTACTAAATAACTCAATCTTTTACTATTTAGCAGCAAATTGCCAGAATGTAGTCAATGACATCTACGGTCTTAGGTCCAATACCTCAGTAATTTATACCACATGAAGACAGTTGCAATGATCGAGGCTCACCTCAACGACTGATTGGTTTGAAGAGGAGCTGCTGCTTTGTCTCTGGCAGCCATTCAAAGCAAAACCCGGACCAGTTCTGTCGGTCAAAGTCCGAGCAGTTCCAGGCTCATATGGCTCGTCCATGAAGGCTGGCTTTGTACGACTCTGAAACCAAAACCAGAGACCCACCCAATAAAGACAATGTAAGGTCCAGCGCAGTACATACAGCAAAGCAACACAAAGAAAAGCGAGGAAAATTATGCAATACGAAAAAGCTAACGTACGGCAAGATGGATGAAGCTGCAATTTAAGATACTTAAGGCAGGACAGGGCGAGAGAAGGGTAAGCTCATTAATTACATATTCCAGCAAAAATTAGCCATCACGTGCTTTTCATTCAGTGCAAAATGCTAAAGTAAAATGATACAACTTGACATTTATAAGTAAATCCGAACCAACCTGGAACCAGTGTTTGTAGACTGATATCACCCGCTTTGCAATGCGACTGTGACGGAAGGAAACCAAAATCGCCTGCGACATAAGTCAATAAACGCTGCACAATCTCAACACAAATATCTAATCATAAGTGTCGCTACAGTGAAACCCCCAAAAGTTGCTCCCAAAAAAGTCGCTCCCCAAAACCAAAAATTCACTTCCCTGCTCCTTGCACACAAGGCTACATACACGACTGTTTGATTTCACAAGCAAACAATTTCACACACATATAGTTAATAATGTTATTCTCTCTATAAATGAATATACTCTATTACTCTAAAGTATTTTTATGTGATTTGTACAATGAAGGATACAATTAACACCTTAGTTGCTGCGAACTCGTTAAAGCAAAGTCATGGGCACTTTGGTGTGACCTTGCACGCGTAATAAATTTATGTAATAATAATAATAATAATGGGAAACGCATTTTCTTATACGACATGCAAAATGGATCTCGCATATAAAGGCTCAAAGCAATGATTCACAGTCAATAATTAGTGCTACACTACAAGTTTTGTACCATAGTTTGTTAACAAGCACAGCATGTTAAGTTAGCTTTGGGTAATCGGTATATAAAAAAACAGCAGTTTTTTATGCAATGTTTCGATGTCAAGATAGGAATTTCGATCAATAAAGCTGCTCTGGCATGATCTCAAATTTTCATGCATGACATTAATGAATCAAAACAGTGCAAAAACCTGATCAATATTAAGTCAACGACTTCCTAAGATGCTTACTCATGAAAGGCGTAACAATGACGAGAAGAGAACGACAACAATGATGAAGATGATTGACGATGACTCATTATGATGAAATCATAAAAAAGAAATAACAGAGATAGTACTACAAGCAACATAAAAAATAACATCAGCAAATATCAGGTGCCTGACAAAACAGAACAACTGCAAATCTGCTGAAAGAGATTTTTAAAAAAACACAATCCAACCTGATGCAGGATTTCGAGGACGATGTTAACATTCTCACGCGACATATAAAACACGGAGCGGACCAAAGCACATTCGCTTTCCGTGAATGTCTTCTGGCCCTCTGGTGATGAGTATTGAAGAATCACCCCAACCCCGGGCAACATATCCGGCTTATCTTTTGGAACTCTCTCAGGAACGATGCCAAATGAAATCCTGGTTTTAAAAATATACGTATTAATTAAGTTGGGTCATCCATTGCAAGCTATTTTTTTTAGCTGAACTCGCATTTTAGATCAATGAAAATCACAGAGATATAGACATCGTTCAGTTTTACACACTTACAAAAGCAGCTAAATGTGAGATCACATTAAGATTGGAGGCTGCAGATAAAGTAGATTACAATAGATTAAAATAAGACACAATAAATTAGATCAATTAGACTAAATCACACTCACCCAATTCTCTAACTTGAATGCTAATGGACTTTAATTTTGACTAAATGAGTTCACTTGAACTGACAATTCAATCCATCATTTATGCAACAAAATTGATAATGGCATTAAAAATTAGTCAAATCTGATTCATCACATTTGCTTACATATATCACATTATGTCAGTTTAGATTGTATAAATAACATTTTACAATATAACCCAATTGAGACATAAGAACCATTTAGAAAACAATCTCTTTGTGAGTCTTGAAAAACAAAAACATCTACTGCTAGTATCTAATGCTAACTAATTATATATATATATATATATATATATAAAACACCTTAGAACCAGATAAAGAGATTCAGCGAAATGTCACTGCATCATGAGAATTAACAGAATTCTTGACAATAGGAAACAAACAAAAGGACGATACACATACTTTTCAGCGAGCATTCCACTTCGACTCGACTGCATGAACTCTGTGACCCAACGAATGATCACTTCCTGCAGAGGCAGGTAAGAATCGCTCACCTGCGACGTCTGACCAGTCACCTGATTCTGATGCTGAGGCAGGGCATCTAAAACGCATCACGAACATCAAACAATACACTCATCTTTTTGCCTCTTTGCCTGCGAACGTTTGAATAGCATTTTGATCAATCACAGCTTCACTTGTGTTAGATTTTTGAAAACATCGCTCATCGGTCTCTCTTTAGGTGGTTGCTGTATAAATCCACAATAACCATAATTTGGGGGTGTGGTGGTGTAGTGGTGGCGTCGTTGCCTTGAAGCTGGAAGGTTCGAAGTTCGAATCCACCTCAAGTCGCCGCGTAGGGACCTTGAGCAAGTCCTTCACTCGCAATTGCTTGGGCGCTTCGGCGTGAAACTCTGATGCAGTGTCTGCTCTGCGGTCGGGACCGCCTCTGAGTAGGGTGCTTGAAGGGGGAGGGCTATAACAGGTGCACATACAAACAAATAATCATTACTATACAGACAACACAAAAGCAAGCATAGGCTTCATTGGTACCAACAGATATTTGCTGCACGACTGTTGCTGTTTGCCACCTGATTGTCTCAAAGATTAATAGGCTACCCTAAAAGGTTACCTCCTATCCATTTTGGGTATCACTCGGTATCCCAGGAAGTTGCACCATTTCTCTGTATGCAATGTCAATTTCAATGTCTCTGGAGCAATAAATTACTAATTGATTGATTGATTAATAACATTGACCAACTGTCACGATTACATGTCTATAAGTAGTAATGGAGAAAAGTCAATCTCTCTACTAGTAGCAACTTGCATGTCAAAGTTTTCTGAACACAGAGTAGAGTTTGGCTGGATTTCTTTCACAGACTAAGCACAATCTTACAGTGATATCATAATGCGATACAAAAAATATGATATCTAATTATCACGATAATAATAATAATAATAACTTTACCATTCGTAGGACAGTAAATGTCAGTGGCATCAAAATCCGGGAAAATTCGGACGACATAAAACTGGTAGAATTTCCTGAAGAGGAATTCAAAGGAAGCCTCTTGATTGCTCCACATCACCTTTGCAGCCTAAAAATAGAATGGATATGCCTTATAAGACACTGCAAATATAAATGTTCAGAGACTGTGCCATATAAATAGATTAAGAATAAAAAGGAATTAAAAGACAAATCACAGTGGATAAATTTATTCATTTTCCTCAGATTATGATAGTGCTATGGATCATAAAAAACCTCGGAGAAAATAACAGAACATGAACGAATAGCATCACTGGACTTCTTTCTCATTGGAAAGATTTCTCTTGCATTTATATAACGTTTCATTTGACTTTCCTTAGTATACATCGACCACTATCTTAGTTTACATAGCAACACAGAAATGAGTGGAGCACTCAAAGAGTGGTATAAATTTATTTATATATTATATATATATAAGTAATGCAATCTGGAACGTGATATCTCAAAAAGTTACCTGTATGACCGAAGGGATGCTAAAATAGTCATTCCTAATATTAACAAGACACAACTTGGGAAAAAAGATCTTTAACAAGAGTCATGTGAAAAGAAAATACCTCAGTAACGATGCATTTGAGAATCCATTCGAGATAGAAACAGAGGGAGCCACTGCTCTGCGGATCAACTCCTAACAAATAACAGTTAACAGTCACTGCTGCATTTTCTCATACCTTTGTTAATTACGGCAAATAATGACTCACCCAGCCCCTGCAATCATCTGCACAATGGACCCGTGCATCATGCGTGGATCAACTTAACTTATTATACTAAATCTTAGGGCCCCCAGAAATTCGCGATCTTGCACAGCGCAACTTTTGTGCAAATTTCCAGGTTTAGCGCAACAGCGCAAAAATTGGCAATCCGCGCGATTTTAGCGCAAATTTTGACAAAATCTTGCGAATTTATCTAAATTGGGCTTTGATTGACTTAAAATCACCGCGGCCCATGACAGTTCAACATAACAACGACGACCGATGTGCGATAATCAAAATGGCGGCCGCCGAATGGGATCAAATTATAGATGAATTTTTAGTTAAAGATCGATGTTTTTGTAGTAACGCACAAACTTATAGTATAAAAAAATCCAGAACTTCACGGCCACACAATAAAATGTGTTAGACGAAGTTTCTCAAAGCGGTCACACAGCAGCGTCGCTTGCTGCCTCGGCTTATGACAGAACGAACGCAGTATAGGCGTCAGGCGTGCAATCAAAGACGGAAGACTAGTACTCAGCACGTTGTGTAACTTGGTGATTCATTATAATATAGGCAAATATAATACTATTTTGAAGTTACATTTGTAATGAGCGTAGATTTCGGTGGGCGTAAATTTTGCAAAATTAAAATTATTTGCGATCGTCTGAATACACTCATCTTATGGTTATAGGAACTTTATAACTGCATTTTGGCTTGATTGTCTAATTTCTAGAACGCCAAAGCTTTACACTAAATGACAAAAAACACTGTTAGATACTTTGGTACACTGATTTAATGAAAATTAACGAACATTTTGATTTTTTACCTTGCGCAAAATTCGCGCAAATTTATCGTTTTTGGTGTGCAATTTTTTCAATTTTTTGGCGCAAATTTCTGAGGGCCCTAAAATCTACACTAGTTTCACTCAGTCCACCAACCCAAGCTAATCTGCATAACAACACATAAACAATCTAATCCTAAGGTTTTATTCATGGATAACAATTGCTTTAATTTCTTAAAAACAATGGAGTCGAGCTTCTCACCTCGGTCTGATATTGGAATTAGGTTTCGGAAGATACGATCGCAGTTCTCCGGCGCATTGTCCATCAGAATCGAATACCATGCGATGAACAACTTCATGCCATCCTAAAACATCACGGAAAGAATGCATGAGAAAAAGTGTCAATAAAAGCACAAAACAGATTAAATTCAGCATCATCTGAAATGCATACAGACAAAAAATAATGCTCAAGAAATGAACAATAGCATAAAATGGTGAAATCTTAACACATTATACAAAATTATAGAGTGAAATTCAGCATCATACTACATACATTGCAGAAACAGCTCTCAAGACACTGGCAAAATTTTGCACATTATGTACAATGAAATTCGAGCACAGTTCTAAACAATATTCAGTATTTTAACAAAAGCACAATACAATAAAATATATTTTTCTTAAATCAAAGAAGATCAAGAGTTCCGAACATAGCGTTAGTTCTGAACGAGAACCCATTGGCTGTCAAGCAATGCCTTTGATAGGTACTCAGATGGCAATATATATTGATGCTCAGTTACATCAAACAGCACACGTTAGCTCTTCAGCCGCAGCTTTCCAATCAATCACCTAAAGAACTCCTTTGAAGCAATACTCAAGAAACCTCAATGGAATACTTTAATATTAAACAAGGGTAAAGAAAAACCCGATTTGAATTTACAGTTCATAGTTTCAATTCCTGGTATCTTGAACTTAGTTACTTCATGTCAAAGTCGACATCACTCCTTAATTCACCTAAATACATCTGAGAGATTAAAAAAAACTCTAAAATTATAATTGCTAATTCTTACCTTCTGAAATGCAGAGCATCTCAACAGCTTGCTCAATATCTGCCCTAAGATCAAACACAAACACACTTGTTAAATACGTACGTTAAGTCGATATCTGCTTAATCATTCAATGAATCACTGCTTCTAACTTTTAAGATTCTTCCTTAAATACTAGCATAATCCATTTTCTTTCAGCAAGACGACAACGGCAATTTTAAAATAAATCTGTTATCTGTGCTATTAAAAAAGTCAGACAATCATCTGGACAACCATTTCAACAACCAGCTAGACACCCAGCCTGACAACCAACCACATAACCAGCTTGCTTGTCTATTTGCGTAATTGTCCACGACTGCTTGTCTCTGCCTGTCTACTGTTGCTAAATATTCTGCGGTAAGTCTGAAAAAAATTAAAATGAAAAGACAATAATTGTTGGAAAGATATTGAAAAATCTGTTAGAAGTGAATATTCCAATGACACACCTAGACTGTGACACTGCCATCGCTTGTTAATAAGATCGGGCAAAACACAGAGAATTTTCTACAAGAGAAATACAAAAAACATGCTCAGCAAATGTCACTCGTACAAAAAATAACCAGAAATATTCTGCATTCATAAAAATCAATTGCAACACGCAGCTCTTAATTTCTTCACAGAATTATCTGAAAGAACTTTCTCTAATCCAATCTGAAAAACAACTCTTATACTGCGACTATCAAAAACCAATGGTCATTTTGAATCGACAAATTTTTTTAAAAATTGCAGTCAATTACACAACACATCAATTCAATTCAATAAAAATTATAAAATATTCACTCAATCTAGAAATCTAGCCGATGAGAGACCTGTGAAACTAGTTACAGTTCTACAAGTGACATAAAGCCGAGCTTGGCCTCAAGAATTATCAGTGTCCTGCATCTTTAATTAGTACTATGGGAACCACAATTCTGTTCATCCTTCGACGGAAGAGTGAAGATGTGTGCTGGGGCCGTGGATATATTTTTTTGCCACAGGGTTTTAAGCAGACTTGCAGAATCAGTTGGAGCTTCCAATGTTGTTCAGCAATGATTTGTGGTTGGCTAAAACAGTGGTTTCAACCTTTTTCTAATGGCGGAACCTTTCCAAAAGTGCGTGAGTTGCTCGCGGAACCCTGTGCATTTCACTCACCCAGTAGTTAAAGAAAAGCTTAGGCCTACATAGTCTACAGCTGTAACTTGTAAAATTATGCAATATATGATTAAATGCACGTCACTTGCACTTCTGGTGCAGTCAGCTGGCTGTTTATACAGAACAGATCTCGAGCATTCAAATAGTTTAAAATCAATAATTTATGAGAATGTTTTGCTTGTCTGACTGAAGAGTTTGAAACGCAGGCAATCTATAGGCCTAGTAGATTCCATATGATGCATATGCCTTCTGAATAACAAGTATTCGAACAACATAATTATAGAAAACAACAAAACATCCGTGTATAACTGTCATTTTAAGCAAGATGATTGAAGGCTGTGAAAGAATTTATTAATTGTTAATACTGTTGTGATTTCAGTTGGTGCCATAAAAAATTTCGAACAAACTGACGCAAACTCCTGGCTGACGCCCGCGGAACCCTTGGGTTCCGCGGAACCCCGGTTGAAAATCACTAGGCTAAAACATTAACCCAACAAATCACACTTCTGAAGACTTAATTTTCTATCAGCAGATACCATGCTAACTATTTAGTCCTGGGCACGACGTTAAACTGCATCCATCCTCCGCCACAGAGAACCAACAACTTCCCTGTGCCGGTCCTAAGCCCGGACAAAGGAGGAAGGTTTGCCAGATGGGTGGCGATACGCTGGCAGTAAAAGACCAAGACGATTGAAATCCGCAAAAACCACAACACAAGTGACATAGCGACCCAGATGCTTCAAGGTGTCATGATGTGGAGCAGACATGCACAGGCCGGTCAGGACAGACCGGTGGAGAGTCGGGGGAGAGCGTGGGACACATACGGGCATTGACCCAGGTTGTCCTTCATACCTCTCTCCCAGTATTCTCTTCATTCAGACAAGGTGGTCTAACTGCTCCAAGATGTTAATGGTATGGAGCAGACCTGCTGACTGGACCTGTTGAAGCTGGGCAGCATGACGCGAGACAGACTCAGACAGAGAGTGGTGTCGGACTCTTACGGGCATTGAGTCCAATGATACTGATGATGATGCTAACTATTGATTAACAAAACTCATAACTCTGTTCTTTTGAGTAAAGATCAAAGAGTAAACCCCAAACACATCCTTTAATATCAAACACCAAATCTTTAACAGCGCCCATAATCAATTTCTCGATATAAACCTGGTGACTAGAGAGATAGGCCTTTCTTACTTCAAGCGTGTAAAGAACAAGATCCATTTCTTCTCTCTGTGGGTTACGAGAAGCTGATAACAAAAAAATGCTACAATTTAGTTTCAGGCACTGCGAACAATAAAAGACATGCATAAACTTCAATCAAAGAATTTTAAACTATTTAACAATTAGCGCTGTGCATACGCAGGAAATAAACTGTCATAAAAATTATGGCAAACATTTCATTCAAATGGCATTTGACTGATTCACATGGACAAAAGATTTACAACTCAGAGGCAAAAGATTTACAATTAAAAGTCATGAGAAAAGGCATACAAGAAATCTACGAGAAAAGGCATACAAGAAATCAACTCAGATAACTATGGATCTTTATGCATATTAGCTACTATAGAAGTGCAGCAGATATGGAATACAATGCAGCTTGGAGAATAATCAATGAGAACACTCAACACATAAAAAACTGATGAGTTGACTGATCAAGAGCAATATTTTTTTTAATGAGAGGTGAACAAGCACCAGACGTAGGCCATTTAAATATGGTAGCTGGTGTTCAAATGCAATCATATTCAAATGTATTTAAATTTAAATTTCAAATTGTAAACAATGCTTGATCAATGAAACCGTAGGTAAGTAAGTAAATTCATTTGTTATTATCCATTTAAAAAACAACTTTGGGTGTACAGACATCTAAAAAACACAGAACTTTAAAAAGTATCTATCATAATAACAATAGATGTTTTGCACATCAGTCTGTCGGAATTATGTGATGATGGGCAGAGAGTAGCTATTGATACAACATAACATGCTATGTATTGTACATTACGACATGATATTACAGACATCACATCACATTTACATCACATTCAAACCTACAATACATGACAGGCATAAAATTATACTACGACACCCTACACCATCACATAACATTACCTCTTGGTTCCTCGCTCCAGAACTACTATGGCTCAGTCTCAATCATTTGCCTCAACTTCTCTTTTGAACGTATTTCCTCCCTTCTGCTTGCTCTACACTTATGTCTAGCAGTCTCTCCTTCCTTCTCACTTATCAAAACCTGCTTCTTCTTGTGGGGCCTTGCACACTGGGAGTGCCTCTGAATGGCTCACGCTACTAGAGGCACTCTATAAATGCCTAAATACAATGACATTACATTTGCTCATAAAACCAGCGTCCTGCTCACCTTTAGTCGACAGAACCAATTCGGCCGCTGTGAAACCCTCGTGAAACAAATAGTAGATGTAAGAGAAGTTCTCATGATAGAAGTGCTTCAGTTTTTTCAATTCGTAATTATCTGTCGAAGGCAAACACGTCCAGTAATTATTTAAATAACTCAAAAGTCAATCAACAAAAACAATAACTTCTATAAAAAAGATTTGAGGCTGTATTCATGAGGAGTGAGGTTTTCACAGAGTTAACAAATCAACGTGCTCTTAAAATAATTAAAATGTCATCATTATCACACAAGCACTATAGCAGCTGATCAGGCATATCTAAAATGCCAGCTGTTATTTGTTTATTTATTGTGAAAGAAAACAACGAGAATACAAGTGTAAATAATAAAAGAAACAGATCAATCACTTCACAACAGAAAGCCCGCAAAACCTCATTTAAAGCTGATAAATGTCACAGTACAGTGGCACCGAGAACACGATTCACATTTCAATCAACGTTTACAAGTCACACAGACCACAAACTAATGTGGCTGAAACCACAGAAGTTTAAATAGTACCGTTCATTAGACAATTAATAGTTCAAATAGCACAGAAATCACAACGGAAGCAAATAAACAAAGCAAATTCTGTTACAAAATTACAAAGAAACATGAAAAAAGGGAAAAAATAAAAACTCACTAACTTACATACTGAGGTGTACACTGTACACGCTTGCAACCAAAACAATCCAAAAAATTCACTGTGATACTCATTTCAACAGCATGGGCAGCTGGAATTCAATGAGTCTTCAGGTTTTTTAAAAAGATGGGAGAAAGAAAAGAATCCCGGAAAACCACTGGCAGAGACTTCCACAGAAATGGACCAGCGTGCAAAGAGACACGAACACTGATACTTTGGAATAATTGGATATATATATCTTACTGAACACATGGAAGTAGACACACAGGGAAGCACCTCTTGAATGCCTATCAAAAGAACTGTGAATAGAATACACAAGTAGGGACATTGCACTCCAGAACTGCAATATGACGCTGGACCCGTGCTTTATCTGAATCCTTCGACATCGTGATTATGCTAATATGCAATCACTCACTCAAAGGTTACTTCTAGGTAAAACTTCATTTCATGAACAAAATCCTATTGTCCGAACCAATCAGGAAACAATAGAAAATCTAATCTCATCTAATCTTATATACATTTGTAAAGCATTTCTCACAGCAGAGCTATTCAGAAACTTATGCTCTCAGACCCATGAAAGAGAAAGATCTTCAAGCAGTGAAGATATGCTGGAAAATCTCGTCCAGAATCCTGCTACGAATTGCAGGGGGAAAGTCATTCCATTGCGATGGACCCACGCCCCCACAATTTAGTGAAAGCAAAATGCTGGACCAATGAGGTTCATGACCGTGGTAGAAATAGGCCGAGGCAGTAGGCAGAACGAAGAGGATTTCAAATCATGCAGAGAGCCAATTGTATGTACATGAAGTCACAAAGGCATTTAGGCTCCAAGTCCTGATGGGACTGGGTAAGTATGTAAGTAAGTTATTCACCTTAATTCTCAGAACTTTGCAGACCACATTCTGAGTTACAAATGACAATTTATACATATACATACGCATGTACATTGAGAGACAAGTATAATCAGAATATAGCATTCGAATAAGAAACGTTTGTCACATTCGATCGTCAGCCTTCGGGACAACTCTATCATGGCCCTTGAGTGAAGGGAGTGCTTGAACCGCTTTATTGAGGGTAAGTAATGGAACAGTACATGTTCAGGGTTTTAGTAACTAGGAGCAGGACCTTGTGTTTGATTTGAGTCGAGCAGATATTAATCTTGTTTGTGGCGGATGTGCGAGTGCGAACAAGTCACGCAGTGCTCAGCATTTAAGACAGATTGCACAGATGACAGGCAAACCTTAGGAAGCCCAGTTAGGGAGGGGGGGTGGAGAGTTACAGCAGTAAATTTGTGCTGAGATACAAAATATAATCTAATTTTAGTAATCAGCTAAGTGACCTAAGACCAGCATAGGCTAAACAGAAGATGGCAACGCAAGACACAAATTTACCTGATCACATTCTTTAAATGCCACTCACATTACGTTACAATTTCGTTAAACACTTCTTGCTACATTACTGTCACTGTTGGGAACTACATAAAAATGCCAATAATTTTTCCTTAAACATTGCATACTCATTTAGATACACAATTATATGATAAATATTGCATAGCACTTTAAAAGTTCTTTGTTACGGATCCACAATATACCATTTTACATATAGTAGAACTTTTATAAAACACTGGTCACAATACTTAATCTGCACCAGTTAAGCACTGCATCCTAATTAGCCTTTCCCAAACTGTAAACAATCCATACCATTAGACCTTCACCATTCTGTTAAACATTCCATACCATTAGACCTTTACCATTTGGATAAACATTCCATACCATTAGAACTTTACCATTCTGTTAAACATTCCATACCATTAGACCTTTACCATTTGGATAAACATTTAATACGTACTAATAGACCTTCACCATTTGTCAAACATTGCGTACGATTAGACCTAAAAATTACCATTTTGTCAAACATTGCATACCATAAGACCTTCACCATTTTTTCAAACATTGCATACCATTATAAATTTCCCATTCCGCTAAAAAATGCATACCATTAGACTTTTACCATTTTGTTAAACATTGCAAACCGCTAGACTTTTACCATTTTGTCAAAAATTGCATACCATAAGACCTTTACCATTTTATCAAATATCACAACACATCAAACTTTTACCAATTTGATAAACATCACATACCATTATACCTTTACCATTTTCTTATACGTTGCATACCATCAGACCTTTACTATTTTTTACAATCCCTGCAGCACGTCTACTTTTAAAGGCAATCGGCCTTTGACACAAACAGAGCTTTCTGCCTAAGCTCTGATCACTTTTCCATCTGCCTCTCAGCCGTCAATCTTGATTGTTTGCCAAGCAAAAATGTACCAGTCTCCCACAGATAAGAGAAGACAAACAAACTCCAGTTGAAAGGAAGGACGACAAACAACAACGTTAACGACACTCGACATCAAAATGATGACTCGCCTGTGATGAGTCGCAGATGTTTTAGTCGCGAGGAAATGTCGCGCTTTGAGTCGAACAGTTTCAGCTGCGACTTGCTGGGGTTCGTCGAACTTTTGCGGTTGAAGACATGCACCTGGAGACAATGAAATCGAGGATCATTGTTAATTACTTCTCATTCGTTAATTAATTTGCTCATCCAATTAAAATTAAAATTTTCAATCAAGTGCTTGATTGTTCATTTGTGTCCCATCTGACCAAAACCAGGCGTAAGTCGCAACACACGCTTCTGAGATAATGACCAAAATGTGAAAAAACCGAATTTTTTCATC
Organism: Lumbricus terrestris; assembly: GCA_949752735.1. Lineage (NCBI taxonomy): Eukaryota > Metazoa > Annelida > Clitellata > Crassiclitellata > Lumbricidae > Lumbricus > Lumbricus terrestris. The sequence continues at coordinate 65,934,982 of OX457038.1, forward strand.
TTTTTTGTTTTTGACAGAAAATGATAAATAAACATGTTTTATACACATTAAAACCAAAAATTTTGCAAAAATATTATTTTTAATGATATTTTTGATAATTTTGTAGTTTTTATTGTTCAAATAATTCGATGACTTTCCCCGCCATTTTCCACTTTCCCGCCATTGGTAGCCATATTCGGTATGTGGCTAACAAAATAAATTAGGTATCAGTGAAAAGCCCAGACTTCCCTCTTGCCTACTATGCATTCTGTTTATTTGTTGCAAATTTTTATTTAATTATGAACATGGTTCTAAAGAATCTTGCATTTCTAAGTTATAGAAAACTTTAAACGCATTTTTCTCAGAATTGTAATTTGAACGGTCGAACCATATTTTTACTCATAACTTTGGACAGAAACATGGCAGAGCAATAGGATTTGTGTCATTTTAAAGAAGAGACTTTATTCTTTTAGAAGATATATGACACTCATTTTGTGCAAAATTCGACTTACGCCTGGTTTTGGTCAGATGGGTCACATTTGCTCATGCAAAAAATCAGTTACTCAGTTGATCGTTCAATCAATAATGCCGTAATTGATGAATAACCAGCAAATAAATCATTCAAACAAGATTTCTGTCATTTAATCAGTCAAAAATTCATTTTATCAACTATTCAGTTCATTAGCAATCAGTCAATCAATCGATTAATCTATAAAAAAAACCTTGATTTGTCACATAACTGATCCACAAATAGGAGAAACTGAGAAAAGAAAAATGTCCATAAGCATCATGTACAATATAAATTTCTGAGTTCATTAAGAAAATCTAGACTTCTGACAACGCAGTCCTCTCTTCCATGGTTACATTTGGGTCAAATCAACCAGGGGTGTACATCACACCCCTTCAGATTTTTCTGAAATTTTTTTGCATAAACTACATGCAATATAAGGATTAACAGTGAAAATTTGAGCAGAATATCTCAAAATTTGACCGAGATATTAATTTTTGAAGTTAATGATCAAAAAATGCACTGCGAGAAAACGGTATGATCCACCAAGTTTAGACTGTTATATCTCGACCATGAAACGAACAAGAGGGCTGAAATATTTTTTGTGCAATCAGTTTTTTGTGCTCTTTCCAAATATGCAAGAACCTGGATGGAGTTATTTTTGGTTTTTAATATAAAAATTAGTAAACATAGCACAGATGCCAATTCTCACTCAAGTTGTGGACTTCATGTCAGCAGGCAGGAATGAGCTGTAATAAAACTTGTACTTGTTTTATATTGAGGCACATTGGTGCTCATCAGACATATAGTCAGTACCTGATTAGTTTCATCATTAGTGTGTTTTCCACCGATGTTTTCCTTGTCGTGATCGTGAAAATAGGGTCCATAGCTCGTCAAAAAAGTGACAATGTGTATCTTTTGAAATTGATAAAAATTTGCACATATATTGAGGACATGCAGATCCTTCATTGGTGCAAAATTCAGGATGGTGTTCAGCCCCGTTTCTGGAAAATTATTTTTTGAAGTCGACCAATAATTACTGTGTCGCGAGCAAATAGCATGATCTACAACGTTTGGACTGTCATATCTAGACCAGGAAATGAACCAGAGGACTGATATTGTTGTCATGTAATCACTTTCTTACATATGCTCTTTCCAGGTATGTAAGAATGTTGGTTGTATTTCTTGCGATTTTTAATTTATAAGTTTGTAAATATTGCACAAATGCCAATTTACATTTATTCGGACATGAAAACTGTGTGATCCACAATGCTTGGACTGTCATATCTAGGCCAGGAAATTAACCAGATGACTGATATTGTTGCCATGTAATCAGTTTCTTGTGCTCTTTCCAGATATGTAAGAATGTAGGTTGCATTTCTTGTGATTTTTAATTTATAAAATTTGTAAATATTGCACAAATTCCAATTTACCGTATATTTATTCGGACATGCAAAATTGTATATATCTCACTCAGATATATCCTCTTTCATATGATGATGACTCACTTAGATAGCTAGATATCCTCCAGATAATTTTTTACTTTCATCTATACCATAATTAACATTGTGTGAAATGGAAAATTGTGAGTCATTATCATATGAAAGAAGTATGTCTGAGTATATCTAAAATAAAATATACATTCGTATGTGTCCGAATAAATGCAAATTGGCATTTGCGCAATATTTTCAAATTTATAAATTAGAAATCACAAGAAATGCAATCAACATTCTTACATCAGGAAAGAGCACAAGAAACTGATTACATGGCAACAATATAAGTCGTCTGGTTAATTTCCTGGCCTAGATATGACAGTCCAAGCATTGTGGATCATGCAGTTTTCATGTCCGAATAAATGTAAATTGGCATTTGTGCAATATTTACAAACTTATAAACTAAAAATCACTATGAATACAACCAACATTCTTACATACCTGGAAAGAGCACAAGAAACTGATTGCATGGCAACAATGTCAGTCCTCTGGTTAATTTCCTGGCCTAGATATGACAGTCCAAGCATTGTGGATCCTGCAGTTTTCATGTCCAAATAAATGTAAATTGGCATTTGTGCAATATTTACAAACTTATAAACTAAAAATCACTATGAATACAACCAACATTCTTGCATACCTGGAAAGAGCACAAGAAACTGATTACATGACAACAATACCAGTCCACTGGTTAATTTCCTGGCCTAGATATGACAGTCCAAGCATCGTGGATCATGCAGTTTTCATGTCCGAATAAATGTAAATTGGCATTTGTGCAATATTTACAAACTTATAAATTAAAAATCGCAAGAAATACAACCAACATTCTTACATACCTGGAAAGAGCATAAGAAAGTGATTACATGACAACAATATCAGTCCTCTGGTTCATTTCCTGGTCTAGATATGACAGTCCAAACGTTGTAGATCATGCTATTTGATCGCGACACAGTAATTATTGGTCGACTTCAAAAAATAATTTTCCAGAAACGGGGCTGAACACCATCCTGAATTTTGCACCAATGAAGGATCTGCATGTCCTCAATATATGTGCAAATTTTTATCAATTTCAAAAGATACACATTGTCACTTTTTTGACGAGCTATGGACCCTATTTTCACCGATCACGACAAGGAAAACGTCGGTGGAAAACACACTAATGATGAAACTAATCAGATACTGACTATATGTCTGATGAGCACCAATGTGCCTCAATATAAACCAAGTACAAGTTTTATTACAGCTCATTCCCGCCTGCTGACATGATGTCCACAACTTGAGTGAGAATTGGCATCTGTGCTATGTTTACTAATTTTTATATTAAAAACCAAAAATAACTCCATCCAGGTTCTTGCATATTTGGAAAGAGCACAAAAAACTGATTGCACAAAAAATATTTCAGCCCTCTTGTTCGTTTCATGGTCGAGATATAACAGTCTAAACTTGGTGTATCATTCCGTTTTCTCGCGGTTCGTTTTTTGATCATCAACTTCAAAAATTAATATCTCGGTCAAATTTTGAGATATTCTGCTCAAATTTTCACTGTTATTCCTTGTATTGCATGTAGTTTATGCACAAAAATTTTAAGAAAAATCAGAAGGGGTGTGATGGCAAATTGCCTCTTTGCTGGTTGATTTGACATGGAATGACCCATTTTCCCTTCAATCACCAATGAAGGGGAGACAAAAAAGAGAAAAACCAAGACATATGATGCTGGATTGGACGATGATTGTTGAATATGAAAAGCTGAAGGACGAGTCCCAACAGCAAGAGGAACATTTGTGACATCAGACATTTGAACAGTCTAGGAGGCACAGCACTAGAAAATCTATATAGAAGCAGTCTTTGTTATTTAGCATCTCTGTTTCTTCAAGATCTCTACCAAGAATTTGTCTAGCTCAAACTCAGTGAAATAAAACAAAAATTTACTAAGCATTGATGGAAGGATATGAAGCCAGAAGATACAGAGTTGAAGGAATGCCATTAGGGGTCATCCATAATTTCCATATATTATGTACTCAGTGAAGAGGAGGAGTAATCAGATTTTGGTGATTTTGAGTACAGCCTTCACATGGAGAGGGGATGGGGTTTTAACCAGGGCTTTTTTTAACGTGCAGTTGTACACAAAAATGTGCAGTTCTAAATGGATTTGTGCAGTTGTAGAAGCACTCCTGTACAGTTAAAAGTAGCAAAAACCGTCATTGTCCTGCGATTGGAAGTAATTTGCCATGGAGGATGGGAACGGAAAGAAGGGGATGTGCAGTTCTAAAAATTTCTTAAAAACAGCCCTGGTTTTAACTAAATGTGTATGCGTGCAAAATAAATCCCTGACAATATTTCTGCTTCAGATAACAATTTTATGCAGTATTAATAGATTTATATATATGTAAGTGTTAGTGCTGCTAGCCGTTAACAAATATTAGCTATCAAATATGATGTTTACTAAAAAGAAACATTAGTCTACAGTAAAACAAATGTCTTATAGGTGACTTTAACTATTTAGTTTCTGTAAAAGGGGAGTAAGAGAAGCGTACCGGTAGTTGCATGTATTCATGGGGGAGGTCCACAAAATGTATTAGGAGCAGCAGAGAAAGTTGCATGAAATTTTTTTTGCATACATGTAATATCTGGATGGCCCCTTACAAAAGAATCAATGATCTATAGGTCAATTTGGCAAACAATCAAGAAAATTCAATGTACCAAGAACATGGAGACAATAAGCGTAAGTTGTGACAATCATCCGTTTGAAATTGTAAATTGCAGAGTGGCAAATTTTGAAGGTAGCGATCATCAGAATGAGCTTTCGGGGTTGTTGCTCACACTCCAGAGGATGGGGACCACAAAAGAACCCTGTGTGCTTCATGAACAAAACACTTGGACTAGGGTCATGGAGAAGCATCTTCCAGAAGCTAAATATCAGCCCTTGTCAAGCATACAGGAAGAAATGGGAGAGATCAGTGATGCAGCTATGGTCAGCTTAGGGTAAACAACTAAACATGTATTTTAGCATCATAAATTATTCGCTATTGCATGGGTTTCAGCGCATGGTCAAATACAAGTCAGATTGATGCAAAAGAATGCTTGCTAAATAAAATTTGGAATGATGAAAATAATTTTTACTTAAACATACGTGGGATTCATGAAACAATTCTAACAAAATCGAAGCTGGATTGGTAAACAATAACTTTAATCAAATAGATGTTTTACTGATGAAAAATAATCGGTAAACGTGTATTTTAGTGTCGTAAATTATTTGCCATTGCATGGGTTTCAGCGACAGTGGAAGACAAGTCGGATTGACGAAACAATTCCTCGATAAATAGAAGCCAGATGTATTAAATAAATTTTACTTTAATAGATAAGTGGGATTTTTTAAACAATTACGCTAAAATCCAAGCTGGATTGATGATCAATAATTTTTAACCAAATGGAAGTTTTGATGATGAAAAAATAATCTCTGCCTAAGTAGAAGCGGGATTGAAGAAACAAATTTTGCCTAAATAGAAGCTGGATTGATGGGAAGGATTCTGTTCAAACTAGAAGTTGGATTGATTGAAAACAAAAATGCTGCAACGAGCGAATAATTTACGATGCTAAAATACATGTTTACCAAATAATCACTGTCAAAATAGAAGCAAGATTAATAAAACGAATTCTTGTCTACGCAAAAGCTGGATTGATGAGAAGGATTTTGGTCAATCTAGAAAATGGACTGATTAAAAATAATAATGCACTGCAATGAGCAACTAATTTACTACGTTAAAATATATGTTTAATAGATGTTTACCCAGCTTAGTTCGTTCACCACACAGAGACAAGCTGGCATTCCCCCCTTAGAAATTCGGCAATCCTCCTAAGTCTGGTCCCAAATTATTTCGCATGGCTTATCACATAGATATGCTTCTCCAATGCTTTATGACAGGTTATTTCGCACGTAGGATTATATCTAGATCCAAAATAGAAGTGGGATTGATGAAAAAACGCCTAAGTTAAATGGAAGCTGGATGAAGGTATATCTAGATGTGAAATAGAAGTGGGATTGATGAAAAAACGCTTAAGTTATGGAAGCTGGATGATGGTATTGTTATATCTGAAATAGAAGCTGGGTTGACGAAAATAACGGGCGAGAAATAGAAGCTGGGTTAATAAAAATATTATAGCTTAAATTGGAGCTGGATTGATGAAAAATAATCATTATTGAAACAGAAGTTGGATTCATAAAACAGCTGATGCAATTGAAAAAGCTGGACTTTTACTTACTTTTTTATCATTTAGTAGTCGATGTGAACGGTTTGTAAAGTGACAGTGAGACAAATGCTGTGAAATAATTTGGAACCGGACTTAGGAGGATTGCCAGAAATTCTTATCTATCATCATTCAATCTCGACTGCCACATTAATCAAAAGCTGTGGCTTATCCCAACCGAAAGATCCCAAGGTCCAGTCCTTTGTTATCAGTAAGTTTGCTCTATTTGCAATATATCGGCACCACAAAAATATGATAGATTACACATACATCATGCAATACCAAACAGCAAGTTGAGAAGATCTCACGCTCAGTCAAAGAGGATGATTTATCATCTAAAGCCTGGGCTCTTAAGAGTTTGGAGAAGAGATTAAATCTGATTAATTTTCATTACAGACTACTATAGACTAGTCCATCGTATAATGAACAGAGCAATGACCAAATTAATGTGGCAATCGTAGAAGACAAAACAATTATATAATTCTATTCTCTCAATCTTGTCTAAAAGCTGTAGACAGCGCTCTTAAATTTCGGCAGTTGGTTTGTCATCGTGTTGCATTCTACAGTGTCAATAATAGTGCTTGAACAGAGAGATAACATCTTTCAAGAATTCTCTAACCAAATTTGGTCTTAATTATAGCATTGCATATTTTGGGAAATAAAAAGTCATGCCCTACTGAATTCCTTTTAGCTTTACCCCACCCACATGCCCCAAGACCGAACGTCTACCAGCTGTAACTAACCTGAGAAAACCTTGACATTCTGAATCAATAATCCCTTCTTTAATTCTACAAAATGGTCGATTAAAACTATGACACACTCGGGTGATTTCCACTGTTAATCGTTCATTTTTACAAACTATTTGTTCAATTATTTTTACGCCTTCATTGATATCGATCAGTCTTTTACAAAGATTACATATGCAGAGGTTCCACCTGCTACCTTATTACGTCATTTTCCTTCACCTCCAGTCACAAAGACATTCTCTTCATAATTCCAAATATGGATGACCCTGCTTTAATTATATGCCTTAAATTATAAACACAGTCTCAGAAAAAATAATGCTACGTGTGTAACACGCTTGTACTGAACTGAATCAAGAATAAGAGAACCACAAGATTTTATAATAACTGTTTGACTGAACTCAGATTAAGCCTGTTGAAACATGCCACCTAGCGAATGAGGTGATGTAAATTTTAAAAGTCGGTAGGCTTCATCATGTAAAAGGTGTCAATGTTAGGTTGCTGTAGTGTAGGGGATTAGGACTTTAATTAAGCAGGCAGGCAAGTAGGAAAATATGCAAGTAGGTACCCCAAAATAATATGAATCCCATTCATGCTATGGGTCGCATCTGATGCGAATAGGGTAGGCAGGCAAATGACTAGGTATGATGATAATGATGGTGGTGGTGGTGGTGGTGGTGGTGGTGGTGGTGGTGGTGGTGGTGGTGGTGGTGGTGGTGGTGGTGGTGGTGGTGGTGGGCGTTGTCGTCGTCGTGGTCACTCGTGGTGGTGGTGACGGTGACGGTGACGGTGACATTGACGATGACGTTAACGCTGACGTTGACATTAGCGTTGGCGTTGGCATTGGCTATGGCGATGGTGATTATGTTGAGGATGACGACGACGACGACGACGATGATGATGAAGAGGAGGAGGAGGAGGAGGAGGAGGAGGAGGAGGAGGAGGAGGACGAGGAGGAGGAGGATAAAGTTGACGATGACGACAGACGCCAAATGCCACAGAGAATTCAAAAGAAAGATACCGTACTGCAGGTAGCAATTAATATGAAAAGAGGCTTTCACGAATAGAAGAGAATTAGTCCGATGGAAAATGAACAGAAATTTGAAGATAGGCCTACATAGGCTACGGATGACAAAATCATGGCTACAGAGCCTACGGCGCAAGGCCGTAGCCAGGATTTTTATTGGGGGGGGGGGGGGGTATTTACTCGACCCGCAAGTCGACAAGGTCATGTGACTCCATCGGGCTCATCCTTCCTATGAAGGCCTACGGTCGAGCCTTATAACCCCATGGACAGCGTAGGCCTATGCCATCGGCCCATCTGCATAGCCTTGTTTACGCTCCGGTGGAGAATGGCTAACGCGGGTCATCGGAATTACCTCGATCGTGATAGTCACTTCAACCAACCGTCGCGACGAATGACCTCCGCCTATATTATATAGGCAACTCCTTGTGCATCGACGATTTGTCCGCACGGGCGTCATCTTCCATCATTGAGGGATTACTCTTGGCAGCGTACGTCACCGTGTTTGCGAGCGATGTCAACTGTCGACGCTCTACTCTATCGACGCAACCTGGTCCATAGACTCTAAACATCCATACATACCATCCCTCGGCTGTAGACTGGAATCTGTTGGTTGGTTCCACCTGTGAGTTTGCGCCCGCCAATGGTGACTCTTCTTATTTTTGCAAATTGATGTAGGCCCTATTATTTATTTTATTTTATTTTGTCGAAAATACACTTGACATCAGTTCACAAGCAGGAACGGATACAGAAATTTTCGAAGGGGGAGTAAAATTTTTGGTGATCCTTGCCAGAAAAAATCTCATGACCTTTTTTTAGTCGTTTGGTCGAAATGTGTGAAAAATAATATACCAGTTTTCCCTGCCAAAATAACTTAATAACTGGTGACCTTTTTTAGTCATCTGCAGTCATCTGGTCGAAGTAATATCTAGTATCCCCTACATTTCTCTCCTGCTGCATTGATTCAATGGCTTAATTGCTGAAACCAAATGGTCCCATGCACTTTTTAAATGGGGGGTCATGGCCGGATTGACCCCTCCTGGATCCGCCCATGTTCACAAGTCAGCGCAGAGAGCGCCTCTGAGTAAATAGGCCTACATGTATCTTAAAGAGGCGCTAAATAAATTCTCAGAATGAATGAATGAATGATTTAAAAACGGTAATAGATTTTCACTGCAAAAAATTCAAGAAATTCTGAAAGCTGCCACGGGTCAAATAAAAGACTCCACGGGCCGCGTGTTTGAGACCACTGCTCTATGGGCTATTATACTTGGCTCAGTTGGCTTAGCTGACCAAGCACACCACTGCTCATGGAGCAGTGGTGTCAGCAATACGCTGAGCGTCTGACGATGTTCAGCTTCTTTCACTGTGTAATTCATCTGATACCTTTGTACCGAATAGTCTAACCATCGTTTCACAGACATGATTGTGTCACTAAAATTGGCTTCGGCTAAACGAGACAAGAGGGTTGTAGTGGGCCTAGAGGAGTAGCCAGACAAAAATCTTGTGGTAGCCTACTATTTCAGAGGGATTTTTTCAATGAACTTGATCGCAGAATAAACGGGTTAGACCTAGGCACCTAGCTATTAAACTAATTAGGAAATCGTTCATTTGTGGGCTTGTGGCGGATCGGACTTCGGACCGGTTGAGCCCCCTGTTGGATTGGTTCTTTAGGCCTACGCAATATTATAGGGCAGAGCGGCAGAGGGAATGCGCGATCTGATGTATTGATGATGATGAAACACCAGTTTCTCAGTTCTCTGCCTCCGTCGTTTCGTGACCCGTGAATGACATCGGATGTTGAATTAATTATCAATGGCGACTGATCACGTAAAATCGCTATGCACATAATTGTCTACCTCTATCGTTGTTGCGTCAGATACGGATCATGGCGCTTTTTTAGAGATCCAAATAATTAATTATGCGCTGTGTAAAAGTCCACACACATACTTGCAAACATGTAGGCTGTATATACACACACGCGCGCGCACACATGCACATAGAACACACATACATATAGGCTACACGCACAACTATGTATATTGTATATACACAGAAGTATTTTGTATATACACAGAAGTATTTATGGGGCGCGGTGGTGTAGTGGGTAAATGTATGTTCGTCGCCTTGCAGCCGAAGGGTTGCAGGTTCGACTCCACCTCAAGTCACCGCGTAGGGACCTTGAGCAAGTCCTTCACTCGCAATTGCTCAGCGCTTCGGCGTGAAACTCCGATGCAGCGCCCGCTCTCTAGTCGAGAGCGCCTCTGAGTATATGTAGCTTGAATTAAGGGGCGCTATAATAAGTGCACATGCAAACACATATTACTATAAATACACACACAGATATGCAAGTCATAGCCTTTCATTCAAGAATGATGTATACGGGTACGACGAAAGACATGTTTGGCACTGTCCTACATCAGTTAGGCTATTATTATTGAAAGAACTCTGCCTCGCAATTATAGCCTAAGTTTGTTTAGTCTTGCTAGTTTGATGTCTTAAGCGATTTCTATGTTGTGATATTTGTCCAACAGGGTGCTGTTGTCTGGCAGCTGGTTATATTAAATAATATACTTACTTAGTTTCTTACTTATTGTCTCTTTAAAGCTTTTAAAGACTTTAAAAGGCGGATCAGTGGCAATATTTTTCAGATAGTGGCACGACATGGCACCTGAGCTATACGGCTGGTGATGATGATGATGATGATGATGATGATGATGATGATGATGATGATGATGATGATGATGATGATGATGATGATGATGATGATGATGATGATGATGATGATGATGATGATGATGATGATGATGATGATGATGATGATGATGATGATGATGATGATGATGATGATGATGATGATGATGATGATGATGATGATGATGATGATGATGATGATGATGATGATGATGATGATGATGATGATGATGATGATGATGATGATGATGATGATGATGATGATGATGATGATGATGATGATGATGATGATGATGATGATGATGATGATGATGATGATGATAGCCTAATCTACTAATTTCAAATTATTTTCGTACATGGAAGAAAGAGGAACAGATGGTCGAATTGACCTTGAGAGGCACGAATACAATCATGTAGGCACAGAGCCCTGCGCCGACAAGTCTTGGGCGCCGCCGATATTTTGGGTCGGCGCGCCGGCGCCGCCGCCGCCGCCGCCGCCGCCGAAAATTTGTCGGCGCGCCGCCGATGCCACGTTGATTCGTTTATTTCTTTTTGTTGCATTTTTCAACTCTTGCATGATTTCGTGAAAAAATTGTTGCGTCAGTGCGAAATAGATTCTTTTTGTTATCTACTTTGATTTTCCTGGCGATTTGCGTCAATGCTATGAAACCTATGATGTTGCCTATTCGTTTTGACTTTTGGAACAGTGCGCTCAACGTTTAAGCATTTGTTGATTTTGTGGTTCGGTTTGAATTACGGCAGCAACGATGGTAAGAAGAACTCGAGCAGTGAATTATTATGCCGTGTGTGCCTTCTTGCCTGATAGTCCGATCGTACGCTAGGATGGAACAGAGCCATCTGGCCTCTAGTATTAGGATACACGTTACTATCACTTGCAAAGATGTGGCGCTCTGCAATTTATGTAGGTGATTGGTCGCTTCTGCAGGCTTGTGATTTTCCATTACCGGCCAGTTATTACCTAATTCCAAATTTTCCAACCAGTATCAAACTCCCACGCTGTACGTGACCTATGTGAAATTGGTAATTAAGCTTTCGAACATTAATAGGCCTGTCCAAATGCACAATGGAGCAATGTTAGGCATTTGGTCAATACATCCTATTTTGTCAGCAATATGAGCAGCATCTGACAATTGGGATCAGATTAGGAAAAGAAAGACATTTTTCGCATACAAGTGTAACTTATTATTACCTGGCTTGTTTAGATCGAAAGACTTTGCATGGCAAATCGGTCGGTTTAAAGAAGACGCTAAGAGCATCGCGGGGAAGTCGTTTGCATTATTGACCGATTAATCAGGAAAGGTGGTGAATTCTGATCAGTGGGCTTTGATAAGGTAAAATGAAAGAACTGCAAATACCCCCATCTTTTGACGAGATTACATGTATTCATTCACGATAATTACCATTTTGTGGCAGACAAATATTTCTACGCAAACACAGCATGTATGTATGTATGTATGTATGTATGTATGTATGTATGTATGTATGTATGTATGTATGTATGTATGTATGTGTGTGTGTATGTATGTGTGTGTGTATGTGTGTATGTATGTATGTATGTATGTATGTATGTATGTATGTATGTATGTATGTATGTATGTATGTATGCATGTATGCATGTATGCATGTATGCATGTATGCATGTATGCATGTATGCATGTATGCATGTATGCGTGTATATGTATGCGTGTATGCGTGTATGCGTGTATGCGTGTATGCGTGCATGCGTGCATGCGTGCATGCGTGCATGCGTGCATGCGTGCATGCGTGCATGCGTGCATGCGTGCATGCGTGCATGCGTGCATGCGTGTTTGCGTGTATGCGTGTATGCGTGTATGCGTGTATGCGTGTATGCGTGTATGCGTGTATGCGTGTATGCGTGTATGCGTGTATGCGTGTATGCGTGTATGCGTGTATGCGTGTATGTATGTATGTATGTATGTATGTATGTATGTATGTATGTATGTATGTATGTATGTATGTATGTATGTAATGTATGTATGTATGTATGTATGTATGTATGTATGTATGTATGTATGTATGTATATATGTATGTCTGTATGTATGTATGTATGTATGTATGTATGTATGTATGCGTGCAGCTATACAATTTAAACAGATTGGGTCAAGAAAATGGGCCTCATTCGGCAGGTGAAAGAAATTAAATGTAAAAAATATATTTAAAAAAAACAATTTATTTTTGGAGTCAAAAGTAAAATAGGCAGGTAGCTCCGCCACTGCGTAAACAGTTCTTTAATATCTATTAGTAGGTTACGTAAGCTGAAGGCCTGAATTTTAAAACGTTGTCATGGGTTTTTTTATCAAGCCTTTGCAGAATTTTTTAATAAAACGTTAATTTAGAGAATAATTGTTTTTAATCGATATTGACCAAATACAAGATAATCGACAAAATAATGGCTGGACACGCTTATCTTGATAATATAGGGTTCTTGTGTAACAACATTCAAAATAAGTATGCGACGCTGGAGCAGTAATTTCACGACGCCGCGCTGCGCCGCCGACGCCGACATTTTGAGGGCGCCGCCGCCGCCGATTTTTGTTTGTCGGCGCGCCGCCGCCGCCGACCAAAAATGACCGGCGCGCCGCCGCCGACACTCTCATGTCGGCGCAGGGCTCTGTGTAGGCATGAAATCATAGTGCTTTCACTTAGTACAAACAAATTTTTGAAGAGCCATTCGTTTGTTTCGATAGTGTTCTTCAGAGAACGGGTGGAGAAAATCAGTTCCGGTAATTGTTTACAGTGCTTCGGGGTAAATGTTTAAAATGCTGTTTATTAGAATTTTGTAGCGTGCGTGCGTTCGCTCAGGTTTTTGTGCTTTTATTAATCGAAACGCAATATTGTCACTTTCATCCGGTCATTCATTCACCAACCATTATAGTTATGTAACTAATGGTTTCATTCGCTCGTACGTTCTTTCGTTCACTCATTAATGCATTCATTAATGCATTCAATAATGCATTCATTAATGCATTCATTAATGCATTCAATAATGCAATCATTAATGCATTCATTAATGCATTCATTCATGCATTCATTCATGTATTCATTCATGCATTCATTAATGCATTCATTAATGCATTCATGCACAGTTGCCAATTGTATTCGAAGTTCGAGACACGAGTGCAAAAGTGAAGGTGAAGGTGACAGTGACAGCAAATGAAGCCACAATTCATGTCTTCACCTCTAGCTTGAAAAGCACAGCGTGAGCTTGCGTTCACTGGCTGACCCCGCCTAAACACCTGAAGTGATAGATTGCTAAGGAACCCCCACAGGTGAGCCGAGGTAAGGATGAATTGATTTAGGTGGCTTAAGTGAAGTGAAGTGGAGGGGGATACAGCTAGAAGTGTAGGCAGGCAGATAAACAGTGACGAACAGACGAAGGGAGGAGGAGGAGGGATGGAGCGACAGAAGGCAGGGAGGAGGGGATTCGTAAGGTATACACGAAATGTAAACTGAGGTAAGACTATAACTTAAGGAAAGTCTAAAGCAAATCTCTTGGTTTTAAGAGGCTTCTAAGACTCCATTTTCTCTGCATTTAGACCCATGACCTAGATTTAGGCCTATACGCTTGGCCTACATAAAGTCTGTACATACTGAATACTCTCGCTGTCGTGCTACATAGGCTACAATTGTCGATGGACTTAAGCCCAAACGTTTATTCAATGCAAGAAGCAGATAATGGATTTTAAGTCAGAGAAGCCAGAGTGATGTACGTTATAGAAAACGGGTGGGTCAGTGTATAGGAGAAAGGAAGAAGGGATTATATGGCATTACCCGTAACACTTTAGGAACTGCATTGGTTTCATGGTCTTCTTAGTACAGTCTATAATAGTTGATAAAAGGTTAAATAACACTTGGAATACATGTAAAAATAGTCTGCAGTAAGTTTACTTAAAATGAGTATTGAAACAATTGCAGTAATGATATATGGTAACGACGACGATGACGATAATGATGATGACGGTGACGATGATGATAATGGCGATGATGATGACGATGATGACGATAATGATGATGACGGTGACAATGATGATAATGGCGATGATGATGACGATGATGACGACGATGACGGCGACGACGAGAACGATGACGATCAGTGGCGTAACCAGAAATTTATGATGGGGGTTGGGTTTTTGCCTGGCCGGATGCCCTTTCTGACATCAACCCAACAGTAGGCTACTGTATTACAGTAAATAAAAAGAGAGTAGGCCTAGGCCTAAAGTAACTAAAAGAATAAATTAAGAAAAACAATTGTTACTACAAGCAATTGTTTTGTTTTTCTTATTTAAGTGGATAAATAACCTTTAAAAAACTTTTTTCTTAGGCCTATGGGCTTTTTTAAGTTTAACCCCCGAAACCCCGTTGTCTGCGCCACTGATGACGATGTCGATTACGACGATGACGATGGCAATTACGATGACGATGACGATGATGACTGTGATGACGATGACTCACGAGAAACCCTACAGCATAGAGTGCAACATAAATAACTCACGGCTAGAGTTTGAATCTCGGCCAGTGACACCCTCCGTCGCTTTTGAAAGGCATTCACGGGAGGAACGATCAATTCATCGGCGCCCAATCCTGCAGCTGATGACGTAATAATTGCGACTGCCGGAACAGTAGCCACCCTTTCTCGTTCCGCCGAGGACGATGACGGTTCTTTCGGCAACGCTACTGAAGTCCGCCTTCCCGTTTCGAGTTTCTCGATCTTCTTTTCATCGACGAAGCGTCCTTCCGCCGGCAACTTCCGGTTCTCTTCTTCGCCGCAATTGAGGAGATCTGGCATTGACGAATATTTTTTACTGAGATAAGTGTTCGTCGGTAGATGTCTCGAACTATCCGCTGCTGGTCCAGCTTCTGCTGCTGCTGCTGATGATGCTGATGATGCTGATGTGGGTAAAACAGAATCGAGAGCATCAGTGGTAGCGTGAGGTTCTTGTGCACCGGGAGAATTAAGTGCGGCTTGTCTCCTAGTCTTGACGCTATGTGCTCTGGGTCTGAGGTCGGCATTTCCCTCGAATTGTTTGGGCTGGGTAGGTCGACTGTGTCTCTGCTTCCACGGCGGGCTCTTCCCTGCGAAGTTCTTATCTGGACTGTTTGATTCATCCATGCTGATGTTGCGCCGGAAAGTGGGAAGGATATCTGCTAGAATCGGGGTAGCTGCTTCTTCTTTATCGTCTTCGTCCTCTTTACCTTCATCTCGATTGGCGATGGTGATGTTGCGTGAGTCTATGTACCTGAGATCAACGAGAAGCTTGCTGCTGTTGTCGTGACTAATCGACATCGAACGGACTCTTCCGAGAAATGTTCGGAACACGTTTCTGTCCTTGACTTTCGATGAAACATCTTGCGGTGGAGGCGGTGGAGTCTTAGTTTGCGATGCCTTGACTGCAATGCCGACCCCGAAGATCGTGCTATTCCGCCGTGACCTCTCCCCGGGAGTGAAGACCCTCTGCTTGTCCAGTCCGAGGAGGGCAGGGTCTCGCTTCCAAGCGTCGTCGCCGAGGTTCGAGCTGTCTATGCTGTCGACGACGGGACCTGAACCTCGTTGTTTTGAGAACGGTGTGAGGGTCGTGGGAGTGGTAGGTGCATCGTTTGTCGAGACGGGATCAGTCCTTTCCTGGATCAGTCCGCCGCTGCCGTGTCGAAACCTTTGGCCTGAGCTGTTCCTCTGTGGCTGGCTCGTCGTCGCGTCCTTGTTGAGGCGAAGGAACGTGAATAGATGTCGCTGTTTTGGAGAGGGATATCCAGGCAACGATGCAGGCGATGAATCGTTCGCTGGATGGCTACTTCTGGTATCAGAAGTGGGGCCACTCCTGCTATCCGAGGTGGGGCCACTTCTGGTATCCGAAGTGGGGCCATTTCTGGCATCCGAAGTGGGGCCACTCCTGGTTCTGTTCTCGGCGCCCTCGCTGTCCTCCGGCCGATCGTTGCTTCCTTCCGACACCTTGGAATCGCTGCTGCAAACCGAAGTTCTACGCTTCAACCACGATGGTTTCTTGGCAGTGGACCCAGATGTCCACTCCTGGTTTGACATCTCTAGTGATGCTGCGGACGAGATGTTGATTTGCGTGGCCTGTCGCCGGTTGATGAGGGGCGTGAGGGAAAGCAGTTTCTTGTTCGATGGTAGAGGAGGTGTGCCAGCGTTGGGTCTTCTCAGAACGGGGCTTGGGGACTCCGATCCCTCGACGATCCCCGAGATGTCTGATCTTCGCTGTTGGGTCAGCTTGCCGTGAAGAGTGTTGAAGAGGTTTCGAATCCGCGGCTCCGAGACGCGACGCTTTGCAGCGGTTGAGCTTTTCGGATAATGGTTGACGTTGTTATGATCCGAGTTCGGCTGAGAGCCTTTGATCTGAGGAACTGCCTGAAATGAACATCAACAGAGCATTCGAAATTCTGAAGTCCGTCATAAACGTATTTTGCTGTAGAAGAAGAGGTTACACATTGCGACCGTGCAACCTGGTTCTTGGCCAGTGTGTCTATAATCCCTCTGCTTGGGGGCATCCAGGGTTCTGGGGGACAACAGACGATCGTTCGGCGTATAGTCTATGTATAAAGCGCAGAAAAGGAAAGATTTTTTCTGCTTCATGTTTTTTCCTGATGACCCTTTTTGTCTTTGTGTAGCCTATATAATATCACGGATAAACGTGCATCTATAATATTTCTGATTTGATGATCTTTCTATAGTGTAGGCCTTTACGCTTATCATCTATTTCTTTATTCTACTGGTGATAAAACTAATCATAATTTATGATTGTAAACGTTAATATCACGGTTTATTATAACCGTTCTTAATTAGGCCTATAATGCAATATAGATTAAACAGCAGCTGTCAAATTTTCCAGTGGGGAGTGTCATCCCTGGGGAGCTTCCCCTTGGAGATTCCTAGATTAAACACTGTTTTTTTCTCTGCCCTACTTCTCATAGCCTTTCTACGAGACGCTTAAACCGCGTGATAAATTGCTGTCATGCGCAGAGCGTTTCTGGTCTGTTTCACTTGGAATGGCGCTATAAAAATCTGCAATTAAAACATATAACACAACTTAGAAGTGTATCCGAATGTATGAATAGCGATCAAAATTTGTTTCTCGAACCTTCTTTAAGATATTGCTGACACTGAAGACATTTAACAACTGAATATTAGAGGGAAAGCGCGTGCACCGCAGCTAGAATTCCAAGCAATATGATCAGAATTCTTCTGTAAAATGTTCCTCACGAGGTTCCATGCGCTGCCGCATCCAACAGGTTGCCTATAGAGTTCCAGTCCGAAGACATTGATACAATTAAACGAGGTCAAGATCGTCGCGCTCTCATGCGCATGCAGTTGTGTGAATGTAGACCCCCGAAATATCTCAACCACTTACAACAATAGCTTTGTTCGTTTGTATGTGCACTTGTTATAGCGCCCTTTCAAGCAATCTACTAAGAGGCGCTCCCGACTGCAGAGCGGACACTGCATCGGAGTTTCACGCCGAAGCGCTGAGCAATTGCGAGCGAAGGACTTGCCCAAGGTCCCTACGTGACGACTTGAGGTGGATTCGAACCTCGAACCTACCGGCTTCAAGGCAACGACGCCACCACTACACCACCGCGCCCCAGAATATAAGTTGCGTTTAGAATACAAGTCTAGGCCTATAATCATTGTAATCAGGCGTTATATAGAACCAAATCAATTGTATCCATGTATATAAGAAAGTATGCTGGTATGTATTAATGTGATATGTTTGCATATGCATGGATTCTTACCGTATAGGCTCTTATCAGCACCGTTCTCTCAAAGCGTTGACTGCGTTAATCCTGCTTGATATTAGATCAAGTGTAATTACGAGCCTGATAATAATATTCCGACACAGAATCAGGTTGCTTGATCAGTGAAGTGCTGATATGCGCAGGTTTCGCGTGTTACCCTTGATCTCATATTTGTCTGTTCACCCTTTCATGGTATACGCCGTGTAATCGTTCCGCTTCTGCACTCCTCTGCATCTTATAATTATAGGCCTGTATACCTTGAATTGCGCGTGTGTAGATCATATAATTTGTCCGTCAACGACCCTTGCGAGTTAAAAACGATACGTCTATGATTGTGTATAATACGGCGCATTCGTTCTAGGCCTAAGTTATATGTTACTCTCGAAGCATATAGCATAGCTACATATATGCCTATCCAAGATACGCTTAGTGTTGCACACTCAACTCTATAGCAGATTAAGAACATGTGTTGTAAAGCCTCAAGAGATCCAACTCTCACTCAATGCATGAGTCCAACCTGTGTATATATGCTGAAGTGAATAGCAACTAGCATTATTGCAGTCTTGCTGCAGACCGACTTGAATGCCTATAACCTTGAGTAAGAAGGATTAGATAAAGGTGCGCGCGAATATATATATATTATATATATAGATACATATATAGTCACATATATTCTTGTGCATATACGTATATTCATGCAAGTAGGGCCTATTCACTATGTTTAGAAACACATTCATATAAATATGTAAGTTACATTGTATGCGTATTCTTGTATGGGTATACATAAACATATAGCCTATTATCATGTGAATGTCATGCAGATGAAAAGCTATTCCATTCTTATTCGGAGACTCTTTAAAGGTAGGCTACCTACATATATTTAGCTATCATCCTGTGTCTGCCAGGATATATATATATAATACAGTATTATATATACAGCATATATAAATATATACACTGTACACTGTGTACAGTATATATTCTTATAGCGTGTCTCGATGTTTTTGGCTTCTGCATGAATGGCACACGTAGGCCTATATATATAATATATATATGCTACACTGAGAAAATAAGACATCAATTTACTGGTCAGATCAAGAGACGAAACAGTCAATGTATACAGTACATAGGCCTATATAAATTGCATATGATGTGTATATAAATTGCATGTATATAAATTACAAATATAAGTATACAAATTACATTTAATAATATGCAAATATGCACACGTGTGTTCGTGCAGACGTATAGATATCCGTGAATAATAGCCTAAGAAGTCTTGAGATAATAATATTTCCTTAATCTCAGGCATGACAGTGCATGGTGTATACAACGCGGTATATACATGTGGTGCGTGCGTACGTCTGCTTGTGCGTGTGTCGGCAGTCGCTTGCCATGCGACCCAACCAAAGGTTTTATAGTCGGTAGTACAACAATAGGCGGATCTAGGCCTATAGAGATGTATTTTAAAGAGCTATAAGCTTGGTGCATTAAGGCAAATCTGGGTTCATAATAGGCCTATACACGTGTTCAACAATTCAACGCAATCCACGGGTTATATATATAATTATATATATACAATTTTATACATGCATACATATTCATATATATAATAATATATTTTGCTATGCATATAATATTATATATATATATAATATTTCATATATATGCGGCTGTTAAACCACTTTTCTAAGGATATCTCCTTCAGTAAGTGGCGATAAAACACGCGATGCATCAGCAACACATTGCTGAGAATAGAGTTCGGCTCGCCCAGGGCATTACAGAGAGTTGTGTATACACACACTTGCCCGATGTAGCAGGAGGAAAGCGCACGTGCTTATACATGTATAGAACCATTGTGGAACAATGTCGTATACAAACTATACATCCAGGAGCTGCCCGGTAATTCACCTCTTCCCAATTTGTTTTCGAGGAGTAAGTTTATAGGCGACGCGGCGGTTTATTCCGCGGCACGGTGGTCTGACCGGTGGCGGGAAATCCAGTGATCGCTAGTTTGAGCCTACTGAGCGGACTATAGGCCTATGCATGAAAAGATCCTGCATGCAGGAAAAAGCGTTCGAGCGTATAATATGCCGATAGCCAAAATGGTCTCTGTAAACAAGCAGTGGAATTTGCTATTGCCGTATATAAGCATAATTATATGCTGAGAAGTAAAGAGATACTACGGCCCGTGCCTTGAACTCTTTACTCTTGATCCCATACATTGAACCTTTGACCCCCGTACCTTGAACCTTGAGATTCACCTACCGACGGTTCAGAGGTCGAAGAATAGAATACAGACGACCTTGACTTTCCGCTACTGGAGATGAGAAATTTACTCTTCACTTTTGTTACTCGTTAGATAGTCTATAGAATCTCAAAACTGGCGACAGCTGCCCAACTAAGCCAGCATAATATTGTAGATTGAACTTCCGGGATGAGCTGTCGGACACTGAAAAACTTCGTAAACCTGCAGTGGCGAACCTCAGTCGGATTCAGAGAAGGACCATGGACCATGGTCCCTTAAACAGAGACTATTCTGTCGAGTCAATGAAAATTAATCTGAGCGGCCCCTTCTTCATCCAGCAGTGCCCGCCTGTTTTGTGTTCTTTGCACTGCCTCTCTAAACTCCGATAAAGGTGGAATCACACGCTGAAAGGTGCATGAGTCCCTTAATCTAACCTAGAAGACCAAAGTAAAGGGTAAATGTCAGGTAACAGCCGTACAAGCCTTCACCAAAGACTCCTCCGAACCGTAGCCCTGGAAGAATCATATCCAGTGAGGCGGAAAACGACCAAAGCAATCCATCGGTAATCACTTGCCAATCAGTGTTTAATCTAGTCCCCTTCCTCTGGGGGGGGAATTGGGGTTTCTGGGGGGGGAGACAGTTGAACGTCTGAAGGACGCTCGTGATGCGCGTAGCACCGAGACTGGGAGAGGGAGGGGTATGGGGAGGGGATACGCCCCTCCCCATCAGAAACTTTTTGAATTTCCACATTGCAATGGCAGCATTTTAAGGTGGCGTCTTAACAAAATAGTTGTACTTTTTCAGTGACCCATTAGAAAAATTTTGGATTTCCACATTGCAATGGCAGCATTTTAAGGGGTCATCTTAACAAAATAGCTGTACTGTTTTAGACTTTTAGTGACCCATTAGAAACTTTTTGAATTTCTATATTGCAATGGCAGCATTTGAAGGGGTCATCCTAACAAAATAGCTATAATTTTTCAATGACCCATTAGAACATTTTTGGATTTCCACATTACAATGGCAGCATTTTAAGGTGTCGTCTTAACAAAATAGCTGTACTTTTTCAGTGACCCATTAGAAAATTTTTGGATTTCCACATTGCAAAGGCAGCATTTTAAGGTGTCGTCTTAACAAAATAGCTATAATTTTTCAATGACCCAATAGAAAAATTTTGGATTTCCACATTGCAATGGCAGCATTTTAAGGGGTCATCTTAACAAAATAGCTGTACTGTTTTAGACTTTTAGTGACCCATTAGAAACTTTTTGAATTTCTATATTGCAATGGCAGCATTTGAAGGGGTCATCCTAACAAAATAGATATAATTTTTCAATGACCCATTAGAACATTTTTGGATTTCCATATTGCAATGGCAGCATTTTAAGGGGTCATCTTAACAAAATAGCTGTACTGTTTCAGTGACCCATTAGAAACTTTTTTGAATTTCCACATTACAATGGCAGCATTTTAAGGTGTCGTCTTAACAAAATAGCTGTACTTTTTCAGTGACCCATTAGAAAATTTTTGGATTTCCACATTGCAAAGGCAGCATTTTAAGGTGTCGTCTTAACAAAATAGCTATAATTTTTCAATGACCCAATAGAAAATTTTTGGATTTCCATATTGCAATGGCAGCATTTTAAGGTGTCGTCTTAACAAAATAGCTATAATTTTTCAATGACACATTAGAAAATTTTTGGATTTCCACATTGCAATGGCAGCATTTTAAGGTGTCATCTTAACAAAATAGCTGTACTGTTTCAGTGACCCATTAGAAAATTTTTGGATTTCCACATTGCAATGGCAGCATTTTAAGGTGTCGTCTTAACAAAGTAGCTGTACTTTTTCAGTGACTTATTAGAAACTTTTTGAATTTCCACATTGCAATGGCTGCATTTTAAGGTGTCATCTTAACATGATAGTATCATATATTATAGTAATAAAATAATGTCATTATAATCATATAATAATAAATAATATCACGATATATTATAACACTTCATGCAAAACAATGATGAAAGCAGTAACTAAAAACCAATATCATTTCGTCAAATTTTTCTGGGGGGGGAAATGTCAATCCTGGGGGGGGGAACTTTCCCCCCCCAGAGACGTCTAGATTAAACACTGCTTGCCAATCAACGAAGAACTGTCGACTCAGTTGATGCTGTTCTGCATTCAACACCAGTATAATAAATAATCCACCTGCATGTCATTTCGATCCAGTCAAATGTCGTTTAATTCACTGTCGTTGCCAGAGTTGCATTAGCAAAACCAAACGGCTTATAATCAATACAGCACATTTAACATGGGTATAGGCTACGTCGGCCCACGTGGTAGAACCGAAATTATCGCCCAACCTGCCCAGAAAAGTCTGCACGAATGAACGAACGAATGAATGAATGAACGACCAAGCGCAAGCACGCAATGTTTACCAGATGGAGCGCTGGAATCCGTGCATAAATCTTCGGTGTAGCTGCAGACTAAAACTACCGACGTCTTGATTGGACGAAAGCCTGGCAGGCAGCGACCATCAGCTACTGTAACAGCCGACGCAATTAACTGCGCGAAGGTACAGAAATGTAGAGAGAGCGGTTTCGGTCTAATTGGAACCACGTCTTGTAATAATTACTCTCAATGTGTTGATGTTATTGTTCTGTGGTCTTCTTACCTGGGGCATGTTTGCGTCACGTCCACCAACGCAAGCTTGCGTGGGTCTTGAAATGCGCTATAAAAATGTCGTTTGCGTGGGCCTTAAAAGTCAAGCTGCTTAATTGATCTATAGACAATAATTCTATTGTAGACACACGTCCATTTTGAAACCATAATATAGAACCTGATTTATGTTGAAGGCTAATTGCACAAGATGATGGATGATGTTACAGACTAACCAAATTGTGATGACGATGACCAATTACAATGATGACGATGACGACGACGAAGGTGATGATGATGATGATGATGATGATGATGATGATGATGATGATGATGATACACGACAGCGATAATAACAGTGATGATGATGATGATGATGATGATGATAATGATGATGATGATGATGATGATGATGGTGGTGGTGGTGGTGGTGGTGGGTGGTGATAATGATGGTGATGGTGAATGTGATGATGATGATGATGATGATGATGATGATGATGATGATGATGATGATGATGATGATGATGATGACGAAGATGACGACGACGACCGGGATGATGATGACGATGGCGATGTTGATGACGATGTTGATGATAATGATGATGATGATGATGATGATGATGATGACGACGACGATGATGATGATGACGACGACGACGACCGGGATGATGATGACTATGACGATGATGACGATGACGATAATGACGATAATGATGACGACGACGACGACGACTAGGATGATGAAGTATAGGAAGATAATGATGATGATGACATGCTAAAACTATTATTATTATGACGATAGCTACGATAGAAATCAAAGTTACTATATTATTGTTTTGTGTTTTGACCATTTATAAAGAGCCTCTCTCAAAAGAGCCTTTCAGAAGATGCTGGCTGTAATAATAGTAATTGCGACAATTGATATGGCGTTCTAACACGACCATTCCGCTGCGAAGGCGCCATACGCAGCTACCAACAAGCGGGATATGCCCTAGAGAACTGGTGTGTTTGTAGCTTAGCTTTAATTGATGGCGATAATGATGATTATGATTTCAAATCCTCCTACAATTCCAATTACACTCAACGATCGTACGGTAATATTTGAAATTTCTACACTAATTGCAATTAATTTGTCTCCTTGGTGTTTCTGTAGAAGTGCTGTATATATAAAAGGCGTTTACCTGGTGACTGGTATCACTATCCATGTCGACTGTTGTGACGGTTTCAACGAATGATTCCGAATGACATGCAGTCGCAGAACTGTTGTTGACTTCTACTGCTGCTCCTGCTGATGCTTCCGCAGCGGAGGATGAAGGATGATTTATCGTCTGCTGCAGGACCTGGATTCATCAAAATCATACCAGAAATAGACATCTATTATAATAGCGCGTAGGGGAGAATGTCCAGGTTTGGGACAGGTCCTGCATTGGGACAGTGGCGGTACAGAAGTCGTCTCTATATATTATCGCGTGTAAAAATAGCCAGGGAATGTATTTTGATGTGGCAAATGATCATACGTCTTATCCTGCAATAAAGAAGACGTTTTACAGAGATATTGGAATTTTTAATTTTCGGGCTAAAAATAATTTTTTTTGCTCACTCAGTCTCAACCACTGCATCAAATGTCTAGTGCTAATTTAGCTCACACTATTAGTAAACTGTTTAGGACAGTTCATTGCAAAGCATATGGTGAAATTTGGGGATCATTCGTTGAGTACAT
Source organism: Lumbricus terrestris (assembly GCA_949752735.1). Taxonomy (NCBI): domain Eukaryota; kingdom Metazoa; phylum Annelida; class Clitellata; order Crassiclitellata; family Lumbricidae; genus Lumbricus; species Lumbricus terrestris. Next base: position 65,960,080 of record OX457038.1, read on the forward strand.
TTTTTATTATCTCAAAAGTAGTGCCCTGGTCATTGATGGCCTGCATTGGGACATGCGCACATGGCCTGCATTGGGACTATTCCAATGCACGAAATTCATCCTAGGAAATTAAACTTAAATGGTTTTACTGTATATTGTGTGCAACAGAATGCTATCAGGATGGGTAGAGATATGTTACGTTGCACTCACTTGAAATTGACCCGTAAGGCTATTTTTAAGGTTATTTTTATTAGGATTACATGGGTCTATGGAAGCTTGTTCGCATTGATTAAATTGTTGATAATATTATTGTTTAATCTACTCCAGCCACTCATTTAGATATTATCAACTGTAATATGATCTATTATATACACTACTAGATATGATTAGAACCAGATCTGTTGTTTGTCCCAATGCTCCACATGCGTTGTCCCAATGCAGGACGCCATGGCCTGCATTGGGACACATTTTTTCACAACGGAAAATTCTAAATTTTTTAGGTTTATTCTTGTGATAATATTGCAATAAAATCAGTTTCGATTCATGAAACATTGCTGTTTCGGACAATATCAACAATATACATGTACTACAACTAACACAGATTGTATGCCATAAAATGTAAAATTTGTCCCAATGCTGGACATTCTCCCCTAATTATATAATTATGTCGGTTCTTCTCTTCATTCACATCTTCTTCTCTCCTCTTTTCCTTCATACAGTGGCGCAACCAGGGGGGTGCTGGGGGGTGCTTGAGCACCCCCAGGGCTAAAAAGGTGACCCACACAATTTTTCCAAATCCGATGAGTTTTTTGTGGGATGTGTGGGGGGGGGTGGGGGTCTTTCGCTCTTTCAGTATTTCAGATTACACAATCAAGCAGGTTCCTTCATTCTTATGTATCTTATAGTCAAATTCATTGTTCATAAAGCACTAGATTGCAGTGTTTAGCTGGTCTACCTGAGTTTGTCTGGGTCTCGAGAATTTGCCTAGTGATGAATTAAAAGTGCTATGCCTTTACATTACCGTGTCTCACCAATTTATTGATAATAGGCTTATGCTACGACATAATTGATAATACCGAAGTATAGGCATAAGACCCTTTTTCTTATCTAAACAAATGGGAAAGGACACTTTTGAAGCCTTAAGACGTGTTTTTCAGAAGTTTTCATGACTTTATCGCTCATAAATACAGCTGGCAAACAAGGGCTTAAAACGTGCTCTAGCTGATGCCAAAAGTAAAAAATGCGTTGGTTTCTGGGGCTCCGCCCCAGACCCCGCTGGGGAGCTTACGACGCTCCCCCAAACCCCTATAGTCGGCATTGGCTTCGTTCCTTCGGTATTCACTGCTTCGCACCAAGTGGCGGCGCCAGGATTTCAGTTTGGGGAGGGGGCTGGATTTGCGGGAAAAATTTTCCGTTTTCAGCCGCCAAATTTCTTACGACCTCTTTTTAAGTCATCGGCCAAAATCCGAAGAAAATTTTAACAATTCAGCCGCCAAAATTTCTGACGACCTTTTTTGTCATTTGATCGAAATCTTCGAAAATGGTGTTTTTCATATCCGCCAGACTATCTGTCAAAAACCTCGTGCGTACCTCAAACCTCGTGCGTACCTTTACGGATATTTTTGGGGCGGCTAAAGGGGCTAATCGTGCAAATATTTTATTTTTACATGGGAAAAAAGGATGGCTTTTTTTAGGGGGGCTTGGCCCCTAGCCCCCCCCCCCCCTAGCGCCGCTACTGTTCGCACCTTCGGCGCTTACAATAATAATTCTGAGCACCCCCCCCCAGGAAAATGTTCTGGTTGCGCCCCTGCCTTCATAGCTCTTCCTCTGCTTTTTAACATGTACCGGTATACTTTGAATTGGTCCTTCCAAAGCCTTCAGTTCAATCGAACCGATTTAAATCAAAATAGGGTCTAAATTCAATCCAAATAAATTCAATTGAAAATCCAACGATATCCATTTGAATCGTCTTAGAAAATCACTTGACCGAAATTAGTAAATTTCTCATTCAGAAGTGAATGACATTGCTCTCCATAATTCCTGAAACTAAATAACTGACTAATCTAAAGATATAAATCATCATAATATATGCCTTTAGCCTTTAGCTGATAATAAATCACTGCATTGGCTATATTTGAATATAAAAATTCGTGAAATACGATGCATGTCGTTGATACTTGATAATATTATCGCACTCAGAAGCACAAAATTATGGCTATACCGTAATATTGACGGTCTCTCTCATCGGTAGCGAATCACAGTTCAGAGCGCCAGACCTCATGCTTTCGAGGGATCCGATCGAATTTGGCCGTATACACTGCTTAACCATTCGTGTTTTAAATGTCTTCCCTTGGCAACAACAGAGCCTTATTTCTAGTGTCTCAGTCTTTCTCATTTTTGGGTTCTTTATTTACACCCGCACCTGCCTTTTAGTCTTTATACCCGCACCTGCCTTTTAGCATGAACTATGAGCGCTCAGCAAGACACCATTAAGAAAAATGTAATTTATATGAAGACTTTGTTGCAGGGTTAGTCATGATGTTCCGTTGTCGTTTGAGTGTCTGAAAAAGCGCCACATAAAAATTCAGCTTTTGTATCCATTCCAACTAGACAGAGAGCGCTTCTGAGTGGATTTCTTGAAGAGGCGCTATATAAATTCTTGAAATGAATGAATGAATGAATAAATAATCTATATAGGCATCTCCATGTGGGGAGGAGGTTTCCCACCAGGAATGACATCCCCCAGAAAATGTTCACAGCTGCTGTTTACATCTATATTGCATTACATGAACTGTTGTTATCACTGGCAGAATAATAAAGAAATATGGCCCAGATAGACAGACAGACAGACAGACAGACAGACAGACAGACAGATAGACAGACAGACGGACGGACAGACAGACAGATAATACACTAAAAACTGTCATCAGATGAGAAACAATGGATGAACGGTTATAAACTAAAGGCTCTATAATAAACACGTAGAGAAAGGTCATCAGAAAAAGAAACATAGGCTAAAAGATAAAAACTCCTCCCTCTCCAAGCTCTATGCCATCCGCCGAACGGTCGTCTGTCCCCCTCCCCCTCCCCCAGAAACAAATCCTGAATCCCCAAAGTGGGGGACTAGATTAACCACTGCCAAATCAATGACCTAGGTAATGACAAGTCATTGATGCATATAGTATACCTTTAGGATTAATCGAATGTGGTGACATGCGCTGAATTTCAGAGTATGTTATGGATCCAATATTATTTGTCAACGAATAGTCCTATAATGACTCATATTATAGGCCTATACGTCAAATAAAGCCTACTGTCAAACGTCGCTTTACAATGAATGGACTAGATGATGATGATGATGATGATGATGATGATGATGATGATGATGATGATGATGATGATGATGATGATGATGATGATGATGATGATGAAGATGATGATGATGATGATGATGATGATGATGATGATGATGATGATGATGATGATGATGATGATGATGATGATGATGATGATGATGATGATGATGATGATGATGATAGATGATGATAGATGATGATGATGATGATGATGATGATGATGATGATAGATGATGATGATGATGATGATGATGATGATGATGATGATGATGATAGATGATGATGATGATGATGATGATGATGATGATGATGATGATGATGATGACGTTGATAGATGCAGAGGACGCTATAATTATTGAGCATTGCGTGCATATAAAAATAAATAAATCGGTCTACATACGATGGTATAGGTTCGTTAAAAACTAAAGTTCAATCATGCAGATCTCTACGTTTTAAGTGCATCCAATAGATCTATGTGTCTAAATATATTATGCAGCTGACCATTTTGTTTAGACTGATACGCAGTGAAGGGCAGTGAGTCATGACACTCTCAATGCAAAAATTTGCAAGCGATAAAAAAACAGTACTAAAAATGCGCTTTTATTTCCATAAATTCTAAACGCTTGAAGGCACAATTCGTCGCATATATATAGATCTATATAATATAAGCCTTATATATAATTATATATATGTATATTTATAACAAACTAATAAACTATAAACTAGTTGAATTGAATATATACACCGTGTCTAAAAAAACCTGTGCAAAATTGTTTCTGTCAGAACTTCGTCAAATTTCCACCAATTTTAATAACTTTTGCCAGGTAGATGGCAAAATGGCTGAAATTTTACGTCATATATAAATTTTCCACCTCACCTGACTTATGTTACCGCACTACCTTGTTAAACACAGATGTACCAATTTTTGATATAACTCTTATATTTTATTACTTGAAACAAACTACCTGGCTGAATTAGCACGCAATAAAGTAGGCCTAAAATATGATTTACTTAGCAGAGTCTTTAATTGCTATGACAGATTTGCTTAAAAGTTTTAGAATTGGTGCTCGAAATGTGCCCCGCGTAAACGGAGGCGAGCGCTTAAAGACGGCGACGCAACTGGCCGATAGAAGCATCAACGATCGACTGGTCAAAGCGCGCCCACTCGTCGATCAGACGCATTTTATTTTATTTTATTTTATTTTGAGTTCGTCGACGTTGGTTATTCTGGAGCGGTAAACCTTCTCCTGCAGCACACTGCATAATTATTATGCTATAGTCGACGGGGTTAATATCCGGTGAATTCGACATCCAGTGTTGGAGGGATGAAGTCGGGCGCCTCTCGCTCCAGGAAAGAGACGGTCTCGCGCGCTTGATGCGTCGTGGCGCCATCCTGCAATTGAAAGACAAAAGCTCGCCCTGGGATATCCGGCGCATGTCTGGCAGTAGCTTCTGGGCAAGAAGGTTGTCGTCGTGATAGTATGTCCCATTCACTTTGACATCCGGCTCGATTAAATGGATTTCAGTGCAGCCAGTTTAAGCTTAATTTAAGCATTAGACTATATAAAAAATTGGCGCATCCGTTTTTTAACAAGGTAGTGCGGTGATATGAGTCAGGTGAGGTGGAAAATTTATATGCAGCATAAAAGTTTGGCCAATTTGCCATCTACCTATACCAAAAGTTTTTTAAATTGGTGGAAATTTGACGAAGTTCTGACAGAAACAATTTTGCACAGGCTTTTTTAGACACGGTGTATAATTATAATAATACCAGTAGCGGCGCTAGGGGGGCTAGGGCTGGCTAAGCCCCCCCAAAAGGCCATGACTAAAACAATTCGTCAGAAATTTTGGCGGCTGAAAATGGAAAATTTCCTCCGCATATAGAAAGATGTTTCACAGAAGGTTCCATTTTCTATAATAATTTTATTCAGCCACAAAGGATCATTTTACCAATGATTATTATGAATCACTTAATTCCCGAGCACTTTGAGAGACCTTAAAGGGCGCCTAAAACAGCCGTTATAAACAAAACCATATAAACATAGGCCTATATATTTCTAGCCAATATATAGGCCTATATATGGGCCTACAAATGCAGGATTATCTAACCATAAAAGATGAAAGGAAATCCTTATTTCATTTTCATTCATTTCAAGAATTTAGAGAGCGTCCCTTTAAGTTTAAGATATGCACCTACTCAGAGACTCTCCCAGTCAAACCACGACAGTAAATGCGCATTAGATGTGATGTGAACTTGTATAGCACGTTCAACTCGTGTAAGCTGGTACACTGGGAAGAGCAAAGCACGTCTTTCTATTCCAAGAGCAAAGTAGCCATATATTATATATAGCTATATAGATAGCCTACTGCACAACGAAGTATTATATATGTTAACACAAGGCTTCAATTCATGGCTTTAAGTCGATTACCATGGACCACAAAATCGGCGACTTCCAGACAGACTCGGTCTACGGCCTAAGGCCTAAGGCATTGGAATTCGTTGCTTTTGTCTGCTGCAGCCCGTAAATGCAACTCTCCTCTGATATCGTTTGGGTTACAACAGAAGTTTTTATTTCTCTTCCGATTGCAATGTTTACTCGTTCGCCGGTTAGTAACATTGGTTAGAGTGCACTTCAAGACGACGGGGGCTACTGTTCACGTATACCGATGGATGATTTCTAAGATATATACAGGGTGAGGCCGAAAAAATACCCCATTACGAAAATCGCGATTTCTCAAAAACCGCTGAATATTTTGTTATAAAACTTCGCCTGTCTATTTGACACATGTCTATCTACAACTTGGCTAAATCTAATGAAATTCGATTCATGAACACCAAAATGGTGCAACCCTGAAGTGAAACAATGTTATTTTCGTTTCAACAGACATTTAGTGACAGCAATAACAGCAATAAGTAGCAAAGTAGCGACGCAAACAGAAATGTAACAAAGCTCAAGGTTACTTATTGTTGTTGACAAGATAAGGCCAAGCTGTTAAGTTTTGTGCAATGAATGTTTGAAGTGATCACCGTTTGCTTTTACGCAAGCTTGCAGACGTTTTCGAAAGCCCAGAACAGACTTCTGAATGGTCTCAAGTGGCAAGTCATTCCAGATGATTTGCAGCGTAGCTTCCAGTTCAGAAATGTTCTTTGGCTTTGTGGGAAGTTTTTTGTAAGTCTCAAGCGTTGCACCCCAGACAGCATAGTCGAGTGGGTTCATATCTGGGGAATTTGGCGGCCATGAATCCTTGTCGATGAAGTCCGGACAGTGACTTGTTAACGTTAACCAATCTTGGGCCAGCTTGGCGCCGTGAGCTGAAAAGTGAACTGATTTCCCAAGACAGCTAGTGTGACAGTCATCGACAAGCTTAGGCAAAAGATTCTCCACGTAGTACTTAGCATTGACTTTGGCCTTCTCGTCAATGAAATGCAAGCGTTCTTTGCCCTCATGACTGACACCTACAGAAACCATGATGTTGGGAGAGAACTTGGCTCTCTCGACCAACAGGCGGCTTGGACGGATATCGGCCTTTTTCTTCTTCGCCCAGACGCGGTTATTTTTTAGTATCAATGGGTTGATTGATGCAAAAGATCTTTTCATCGGTGAAGAAAACCTTATTATGGCACACTGCAAGCTACTTTATGTAAAATTATGATTTCCCATTTCGGGAATGCCGTGCAAAATTGAAAAATGCAGTTCTTTCTTCTGCCTGATGTCATTATCACAAATATAAAGATACTGACATAAAATTTTCAAATAATATGCAGAAATATGTTACGAATAAGAATGAAAATATTTGTATGAAAATATTCAGCGGTTTTCGAGAAATCGCAATTTTTGTAATGGGTTATTTTTTTGGCCGCACCCTGTACACAAGCGCTTTCGTGAGGTTATTGTAAGGTGCTATATAATTGTCCATATACAATGTAAGTATGTATAATACAATATACATACAAATATACATACATGCATACATACATACATACATACATACATACATACATACATACATACATACATACATACATACATACATACATACATACATGCATGCATGCATGCATGATGCATGCATGCATACATACATACATACATACATACATACATGCATGCATGCATGCATGCATGCATGCATGCATACATACATACATACATACATACATACATACATACATACATACATACATACATACATACATACATACATACATACATACATACATTCCTTTTGCATAATAAGACATTGATCTTTCTGACTGTATGCTACT